>OX454527.1:189280801-190015857 GCA_949715645.1 Portevinia maculata | reverse complement strand
CCCTCATCTTCACCTCCCTTTTCCTGGCTCGTGACTTTTCCCCCTCGCTGTCCTAGTTTTGCGTGCAGCGTTTGCAGATGTGCACATTCGATCATCATTTTGCGGTAAGGGCACTTCATAATCATAGCTGCTATTAACCTACGTTGCTCTCTGCTACCTCTTTAATTATGTCGCGATACCGGTTCCACACATTGCTGGCGTCTGGTAAATACACAGCGGAAAATCTTTAGTTTACGATTTCAACACTTGCATGCTCGCATTATTTATTATTGTATGATCTTCTTTAAAGATACCGATAATCTCCAATCGTGTCAGCCCACAGATTTGCATACACACTTGCGAGATAGTTTCAAGATGTTGAATGTGACACTGGGCTCCCATGAATGGTTAAATTGTCTAAATGAAATTTCTCTTCATAATCGCCGTTTACGAAAAGCGCTTTTGTTTGGCGGAGCTGTCATAATAGACTGTTATGCTCTTAATCCCTGCACCGGCAGTCATCTTTACTGCCTGTTATTTAGAAATATTAAACTTTTTTTTAAGCCGTTTTATTGTAGCAGATCTGTGTACTTATGCAGACTTGGGATGAGCCGTGATTGCATTTTTGCGGAGAATTACGGGGTTTTGTTGATGAGAGGTGATCGAACCTACGAGTGATTTGTCAATAGGTATCGAAACTTCTTTGGAGACAAAATAGATCTCCACCATAACGCCTACTTGGAAACGAGAATGCAACCTGCTTCTATTCCGCAAAACATTGCTTGTTTACTACATTGACCCATTTAAACTGGAATGAACTTCACCATCCCCCTTAATCGTCATTCTCTCCTAATCCACTTCATACCATCGGCTATAAGATACAAAAAAAACACCAATATTTACATTTTCGGAGCGTTCTAAGTGATAAACAAAAAAAATGACACAAAAAATAGCACACATACGCCCTAGTGATCCAATATAACTAGAATGAAAGAGAAAACAAAATTAATTTTCCACTTTGTGACTCCTCACAATTGTCTAAAATATTAACAACACTGAGATTCAATGACCTAAATTTTCCCAACACTTTATGTGTGTATGATTGTCCTTCTGAGTGCTATGTCGATTGAGCTCCTGTTGTTGGTGGCATAGTGCTGCTGCTCAGCCTGATGCTGCTAATTCATGCTGCCGCTACTAATACTTGAGTTCGAGGTGAGCGAAAATGAATGTGTTTTCCCAGATGTATTGATGAAAACATCATCACACCGAACAATCCACTCCCATGCCATGTCAGTTGGCAATTTGAATTTTCTTTGAGACAAATTTCCATCTGCTTGTACTTCGGAACCTTGACACACGATATTAGTGGTGGTGATTAGGAGAGGGTTCGCTCCCGTACGCATTAAACGCTATGCTTAGCATATTAAATATCCAATCGAAAGTTGTTATCTCGAATAATTGTAAGCGACGTACAACCTCAAAATCGGATCAACCACACTTACATACTCGTAGAGCCCACAGTAGAAGTATATCGACACATGTACATTGTACAGTGCAATTTGAACAAAAGCTTTACAATCCTGATGATGGGGTTAGAATCTGTATCCTTTTATTTAACGCTGCATACCGTTCGCTCGTTCGCTCCGAAGGACAAGGACAGTCTCATTGAATGGCATTGTACCTACCAACACACCGAATTTGATTTCAATCGTTGTGTGCGGTGTATTTGGGTTGTGTGCCTGAAAGCGGGTGCCCTCGATCTTTGTCCTCATTCTGAAAACGACACTGAACTTTTCATAGCAATTATTATACATAGCATTATACCTGTGTGTGTGTTCATGTTTGTATTATTCTCACAAGTGGACTGCGCAAAAATAATTGTGAGGATAATTTTTTAAAGGATAATCTTAGAACAGAAATTTCGTGTTAGTATCATGTCAAGGAATTTCTATTATCCAATGTCCTCCGATATGCCCGTCTATGCCCTCGTGTGTGATTATATTTTATTTATATTTGTTGTTGCTGTTAACGTTTGTTAAAGGACATTCAATGCTTTCGGTCGAATATGAGTTTTGTTTTATGGGCTCAATATATACGAATGAACTGGTGCTACCTACTCAATTAGCTTTCTCCTTGCTCTACTTGTGTCAGGGTTTGCGAGTTGCGAACATGGTCGGGTGTTTCCATTGAAATAATTGGGAATTAATTATTAATAAAGGGGCGGGAGGAACTGGAAGGGATTCAGAATTCTAATGAAGGATTTAATATGTTTATATTTTAGTTTTATGAAGAATTGACAAATATTTCTTTTATTAAAATAGGGACAAGGATAATAGGTAGTTCCCACTGGGTGATGATTTGGAAACAATTACTTGTTTAATTTCTGTGTGTGTTGGTTCAACGTTGGGGTCAGTGTTGAAAAGTCGTGGGAAATTTACCTTTTTGTGGAAATTTTGATGGAGAAAAACCGTCTCGTGGAAAAAAAAGGAAAACTAGTTCTGCAGTGCAATTTCATGCAAAATTCCGCTTACCTAAACTTTTTTTTATTGAATTTTTAAACCTCAAATGTGTATTTTATTATACTTCTGCTTATCATTTTTTCAGCAAGTCTGGCAACTGTAAAACGGACTATTCGGAAAGCCAAATATTTGAAGTGGCTAAAAGTAAAAAAAACACCTCTCAATGATGTGCGTAAAGCTGCACGCCTTCGCTTTGCTCGAGACCAAAAGGAGTGGCACACTTGTTTCCGACGAAAAAAAGTGTGTTTTGGCGTCACCACATCTGTGCAGGTGGCGAATCGTGAGGGGGGGGGGGGGCAATATCGGGTCTTATGAGCTGCGGTTTGTATCATCAAAATGAGCGCAAATGCATACAAAACTGTACTACAAAAGGCTTTTCCACGTCTCTCAAAAATGTTTTCGGCCGGATTCCATAGACATACCAGCACAAAAACGCTTCCATTCATACAGCTATGGTAGTGAAACAGTGAATAAACAACCAAAATTTAAAATTGCTTGAGTTGCCGCCGTACTTCGCTTGCATTAATATTAATGAGAACTTTTGGGGGTTGTTGTCCCGAAAAGTTTATGAGGGCGGGAAGCAATTCAACGATTCTGCGACCCTGATTGGAGCCATTAAAAAAGCTTGGTCTACGATTTCGCTTAGAGATATTGGAAAAAATTATAAATCTTTGAAAAACCGAATTTATGAAGTTATTTTAAACAAGTCTCAACTGTTACCTCCAATCGTTCGGACGTGTTTTTCTTTGCTCCCGCTTCGCGAGTTTAAATAAATTTATTTCCAACTTATATGCGTACTTGCAATTTCCCCTGAACTTCTACCCATTAACTGTTCATTGCCCTTCCACCTAATACTCGGTTATTGCCTTTGATCGCGAAACATTATTTGACCTAAATAATCAACTATGTCAAAGCAGTGCGGTAATTCAGATTGTTTGCTAACATCGCAAGACTTTAGTGCTGATTGGGTGAAATGTAATGGTTTATGCGGGAAATCATTCCATGCTCTCTGCATAGGTTTAAGTAAGCGCTCCATTACCTACCTTAACGATTATAATAACAACTTCCTTTTCCTTTGCGACAAATGCATCTCTCTCTCCCATGTTATGCTCGCGATAAAATGCATCAGTGACAGAATAAACACAAACTCCTCAGAATGCAAAATGTTCTACAAGCAAATAGTGACCCAATTTGCTAAGTATGATGAGATGTTTAAAAGTGTGGAAGATTTATCCAGCAGCATAGATATCTCCTCCACTCTTTCCAAATCCAAATTCAAAAACATAGACAAGCAGCTGGCAAGTCTTAGTGATCTAACAAAAAAGTTTCCAGCGGAGTTTAAGTCGAAGTTTATGTGTGGAAAAAGTGATCCGAAATCGGACATTGATTCAATTACGGTCCCTCATTTATCAGTGTTCAATGACCATCTCAACTCCTTTCGAACCTATAGGGATACCTACCTTCAAAGCACTTCACAACCAAGTCTCCCATCTTATCAACCCGTCGATCCTCTACTGCTTGACATTACAAGCAAAATTAATGAGGTCAGCAATGATGTCACAGCTCTCCGTTTTGCAATGGGCGATATTGATGAAAGCCTTAGACTGGCATCAAGCAAAATTGATTCCATACCAGAGCTCATTCAGCCACAATCGAGCTCAGTCTACAATACGTCAATACTTGCCGAAATCCTTGAATCAGCAGAACATCCATCCACATTTAATACCCAACCAACATCAACGATGACTACAACAACAACAACCACCACTAATACCACAATATACACCCACCCGATCTCAACACCAACTGAATCAGGCACTCAGGCACAAACTGCTTCGACGCCCTTAAACCGATTCGGCACACTTTGGACACCCGCCGACTGGAACAGAAGGCTCAAAAAAATACACAGAACTGCCTGCGAGTACAACTCCTTTATAATAAATAACGCTCCTCTGCATGCAGACGATTCTTGGGTGAACAACTTCTTCCTGCAGAAATTTGGCATCACCATCAGCAACTGTCAGATGATTTCTACCGCTAACAGCAAAAACAACCGATTTAAGCTTGACTTACCTTCCAAATACTCCTGGCTTTTCTCGAACCCCTCAAACGACGTCTTCAGCTTGGGAAAGATGACCATAACCAAATCGAACAATACAGGAGAGGTGAAGCTTAGTAATAACAATAAGCCTAGTGTTAAGCCAAATAAAAAAAAAGTAAGTCTCAGAAGAATAGCTTTAAATCTAGTCCCAACCCAGACCCTAACTGGAGCTTCAAAGTTGGAACTTTTCCTCAATTCTACCCTCTCACTTTTCAGCCCCCTACCTCTATTGACTCAGCACCTCCCCAAGGTACGCCTCACCCCACGGTAATCTCAAAGTAACCCAAGCCTCAACGTAATCGAGTATCATTTAACTTAACTCCAGACCCTAGTAATCATCCGATAGCCCCAGCTATCACTAAATCCACTTCTAAATACCCAAACTTCATACACTCCCATGTTCTCAATCCTGCCCCGTCTACCTCTGCTGCCTCCAATACTATTCTTCCCACTTTCTCTCTTCATAAAGAGACACCTATCCCAATCTCTAAGGCCTCTGTAATTTTTGATCCTCTACTTCCCCCAGCTGTTAAACTTACTTCCAAATTTGTAAACCCTATGTCCTCCCCCAACGACCTCGATGGCCGATATATTATGGCACGACTGAGAGACCACAGGCTTTTTGAAAATGTCCGTCTTTACCTTGCCTACTTATTTGATAAGCCCGAATCTATATGCATTGACGGGAAAACTAAAACAAATGTTCAGGTATCTATTCAAAAAGAAGGCCTCCCTACTGATCCTGCTGCACTGCGACAAATCTACAACCGTTATTACGAGAGCTTTAACATTTCATCGGCCACCGTAGACAAAGACCTATATGCATTTGCTTCTCATATCAGCTCCAAACGCATCTCACACCTTCAACGGAACCGTGCTGACCATAATAATTGTTTTCGTCCCTAACTGCATACAAGGGCCACAGCGAACCCCCCATTATAGCATTCCTCTAACCTTTTACTATCAGAACGTAAGGGGCCTGCGCTCAAAAACCCAAGCTGTTCTACGTCAATCTCATGCTCTTCCATTCGATATCTACGCTATAACTGAAACCAATCTGATTCCCAATATAAAGAACCCGGAATTATTCCCACCCATATCCAATGTCTTTCGGGACGATATCAGCCGCCCAACCGATGACTCCCCCTGTCGAGGTGTTCTTCTGGCTATTCACAACGACCTTGACTCTTCTCCGATTGCTACTTCCTCGTCTTCAGAACTCGACTTTGTTGCAATAAAAATAACACTTCCCCACAAGTCCCTATACGTTATGTGTTTCTACATCCGGCCGGCCCAACCCATCGAACCCTACCAACTTGCTGTTAACGCAATCGATCAAGTTATAGAGTTATCTGATTCCTCTGACGACGTCATCATTTTCGGCGACTTTAACCTGCCCCAACTGCACTGGACTTTATCCGATGACGAATCGTTTTTCATTGCTTCGAATCCCAACTCAACTAAAGAATGTCTCTTCATCGATCGACTAACCGACTCAAGTCTATGCCAAGAAAGCGGCATCTCTAATTATATGGGTAGGCAGTTAGACCTCATCTTCACTACTGACCCACTTAACTCCTCTGTCTCGCTTTCCCCTTTTCTTCTTTCGACTATTGACAACCTTCACCCCCCACTTCTTCTTTCTTTTTTTCACGACCCTCCTCTACAGTCCACACCACCCGCTGGCCCCCCACTGCTATGATTTTCATAAAGCCAATTTCCGTAAAATTAGTGAACACCTCAGCAAAGTCTCATTTGAATTTGCCAATCTCCCTGTAAATGATGCCCTCTCCTTGTTTTACAGAGAATTATTCATTTCTATCTCCCTTTTTGTCCCTATTTCTCGGCCAAAACCCTTCTCTACATCTCCCCCTTGATATAATCGAAGACTACGATCGTTACGTAACAAGAGAAACAAATTATGGTCAGTTTTCCTTCGAAACAAGTCTTTTTCTGACTATTCCAACTATCTCGGCTCATACCTTCAATTCACCCAGGCTTATAACTCCCTCTATCAAAGACATATTAACAATGCGCAAGCCAATCTTATAAGCGACCCTAAATCTTTTTTCAGATTCGTTAACTACAAGAAAAAATCCGACGGCTACCCCCCATCCCTCTCTCACGAAAACATATCTTCAAGTGATCCACAAACCATTGCTAATTTTTTTGCCACCTTTTTTAAAAAATCTTTTGCCGATAACTCCTTTGTACCAGATCATTCTTATTTCAACTACCTACTCGAGTACTCCACTGGTCCCTTTCTCTCTCAAACTTTTGAACCTTCTGTAATTGAAAATAAGTTGCAAAAACTTAATGATGAATACTCACCTGGCCCAGATGGTATTCCCGCTATTCTTCTTAAGAAGTGTTCCCTAGTGCTCTCCTACCCCCTTTCGCACCTCTTTAAGCTCTCACTATCTCAAGGCGACTTTCCTCAGATATGGAAGTCCTCCTTCATAAAGCCGATCCATAAAAAGGGATGAAAAAGTGAAGTTACTAATTATCGCCCGATAGCCAAACTTTCGCATATACCCAAACTCCTGGAAAGCATTTTGTACGAATCCTTAAGCTTTCAATGCAAGTCTTTTATTTCCCAGAACCAACATGGCTTTCTAAAAGGTAGATCAACCACCACTAACCTCGTTGAATTCGCATCCTCTGCGCTAACAGCCTTAGAAAGTGGTAAAGAAGTCGATGTTATTGCGACTGATTTTAGTAAAGCTTTTGATAAGATATCCCATAAATTAATTCTTTTCAAACTGTCCACCCTTGGTCTCGAACCAATACTGCTGAAATGGATATCATCTTATCTGGAAAACCGCTTATATAATGTTCGTTTCAGGTCCGTCCTATCTGCCCCATTCGTGGCGATCTCTGGTGTACCACAAGGCAGTCACCTAGGTCCACTTCTCTTCATCTTAACTATAAACGATCTGGAAAGGGTTAATAAACACTCTTATATCTCTCTCTATGCCGATGACACCAAATTTTTCAAACACATATCTTCATCGCAAGACTCCTGCTTGCTACAACAAGATCTAGACAGTTTTTCTATTTGGTGTCTCAAAAACTGCCTAGAGCTCAATGTTGCGAAATGCCAATCCATAACCTTATCACGTAAATACAACAAGTCCCCTACCCGTCTTTACCTTCTTAATGATCAGCCTATACCTATCGTACAGTCTCTTCGTGACCTTGGCATATTATACGACCGCCAGCTTAACTTCCGTTCGCACATTGACGAGATAATTCGTAAAGCAACTTCATCCCTTGGGTTCATTAAACGGTGGTCAAAGGAATTCTCTGATCCATACGTTACCAGATCTCTCTACATTACTTTTGTCCGCCCCCTCCTCGAATACGCCAGCCAAACGTGGTCACCCTTTCAGCAAGTTCATGTAACCAGAATCGAAAACATACAACGACGTTTTCTTCGATTTGCCCTCCGCGGACTTCCTTGGAACGATCCCCTAATTCTTCCTCCCTATTTAGACCGCCTCAAACTCATTAACTTGAATAGCCTTGAAGATCGCACGGATGCAGCAGACATTCTCTTCATTCATCGCCTCCTCTCAGGCTCTATCGATTGCCCGTCCCTTTACAACTCCATCTCCTTTAATACTAACCCTCGTAATTTAAGACATCCCCGTCTGTTCTATCTACCAACCCACCGCACATTCTATGGCTCCAACGAACCAATTTCCCGTATGCTACGGAAGGTAAATTCAAACATTTCTGTTTTTGATTTCAACCGCAGCACTCCCTCCATTAAACTTAACCACCTTCTCCATAAACCCTAACTTAATCTCTAGCTTGTATTAGTTTTTAAGTCTAGCTATAAGTCTTAGTTTTGTTTTAAGACATATTATAGCTTGTATTAAGCTGAATAAATGGGGGCGCATGCCCCCACCAAATTAAAATCAAATTAAATGAGGAGGTACAAAATACTAAATTAGCATTAAATACACACTAGATATATAAAGGGTTTTCAATAAGAGCGCTACAAAAGTTAAATAAAACAAAAACGGTTTTGGATATCAATGAAATTCTTTATTTCTGTGAAAGTACTCGTACGTTCGATGCCATTATGTATGGAACTCGATTTCTTTTGCATGGTCCAGACGCTGAACCCAATTTTCGACGGTTTTCAAGCACATTTGCGAAAAATCATCTTCAGCGATGAGGCTCATTTCTGGCTGAATGGCTTCGTCAATAAACACAATATGCGGTATTGGTCAGGCAGCAATCCACACGTACTCCATGAGTCATCATTGCATCCCGACAAAATTACGGTTTGGTGTGGTTTATGGGCCGGCGGCGTCATTTTGCCGTACTTCTTCCCTGATGATCAAGACCGGCACGTTACTGTGAATGGGAATCGCTACCGTTCAATGATTTTGTAGCGCTCTTATTGAAAGGCCCTTGACTTAAATTACCAAGAATCAAAGCTGTGATTTTTTTTTTAATTTAAAGTTTCTGAACCTATTCAGTTGAACCAAAATAAATCGGTTTTTTTTGTTGTTTTTGAAAAAATTAGTAATGAGTATATATACCTGTGTTAGACACCACATACTTTTGTGTTTCATTAATAATTCATTAATTTATGCAAAAAAAATATTTCATTAAAATCGGTAATTTGGTTGAAGAGATATTGCCATATTACTTTTTAGAAGTGTTAAATCTATTTAGCTGAGCAGGTGTACTTTAGGCCCCTAAAAAATAATTTATTCGTGATCAGCATCGATAGTAATTGCGATTTAGCCATGCCCGCAAGAAATCTAAGACTTTAACCATATACTCTCTTGGGGACCAACATAATCAAATTTAAGAATAATCCGACCACAATGTCAATATCAAAAAAACAAATATATCGAAAAAAAACAAATTGTGAGCAAGAGAGCTGAAGTTTTTAATGTTAAGACCCCTAAAATACTCGGGAGTTAAAATTTTTGAAATTCGCCCACTGAGACGCCCACAAATAAGTAAAACAGTTTTTTCGAAAGTCAAGGTTTGAGCTAGGAAGCTGAAATTTAGATTAGATTTTTTTTAGATTAGATTAGATTTTTTATTATTTCAAACAAGTACAATTATATACATTGTGTTATTCATAAATTAAAATTTACTGCGTATAAACATTCCAATAAAAATAACTTTCTAAAGTTGTTTACAATACTATAAATATGTTGAAAAATAATTTAAATACATTCTTTAGTTAAAAAAAACTAGTACAAATTTCAAAAAAAATAAAGGTTGTAGGGTGTAGAATATAGAAACCAATAAGAAAAGTAAAAAGCAAAAGGAAGAAAAAAAATAAAAAAAAAATAAAAGAGAGGAAAGAGTTAGGTACAATTAGATGCAAGATTACAAGCAAAATAACTAATTATGTAACCAAAATAATTAAATTATTGATCTGTTCGAAATCAAAACTAAGAAGCCACGTTTTAACTTTTTTATAGAATGAAGAGGGACTATAAGTACTCCTTAATTCAGGAGGCAATTTATTAAAAAGCCTAGGTGCTACCGAAGAATAAAAATTTAGGAACTGATGAGTAAAATAGCTTGGAACTACAGCAAGCCTTCTCTCTATAATATATAAGCCGTGTTTCTTTGCACGCGGATATAGGGATAATTTGAACTTTGCATGTAAAATACAACAACAATTTATCCTATATACGCTAACTTTAGCGGGGATAGCTATCGCTGCTAAGTCCTTCAGCGGGGATAAACAGTGCTTCCAAAACCCATTTTCTTCGTTTTTTATGAATCGTTGCGATGAATCTTTCAGGATATGTCAAAGTTTGACATCCCGCCGACCACTGGCACATCCCGCCGAATATTTTGTTCGAGATTTTATTATTTTATTTTTTCAAAATTTAGTAAATCTGTCAATGTGAAACTGTTTTTTATAATTTTAGAATATGTTTGGCATTAATTTCAACTGTCGGAAATTAATATTTTTGAATTTCACGATTTTCAATACAAATTTCTTAACTCAACTTCCAGCTGTGCCAATAATAAACGTCATTGGTGTACGTGTGCTGCCAAGTTTTTTTTTTGATGAATTCTTAAGCGGGGATGGTCGTTTTTTTATGCCATGCCTATATACGCGTGCAAAGAAACACGGCTATAATACTATATACTAGTAAATCCTTTAAATGTTATATAAAAAAGTATGTAGAGCGTTCTTAACAATTCAATCATACTTAGACTTTTGTCACGCCCACTTATGAGGGATAGGAATAAGAATAGGGTATTCAACAGTTCACCCAAGCGGACTGTAGCCCGTCCCTATGTTTTTTTTTATTAATTAGGATGAAAATATGTATTTTATTATCAGGAGTATTTATTTTATAGAATGGTCAATACAAAACAACGAACCTTGACGACTGGAAGGTGAACTGCCTTCTTTCTCCTTCTAGGATTAGCTGAATAAAAAGGGAAATTAGAAAAGTATAGATGGAAGAAAGAGGAAGGGGTAGGAGAAAGGTAGAGGACAAAGAAATAATAGAAAGAGATTGGGCGCGTTCAATTTGCAAGACAACGCAAGTCGACTGCAAGTTCACTTACGACTACTTATTTGAACGTGTTGCCTTGCCTCTCTGTCAAAGTTCACATATGTTTTTTTTAAATTTTTCTCAAAATGAATCCAAACTTAAGTTTTCAAGAAGTTCCACTTTAAAATGACAAATTCAGAAGAGGATGAAGTTCTTAGTAATTTATTTTAATCATTTTATACGTTGAACCCCATTTAAACAAATTACGATTTTAGGTAAGGTAGTGTTGTTTGTTGTAAATGACCTACTGGCGCCTGCGCTATCGCTGCATCATGGGCGTCTAAACGCAAGTAAAGAAAATCAATAAATAAAAAAAAAATCAAATAAATAAATGCAATGCACTTTTCGAAATCTGAAACCAAATGAATCAGATGTTTTTGACATTTCTACTTCACAAACGAATTAGGGTTGATTTCTTTAAAGGGGCCCTTACATGGTCAATCGGTCGACATCATGCATCGTGTATGTGCGGATTGACGCTACCCCTTACACAGTTCAATCGATTGACGTGAAATTTTTAGTTTTTGTGAGTTTTCGTGGTGTACAGATGTGCTATAAGGCAAACGGATGATTGTATTGCATAATGCATATATTGCTCTTGCAATATATTCTTGAATTGTACTGCGAGATGCACACGGATATTCGTTGTCTTTAATGAAACTAATTTCATTAAAATACCAAAGAGTTAGTTCACTGAAATTATCAACACCGGATCCGCTTTTGTTTAATTCATTTAAACGTTTTAGCTCGCGCCGAAAATTCGTTCTCAACGTATTTATTTTTCTGGTGACATCCGCTTTTTGTGCATCAGGATACTTTTCTTTATACTTTTGCAGTAAAACTTAATATTGTTGCATTTTTTTGTTTCGGTCACTATAATCTTTCACTTTGACATCCCATAAACTCGGTAATAACCGATACGTTTCAATTAATTCCGATACAAATGCTCGGTCTTCATCGTCCTTCAGTTTTCCGCACATGTTTTCGCTTCCGCGACACAAAACACAATGAAGTAATTACGTCAATCCAACCCTTACACGTATCAATCGGCATGACGTTCATCATGCAAAATCAAACTTGCTTTGATTTTCGTCAATCATACTTCACCAAATGTGTGTGACTCATACACATACATTTTCACAAACACATGCTAGTGATTGATGTCATTCGATTGACCGTGTAAGGGCCCTTCAACGGGGAAATTCCCAGTGAAAAGCTGAACTTCACGCGATATATCCATCCAATCACAAAGGCTTTAATAGTAGTGACTAGTAGTCGACTTGCAAATTGAACGCGCCCATTGCCGGACGATTGGAGACTCAGAAAATAAAGAGAGGGGTAACAAAATCAAAATACTATAAAACTGGTCACAGCTGCGCAATTTTTTTTTCTGAGCGGTCGTTGCCCTCAGAACTAATTGGGTGTTTTTTTTTAAAAAAAACTTAATTGGTGGACTGATTGAGTCGATGCAGAGGTAGAGTATTTTCTTCGTGGTTTGTGTAGTATTTAGGCCATCACTTTTGGGGTTGGTGCTCAGACCGCTGCCCCCTTTTGACCTTGGACTAAAGAGTCTTGGTGCCGTGGTGGGACAATCCCCCATGGAGACCAGCGAAACCGCTTTAACGGGTTTGGGTTGTACGGCCACAGAGCAGCAATCAACTAACATTCAAAACAACAACGAAAATAATCACCACAGTGAACAAAAAAAAGCAACTTATAATAAAATACTATCAAGAATACAAAAGTGACAATATTAAGCAGTGCAACACATAATATACAAAAGGACACATAAAGTGCAGTGCACCGATACGCTTCTTGGAATAATAAACCGTTCAGATAAAATAGATCTTTATGTCGCAGTGTCGGCCATTTAGGCAAGGGAATAATAATAAAAAAACAAAAAGTGCAATTGTTATGATCGTTTTACTCCTAAACATAACCTTACCGCAATTAAAGAAAAAGGAGAAGAATATGTAAGCTGATAACCCAAACTGAAACAAAATAATGAATTTAAAATTAAATATACATCCATTGCAGGATGCTACATCCCCCAGGTATTCCCGCTATGCTCCTAAAAATCATCAGAGGACGAGTGTTTATTTGTGAGCTCTCCTGCGTACGTTTTCGTCAGATGACTTTACAATCTAGCTGTAATCCTACATACTCTACTTTATTGATTGGTACTACTTTGTTTGCTTCGTTTTTGGTAAAACTTCTTCAAACACTTTTTTCCAAATCCCAGAGCACTCAGACTCGGTAACGGTCTATTGTACAACCAGACAGAAATCCTCCTTTTGGTGTAGAGGCATGTGAATGGGTGGCTTATGTTGTTGTTCCCCATGGGGATGAACTTGCACCGCACGGGTCACAAGCCAACACACTAACCTCTACACCGTCGCCACCCTTCTTCAAACACTTAGTATGGATGTCAAAGCATACGATTTGGATGGTACTATGAATAAAAAGGGAAATTAGAAAAGTATAGATGGAAGACTAGTACTATTTCGGATTAATGTGGAGTTCGTTCGTACGACACCAGTTCTTAGATATTGTAAGCCTCTGTATGATGTCACCGACGGCGTAGAGGTTAGTGTGTTGGCTTGTGACCCGTGCGGTGCAGATTCAATCCCCATCTGGAACAACAACATACGCCACCCATTAATGGAGAGAAACAAATGACACCTTGTTTTCTATAACCTCTACCTCAAAAAGAGGATTTCTGCCTTGCAGTACAATGGACCGTTGACGAGTTTGAGTGCTCTGGGATTTGAATTTGCTTCTAAAGGGTGGCGCACCAATTGTGCTACAATAAGAATTTTTTTAATCAATGTATTTCTTTTCTTTTTTTATTGTTTCTATACAATTTTTTTTTATATAACTACTTGTTTTTAAAGGTGATATACCGTAAGTGACCTCCATGCTTAACCACGAAAATGCGACACCTGATCAGAAAATTATTCATTGCGGCCTGAAGGGTTGAAGTCGGGATGGCCTCAATTATTGTTTTAATGGACTACTTCAATTCAGTCAAATTCCTTTTTTCGTCTTATTGACCTCTTGCTTGACATAACCCCATAAAAAAAGTCTGGTGCAGTCAGGTCAGGTGACCTTGGGGGGCCAGCGTAAAGTGGAGTTTCTGGATATTAATTTGTTTGGGAATTTTCGTTGGAACTCCGCCATAATCTATTGATTCCATCTGATACTGAATCATGAATGTTTCTGAGTGCTATATTTGCAAGAAAACGTCCAACGATGTTAAACTTTCTTGTGCAATATGCCTAGATAATGTGCATGCAAAGTGCATCAACATCAAAGGAAAAGATATTGATAAAATTGTTTCAACGCCTGGCCTCTGCTTTTATTGTGACAAACATCGCAATATATCAAGTGATGTCTTGCACTGGAAGATAATAAAATTACAAAAAATCTTCAACAATCTATGTGACATGTTCTCTGAAGTTAAAGAGTTACTTGTTTTCGATTCGTCAAATAAGCAAAAAATGATGGAGGGATTCAATAATATTGATCGTCTGTTGCAAAATCAACAGCCTATTAGTGAGCATTTGCAAACTATATTGGCCCAGCAGAATCAATTAAAAGAATCCCAACAGCAGCTACACCTTCTACAGGAACTAATTCAACAACAACAACAACAACAACAACAACAACAACAACAACAACAACAACAAAAACAACTACTTCTTAAACCACAGCCAAAACAACCACAGAAACAGCAAAAATTACTTCAACCACAAAAACAACTACCGGTATTAAATCAGATGTAACACAATAACAATGAACAGGATCAAATTCGAACAACTTTTCACAATCAGGATAATCAACATGAACAACAAATACACCAACACAATAGACAACAACAGGAAAATCATAAAATTGAAGTACAACAACAACACCTTAATCATCAGATTCCTCAACAAAAGAGAGTATTACGCTCAAATATATTCATGGGTGATTTAGTCCCTCCTTCGATTGAAATATCATCTGATGATCGACACTTGCAATCTTGTTCTCATGACCACAATAACCTACTAGCTCACGATTCGATTGAGAATACGAATTCCATGCCCACTTCGCCTCTTTCGCTTACTGAGGACATCTCTGTCGAGAACACAGCTTCGGTTAATTTGGTTGTTATTAAACGGAATCCTCGTAAAGCCATATTCATTTCAAGACTTGCGGCTACTACCACCGTAGACGATATTTTAAAATACATCAAAAGTAAAATCTCTGCAGCTTCAGCGCCCGTAAAGTGCTTTAAATATGAAATCAATGAACCAAGGGATATCTCGTCTTTTAAATTGATTCTAAATGAAATTGACTTTGTCAAAATCATTGCGAAAGGTTTTTGGCCTGATGGAACTTTGGTGCATGAATTTGTACAGCGACCGAGAAAGGTACCTAATGCTTTAAATGCAACATTGATCAAGGAAGCGATTTTAAACGTCCCGGACAGTATCCATCCAAAAAACGATTAAGTTCTTCGGACTCATCGCCTTATCCTCAAAGCTTTCATCTGTACTACCAAAATATTGGAGGTCTTCGAACTAAACTCAATCAGTTCCTACTTTTTTCCTCCTCGCTACAATATGACGTCATGGCTTTCACCGAAACTTGGCTGTCTAGCAAACATCATAATGCCGAAATTTTTAATATCCAGCATTACTCGGTATTCCGAAAAGATCGATGTGCTGATTTGACTGGTTCCGAGAGAGGCGGCGGAGTGTTAATTGCTGTTCGTGCTTCTTTGAATGCTGTAGAAGTTGATTTACCCCACTTATCCGATCATTTAGATGTTGACCAAATAATAGTCAAGATAAGAATTGACAACACCAAAAACATTTATTGTATCGTAAGTTATATCCCACCAAAGAGTTCTTTTGAATTATATAAACTTCATGTAGATAACTGATGTTCTGTATTAAATAACTTGAATGATAATCAGCATATCCTCATTATGGGGGATTTTAATTTGCCGAATTTAAATTGGTTACTTGATTCCGATGACCTAAAAATCGTTCCTTTTATTGTAAATTTTGATTTTGAGAGTGAAGTAGTTGATACTTTTGCACAATTTGACCTTCGGCAAATTAATAATATTAAAAATTCTTTAGACCGTACTCTTGACTTAGTTTTTGTCGATACTGAGTTTAACGTCAACATTAGTAAATGTATCCTTCCATTTGTGCCAGATTCAATCCACCATGTTGCATTAAGCCTAGATTTTCAGTTCTACAAATTTGTTAAGCCAATTTCTGTTTCAAACTTTAAGTACAATTTTCATAGAGCCAATTTTGATAATATATTAAAAATTGTATAAATGGTATTGCGTGGTCTTCAATATTTGATGGCATAGACTTGAAACACTCATTCAATACCCTGATCATGATAGTCAATGACATAATCGACGTAAACACACCTAAGGTTAAAGTTAGGAGAAACTCAAAGCCCATATGGTTTAATAAAAGATTAATCCATCTAAACAACCTGAAAAACAAGACTTATAAACAATTGCGCAAATCATCTTCTGATCGAGAATTACTTCTGAAATATAGGACTCTTCAAAAAGATTTTAAAGTTCTTAACAAATTTTTATATAAGCAATATGTCCTTTCAGTGGAATCAGACCTGAAAGTCAATAGTAAACGATTTTGGAGTTTCATCAATTGCAAAAAACAATCGACTGGAATTCCTAATAGTATGAAGTATAATGGCGAGTTGTCAACAGACCTCTCAGTTATTTGCAACATGTTTGCTAGCCATTTCAAATCTGTTTATTCAAATAATACGCCTATCTTACGAGCAGGTACGATATCTGACTACTCCACGAATTCTATTAACGTTGGTAGCATATACTTATCTATTTCTGAAGTAGTAGTTGCGCTGTCCGATTTAGTATCCGACATGAGAGGAGACGTTGATGGTATTCCTCCCATTATTTTAAAAAGATGCGCGGATGAACTTTCAGTGCCACTTCATATGCTCTTCAATAGTTCCTTGGAGCAGGGAATTTTTTTAGATGCTTGGAAGAGCTCATTCATAACACCGATTTATAAATCTGGTCCCAAACAAGATGTTACTCACTATCGTCCAATATCGAAAATTCCCACTATCCCGAAATTGTTCGAAAAACTTGTTTGTGGTAAACTTACAGCTCTTCTTAAGTCCACAATTTCTTCGTATCAGCATGGTTTTATTGCTGGAAGATCCACAGAGACTAATCTGACAATTTTAACAAATTTTATAGCAAACAACATGGAAAATGGTATGCAGTGCGATGTCATCTACACAGATTTTGCAAAAGCATTTGATCGGGTAAACCACGATATTCTTCTTAATAAATTGCGTAACAATGGTTTATACTCAAGTCTCTTAGAATGGTTCAATTCTTACTTAAGAGGACGCTCGCAGTTTGTTAGGATTAATGGTATTGTCTCAGATCGCATTGACGCTACTTCGGGAGTCCCTCAAGGCAGCCATCTTGGGCCTTTGTTGTTTCTTTTATTTGTTAATGATATTCCCAATGTCATCCTTAATTCTGAATGCTTAATGTTCGCTGATGACTTGAAAATTTTTCGATCTATTAAATCACCCCAGGACTGTTTATTGTTGCAGGATGACCTCAATAGATTATCAGATTGGTGTACACTTAACTGTTTAAATCTTAATGTTTCAAAGTGCAATAGCCTTACATTCTGCCGGAAACGGGAACAAATTCAGTTTACCTACAGCATAACAAATCTACCTTTGGAAAGCATCGCATCCAAAAAAGACTTAGGCGTATTATTTGACTATAAACTCAACTTCAATAGTCACATAGACTACCTCGTCACAAAATGCAGGTCAATGATGGGATTTATTTTGCGAAACTCTCAAGATTTTTCTGACCCGCATACCCTTAAATACCTATATTTTGCATATGTGAGGTCTTCCCTAGATTACTGCTCTGTTATCTGGAATCCATATTATATGGTTCACTCTAGAAGGATAGAGAAGATTCAAAAATGGTTTACTAGAGCTGCGATAAAAAAGCTTAATTGGAATATCGACTTGCCACCATATAATATCAGATGCCAGCTGATTGGAATTTTGCCTTTATGTATTCGGCGGAGGTATTTTTCGATCATGTTTGTGAGAGACCTAATAACTAAACATATAAATTGTCCTTACCTGCTTACACAGATCAGATATCGAAGACCCGTGATACCATTGAGAAATCAAAATATTTTTGTTGAGCCTATGCATAGAGTACAATACGGATATAATGAAACAATAACTAGATGCTTAAGAGAAGCTAATTCAATTGGGAATCTCATTGATCTTCACTCTAATATAAGTAGAAATACGTTCAAAAATCAATTGCTTATACTTTTAACAAACTTTGGTGAGGTTAATTAAGTATGTTAATAATTTGTCGAATTAAGTATGTATGTAATCCATTAGAGGACCAAGTGTACCTCAGTTGATGAAATGAAATAAATAAATAAATAACCGGTCTGGCTATGTGTGCAGTTGCTCTATCTTGCTGGAACCAAATGCTTTTTTTTTTTTTTTTTTATAATGGACACGCACTAAAGGGATTTTTTGATACCCTTATAATGTATTAGCTACACAGCGCGGGCGTTAAGGAAATTAGGGTTAGAAGATAGGGAGAGATGCCGATGCACGTTGGTTTTAAATGTTTGTAAATCATAATGCGTAGGAAAAATGGAGCAGGGAAGAGCATTCCACATTCGTGTTGTACGCCTAAGGTAAGATTCCTTGTATTTCACTGTACGTCCGAATACAGGCTTAAGGGTAAACTGATGCGCATTCCTGGCATGGCGGGTATTGCGGTTGAAATGTTCTAGGGGTGGAATGCAACTGGATATTTCGTTTGAGCACTTATGGTGGAAATAACGATAAAATAACGAAAGGCAGGAGACATTACGAGGATGACTAAGAGAGTCAATCGATCTCGCAATGTCTCGGTCGTCAGTGAGTTTTATCGCGCGTTTTTGGATCCTGTCAAGTAGCTCCAAATAAGTTATTGGTGCACCGGATCAGATATGAGCGTTGTACTCCAGTTTCGGGCGAATAAACGCCTTATAAATTATAGCCAGATCAGAAGGGGTGAAATATTTCTTACAACGCTTAAGGAAGCCTAGACATTTCGCGGCGTTCTTGGCGACATCGAATATGTGGTCATTCCAACGAAGATTGTCATTAACACACATACCGAGAATGGAAAGTCTTTCGGTTTCAACGATGCAAGTGCCATTCATAGATAATGGCAGTGTGTGTGGGTTTTGCTTTAATGACAGGAGACAGCATTGTGTTTTGGAAGCATTAAATTCCACTCTATTGGTTTTACCCCACTGAGTTATGCTGTTAAGATCGGAATTTAATGAGCTTAACATACGTTGCCGTTCCAGTTCTACACCCGAAGATGAGGGGCGTGACCCAAGAAACGAATATGAGAAGCTAAGGGTGCTGTCATCAGCAAAGGAATGGATTGGATTAGAAGTAACAGATAGGAGATCAATTATAAAAATGAGAAAGAGAGTCGGGGACAGAACAGAGCCTTGGGAGACACCAGCATTTATTTGGTGAGTTGCAGACTTGAAACCGTCCAAAACAACTTGAATTGAACGGTTCGAAAGGTAATTTCTAATCCATTGAAGAAGAGTATCATCGATTCCAAATGCAAGTATTTTCGACAAGAGAGCTTGATGCCAAACTCTGTCAAATGCCTTTGAAATATCAAGCGCAACAATCTTACTTTCACCACCTTGATGAAGAGATTGGTTTAACTTTTCGGTTAGATATGTCATCAAATCACCAGTGGACCTGTTGCTGCGAAAACCATACTGCCGGTCATTAAGAAGTTTTCGCGATTCAAGATATTCCATTAGCTGACGGTTTATCAGCGTTTCCATGACCTTAGAAAGAAGGGGCGTAAGTGCAATTGGTCGGTAGGAGGAGGGAGAAGAAGATTCGCCTTTTTTTTGGTACAGGCTGGACAAACGCTGTTTTCCATCTTCCCGGGAAGAGTCCTGAAGAATAGGACAGATGGAAAAGCTTACGCAATGGTTTTGCCAGCGAGGAAGAACACCTCTTCAGAACGATTTGGGAAATACTATCTGGACCAGCGGATTTATGTATATCAAGATCTCGAAGTACTCTAGCCACTGTATGAGTGCGGAAGTGGATTGGTCCCATGGAGTATTCTACGCGCTCGAGTGCAGGGGGAGACAAAGCACAATCTGGGAGCGTTGAGCTGACTGCAAAGTGAGCAGCAAGCAGATTGGCCTTATCTATAGAACTGACAGCTGGAATGTCATTGTAAAAGAGTGTCTGGATAGATGATGAGGCCGAATTCTTGATGTTTTTAACAAATGACCAAAAGTTTTTTCTACTCGTGGGACTTTGTAGTATTTTTTGCCTCAACTTTTGATCATAGGAGAATTTGACACGATTAATGTGGGCATTGCAGTAATTTCTGGCTCGTTTAAACTTTTTTCGGCTTTCCTCAGATGGGTTGGCTTTGAATGACCGAAAGCTTACCTCTTTTAACCTGATAGCCTCTTTGCAGCTCGAGTCATACCACGCGTTTACCTTGGGTTTGATACTTTTTCTCCTGTTAGGGATGTAAGACTTCATACCCAGGTGAATTATGTTTGATACCATATTAGCAGCAGCATCCACGTCACTGTCGAGGAAGCACAGCGACCAGTTAAAACACTTAAAGAAACCGTTAAGTTTTTCCCAATTGGCTTTCTCGTATTGCCATACGGTTCTTTTGTGAGTTTGTTCTTTAACAATGTGGTTGGAGTACGAGAATTGAGCTGATATGATACAATGGTCTGACGAACCTAGAGGCGATAATACGTTTAAGCCGTATTTATCGGGGTGAGAGGTAAGAAACAAGTCCAGTGTGTTGGCAGTTTGACTGCTTATGTCCGGTATTCGTGTCGGCTCATTTACAAGCTGAGTCAGGTTATTTACCTGAGCAAAGATCTCAAAGTACCTTCCTTCGGGTGTTGTCTGGCCAGAATGTCGAAGCCAACTTGAATTGTGTATATTGAAATCGCCCGCAATGACGATTTCAGTACGAGGGTGAAGGGTCACAATTCTTGTGATGGAATCAGACAGGGCATCTAACGCATTATAAGTTGAATGTCTGTCTAAATTTGGGCTTCTGTAAATAAAACAGTAGTGGATTAATTGCCTACGGACATGGAATTTTAGCCAAATGAAATTAAATTCTGGATTGGAACATTGGCCATATTAAGGCTGAAGTTGATAGGCTACGTCACTACGTATATAAACGGCGAGACCGCGATGGGGGAAGAATAATGGCACTAAGTTGTAACCAGGTAGACTAAACTCCATTAAATCGGAGCCGACGCTAACCTGTGTTTCACTTAGTGCCAAAACAGCTGGTTTATTGAGAGAGACATAGGCGTATAATGAAAAAAAATATTTCCTCAACCCACGGATGTTGCTCACATCCACTACAAAATTTCTACACATTATAAATCACAAACATAAAAAAAACACAAACTCTGACGCTAACAACCTAAGCAGAGCCGTGAAGTGAAGACGCACGTTGACTTTCCAAAACAAATCACTGCAGGTCTTATGACCGTACGGCAATTT
The DNA here is from genome assembly GCA_949715645.1 of Portevinia maculata. Taxonomy (NCBI): domain Eukaryota; kingdom Metazoa; phylum Arthropoda; class Insecta; order Diptera; family Syrphidae; genus Portevinia; species Portevinia maculata. The sequence goes on along the minus strand of OX454527.1, from coordinate 189,994,042 downwards.
GCTTTGGTCTATCAACAAAATCAACACCACACGGAGCGCTATCCGCCTGATGCTGTCTTTACTCAACCATTGCAAGTACACACACGAAAATCGTACGGCACTTGCAATAGCTAAGCAAGAGCAACAGTGATGGAGTGGGATGGGACATGGGACACGATGGAATACCCGACGCTGTGGCTTTTTTTTTTTGTAAGCACTGACACCGACACTGCGTGTTGTTTTTTTCGATTTTTTTCGCGAACCGTATGGTCGCGACAACTGTTGGCGATGACGGGCAAAAAAATAAGCGCGTGCGTCCGCGACAAGAGACGATCAGCAACTCCAAATGCTGTTGAAACGGATACTTCTTCGGCGCAGTTCTGGGTAAAAAAAACTTCCTCAACATCGTTAAAGACCGGTCCCCATTCCCAGTTACTGTTACAGCGTTTTCTTCAAAGAGGTATGGCCCCACAATGCACCTTGATGAAACTGCACACCACACAATGACTCGTTCTGGGTGCAGTACCGTCTCATGGAGTATGTCTGGATTAGATTCACGGCAATTTTGCTTATTAAAATTGCCGTTTAGATCAGAATGGGGCTCATCAGACATAAACAAGCAATTTATCAAGCTGTTGTCTTCTTCGGTCATTTCAATAAATTTTTGGCAAAATTTCAGGCGAATAGGCAAATCCAGAGGGTTTAACTTGCTTGCAATTTGGACTTTGTACAGAAACAAGTTTAAGTCATCATAAATTATTATTGTAAGGACCGTTTGCTAGCTCCAAATAGCGCCGATAAGTTTCGAGTCGAAACGCTTGACTTTGGCTGAATTAACGATGCTACAGCCGCGATTGTGTCTTGAACCCGAAAATAGGGATCTCGATGGTACGGTCTTCGTGCGATGCTTCAAGATTTGACAAACATGTTTACCAGCCTCATAATGGTCCATCTAGTCGGACCGCTGCACTATCCAAATCCCCTTTTCGGTATCCCAAGCATTCGTTTTAATAAATCTAAATAGTAACCTCCCAAATAAAAAAACATAGGGACGGGCTACAGTCCGCTTGGGCGTACTGTTGGACACCCTATTCTTATTCCTATCCCTCATAAGTTAAGAACGCTCTACATATTTTGTTATATAACATTTAAAAGATTTTATCTAAAAAAACGAAGCTTTTGTAAGAAAAAACGCTCCCTAGCTCAAACTTGGGTTTTTCAATAAAATTGTTTTATTTCATTGTGAGCGTGTCAGTAGGCGGATTTAAAAAAAATACGCATGAGCATTAAGGGCTCCTAAAAAGTATATATTATAAATTTCAGCTCCCTAGCTCAAACTTTGGATTTTTATAAAAAAAAAAATAATTGTGGGCGTGTCAGTAGGCGGATTTTGAGAATATTTACACATCAGCATAAAGGGCCCCTAGAGAGTATATATTATAAATTTCAGCTCCCTAGCTCAAACTTTGGATTTTCAAAAAAATTGTTTTATTTAATTGTGGGCGTGTGTCAGTGGTCGGATTTTGAAAATTTTATTTCCCGCGCAGTTTTAGGAGCCATAGATCATGTATACAAAATTTCAGCTTTCTAGCTCAAAATTCGATTTTTTCCAAAATTTTGTTTTTTTGAGTTTGTGGGCGTGTCTGTGGGCGGATTTCAAAAATTCGTAAACTTTATTATTTCGGGAGAGTATATGGTTAAAATTTCAGCTCTCTAGGCCCAGTTTAAAGGCCTAATTTTTGCCGACGGACAAACGGACGGACGGACATGGCTAGATCGACATTACTATCGATGCTGATCATAAATATAGTAACTTTTAGGGGTCTACGGGCAATATTAAGGTATGTTACAAACTATGCGTCAAAATTAATATACCCTTAGCATAGGGTATACAAATAAGCCGATTACTCACACAGAAAAAAAGTTATTATTGTTTTTGTAGCACGATTCGTGCGCCACCCTGTATTAAACAAATAATAATAATAATGTCACCGAAGGTTTCCTCTTTGGAGATCAATACTATACCCACTGCAGTAACATCTAAAGTTTTTTTATCGGCGTAAGGTTGTAGGTCAAATGATTAGAGAAGCTTGGTCAAGACTCTGTATGTCCCGTTAATTTCATCTTCTTCTTTTCTTAAAGGACGAACTTTAAGAGGATAATAATCCTCCCACTTCACTGCATCCCAACTGGTTCGCCGGTTTGACTATTTTGAGGTCAAATCGGCAGGCATCCTGATTTCGAGTCCCCTCGTCACAGGTCAATCTAATGCTGGTGTTGTTGCTTTTTTGTGTTCCAGGAGTTTTTAAGCCTGCCTTTTTTTGCGATTGTATAAGAACGTTGATTGATATTGCCTTTTTGACGGAGTTTGTAAGATCTCTCCTTTGAACTTGACGTTACCAACGGAGTCAGTCGCCCCTTTTTTCCTTTACGGTAAATTATTTGACGTGAAGGCTTCCTCGGATCTTGGAACTTAATATCGGCTGCCGTTAATTTGCTACCAAACTTATTGTATGCTGTCCAACATTGTGACCCGCCGGGCGTACAACTGCGGTGTATAGCCTTCCTTCAGCTGAGGGGGCATTTTTCGGTCACAGAAGATGGCTGAGTTTTCCTACCACTTCATCCCCCTGCGCTTACGCTATGCTTTATGTCTTCATTACAGCTTGCTTCGCTATTCGAATATATCCCAGATAATTGGACTATTCTTCCATTCATATGAATGTCTGGAATAGTCAGAGGGTCAGACAGTGGACAACTGTTCTGTTTTTTTTTCCGGAATAATACTTATGATGGCTCCATCGTCAGCAAAGAACAACTGATGCACTGAGCCGTTTATCGCTAATATTTATTTATTTTAATACAATGTGTCTCCGGCTATCCGTATAACCTCCACGCTCACGCATATTGAATCGACGGCTTCTGGCAAAGAATGGTATAATATGTCATTTCCAAAGACTCACATAATCCCAATGTGCGTCACATTTCCAAGACCCGCGTTTGTTCGGCAACCTCTGGCATTAACCCTGGCAGATATTTAATGCTTAAATTGACACGCAAAATGAAAAACAACAACTAAAAAATGATTTATATGACACCACCTCACATCCACTCTACAGATGTCATCAGCCGGTTACACGTGCCGTAATTTTTGTATGTACTTCTTAATTTCTGCTTCAGAATGCCTCCCATCCATCCTTAACTTTGTATCTGCAATCATTCACCATTGTGCGCTGTGAGGATAATGGATGTATCCCTTAAATCATTTTGTAGTCCCAGCTCTCCACGTGGCTCCTACGTGTGTGGTTGGGTGTAATGGTTTATTCCTCCAGCTACCTTGGAATGCCCTTTAAATGTGTTTTTTTTTTTCTCCAAAGGACAAGGTCATGGATTGTATGTATACAGCGTTCGCTCTCAATGCCAGTTCAAGGTGAAGTGGTAGATGTTTCCTTTTCTGCACGTTCTGAAATGTGGGAGGATTTGTTTTATTTGTTCGTGTGGGATGGGATTACTTTGAGCAACTCGTGGGCATGCACCACCTAGCTGATGTGCGTATAACCCGTATATTCATCCTTTAATAATTGAATTTGTACACTGGCATAAGGATACTGAACTATCATCTTGAATCCATGGAATATCTTCGCCTCTGCGGATGCTCAACTTTGTATTCGGTTTTTTCTGTGTGGATGTTAGGTATGGAATAAGCTTGCGTAAGAAGTGGTTGTAGGGATACGGTGAATGCTTGTGATGTAAACAAAGATGCTGCTAGCAGGTAGGTGGCATTTTTATTTTAATTTCAGTTCTGTGAAATGCGACTTAATCACATTTAATTTTTAAAGAGGACAACCAGTCTGATTTACAATATAACAATATAAGAGATGGACATGTGCTCTTTGTGCAAGGGATCCTGGCACAAATGCCTTTCAGGTACCTAGCCTAGGTATTAGTGGACATAGGGTAGTTTGCAGATGTTAAATGGGGTCCAACAGAGATGCAATTAGCATATTTAAGTCAAAGTGGTAGTAGGTACAGCATTTTCTGCCTCACAATGTAATTTTAACCGTCTTGTCCATTCTAAGATGAGAACGTGTGGTGTGGTGGCAATGCAGTAGGCATGTGTATTCTGAGTCACTTTCTAAAGAGGCAATTGGGCTTGAAAGCATAAAACTACTTTGTCGAACTAGGTACTTTATCAAAGCCCAAACTCGCGAACACATGACATGAAAAACTAGTAAAACACATCACATGAGTGTATGTCTTGTGTCGTGTCTAGCCATTGCTTGGATAGGCTGCCTATGAACAGCCGATGGTGTCAATGTTGTCCTCGTATCCCATAGTACTTGAACGGATCGGTAAATTATAGTTCGTTCTTAATTGAAACAGGCTCTGCGCACTGTCTGATCCAGAATAAGATTGAAGAAGCCACATGGAAGCATATTTCCGGTGGAGGTTTGGAATAGTTTGTCGGAGCTACAGCGCCAAGCGACACAGCTGGATCAGTTTTGTCCGCATTGCGGTTTCAAAGTCCACAAAAAGATGTTGATTCGGAATTTGTTGGTTTCTTTCGATCTGCCGTCGATTCATATCCGAGTCATTTCGATCAGTGTTTAGCAGAGCAATACATTGGCGTGGTTCTTAAATGCTACATTTAGCAGAGATCGGCCTTGAAAGTTCTTACAATCGCATGAAGAAACATAGGGACGGGCTACAGTCCGCTTGGGCGAACTATTGGATACCCTATTCTTATTCCTATCCCTCATAAGTTAAGAACGCTCTACATATTTTGTTATATAACATTTAAAAGATTTTATCTAAAAAAAACGAAGCTTTTGTAAGAAAAAGCGCTCCCTAGCTCAAACTTGCGTTTTTCAATAAAATTGTTTTATTTCATTGTAGGCGTGTCAGTAGGCGGATTTAAAAAAAAATACGCATGAGCATTAAGGGCCCCTAAAAAGTACCTATATATTATAAATTTCAGCTCCCTAGCTCAAACTTTGGATTTTCAAAAAAATTGTTTTATTTAATTGTGGGCGTGTCAGTGGGCGGATTTTGAAAATATCTCCCGACCAGTTTTAGGAGTCATAGATCATATATAAACAATTGCAGCTTCCTAGCTCAAAATTCGATTTTTTCCAAAATTTTGTTTTTTTGAGTTTGTGGGCGTGTCTGTGGGCGGATTTCTAAAATTCGTAAACTTGATTATTTCGGCACCCTAGAGTATATGTATATGGTTAAATTTCAGCTCTCTAGGCCCAGTTTAAAGGCCTAATTTTTGCCGACGGACGGACGGACGGACGGACATGGCTAGATCGACATTACTATCGATGCTGATCATAAATATAGTAACTTTTAGGGGTCTACGGGCAATATTAAGGTATGTTACAAACTATGCGTCAAAATTAATATACCCATAAATAGGGTATAAAAATGAACGAAGGTGCATTTTTCTTTCATTCACCTTTGTGTAATTTCGCACGAAAGTTTATATTAACGATTGCATATGAGTACCTACGCGAACGGACCTATTGATTGCATTGCATTATTTCTTTGGAAGAAATTTAACAAAGGTTGTCCATAAAAATAAAACAATATCTAAAGAAATTGACTTCTTAAACTTCTTAACTCGTATTAGGAAGGAGTAGATGGTGACAGTTCTGAAATTTCATTCGATCTTTCCCAAAAACTCTCCTTAGACTTAAACGAACTTTCGTTAAGCTACGATTAAACGGCCATTTTTTCGCGTCATTTAAATGGCGCTTTGACGTAAAAATCGCGTCACAAAGCCGTCATTTTAATGTCGTTCTGTGTGATCGCCATTTTTGGGATAACATTTCAGGCGTTATTTAAATAAATTTTGTGCCATTAAAATGACGGAAAAAAATTGCCGTGTGATGGCTCTTTAATGACGCCTAGGACAAATGACTTAACTTTTTGGCTGTTGCGTCATTTAAATTGCAGCCTCTAAACATATGACAAGAATCGCGTTTAATTGTGGCGGTGCAAAAGCAACGGGCGCTTTAGGATAGCTCAGTCCCAAAATACCAACTTAAACATGTCAAAACCGATTCTTGGGAAATTGTTGTACTAGAGCTGGCCATCGATGCAGTTGATTTAACCGAAGCCAGAAAGAAGTGGAATAGCATGCGCAGCATTTTCAAGGCGTTCGTGACGAAACTGCGCAAGACAAAGTCCGGTCAAGATACAATCGATGCAGGTGATGTAAAATATACACATTTATGAGAATAGCTGTTCATTGAATTGCCGGAATCGAGCAATCGACCGAGTCGGTGTCAACCATGGAACTGGTAAAATCTTTGTTTTAATTTATCGCATTTCAATCATTTTTATTTACATAATTTTTCATTTCTTTCGTTTGTTTATTTTTGTAGGTTAGTGCCACCACGGATCAGTCTTTTGTGGACGAAATGTCACAGGCTTTTCAACTTTCATCGCCGAATCCAATTCCGCAAATGGTGGGCCAGCGGAGAAAACATCAGCATCAGCAGCATCTAGTAAAATGACAATGTCTTTATTGTCGCCACCACCATCGACTTCTGGAAGCTTAAAAGCAATTGCATTTGAATTGTTGCAGAATTTGAACGCAAGTGCGCAATCCGCCGCAAGCGACCAGTGCTCAGCGTACGGCGATTTGGTTGTCGCGCATATGCGTCGACTGACTGCAGACCAAGCTGACGAACTGGAATTAATATTGCCACGAACAATTCATTCGTATTTAAAGTCTGTGCGGGAATCAGCGGCACCAATACAACTGAAAACGCTGAAACGCTCTCTCGCATATTTGTGTTCTGTTTTTCGGTGTGTGGCTTCACCACCCTCAAGAAATAATCGAATTGATTGGCTGACATACGAAGGACATTGCGATATAGTTCAGGTTCTTCTTCGCGCAATTCCAGCAGTAATCCAGCACAAAATCCACTCTTCTCGAGATGGCTCAACGACTTCTTTTGCCAAATACTCCGCTTACGTCGCGTTGGCTCGTAATCAAGATCGTTTTCAATGCTTTCCAGCAGACACGCTGCCAAATACGCCGTCTCCGCAATTTCCACCATCATCGCAAAAGTTCTTTTTGACATTTTTTATTTAGATGAGAGAAAATGACTAAATGACAGTAGCTATATTTTTGTCATTGGTCCAAGGCCGTAGCCAGGGGGGGATCACAGGGGTTTGAACCCCTAGTTAGTTTTAAGCTATGAAAGGCAGTTTTAACGGAGTTCAACCTGTAGTACGCGAGTCTCATCCAGAAGCCTTATACGTGCATTGTAGCGCACACTCTCTAAACCTGGCATTAGGGCATTCTTGTCAAATTCAGCATATTCGCAACACTATTGGTACCAAAAAATCCGTTGGAATTTGTTTTAAATTATCGGCAAAGCACACACATTTGTTGCAGGAAATGATTAAACAAAATTATCCTCAAAATAAATGGAAAAATTTAACAGCAATGTGTGAAACACGCTGGGTGGAAAACCATAATGGGTTTTTGAGGTTTAAGGAAATTTTTGAAGCGATAATTGATGCTTTGGAAGAGTTGTGTAGTGATAAGGACTCTGATACGTCATCGAAGGCGAGTTGCTTTTTAAGATCTATATCATCTAGTGATTTTGCAGTAAGTTTGTGTTGTATGAGTGTTTTGTTTACATATACATTGCCACTTTGTAAGATCTTACAATCCCCTTTATAAGACTTAGTGTCTGGAATGGAACATGTGGAATTAATAACAAACACATTCCAAGGAATATCATTCCGGAATTCAAAACAATTTTTGAGACTGCACAAAACTTAGTAAATGTTGTGGATGAAACTTAAAATTTCACGAATTGTGTCAAGGCAGCAAAACGGACAAAACATGAGCAAAACAGATCCTGAAACCTATTTTAGGATAAGTATAATGATTCCTCTTTTAGATAACTTTTTAAGTCAGCTTAAAATGAGATTTGGAAACCAAAAGTCCATACTTTCCTCTTCGTGCATTTGTATTCCATCGATCCTTGGCAAAAACGAACAAAACTATAACGAAGAAAACTTCAAATTTTATAAATCTTTTTTGGATTGGGACACTTTAAAATCTGAATTTACGCTATGGAAGACAAAATGCCATACACAAAAAGATACAGGGCGTTCAAAAAGTACAATAACAGCTCTTAGGGAATGCAATAAGGATCTGTTTCCTAACATCCACAAGCTTCTTAAAATTTTGGCGACACTACCGGTTTCAACATGTACACCCGAAAGAACATTTTCGACAATGAAACGTGTAAAAACTTATCTAAGAAATTCTACCGGTGAAAAAAGATTAATAGGATTGGCGGTAATGTGAATTCATCAACAAATTGAGAGTGACACTGAGGAAGTTGTAGATATATTTGCAGCGCAGAAGGTCAGAAGATTAAATTTAATTTTATAAAAATGATTCCTACCTACATGTTATGTAATACTTTTTGTAGTAATGAAATCTTAAAGAATGATGATATGTACCTAATAAATAATAACTTAAAATTTAAAAAAAAAAATATTGGAAAAGTCTTTTTGTTTTTCAAATTTGTTTGAGAGTTTTCTTGGAAAAACTAAGTATAAGTATGCAATAGTATTTTATTAGCAATAGTCTACCTAGGAAAAAAAAATATTGAAAATCCTTAAAGCAGTTTTTTTTTAATTTTTGAAAAATATTTTGCAATTTTTTGAGTACATATTTCAATACAAGGAAATCTGTAGTTTTCATCTGGAAAAAATCTGTAAAAATTCAATATACCCGTTTCCAGCATATTCAAAAACCAAAAAAGTTATGTATGAATTTGATCATAAAAGCCTTCCTAAATTTTAAATTTAATTGAAATCGGATTTGTTGTTAACGAGAAATTCTGATGTTAAAAAATAAGTTCTATAGGAGGTACCGTTTTAAGATAAATCTCGCAAAATCCATTTTTACCAAAAGATAGACTGTTTTATCTAAATCGTTAAGGCGGTTTTTAGAAAAATTAAGTTTTAACAAACCGTTATATGACATATACCATTGTTTTAGAGCTAAAATTCCAATTGCAACAACGCCTAGTGTGAGACTACTAAATAAACACTATGAACCAAGTTTGCAAATCGGCCTATCCGCTTAGGCTGCAGAACTGCAAACAGGCAGACGGAAGAACAGAATTTTCCAACACATTTTTTTTCTACTACCCTATCATCGTAATGTCTTGTTAAGTCCCAATTAAAAATCGTGTTTGGTCGATTTTCGGCTAAAATGGGCTGTATTAATTTTAACTATTACATCTAGCTACCATTCAGAAAGGTACGCACTGATTGGTGTATGGAAAAAATATAAAAATATGTCTCTCTAATGCGGCATTTTTTCCTGACGTAACAGCGTCATTTAAATGACTCGAAAAAATGGCCGTGTAATCGTTTTGAATGGAGATCAATTGAAAACAATTTTAACGAAGTAGAAAAAAAACATGTGTGATTGATTTCAATGTTGAATAGTTTTGTTTAGAAATTCCTAAGCTCCTTAATTTCACCAGTGAACTTAAGTTTCCAAATTAATCTTATCTTGCAAAATACGTCCTCATTCAAATGCTGACTCAGAATGAATATTTTAAGTAGTTACAGATGTAAGGCCAATAAAAGGAACAAATTAGTCATGAAAATCCCAATTCAATTTGCATTATTCGGTCGTACTTGCAGTATGCACAAATAAATTGCGTTTCTTTACGTGTAGAGAAAACCATTATGAAATATTAAAAGCCAAAGACATTTAAGGCCCATTTAAGGCGGTTTTAGATGATCAGTTCAGTTGTAAGTTCAATTTTGAACTTCTCAGTTGAGCTGTCAGTTAAGCATACAGCTCAACTGATATAATAAATGCAAAAATTGGAGCGCTTAACTGAAACTTACTAAGGCCATAAGTTCAAATTTACATAAGCGTAGGGAAAAGTAGGAATTTCTCTCCTCGCCGATAGGGATTTTTATGTTTGTAAGTTAAGATCACGGAGTCGCACTGTTGACTGCAGCAATGATAGTATCAAAGTTAATGTTTGCCCATCGGAGTTCGAACACAATTTGGATGCATGTCTCGCATCAATTTGGTTGGCGATTCGCACACGTGGAAAGCACCAGGTTGCTTTGTGAATTCGCAGTCTTGAACACGTAGCTCTTCTTATCACCGTATTACGACCAGCACAAAATCGATTAGTCGGTAGCCACTATCTGCTGTCATGTCGTAGAGATGTTTTACTTTTCGATTTTATCATTTAAGTCACCTTGAGCAGCTTTGGCATCGTACTACGGACAGCGACCGTGGAAGAGGACATAAGACTCATTATTGGTTGGGTCTTCGGTAAGGGCGTGTGCACATATAGGGAAATGATTCTGTATACATTCTTGGTTCACACCCCTCATCTGCGGGTGTGGAACTGGAATGGCAACATATGTTAAGCTCATTAAATTCCGATTTTAACAGCATAACTCAGTGGGGTACAACCAATAGAGTGGAACTTAATGCTTCCAAAACGACCGAGACATCGCGAGATCGATTGACTCTCTTATTCATCGTCGTAATGTCGCCTGCCTTTTGTTATTTTATCGTTATTTCCACCATAAGTGCTCAAACGAAATAGCCAGTTGCATTCCTCCCCTTGAACATTGCGACCGCAATACCCGCCATGCAAGGAATGCTCATCAGTTCACCCTCAAGCCTGTGTTCGGACGTACAGTGAAGTCCGAAGATTATTTCCTCAACCGTACAACACGAATGTAGAATACTCTTCCACGCATTGTTTTTCCTTCACATTATAACCTACAAACATTCAAAACCAACGTGGATCAGCATCTCTCCTTTTCTTCTCACCCTAATTTCCTTAACGCCCGCGCTGTGTAGCTATTACATTATAAGGATCCCAACAAATCCCTTTGGTGCATGTATATTATTAAAAAATGCGGATCACAAACAGAGCCAGGCGATCAGTCGCCGGCTTGAAGTCATATCTCGGTTTGCTCTTTTCATCATATCTGATCCTATCCATAATTTCTCCTGGATCTCGGTAATTTCTTTGTTCCGCACCTCCACGATCCAAGTGCGTACTTCTAAAGTTCCAAATTTGTCGAAGCAGATTTTATAAGTTATCTGGAACTCCGACCTCCGACCACAACGTTGATTGAATCTAGTGAATTAATCTTCCGTATGCCCTCCTTCTGATACTCATCTTCTTGACTTTTGAGACTAATCAGCCAGTCGCCCACAGAGCACGCAATATCCTTGCGAGTCTTGAAAACCACACCGGAGGTGCTTTTCAGGAGAGAAACTGTTGAAAGTGAACCTCAACCAACTTCATGAGTGAAACTACAGGCTGGATGGAACGGCTGGCTACATATATAATTTTGTGCTAGGCCGAGGACCACCGTGATCTGTGAGCGCCATTAGACGTAAAGTAATTGCATTCATATTGCTGGAAACCCACAACCTTTTGCATCAAAAGAAACTCCTTGCATTTTTGTAAAAATAAAACTTTATTTCAAAACCTATGGCATCCTTTGTTTAAGGACTTCTGTGAGCTTCTCCAACAACACTTTCAGCTCTGCTAAAATCTTTTCATTCTCATCCCACTTCTCCATGTCTTTCTCAACCGATCGTATGCACGCCTGCGCACTCAATCGGGCCGATGACACTTGTGACGTTACGCTGGACTTTTCCGAAACGTCGTGATTGCCAACTGCTTCCAAGCTGTGTTCGCTTAGTTCTTTGCACAAATTAAGCACCTTCAACGAAGTAGGCTGTTTGCTGGGCCAGGCAGTCTCCTTCTGTGTGAATGCTCGATACGCTCTTTGTAATTTCTGAGCCTTTTTCAATGGTGTTTCAGCCAAAAGTGCAGACAGTTCCCAGAGCCGCGATTCGCCACTATGCATGACACACTGATGACCCAACAAGGTGTTGGCCTTCTTCACCAGTCGCTTGGGCGACCTGCCTTGTGCGTCGGGTGTATCTTTAGATATCGCCGCCATGACGATTGACAACACTTCCAAGTCCAAATAGCGGTCCTTCAACTCACTCAGACGATTGTAAGCGTTGAGGACATCCTCAAAGTTACCAGTGTCCACACTAACCAGCATGAAGTTCTCCCACACCTTCCAGTTGTGATAGTTGCACTTTAGCGCCTCGCCCAGCACTCGATGGGCCCGTTTCTTATCGCCCAACTTGATGAGTGCCTTAGCCAGGTTGTTCCATGATTCATAGCCTAGAGGTTCGATATGGGTGTAGGTGATGTAGGCGTGGACAGCCAGTTCCCACTTTTCTAGCATTATCGCAGAGTATCCGAATCGCAACCAGATCCTTTCTTGCAAGGCGTTGATCTCGACGGATTTCTCAAAATGTGGCAACGCATTCGCATACTCTTTACGAGCGAAGAAGTAGTTGCCCCAGTGTGCCTGTGCCTTGGCACTTGTTTCTTTGCTGAACTCCCAGGCGGTTTCGTAGCACTTCACGTCATCAGTGGCATCACCCAGAAGGCAGTGCAAGAGGACAGTTGGCTTCTTTTCAAGCTCTTGGCGAACAATTTCTGCGGCCTTGTGACGCAGCTCAAGCTTGGTATAACACTCGATAACCTTCTCCCAGGCCTGGATATTCAAATAGAGTTCAAGGGCTGACTTGGTCATTCCCAAGCTGACCATCAGTTCACCCAATTGCTTCTGCACCTCCCATTTGGGTAGGATAAACGATGCAAAGCCATAGGACAGCCGTTCGGGCAGGGTGTAGGTTGTGCTGTTTATGACACTTAGCACTTCTTCGCATTGCTTCAGACTTCGCTCCACGGTTCGTCGTTGTTTGGATTCCTGGCTGATGTTTAAAAGAAGTGTTGCCAGCCGCACAGACAGTGGCCCATGATCTTGATACATAAGAGTGTTGATGTATGGCTCAAGCTCTTCCTCGGCCAGTCTGTCTGTTGGTTGGGAACGTTTCACAAGTTTCCTGCCAATAAAAATCAATAAAAATTGAGTAATGCTGGATTACGTACACTTACACTTTGGCCAAGACTACTGCTTGGAGCACACTCGGCAGCGACATGACATCATTATCTTCCACGTTTAGAAAGCGGATTTTTTCCAGCCGAGTATCATCGTCCAGTTTTAGGAGTTTGGGAAGATTTGTGCTTCCATTGGAAGTAGACGATGGGGAGACATCTAGTTCGGTGCTTTGCTTCACCTTGAGACAAAGTTGCGGCAGTGCTTTCTGCTGGAATTTCGTTCGGAGTCCAAGCAGACCTAAAAGGGGCCACAAAATTGGTTGTTGTGGGGTGGTAAATTGTGCGCGTTAGATACCAGTCCCGAGGTTCAAGGCAATGCAAGCTTACCTTCTACATTCAACTCCACACCCAACTTAGCGCACAACGCGGTGAGAACTTCTTCGCATTTCTGCGTTCGATGGTACAACAAAAAACCATGCGCAACCTCCAGATGCAGAAGAGCCTCCAATTCGATATTATTCAGAGTGCTAGCATGACTCAGTAGAAATTCAGACGTCGCCTTAAGATCTTCATACAAATCGTTCGTCAGATTATCTAAGACGCTCTGATGAACACAGATTAGACGCAATTTCCACCATTGGACTATCTAAATATGAAACACATCAGTTGGAGTTAACACCGGATTCCCAACAACCTACCACTGAATTTGGATAATATTTCGACACTTGTCTGAGCAGTTCCTCAGCAACATGCAAAAACTCTGGAATCTGCACATTTGCATTGACCTCCTCCCCATTGACCATCAATTTGTTTGCACCATCGAAGTCGTTTGGCAACGATTTCTGCACTATTTCGTTAAAATATTCCAATTTGTCAAAGGGACCGGTGAAATTATTCTGAACGAATACTATTGCTAGGGAAATTGCTGAAAGAAACACTTTGTCAAGATCTTCCGAGGCGTGTTCTTGGGATTTGAGGTAATTTTCCAAAACTCTTTCGAATTTCTCGATTTGCCAGTTGCATGTCCACAGCTCTTTGAGTGTCTGGTTTGGGAAATCTATTTAACCATTGGGGGTAATATTAATGTAGTTTCGAACTTTAATTTATGAACTACCTTCGTTTGATAAGTAATCTTTGAAATTGCACAGATAAAGAGTAGAAAAATCGTCCTTAAACATTATTTTCTTTGATTTGTTTTGGAATGGTACTTGTTCACCGAGTGCGAGTGGTAATTGACAGTTTAATAAGCGCACATGTTTGTTCGAGTATCGATGATTTGGTGTAGTGGGTGTGTTCAAAAGGTGTAATGTTTTGTTAAGCTGTTAAGTTTGTTGTATTTTATAGGGGAACCTAGGTGTATTAATAGGCGTTTTTCTTTTTTAGCTCCGAGCGGGGCACTGAGCTGTCAAAAAAAGAACTGTGTTACTTTTTTAGCTCGGAGCGCTCTGAGCATAAAATTTGTATTTCTTTTTTATCTCTGAGCTAGCTCAGGGCTCGCTCGATGAGCTCGATTAAAAATGACCGAGCACATCGAGCGAAAAGCTGAGCGCGGCTGACTTCATTCATTATTTGTGCTTTTTCCATAGTTTATTTACTAGAAATTATAATTTAAATGGAACAATCCTTGACAAACACCAATTTCAGAAGCAAACCTGACTATTTTGAAAATTAATAAAAAAAAATTGTCTAATGACAGTTCAGTGCTCAATTCTGTTTCTTAATTAGCTCGGGGCGCTCAGGTTACGTTCAGCTCGGAGCGAGCTCTGATCGCTCGTGCCCCGCTCTGTTCCCCGCTCGGGGCTAAAAAAGAAAAACGCCTAATGTAAATTTTCATGAGAAAAAATTGATTTTTTTGCATGTAGATTACTTTTTTTGATCTTAGATCAGTTTTCAATTTTCATTTGGCGCATAAAATCGATGTTTTTCTTTATCCAGTATACATTTTGCAAATCTAGATTTAGAAGCAAGATTTACACCTACTTGCAGTAACGCTAAAATATTAGAAAATTGCCACTTTGAAGATTCTCGGTAAACATTTCGACCCGCTTTTGATTCAGTGGAGAAAAATATCAAAATAAAATTGTGCAAAATAATATTATTGGACGATGATATATTTATATGTGTAATTTTACACCTTTCGGAAAGAAAAAAACAATAATTTATTTTTGTATCTGCTTGCTTCAGCGCAAGATAAATTTCTCAAACAATAAAATATATCTCATTTTGTTTTGCATTGGGCACCGAAAATCTGAGATCTGAAAAACCCAATAGAAATCGACATAAGTATGACTACGAACTCTGTGGTAAATAGTGAGATTTGTTTGCAAATCGTTCGTGTCAGAAGATAAAGAAATGTTAATGACCGAGGCACGTTAAGCCTTTTTTGACGAGATTTGCGGAGGTTTTTTGAACAAGTTCGAATTGTGATAAAATCGACATCAGGCCAAACATTAGCGGTAGGTACATGCAATGCTCAATCAAATCTCGAAGCTCACTAGAAAACACAGAGGATCATCTATTTGAAATTTAACCGTTGAGAGATATGACTCGAAGCTGTACTTTATTTCTGTTCTGATTTGATCTGACACTTTTCATTCTAAAAAAATTAACTCTTTATATGATGTTACTCACTCGAAAGCATCGGAGTCGTAGATAGGGGACAGATCACGTAAAATGAAAACGATTGGCCAACATCGTTTCGACCAGCCTCTATATCTCTGTAGATACGATTGACAACTATCGTCAAACGCATCATCGGTTGCGTTATCTGGACATATTAGGTCTGTTCGCGAACTAATATGCAAACATAAGTTTATACAAACTTTCGTGCAAAACTACAAAAACGCGTTCGCGTACTGAGAAAATGGTAAAAAGATGAACGAAAGAAAAATGTACTTTCGCACAGAATTTCAGCTGGAAAAAAAATGAAAACTGTCAAATGATGAAACCCTACCAGCAAAAAAAAACAGCGATTGCTTCTTTTCAAGCCAAACTTTGGCGTTTTTTATCTTTTTACACAAAAGCGTTCGCGAAATTTTCTTTGAAATGACAGGTTTCTCTCTCCATTTTGGAGATTTGACAGTTTTCATTTTTCTACACATAAAGTACGCGAACGAACCTATTGTGTCTCAAACGATGAACGCTCTTAGTGACATCACGAAATTTGAAAATATATTTGGCATTAACGGCCCATATAGAGCCTAAAACCTAGCTTCTGTAACCAGTTGTTTGTGCGAAGTGGAAGGGACCTACAATTTTAAAGCTGAATCCGAACAGACGTTCGCAAGAGGTTGGGCAGTGGTAAAAACTTTTAGGTATTACTTTGCCCCTATGGGAATTGAACCAGAGACCTTAAGCTTAGTGGTCCAACGCTCTTACCTCCGCGCCCACGAAATTTAAGCCGACACAAATTGGCGCAGGACAATGCAAGATATGGAAGCCACTTATCCACTTAGTGGGAAAGAGAATTTGAAACAAAAGATCTTCCAGGTCGCAGTGTCAGCCAACAGCGCAGCAGGGGTATAAATTTAAAGAGCCCGCCATTCAAAGTTGTAAAAACTAGAGAAAAGTGAAAGGCAGGTTGAAAACAAAGCCCACAGAAAATGTAGTCTCCTTCGTTCCCCGCAACGGAAGTCATTTAAACTGAAAAATAAAATTTATTTACAGAAAAACATAAAACATTAATACAAATTCAACTTTGTCGTGACCAAGACCCGCACCGTCTGATCGAATGATCCACACACACCAAGACCAATCTTGTCCGGATTCCAATCAAAGCAGTGCACTGGTTGAGTAGAAATAGTTGTAGCATTTAGCATCTGAATACTTCCGGCCACTCCCATGTCATAACCATCCCCTGCGTCCTTGCGCCTCTTGTCCGGATACTCATACTGCCAGAGACGGACAGAACCGGTGCCTCCACAAGTCACAAAGATATCTCTATTCTGTGGCAAGTGCCTGATACTCCACACCGTCGATTTGGGGCCGCTGATGATGCCATTCGAGCCAACAGATCGGCCAGCATTTTTCTCCGTAACCGAAGCAAAGCCCTTCTCTTGGTGTTGGGTTCGCATGTCGTATACAATCAGGCCGCCCTCCAGTGTGGTCACAACCATTTTATTCATTGGAATTTCCTTGCGGTCAAATTCAATCGACACAATTCCATTCTTCTCAGTTTTCTCCCATCGCACGGACAGCGTTCGCAGATCAAACAGTTTCAGGTCGCCATTGTCGTAGCCAGCAGCCACAGACCGTTCGAGATTATTGTACGAGTCTCCGAAAGCAACTGCCCAGCAATCGCGCGATTGAATGGATCCATCCTCGGCAGCTGCAGGATCTGGCGTCATGTCTACCACCGGGTCATTTCCCTGGCGAATGTCCCACACCTTGACCGACCCATCACGACTGCCAGTCACAATCTCCGGAGCGCCGCAATCAAGTTTGCCCCCAACGGCGTCTATGGAATTGATGATGCTGTTGTGAGCTTCAACGTTGTAAACCGGAACTTCCGGCCGCTCTAAATCCCTGTAAAGTGAGTGATAATGTGTAAGAAAATCCCACATTTGTTCAGAGGTCTTACAAAACTTGAAGTCGCCCATTGAAGTCCCCCACGGCCAAGTGGCGGTTCCTCAGACTAGATGCACCATATGTCCCGCACTTAAAAGACACTTTTCTATCGACTTCTTTGACCATATGCAGTTTGGATTCATTGAGTTCGAAGATTTGAAGAACTCCGGTTCCTTTCGGTTTTGAACCAATAACAACAAATTTTGCAGAGCAAGGAATCCATTTGACATCGAAAATTGTATAGTTTAAGGAATGAGCGATGTGTTCAATTATTTGAGGCTTGTCCATGGTAGTTTTGTAATAGTTTTGTTCACAAACTTTAGTTGTTTCCTTGTTTGATCGATAATATCCGTGTTCTAGAAACTGAAAAATACATAAAAATGTGTTGCTATGATATTCGGCATTGCGGCAATAAAAAAAATAATTCAGAGAAATGTCAAAACCGAGAACAACATCGAGAGTCGAAATATTTCTCATAGCAAATTTCAAAAGCACGGCGGGTACGTTCGTTTAGACCGAACCAAAAAGGGTTATTAAAAAAAAATCTAAATTGGTTTTTGCCTTTTTCAATGAACATTAGGTACAAATTGTGTACGACACTTCGGGAGAAGTTTATTCTAAAGGAAGGACAAGTATTAATGTAACTTTCCATTCCAATATTCACATTTTGCTCCCAGGTTTCAGATTTTCCGTGCCCAAAGAAAAACAAACGAAATCGATTTTTTTTCTTATTGTGCCGCTGATACTTGACAGCTCTTTTGTTTTTCTTTTTGCCTGAAACAAAACCACATATTCTTTTGTTAAATAATTTTCAATTTCTTTATTCTCTTCGGTGAAGTTATTGCAGGTACATCTAAGGAAAGTTTTAATATAGAGATTAGAATACATTGATTGATAGCAACTAAAGTAATCCAGAAAGAAGAAATTCATATGAAAGTGAACATTGGTATGAGAAAAATATAGCAGATATAAGGACTTGCACGACGTAAGCAAACAATTTAATTAGCCCAAGAGTTGAAGGCATAATATCATGGACAGCGAAGAATTGAAGCAGATCTCCTATAAGAGCTGCAAGAAGTTGATGCTGATTTTTCAAATATTTTTTTTTTTTCTGATGAGTCACATTTCCAACGCCATAGAAAAGTTAATAAATAAAATTGCATATAAGGCGATAAAAATCCCCATGTGATACACAAGGCACCATTACTTTCCCGAAAAGTAAATATGGCGTGCGCATTGTGATCAGGTGGCAAAATTGGACTTAACTTTTTTGAAAACAATGCAGGGCAGACGGTCCAAAGACGGCCATTTGACTGAAATCATTTATCACAATTAATGAAAAATACCAAATTTGTGTTCTTATCTTTATAAAGGTTAGTTAAGTAACTCCAATTTGATCACTCTTTATATTTTAGCAGTGTTTTTGTCCAGCGTATATACCTACAGACATCACCGCTAATGAATAAATCATGGCATTTTAATGACACTTTGGATGTCAGTTGTGGGAATAAAATAATAATAATTTTTTTTCTTTGTACCTATAATAGCAGATTGCTTGGTTTCGTTAAGCAAGTTCCACTAGGCTTACGTCTAACCATAACGATCCTATTCGCACTGACGTACTAAATTTGACAATCAGTTTTTTGTATTGGGAAACAGAGGTAGTTGCTTCCCTTCAGAACCTTTTTTATTGATTACTTACTTAGGCAATTAATAGAATGGGACTGAGCATTAGCTTCAGTTTTCGTCCATCTATTATAGTTTGGCCTTAAGGAATTGAATGCAAGTTCATATTTAATTTTGATAAAAACACATATTGTCCCCTATTACAGATTTATTTGCTGGATGACTCATGGCGGATAGCGGGAAATTCTTTTACATGAGGACAGGAGTCTGCGTACTCTCAGCTTTTCCTTGAAACTCCGTCCGTTGTTATGCTGCATAGTTCAAGGACCGCTAGTATCGAAGCGTATCCAGGGGATCAATCCAATGTTGGATAATTTTCAACTGATTGCCGTAGTTATATAGTTAAAATGAATAAAACCCGTAGAAGACATAGCCCCACAGATCCCGAGGACTCCTTCCAGATCGTGAGTCGAAGATCAGTCCATAGTGTTTTGTTTAATATCTGGCGCAGTACATCTCCTACCTACTCTGAGATGACCAATTCGTCATTGCAACAAGTCCAAATAATAAAATTCGAATTCCAAGCAACTCATCCTTGTCAGTGATTACCAAAGTTTCGTATTAATAAAGTATCAAAGTTCGCGAATATTTCTCCACGTACCTACTATAAATTTCCAGCAGACACTAAAAGCGGAGGAAAAAAACAAAAGCAAACCAGCTGTCAAATTTTGTCATTTTGTTGGGCATTTCATTGCAAACATGGTTCGTTTGGGAGTGGGAGAGAGAGAGAATCAAGTATTTTCATCGAGATGATCCCTGCAGTAACAGCACGGAATATCCCCTCCCTTTTGTTTTTCCCATGCTATAAGGAGTATGCGAGCACAGCATGCTTTCTCTCGCCAAACATCGAAATATAGTTGCGAGAATGGTCTCCACATGAGATAATGGCAGCATGCATTAGTGTATGCTATCAATTTATAGCACGTGGTGACCGCGTGTTAAAGTTGAAGGATAAACTCTTTCGGATTTGAACTTTCATCATCCCATTTTAATTCACCAACCAACTACTCCTGTGTGGCCAGCTTAAGTAAGTCCATTAAAGAAAACAAATGTAATCCACCTCTAATAACCAAACATGTCATAACCAGCTGACTGCATAGAGTGGTGGAAAATGCACTTGTTCACCCTCCCTTTTCTTTCCGAATAATTCATTTTCGCACTGTCACTTCGTCTGGTCACTTCAAAACATAAGTATACAATTTGGTGGTCGGTTCGGTGTTGTATTCTCTCAGTTTGATTTTTGCGTAGTTCTAAGCCAATAATAGATAAATAAACCGCAAATACCTCAATCGAACTACGGTCCGTACTTAATTAAGAAAAAGAATCTTTATTCTTCGAAACAACCACCGCGTAAAATTGCAACGAGAAGGCTAACTAGAAACTTGTAATTTTTTTTTATCTTTAACGATTCCACCAGCCGCATTGGGAACATCTACACTGTCGACCAGTTCGTGTCCAAAGTATGTGCATTTTTAATTATTATCGCAGAGAATAAGTTTCAATTTGTTTGTTATGAGTTTGTCCATAATTTTATCGATTAAATTTCTGTCCGCCGGACATGGGGAGTCATTGGTCGTGAAAACATCGCTACAAGGTCAAAAAGTGGCCAACGCTATTATCTAACCATAAACTGTAATAAACTGAATTATTTTCATCCGAGTTGATAATAATTATTCGCTAAGACCCTTGCGGCAGCTTGAGCCAGCTTGGGTAACAATACTCTTGCACTTAATTAAATTTGTGTTCCAATAGCAAATCACCCGAATCAACGTGCTTATTGCTTGGCGCGCATAATAATCATAAGTTCTATTTTTTGCTGATTTAATTTGTTTTTGCTGCCAGATTGAGCTGATTTCGATTGGCATTGCGCGCGGATTCTAGATGATGTACAACGTTGGTAGCGCGATTTTCGGAAACATTCAATCGGACAAGTGCCTTCTGTTCTGAGTCACAATTTGCAAGGACTTTCTTGCTTGTATGCCCGCTAGTCCGGGCGCAGTGGCGCAGATGTTATTGTGTTGGACTATCTAAAGGTTTCAGGTTCACATCCCGCCGGGGCATTCGCACGAGTAAATGGTTGGAGAAGCCAGGTTTGCGTCCCTGTATACGCCGATAATGCCTAACTTTTTTTTTGTATGCCCACTAGTCGCACTGGAACTAATTGTACCAGGTGAACTGAAATATTGCAAAAGCAATTAGCACATTCAGCTTGGAGTGCTAGTGCAAATAGGTTAATGACAATGACACAGCTTATCACGCGCGCATTGTATTTTAATTATTTATTTGCGAGGTCTCGCGTTTTATTCAGTTTAATATTTGCGTTAACACGAATCGCAGACACGAATTATAGACACTCATCTGTTCTGGAATCATGGGAACGATCCAACAGCAAAACGTTTTGAAGAATATTTTGTTAACACTTTTATATCGATTTGCAAAGCACGAGTCCAACGATCAGCATTATAACGTGCATAATTAATGAGATCGGTGATAAATTTACGTCATCTCCGGTAGGTTAAGCGTGGTGGATTTAAAATATCTCCGTGAATTTAGAACGCTGTGTATACCTATTTTTTGTTTGGCAGTAGATAACTTTACTTTTTTTAAGTGAGACTGTCCGGAATGAAACAGAGGTTTTGTCACGTCGAGTGGTTTTAATAGTGAAGACGGATGATGATGAATTACTGATCGGCAACTAGAATACCTTGTTAGCGTGTCTTGACATTGAGTCACATTTCAATAGAATCATGAGAGAGGTGATATTTCTTTACGTGATATTGACTGACTGCCTAGTACGACAACCAAATGATACGTTTTATGATTTATTTTATTATTCTCCAGAGCATTTACCGATTACGGGTCGTATGGATAAAGCCTGGTTAATGCCTTTTTAAGCAGTTTTCTTTCAAGTCTGCTAGATATCTGTCTTAACTCTATCATTCGCGAGCATTGATTTGTTTATGCAAGTGCGTGCTTCTAGAGTATATAAGGTTCAAAGCAATATGTGCAGCATGGTGTATGGACCTAGTAGACATTTTATCAGATAATAACCTACAAAACGAAAGGCGGTGTTCTATCGCGGTAAAAACAAATAAAATGTGTGGGAGACCGGGATTTCAGTTATAGATTAAGTGAATATAAAGGCGTTTCTCAGTCGGACATTAAGAGAAAAAAACAGAAAAATAAATATGTATGTATGTACATTCAATGGACTCAATAAAGTGCAAAAAAAGCCTCCTGGAATGAGGAAAGGCAGCCTGGCAAGTAACCTTCGCATTTTATTGCTGCACAGATGCGTTTTTTTTTGGAGGAGAGAGAACATAATGTACAGTCAATTGGGAGGCCATCACACCTTGGTCTGTTTGCCTCTCCCCTCTATTGCCACGATACCACCCTGGAACCGCCCTCTGCATTACATCAGGGTGGAGCCGTATAATTTATGTCCATAAGAGGACGCGGTCTGTTAAGCCTTTTATAACCTAAGATGTCGGTCGTTGTGAGCCGTCTTGCTCTGTTTCGGTCTTCTTCCGTTTCTTTTTTGTCCGCAGAATGTTTTCTAAAAAAACAATTATGTCTCCAGTTCTGGTCGCATGCCAGCATCGTACCGGTGATGTTCTCAGGAGTGATGAGGACGATACTCCTTTCCGTACCGTGATGAGCACTTATATCTTCTTCTTCTTTACCGATCAGCTAATCTGAACTAGATATATATATCCGCAGACCACATATTCGATGTCGCGAAGAACGCTGCGAAATGTCTAGGCTTTTTTAAGCGATGTAGGAAATATTTCACTCCTTCTGGTCTGGCTACAATTTATAACCGCCCGAAACTCGAGTACAACGCTCATATCTATCTGGTGCAGCAATAACCTATTTGGAGCCACATGTCAGGATCCATAAACGTGCGATTTAACTCATTGGCGACCGAGACATCGCGAGATCGATTGACTGTCTTAGTCATCGTCGTAATGTCTCCTGTCTTTCGTTATTTTATCGTTATTTCCACCATAAGTGCTCAAATGAAATAACCAGTTGCAATCCACCCGTCGTACATTTCAACCGTAATACCCGCCATGCTAGGAATGATCATCAGTTCACCTTTAAGCCTGTATTCGGACGTGCAGTGAAGTTCAAAAATCTTTCCTCAGCTGTACAACCCTTCCTTCACATTATAACCTACAAACATTCAAAACCAACGTGCATCGGCATCTCTCCTTTTCTTTTAATCCCGATTTAATTAACCCCCGCGCTGTGTAAAAAAATTGAGGCAAGCGTGCAATTAATAAATTGCTGCAAGGGAACTTGTTATGTTTAGGACTTATGAAATTTCCTTTAAAATTGCATTAAACCCTTTGTGCATATTTTGCTATAAATTTTAATCTAGCTTGGATTTATTAAAATCAAAATTAAATGGAAACCTCGCATTCGCACTATGTCGTTTGTATATTGAAAAAAAAAAACAGTGTGAAGTTGAATATATGCTTAAAAATAGGTTTACATAAAAGGTTTCGTTTCAAATTGAATGACATAGTTGCTAGTCCAGATGGCGCTGCTCATATCTCTTTAACGATGAACTAGAGAAGATATATCTTAACCCTCTCACTTTACTGCATCCCTACGGGTTCCCCGGTACGACCTCAAATATGTGGTCAGGCTTCAGTTTCGAATCCTGCTTGCACCTGTTATTGATTTGTTGTTTGATCTTATTCTTACGGCACCGGCGATCTCCACTCGTATCAGTTCACAGAATTGCATGCACAGGCACACTTGCAGGATATCATTAACATGTTAAATGTACCGCTGTGCTATACACAAATAAATATAGATATTTTATGCATTAACGACCCCTATGACTTCTCCAACCATTTGTGTGCGCGAAGTTTGATTTTTGGTACGAATGGAAGGGTCCGAGCGGCAAATTTGAGAAGCTTCTCATTACAATTGATTTCTTGTATATTTGTGAGACTTTTGCAAGCGGAGGAGCAGTGGGAAAAAAACTTAAGATGTTACTGCTCCCCACGTGATTTGAACCTGAGGCTGAGAATCGGGGGTCAGTAGTCCAACGCACTAGCCGCTGAGCCCACACTAAAATTACTTCGATATGGTTTCTTCCCTAAGGCAAGAAGTCAGACTCAAGATGAGCAGTGAAACCAAACATGTTTTCTTATCAGAGATGGTATACTGAGGCTGTCACATACGAGAGTAGCGTCGCATACAAACAAATTTGTTTTCTCCGCTCTTATTGTGATAAAAGTTTTCTAAAGAAATTTAATACAGGAGAATTTATGTTTTTCTTTGAAGTTATACTCTTTTGGCGTATTGAGGTTAAAATGTTCATTGTTACGGTAGTTGCAAGCGGAAAGCTACACCGGACAAGTTGAATGAAGTTAGGTGAACATCAGTTAAAGTTTGGAGAAAACATTTCGATTTGTACCATGGTTACTGATGGCTAAATTGAAAATGTCGCTTTTTTCTGACATATTGGCTATTTCTTGTTCAATATTGGCTCTGAGCTCCTCTAACGTCGCCGACTACTTGTTGGCATAGAACAATGATTAAATGTAGCCCCATAAAAAAAGTCTAGGGACGTTAAATCACTGCGGCCAATAGACGGGTCCGTTTCTCGAGACAACAAGTTCAGCGAACTGAGACTTCAATAACTCGATTGTTTCACCCGCTGTGTGGCTTGTGGCACCGTCTTGTTCGAACCACATATCACTGATAATACAAAAGCCCACCGTATGATGTTCTAAGGCATCGAAACCAAGGATGAGTTGCATATGAAATGAAAGTTTAGTCGAGAGGTATGCAAAATTACCAAAGGTTGTCGGGAATTTTTGCCCATGACTTAAAAAACGAAGCTACTTCCGGTACGTTATTTTTTTAGCTTTTCATAGGGATAAAGGAAAAGAATAAATGAGTAACCATTCGAAAGACCACATTAAGTAGTTCTTGAAGACATTGGGTTGGCAGTTCCAATCCGCCCATGTACCCCTGACAACCCAACTTTTAACTACGCATATTTTTCGATTGACTATAGCCATAAAGGCCAATGTTGGTATGGGTATCAAATTAAAGCTGAGATCTTATCATTTACAAATATATAGGGTTGTCTTTGATAATTTCGCCACATGTATAGACAACCCATGATTTTAGCGCGTAAATTGCATGCACTTTCTGTATCAAATTTATTTCCGCATAAAGCTAAGAGACGACATGGACATGATATTTTAAGTACATTTTGTTTATTATAACAAACCGTTCCTGTACATGTTGTTGTATTTATTGCCAATGACGTGTGTAAGCAAGCAATAATTAAAATGGAGCGAGATATTTTTGGGCGCTTTTTAGCGATTGCCCTTGAAAAAAAGTTAATTTAGAACTTTGCCTTTCTTATCCTATAGCTCCTGTAACACCACCTCTCTGTCAACCCACAGGAGAGATGCATTAGACTGATAAATTTGTTCTTGCTAGAACCTTTTTTTTTTGTATAATTCTTTATTCTCACAATTCAAAGTTATAACAAATTCATATAATTTATCTATCTTATGAGAATAGTTAGTGGCATTGGTATTCAGATGAATAGAGATAAATGTCACTTCAGATAAGAAATCAATGTGGGGCGAACAAGTTTATACGCATATTTAAATTCAATCTAATTCAGAAGATACACTGCGTTTCACTCGAATAGCACACCATGACAATTGTTTTTCTAGTCTTCATATATTTTTATAAATAAAGCTAGGAATTTTGTTTACAATTTTTATTTCAAGTACAACAGTTAAGACTTATAGAAAAAATAATCCGTACTTAAAAATGTTCAACACAATCTGAAAACCAAGTCGAAAAAGAAAAATACTAAAAAAATACGGCTTGTTTTTTGTTTCACTTGAATAGCACACTTCATTGTTTCATATTATTATGTACACTAAATAATATTTTATGTATGAACGAATATTTTAATAAGTAATAGTACGAAATTAAAAGAAAATTAAGAAATATTAGTAATGGGTAGAGCCTCCCTTGTTTAATATTGTCTCATAAATTCTATTTGGTATTGAATCATACAAACTTTTGATGTAATCAAGTGAAATTAAAGTCCAGGCTTGGTGAATGGCTTCGATAAGTTCAGTTTTTGATGAAAACTGCTTTCCCGACTCATAAACTTTTCGGGCCAGCCATCCCCAAACATTTTCTATAATGTTTATGTCCGGCGAGTATGGCGGCCAGTTCAAAAGGGTGACATTTTTGGACTCGATCCACGATTTGACCACACGGGCAGTGTGTATAGGAGCGTTGTCGTGTTGAAAAGTCCACGGCAGAGGCCCAAAGAGATTGTCCAATGACGAAAAAGCCTTCTCTAGAACATTTATGTACGTTTTTGCGTTCATAGTTGTTGTTAAAATTTGAAGCTCACAGGTTCCATAATACGATATGGCCTCCCAAACCATAACACCACCTTCTCGACTGTGCAAGCGATCCAATTGGTGAGTTTTCTTCCTTAAATCATGAAAATAATAATGGAAAACAACAGGACCCTCCAAATTAAATTTTTTCTCATCCGAGAAAACAACTCGATGCCACTCTTTGTTCCACGACATGTTGGATCTGCAGAAAGTTAATCGCATTTCTTTGCGTTCAGGGGTCAGTGGTGGTTTCTTTTTAAGTTTTAGATACTTGATGTGTTCTGCTTTAGAAATAACGCGCCAGATACTTTTTTTTTTTTTTTTGCTTGCTTGGACCCCTGATTTTTCTTTGATTTTGGCCAGGGAATCATGCGAACTCGAAGCGTTGCGCAGAATAGCCCGCTTATCTGCAGCAGAAAGGACACTTTGCGTACGACCTTTCATATTTTTCCAATACTTTACCCCATTTTGAATAAAATTGTAAATAACTTTTCTGCTTCTTCCGATTTTTTTCGCTATATCAGTCACAGAAAGGCCACAATCTCTAAAGGCTTTAATTTTGCCTTGTTCCTCGTTCGTTAAGGTCTTACCGCGTCCCATTATTATTATTATTATTATTATTTTAAATTAATTTAGTGGGATATAAATAACTAAAACTATATTTCTCTGCCCAATTATTTTTGATTTGCACTACTTAAATGAAGCTTACACCACAAAGTGCTATTCAAGTGAAACAAAAAATTCGCAGCATTCTTGTACAACTCTAAAAGAAAGTAGCATACATTTTTGTATAACGGCATATTTCCGGAGCATTTTTTACTGAGAAAGCTGAAACGAAGGTGAAAACATAACAGAAATAAAAACAATAACAAAAAAGAATATGTATTATCTGATAAGGAAATAACAACAAAAACATGAGATGTGCTATTTAAGTGAAACGCAGTGTATATATATATTTTTTTAAATTGAGAAAACATTAAAATTAAAATTAAATTCAGTGCAAAAGGGGAGAAGCAGAACCATGAAACCATTAACTCTCTTCAAGTAATGAAGCGCATTAAGGAATCAATTTCATTGTGATTCATATCAAGTAGCCACACTTTTATTTTTTTTTTAAATTTCGGAAGAGTTGTAATGATTCGTATATTCGTGGGAAGACTGTTAAATAGTTTGCAGGAAACAATAGAATAGAAGTTTCTGTAGCTAGAGGTGCGAAAGGAGGGAATACAGACGAGGGTTCCTGTGTTGCTTCTTAGGTTACGGGAGTCAGTGTTAGGGCTCTGCAGGTAGCCACCTCTTATGAAAAAAATTTTAAGGACTTTAAAGTAGTAGAGATGCCTTACTGGCAGAATTCTCATTTTCCTAAATAGCTCCATAGAATGGGCTAAGCGAGTCGATTTGCATACCTTCCTAATGGCACTTTTTTGTAGGACAACTAGCTGTCTAGTTTATTACGGTAAGCACCTCCCCAACAGGTTATTCCGTA
This sequence comes from Portevinia maculata, assembly GCA_949715645.1. NCBI lineage: Eukaryota > Metazoa > Arthropoda > Insecta > Diptera > Syrphidae > Portevinia > Portevinia maculata. The sequence goes on along the minus strand of OX454527.1, from coordinate 189,965,951 downwards.
CTGTAACCTAGAGTGGAAAAGTGCAAAGTAGATGGTATTTAAGATCTTTGTAGAGCAATATTTCCTTAGACGGTAGAAACACCGTAAAGACGAAAGCAGATATTGCTTCAACATTGCAATATGTACTTATAGTGCTCGACTATTTCAATTTTGAAGCAATCTACACTACAATCAGTATTAGCGTCATATAAACCGTTGCTGTTTTGTACATCGTTAGCACAGTTGGGCATGCTATGTCTACAACATCTGGGAGAATGAAAAACAATGTCGATATCCGGGGATTCTTGCACGGCAAGACTGAAATGCATAATCTTAGTCTTATTACTTACTACTAGCCTGTGTTCAGAAAACCAAATCCTAAGCAAATGAACATCGTGGTTAATGTCAGCAACTAAGTTTGGGGGATTAGTTGAGCCACATGCAAAAGCTAGGTCGTCGGCGAATGCTTTAACTTCTCCTTCAAACCTGAAAAATCTTGTATTGAACACTCGAAGCCTGTATTGGCAGATGTAGAGATCATTGATGATTTTTTACTTTTTACATCTTTTGGGACTATCCGTGCCGCACACTTTCGGAAAAATTGCTGAAGCAATTTTAATAAAAATTATCGCTACAAGTTTTTCTGAGAGACATTTGAGTTTCGATAGATATATATCACCTTCAATAAAAGACTCTGAGCGCTACAGTAGACATGAGCAGGATGTTCACTATTCCATTATTGGACCGCAACAAGCCAGGCCAAACAATTTAATTAAAAGTTTCAAAAATACTAGATTCAAAGAAGCAATTGCGAAGTTCTTGTCAGATTATTGGGGAAACAGTTCGATGGCATGTTTACTTGGAAATAAAAAAGTATATAACACAGTTAAGGAACAATTTTATTCATACCATTCAGAAGGAAATTATGCCATTAAGGCCTAGGCAAATGATTTCGAGTGTTTCCACGAGGAAGCAGATACGCGGATTATCTTTCATATAAGGAGGTGTGCTGAAAATTTAAAAATCATAGTAAAGGCTTCAGATACAGACATTTTAGTAATATTTTTAGATAACATGTATAAATTTTCCAGTAAAGAGATTTGGATGGTAAATGCTTTTTCAAAAATCAAAGGCCAGGATTGTATTAACTGCGTTGCCTTAGCAGCAATTCTTGGCCCAAATTTATGTCGCGCGTTAGCTGCTTTTCACTCTTATACTGGTTGTAATTATACATAAAGTTTCTTTAGTAAGTGCAAAGCAAAACCGTTTCTACTTCTTCAGAAAAATAAACGATTTCAGAATCTTTTTGCTTCACTGAATGATGTGAGGGTTACTGATGACGATGCAAAAATGAATCTATTACAAGAGTATACTTCACTGAGTTAAAAGCTGCAATAGTGTTAATGTTGCAAGGTATGTTATATTTCAAAAACTTTATTCGAACAAATCCAGCAATGAGAAATTATTCAAAAAGAACATTAAAGGTTTTGATTCCAGGCTCATTCCTCCATGCTGGTATTCTTTAAAACAAAACATTTTGCGTACTGTTTATGTAAACGTTATGTGGCAAAATGCTACACATTCCACCTGCAGTATAATGAAAGCGCAAGAATGTGGATGGGTATTGAAAGAACGGCTTGAACCGCTATGGTTTTTAGAAAACCCAAAACTATTAAATGTAGATGATATTCTGCAAATAGACACATATGATAACGAGGAAATGAGACTTTTGGCGAGACTTGGCGATTCAGATTCTGACTCAGACTAGGGAAGAAAATGCATACATTTTTGTTAAGTGTGTTAAACTACTTTGTTAAAAATTAAGTTAGATTTAAGTATTTCCTTGTTTAAACTTGAAAGTTTACTGATTTCAGCCAATAAAAATTAACTATTCATTGAAATAATTTTGTAATATCAGTCATGTCTTGCAAATAAATTTTATTTTAATGTATGCCAAATGCATACCCTAGCGTGGCTTCTTTAAAAAACGAGAAATACACACACATAATTGCCATTAGCGGTATCAGTTATGAGGAAAATACCCATGACCTAGTACTGCACTTTATACGCAAATTTCGCTAAAATCATGGGTTGTCTATACATGTGGCCAAATTATCAAAGACAGCCCTATATATTTGTAAATGATAAGATCTCAGCTTTAATTTGATACCCATACCAACATTGGCCTTTATGGCTACAGTCAATCGAAAAATATGCGTAGTTAAAAGTTGGGTTGTCAGGGGTACATGGGCGGATTGGAACTGCCAACCCAATGTCTTCAAGAACTACTTAATGTGGTCTTTCGAATGGTTACTCATTTATTCTTTTCCTTTATCCCTATGGAAAGCTAAAAAAATAACGTACCGGAAGTAGCTTCGTTTTTTAAGTCATGGGCAAAAATTCCCGACAGCCTTTGGTAATTTTGCATACCTCTCGACTAAACTTTCATTTCATATGCAACTCATCCTTGGTTTCGATGCCCTTAGGACATCATACGGTGGGCTCTTAGACTATGATGTTCATTTCATTCAATTGCTCAAAGAAATATGGTTCCAACATGTCTCTGTAGCGAATACCATTTACCGTAATGTGAAGGTAATTTTCATTGACAAAAAAAGACGGCCTAATGACTCCACCGTCATGAAAATCGCACCAAACAGTGACCTTTTGCGGATGAAGTGCTGTTTCATGAAGCACATGAGGGTTCTCACCTGTCCAGTAACGCATATTTTGCTTATTGACGAAGCCGTTTAACCAAAAATGTGCTTCATCGCTGAAGATGATTTTGCAATGAAGTTCTTAATTTTTTTCCATCATGTCCAGAGGCCAATTCGAGAACGTACGTCGCTTCATATGATCAAGTGGCTTTAGTTCTTGAGTCAGCTTGATCTTGTAAGGGTGTAGGCCAAGATCCTTGCGCAAAATTCGCCATAATGTAGTCTGGGAGAGGCCCAATTCTTAAGAACACCTTGAAATTGACTGATTTGGCTGGTTTGCGACGGACGACTACGGCAGCAATATTCTCCACACTTCGGGCTAAACGTAGTCTCACTGGCACGGCAACATCAAGCAGCGAATATTCTGACTCAAATTGCTATGAATTGCTTGTCTACTGCGACGAGAATTGCGGTCGAAAAATGGCGTTAACACTCTTAAGGTTAGGACCACCGACTCGGAATTTCAGTAGTTAATTTAAATTATTTGTAAACGTTGTTCCTTCTTGTACTTCACCATGGTGAAAATGTCGATTTTACGTAATATTTTGACATTGACAGTTCGGTAATCGGTTTAAGGGTGCGTTCACACTGAAAGCTTAAAGTTGTCAAGTCGCTAATGATAGACAATTTCCTTTTTCAATTTGTCTTTAATGTCTTTAATTTTGATCCTGCCTTTTTTTCTCTTCTTGGTAGCTTGTCTGATAAATTTATTTAATCTTAAAATGTTCACTATCTTATAGGATAATTTTTTATTTTAACATGTAAGCTTTCAAATGAAATAAATAAATAGATGAAAAATTAATTATGTATATTTATCATCTCCCTACACATCCTATTATTCAATTGGTGCCAAAGAAGTTTAACTCGTACCGCGTGTACGTGAATACAGGTACCAACCAGAAATTTGAAATTTGAAAATTTAACATTTTATGTATCTTTTATTTAATTGGCTGCATCAGCTGTGATTTTATTTTCTCGCTCTTTTCTAACTGGTACAATTGCATGGTGTTCGCTTTTAGGGCCAGTTAATCCAATGTCTATGATTAAATTATGCAAAATACAAATGGTTTTAATGATTTTATTTGAATAATTGCAATTTACAGTTGAAGAGTAGAGGCAACACTTTATTGAAAACATCTCAGGCGCTAGTTTATTTGTATATAAATCTCTCAGGAAAGGCAGCGTCATAGAATGGGAATATCTAACTAACATATTTTAAACAGAATAAACTTCTATCAGTAGAAAAGTATTGGCCTGCACATAAGATTTATAATTCATTCATGATTCAACTAAATAATTATATCAACCAACAAGCACGCTAAAAAATCGTACTTTTGATTTACAAATGAATATATATTAGAACGAACTCTATCTGTAAAGGTTTTTCATAAACAAGGTTTTCCACCTCACATTCGTCTAAAAATAATATTTAAAAAAAAGTTAACATCAATAGCATTCCAATGGACTAATGTGTCTGGTTTTTACTCATTACTTTATTTAAATTTCATTATCTTGTTGCTATTACAAGTCCAAGGCAGACAGTAGGCAGCTAAGCATAACACGTTAGCGTTATTTATTACGGGGATTACCCTGCCCACGAGATGTAGAGAAAATTACTATGTAATTTTGAAAACGTATTAATTTTGTCTATGGAATCAAATGGCAGACGCTATTCCATTCCAACAACTTTTGTGATTTTGTGAGTTTTTTTGTCAGTTGTTCGACAGAATAATGCGTACAATAAAATTCATTGAATTCTCCTACCTAAGCAGCTTAATATTCGATTTAACATGTTGTTATAAAAGTCGTGTGCTCATTCATAAGTGGCTCATTAAATATATCCACGAACGTAGCCCAATTTGTTATTTCAAATTGTCAGCACTTTGGCAATACTGTTGCGATAAGAAGAATTGGCTTATATATACACAACACATGATTCTGAAGGTTAAAGTGGCTCCCTGACCACTGATAAAGCAAGTGGATTTAATTATTTGTCATTGATTACGAACAATGTGATAAGGTATATAAATTGTAAACAATCAGTTGTCACCTTTCGAAATCATGAAGACAAAATGGGGTGCCGTGGTGTTTCATGGTGGCCATTGGTCATTTCCAAGAAATTCGTCCGGATTCCGTAGGGGTTGTACGAAGACAACTGTGAAGAGCCTTAACCGGTCGTTATCTTTTTGCAACATTGATAAGGTCGTTGCTGTAAATATAATTGAATTTGATTTTACAATTCTTAACCCCTATTAGGCTACCGCGTGATGTGACGCGAACAGAAAGACACTTTCAGGAGATATATACGTTTTTGATCATATACCATCAACCGCACTATAGGGAAATCCGAAACAAGCTTATAAGAGCCAGAAATGACTGCAATGTAATGGCTGATGTAATGGCCAATCATGGCAGGATTACCATGTTATGAGTTGTTCCAACCTTACCGAGTAAGTTGTGGGGATTACATTAAACACGGCTATCCGTATCCCAAGTCCATTCAGAGCCGAACTGAGGATGCTGGCTAAAGAGCCGAAAACTGAAAGCAAAAAAACAGGCTAACGAGCCAAAGTCAGATTACTAAACAGCTTTGCCCAATACATAGATTCTTACACTCTCTTTACAGTCTAATTGACATTAAACAAGGATGCCTGAGAACAAAAATTCATTAAAAATGCATCCGTTAGCAAATACAATTAAAATACATACAAGTTTATTTGCAACAATAATGCAGCTGCGGAAGGGCAGGTAGACAAGAGTGCCTTTGAGTTGGTCGTGAACAGCACCTAGCATTGTCATGTGTCTGGTATCTCATATCACTAGGTGCGCGTAGCTCTTCATTACAGATGAGTTATATCTGATATCCGGAGGAAGTACCTTGGATGTCTATGGAAAATCTAATTTATACAGAGTGTTAGTGATTGCTATCCAATGTAATGGCGCTCGTCTAGGGCTATGGAATTGGTATGAATAAATTATAACTCTTTTGGCGCTTTGGAATCGGTACGAACAATATATGGTTTGTGTGGCTTGTGTGTTGCTATGGATTATGTACACTCTGTTCCACGTGTTTACGAACAGGTAGTTTCTTGATTTAATTTTACGAAATTTTTTTAAATCCTCGATAATATGGGAAAAACCAAATGCAAAATGAAAGAAGGCTATATTATGTTTATGTTGTAAAAAAAACTGGGATTAGGCAGATAAATTCAATTTGTTTGATGCTTTTCTTATTAAGGTCATAAAATTAGTTCTTTTTTTTTGGTTCCACCTGTTTACAAAGAGTAACTAAATCTACCTGATATCATATTTAAATCAAACATAAATTCGTTTAGAGTATCAGGGTTCTTAGGTCAAAACATAGCTTCATAGAAACAACAACTATGGGTAAAAAAATGTTACAAAAAAATGCATTACTATTGTTCACAGCTATCTTAAGGACCCTGAGAACTATGGAGGAAGGGAGAAATAATCAGAGCAACAACAGGTCGGGATAGACGGGCGATACTGGGAGCTGCTTCAACTTCAAGACTTTCCCTAGTAAAATCAAGGCAGAAACTAGAGTTGCAGCTAGTAGATCAACTGTCCATCACGTGATACAGCAGACCAACGATATTGAACACCAACAAATTAAAAAGAAACGGCACAGGGACATATAAGTCGCCGGGACATAACCAACCAACCAACTTTTTCTTTTGGGACTTATGTCTCACTTAAGTGGGCATCATGCCCCCCATATTCATTGCTCTGTTTATGGTATCAGTTGCGAAATCGGAAGTAGATTCCATAAACAGTGCAATGTCTAGGGGGGCATGCTGCCCTCCTGCAACCTCCCTGCTTGGGGACAATGTTTGATTTGGAGTAGGTGGGAGGTTTTACTTTAGCACTTGGCCGTATTGCACTTTGGGTAAATGAATTCGTATGGCCGCCAAAACCAATTGCTTCCCATATCATCACACCGGCTCCCTTGCAGTGTCTTCTATCTAAGGTTATTTCATCCTTCCCAAATCATGGAAATAATATATATATTCATCAGTTCCCCCCAAATTCAACTTTTTTCATCTAAAAAGACATGACAAAGTATGCGACTCTCGATGTCACTTATCGTAAAATCAATGCGCCGAATTTTACGTGCTGCGTTCAATGATTGTTTCTTTGGCTCACAAATGAATCGCTGACTTTTGCGTGCCGGGTTCAATAATTGTATCTTTTTAATTTTTTGGTTTCTAATATGGTTGGTCTGCTGTATCGCGCCTAAATTGCTTAGGAAGTTCTCTATTTATGTGAATTCAATTTAAAATCATGGCCTTGGCCGGGATTCGAAGGCACGACCTCCCAATCAGTTAGTGAATACACTACCATCGCACCAATGCCACCCGTTTAATAGGAACTGATCTTTAGAATAAATCTTCAATTATATTCCTAAACTTATCATATTTCAGCTTAAGATCACCGTTATGAAGTATACAGGACCAAATAAGTGAAGACATATAATTCATTACTGCGTTGTAATCGAATTGTTAATCAATAATTCGATATTCAATAAATCAGATAGACAGACACTCGATAGTGAAATTTAAACAACTGCTTGCATAATTATAATTGTTATTAGAATTGATTTATTATTAGTATACGGATCAGCAAACATAACCTAAATCGAAGCACGATTGTGTTCACGTCCTGAGCAGACTAACCAAACAACGTGTTGTGTAAAGTGGTAAGGCAATATAATAATAAATGACAATATCAAGAAGACACTGCACGTTGTCGTACTGAATTTATTAGTGGTTTGCCAATGACACGGGTTCGTTCATCCCCCGAACAGTACACTAATTGTATGGGGAAACATTGTCGGCTCGAAATTAACATGGTTTCATTCATTTGTCAAACATCAAGTGATTTGAACTGTATGTCCAATTGGCTGCGCAATAGCGCGCGCTAAAATTATGCCTGTTTTACCACTAAGAATATTACTGTTGCCATCGAGATGCACGGCGCGCATGAGCACAAAACAATTGTGTTGATTTCATTTAGGTTACCATTTCAGGTGATTTATATCAATTGGTTGAATTCTATTTGGTAAGTGAATATATTATACTTGTTTGCATAAAACGCATACATATATGCACGGCCTAGGGCAAGCGGCCATAATTAAATAAATTGGAATGCCATTTGTCAATTATTTCATGATGAAATAACAGACAAAGTTAGGACAAAACATGTTAAACATGGAATGCATCTGGTATCGCTTAGCGAATTCTACAAAATCAACAAAAATTGTCAGTACAGGGAAGATAGGATGTTTGTCTCCCAGTCTGGTTGCAATGACTTGCATAAATCGGTCCCTCTTTTAAGCTCTCACAGGGTTGCCGTAGTGTGTATGATAATTCGCCATAAAGCATAACTCAGAGAGCAATTCTATTAGGGTTACCATCTTCAAATTTAAAATAAAAATATTGCGGAACGAAATAAATTCCGTTTATCTTTTTCCTTTTCTGGTAAGATAATAATAGGCGCGTTTTTTAAGGGTATCTCCAGTAGACCAACAAAATATATAAATTTCGTAACACAAAAAAAAATATACCACTGTAATCCAATTTATTCATTATAAATATTGTAAAACATAAAATACTAATTTCTAATATCACTACTCAACTAATCCGATGAGTAATCACTGCCACTGCTCACGTTATTTAGGTCTATTATTAACCTTTCAACTGCTTCCTCGGCAAAAACGTCCATTTCCCACATATTTTGGTCAACAACCTGTTCAACGTGTTGGACACATCGATGCCATTTTTCCTTGTCAACCCTTGTAAGTGCTGTCGTTAGTAAGTCTCTTATTTCAGTTATTTTAAATGACTTGTTTTGGCTTGGTACAAACCCTTTTACTTGAGCCCAAACCAATTATATGGATTAAGATCACAGTAATAAGGCGGCAAGCGAAGCACTTTATGTCCCGCATTTTGAGCCATTTCATCCACGACGTATGTTTCATACTTGGCTTTGTAACGTTTAACGATTTCAAGCAACCCATTGTATGATTGAATCCCTACCTTACTTGAGATCTTCCTTTTGGGAATTCCCGTATTCATTGGCAAAACAGGCGTCATTCATCGGAAAAACAAAGACATCATACAATCAGGTACATAATGAGATGAAAATATATATTTATGTTTTTTTTTTATTTAAACAGTTTGCGACATAAACTCAATCAGCAAGATTTTCTAAAAATATTTCCCAGTCCTTTCCGCTATATGTATATTGTGAAAGGTAGACACAATCAGGCAATTAGAATACAAAATTATATAACCACGACTCAATGTCATATACCTAAACAGATGGTAAAAAAAACTGCACTTGTGCAGCTGTACAATACAAATACAATCAAATTAAAACCGAATGGCAATACTCCACGTAATAATTCGTTCTCAAAAGCACCAAAACCGAAAGTTCTTTGACAAAATCCATAAAAAAAACTCTTAATGATATGCTTCATTGTAGAGATGGTAATACTCTTCTGATGTGCTTCAGTCACACACACACTGCTTATTTTGGTGGATGATAATAGCAAGCGAACACAAGACGATCATGCTCATTCACATTCGGCTGTGTGGGAGACTGGTTGTGGTGGGTTGTATGCGAATTTTAGGAAAATTACAACAACAATTCCTTGGTATGACAGTGGTTTGGTTTTTATTTCAGTGGCAATTCTTGCGTTTGAGTGCCGTGAGAGTATCTACAGGCACCACTGGTAGAAAAAAAGCTCCTCCATAAGGCCTGTACTGACAATTTTTGTTGGATAGAGTATAGTGGATTCCACAGCTTAATGAAAATACCTGCTCTGTTTGTAAATGACTTGAATATTTGTACATGCTTTTGGCGATAGCTGCTAGAGTGGACTTTTGCACTTAATCATCGATCTTTATTCTATATATCACAACAAGCAGTTGTTCTGAATATAAATAAATACAGAGAATTGATCCCCATCCTGCCGTCCACGACTTTGCGAAAAGGCCCTGGTTAATCACTTTGCGAATCAATCATAACTGTTGAAACGACATTATTAAAATTATTAAACAAACAAAATTAACATCAAATTTTTAAGTCAATTTGTAACAGTCATTGTGAATGATATTGACTATTAATTTGTAATTAAATTGCAATTTTTGTCCACTTTTAACTAAAACTCTGGTGAATAATGAGCATATCTATTTTTTTAGTTATTTGTTTTTTTCTCTTTTGGGATTTGTAACGGTCAGGGCGTGGATGTTGAATCTCACGCGATGCTCTGCTCAGCTCGCCGTATTGGGGGTGGGAACTTGTTGCCACATTCAACCCGTTTAAAAATAAAAAAAAATCGGGCCAATGATACTTTATGTACCTATCACCTACCCAGATGTAAAAGGTAACTGCAGTAGGTTAGATACCTAGGTATTCCCACAACAATTGAAGATTCTTTTAACTTCACACCTTTGCCAACCTGGTAGTTTTTTTTTTATAATTAAAGAATTTTTTTTAGTACCCTTATCAATCATGTATTGGCTACACAGCGCTTGCGTTAGGGAAAGTAGGATTAGAATAAAAGGAGAGTTCCCGATGCACGTTATTTTTAACCGTTTGTAGATTATAATGTAAAGGTAAAATAGAGCGTGGAAGAGTATTCCATATTCGTGTTGTACGGCTGAGGAAAGATTCTTAGAACTTCACTTTAAGTCCGAACACAGGCTTGAGGGTGAACTGATGAGCATTCCTTGCATGGAGGGTATTGCGGTTGAAATGCTCAAGGGGTGGAATGCAACTGGCTAGATCTTGCGATGTCTCGGTCGTTTGATGAGTTTTATCGCGCGTTTTTGGATCCTGTCAAGTAGCTCCAAATAAGTTATTAGTGCACCGGACCAGATATGAGCGTTGTACTCGAGTTTCGGGCGATTAAACGCCTTATAAATTGTAGCCAGATCAGAAGGGGTGAAATACTTCTTAAATCGCTTAAGGAAGCCTAAACATTTCGCAGCGTTCTTGGCGACATCGAATATGTGGTCATTCCAACGAAGGTTGTCATTAACACACATACTGATAATGGAAAGTCTTTCGGTTTCAGCGATGCAAGTGCCATTCATGGATAATGGCAGTGTGCGTGGGTTTTGCTTTAATAACAGGAGACATCATTGTGTTTTGGAAGCATTAAATTCCACTCTATTGGTTGTACCCCACTGAGTTATGCTGTTAAGAACGGAATTTAATGAGCTTAGTTCCACACCCGAAGAAGAGAGGCGTGACCCAAGAAACGAATATGAAAAGCTGAGGGTACTGTCATCAGCGAAGGATTGGATTGGATTAGAAGTTACAGACAGGAGATCATTTATAAAAATGAGAAAGAGAGTTGGGGACAGAACGGACCCTTGGGGAACACCAGCAATTATTTGGTGAGTTGCAGACTTGAAACCGTCCAAGACAACTTGAATTGAACGTTCCGAAAGGTAATCTCTAACCCATTGAAGAAGATTATCACCGATTCCAAATGGACGCATTTTCGACAAGCGAGCTTGATGCCAAACACTGTCAAATGCTTTTGAAATATCAACCGCAACGATCTTACTTTCACCACCTTGGTGAAGAGATTGGTTCCACTTTTCTGTTAGATATGTCATCAAGGGAAAGCATCCCAAGTCTAAGACAGGCCAAACGAGCCATTCGGCCCTTCAATAAAAATGCCAGCAAATGTCTAAACCTAAGCAGGCACGATATCAAAAACCTAGTAGATTACCTTACTGGTCACCATGGTTTAAGATATCATGTACACAAAATGAGAATATCAGACTCTCCTGAGTGCCGACTCTGTCTTGAAGAGGACGAGTCAGCTGAACACATTTTATGTGAATGTCCAGCCCTTAATGGAATTAGAAAGAATATCTTTTTCAGGGAGCAAGTGCGCCCCGAGGACATAAAGAATTCTTCTACTGGTAAAATTGTCCGCTTTACACGGAAAGTGGAAATTCTACTAGTTTAAACTTTTCTGGCCCATACGGTACAAAAGATCTTTTAGGTCGAAGTACCCCCCCTTATAAATCGCCTTGGCGAGCCAGAAATTAAAAAAAAAAAAAATAAAAAAAAAGTCATCAAATCACCGGTGGACCTGTTGCCTCGAAAACCGTACTTTTAATTTAACTAACAAAATTACTTAAATCGAATTCGAAATCATCCCGTTTACTCAATAAACTAGTCATACAAATTTTATTTGATAATATTTGAAAAAGTAAAAAAGGAAATACTAAAGAGAATATAAAATTTTTCGTATCATAATAAATATAAACACACTTGTGACTCTTCGCTTGTTGTCCAGATTGTTGTTTTGAGCCCAAAAAGTTCTGCTGCCACTAATTCTTACTAGAAGTAAATCAAATATTCTCTTACTTATAAATTTTAAGAAATACTTTTTTTTGTTATTTAATGGAATCAAAAGGAATATTAAGATAACGCAATTTTGGTTAATATGTAAATAAAACAGCAGGCAGATGTAACCAAATGAACAAATAAACATAGGGACGGGCTACAGTCCGCTTGGGCGAACTGTTGGATACCCTATTCTTATTCCTATCCCTTATATGTGGGCGTGACAAAAGTCTAAGTATGGTTGAATTGTTAAGAACGCTCTACATATTTTGTTATATAACATTTAAAGGATTTTATCAAAAAAAATGCTCCCTAGCTCAAACTTGGGTGTTTCAATAAAATTGTTTTATTTAATTGTGGGCGTGTCAGTAGGCGGATTTAAAAAAAAAATTAACACATGAGCATAAAGGGCCCCTAGAGAGTATATATTATAAATTTCAGCTCCCTAGCTCAAACTTGGGATTTTCAAAAAAAATGTTTTATTTATTTGTGGGCGTGTCAGTGGGCGGATTTTGAATTTTTTTTATCCCGAGCAGTTTTAGGAGTCATAGATCATATATAAAAAAATTCAGCTTTCTAGCTCAAAATTCGATTTTTTCCAAAATTTTGTTTTTTGAGTTTGTGGGCGTGTGTGGGCGGATTTCAAAAATTCGTAAACTTGATTATTTCGGGACCCTAGAGAGTATATGGTTAAAATTTCAGCTCTCTAGGTTCAGTTTAAAGGCCTAATTTTTGCCGACAGACGGACGGACGGACGAACGGACGGACATGGCTAGATCGACATTACCATCGATGCTGATCATAAATATAGTAACTTTTAGGGGCCTACGGGCAATATTAAGGTATGTAACAAACTATGCGTCAAAATTAATATACCCTTAGAATAGGGTATACAAATTTAAGAACATGTACTGAAACGAAATGATTTTTAAAGAAGTTTGTTTTGATTAAACGGTTCACTGACTTAGGGTTATATTTGCTATATTTTGCTGGTGAATCGAACTCGGAGCGAAGGCGCATGTGTAAAGTCGTTTGCGGACAAAGTCGGAGGCATGGATTTTGCCGCTTCTTTAAAAGTAAGGTCGATGTCACCACAATTCGCAATTGTTAAAACTATTGAGAAAAGTCAATCAATACTTTTTGCTAGGTCAAAGAGTGATTTTATTTGTACTTACTGGCATACAAAAATATAGACAAACATGTATTTTTTTTGTTATTTTTTTGATTTGAAAAAAATCAGTTTGGTACTATATTCATTTCATTTCTTTATAAAATTGGCATGATTAAATGCACTTTCAAATTACACTATGCAACAAATTAAAAAAAAAAAAAACATAGGAACGGGCTACAGTCCGCTTGGGCGAACTGTTGGACACCCTATTCTTATTCCTATCCCTCATAAGTGGGCGTGACAAAAGTCTAAGTATGGTTGAATTGTTAAGAACGCTCTACATTTTTTGTTATATAACATTTAAAGGATTTTATCCAAAAAAAAAACAAAGTTTTTTAAAAAAAACGCTGTTTATTTAATTGTGGGCGTGTCAGTAAGCGGATTTAAAAAAATAACACATGAGTATAAAGGGTCCCTAGAGAGTATATATTATAAATTTCAGCTCAAAAGCTTTGGATTTTCAAAAAAAGTTTTTTTAAATTGTGGGCGTGTCAGTGGGCGGATTTTGAAAATATTTACACATGAGCTTAAAGGGCCCCTAGAGAGTATATATTATAAATTTTAGGTCCCTAGCTCAAATTTTGGTTTTTCAATAAAATTGTTTTATTTAATTGTTTAATTAATTGCGGATTTTGAAAATTTTTAATTCTCCCGAGCAGTTTTAGGAGTCATAGATCATATATAAAAAATTTCAGCTTTCTAGCTCAAAATTCGATTTTTTCGAAAAATTTGTTTTTTTGAATTTGTGGGCGTTTTCAAAAATTCGTAAACTTGATTATTTCGGGACCCTAGAGAGTATATGGTTAAAATTTCAGCTCTCTAGGACCAGTTTAAAGGCCTAATTTTTGACAACAGACGGACGGGCATGGCTAGATCGACATTACCATCGATGCTGATCATAAATATAGTAACTTTTAGGGGTCTACGGGCAATATTAAGGTATGTTACAAACTATGCGTCAAAATTAATATATATATATAATATACAGTAGTTCTAAGAATGAGCAACTTCTTTTTGTACTATATTGATGGTGTGTTTACCTCGCGAATGTTCCAATGGTGGTTTATTAAGAATTACGCAAAGTGCTATGTGACATTCTCTGCACAAAAAAAAAACAAACATAAGCTTAGGCAAACTGTTGGATATCCTATTCCCATTCCTATCCCCCACTTTGTATGGTGGACTTAAGAACGACTGTGTCTACATAAGAAAATGACTTTAATTTAATTTTTTCGTTTTTTTAATACACTTAATCATTTCGGGGACCTTGAGCGTATGCGTTTCAAATGTAAGCCTTCTAGCTTGAATGCTAAGGCCCCGAAATTGGTGACGGACATAGCCGGATCAACATAGCTTTAGATGCTCATCACAAATTTAGGCTCTACGAGCAATATTAAGGTATGTTGCCAACTATGAGTCAACAAGTAGGTACTCTTACCAGTGTTGGAGTGCGAAGTGGATTTGACACATATTCTAATCGCTCTAAGATAAAGCACAGATTGGCTCTATCTGAAGAGTTGAAAGCTTGAATGCCCTTGGAAATGAGATTAATAGCGAGGCCGATGTTTTTTAAAAACCACAAAAAGTCTCTGCTACCGCTGGTACTTTCTAGTATTTTTGGCTCAAATGTTTGGTCGTAGGAGAATTCCGCCCGATAAATATAGGCGCTGTTATGCCTTCAATGTACACTCCGTTCCACGTGTTTAAGAACATGTAGTTTCTTGATTTAATTTTACGAATTTTTTTAAATCCTTCGATAATATGGGAAAAATCAATTGCAATATGAAAGATTGTTGTTTGTTTTGCAAAAAAAAAATGGGATTAGGCAGGTAAATTCAATTTGTATGATGCTTTTCCCATTATGGTGACAAAATTAGTCCTTTTTCGTAAAGCGAAAAAATGTCATATATTGAAATATGGCTTTATTTCACTACTGCAAAGTGAAATAACAAATAAGGCCATATTTTCAAATATGACCCTTTTTTGTTTGGCGTTATTTCACGGCACCGCTAATGAGTAGTAAGTCGGAGGAAATATATGTACACATGTTTCAATTTGTTGAAGCAAACATGTTCCAGTTTCGTCCCGCCTCCTTTACAATCGATTTTGAGCAGAGCCTTCGAAATTCAATAAGAGATCGCTCCGAAAATTTGGGACTTATGTCCCATCTTCGACAAAATATTTTGGAACTTATGTCTCCATGGTGTGGGACTTATGTCCCTACGCCGTGGAGAAAAAATTCCACAAAAGCACCAAAACTTCTTTCTTATCCTCCTATTCTTTCGCATAGTAAGTAGCACCTGAAATCATGCAATACAATACTTCTTTAGTAGGTGCTGCTTACTGTGCAACAAAAATGCGTGCGCTGTGTCTAACACAATACTACTATACTACTACATATACAGAAAAGCCCCTTTAGCGTAAGCAAATTATAAACAAAAACACAATTTTTGATTTTAAGAAGTTGTTTTAATAAATGGCTTTCCAGTTGGAAACATGTTTTGAAATGAATTTTGCTGTTTAAGAAAAGAAAATCAATTTCTAGAGAGATTTTTGTATCGTCATCATGTTTGGTCCTTGGATTCTAAAATAATTAAAAACTCCATAGCATTTTGGAGATATATTTGTCAATATAAAAAAGAAATCCTCAAGCATACCATTAACAATGAGTTATAATGGAGCAAAAAGTAATTCAAATTTGTGATATGTTTTCTAATTTTCTTTCATCTAATTTTGTGTTAGAATCTTGCCCATATGATTTTACAAAACGTATTCAACTTTGTCGTTGATCTGGGTGCAATGTGTACTTCAGTTGAAGATATACATAAGAGAACAGTCTGGTCAAGATGACTCTTAGTCTGGGTGCTGATCATATACCTTCGATTTTTCTAAACAAGTTTTAATCCTTGTTTCACAATTCCATTTTACTAGATATTCAACATTTTTCTTACAGATGATTGGTTTTTAGATTGCTGGAAGCATTCGTTTATTTCCCCAATTCACTAATCTGGTTCTAGACAAGCTGTTGAGCATTATAGGCTAAACGTGAGGCTACCTATCCCTAAGATCTTTGAAAAAAAGTCAATGCATTAGTTAAAAGCTTTATCTCGGATTTTCAGTTGGTTTTGTTGGTGGATGGTCTACTAGACTATCAGATCTGTGTCGTGGAGACAGTGTTGCCGGAGAGAAATATTATAAAGTAGTACTGCAGCCAAAAATGGGGATTATTTTGCAACTTTATTTAAAAATGCTTCATTGATTTGCATTCAATGTATTTACGTCCACTCTGTTCCGTTGTTTATCTTTAATGAGAAACAGTGCGCTGCTGTGCGGAATACTGATCTTACAAAATCCCTTGTCAGAGGGAAAAGTGTTGTCTCTGTCTCTGACCAAAACTCTGATATTTCTAAAAAAGGTGTGGGAGGTGTATTTACTTCATCAGCATCAGAAATCTCAACATCGTCGGTTCTTTCAGCAGGGGATTCCGGAACCGAATTTGCAGAAACAGCAGCAGACACATTGACATTGGTTGTTTGAACTTTTTTTGCCTTTACCGATTTTGATTTGGTCGGTGTATCAACTACTTACTTACTACAAATACTTTTTAAGCATTTGAAAACTCAATATCGTTGCTTCTTGTAGCAGGTGATTTTGGTGCTAAATTTTTAGGAACAGCAGCAGACTCTTTGTCTTAGAACCTCAAGCAACACAAGACACATTTACAGCTTTTTTGCATTTACCGCCTCAAAGGAATCAAATTTACTAAATATGTAAAATGCAAGTTTACTTTGAATTATTCTAACAAGAATTACAATATTTCAAGTATTAATTTAACAATCGTTTTCATTTTATTGAACTATACAATTCACGGAGTTCAAACAAAAAAACGACAAAGAAAATACAATCTCAGGTAAAATAAAATAAATACGTAACTGACAGATGAAATTTGCATGAAAAATTGAAACCAACGAAACACAAAAACAAACAAGAAAGAGGGAAATTTCCTTTTTGATGAAAGTTTAGAAGATAAAAGTGCTGATAAATTTGCATTAAATTTTAAGTGAATTAAAGTGTAAGATATTTAAGATCTTTAAAAAAAATAGGAGTACGAATGTGAAAGGAGGAGTACGGGAGTACGGAGGTGTTGAAAGTAGTACAATACTCCTATGGGAGTACTTTCGGCAACACTGCGTGGAGTGCTTAAAGCAAGCAACTATCACGAGCAGAAATTTGCCGGCGCATAAAGTGCTCCCATAGGCTCATCCTGTAGTGTAAGTGTAGTGTGAGTAAGGACATACACATAGTAAAACTTTTATAGAAAAACAAATAAAGTAATAATTATGTACCTTTACAATACTAACACAGACACAAATCGTGCAAATAATTAGAAACACTAAAGCATTATTACGAAGAATATTTTTAAGCTTAATTTTGCTAACATTCAAGTCAACAACATGATCATTTAGATTATAGATTCTACTCATGCGGCCAATAGGCTCATATCTGCCATAATTTGAGAAAGGGATATCATTTGAAGAAGCTCGATACATTGTCTGTAAGGAGGAAGGTTAAATATATCATCGCAGGAAAGTCCTCTATGGCAAATCGGATAAATTACCGTTGAATGGCCTCTTTTCTATTTGAATGAATGTTGTAGAACGGGCCCAAACTTGTGAAGCATATTCCACATTGGAATTTGCCCAGCTTATCACGATTTATCGCCTTATCCCCGTATGTAAGAATTGGTTTCACGACCGATAAATATAGCCAGTGAGTGATGCGGGGCTATGGACACACTTATTGCTACTGTAGTTTTTTTTGACTATTTCTTGTAGTAGTAGTAGTTAGTAATATGTGATTTTATTGATACATTCAAAATTCATATGTTACAAAAGATTCACATAAAATAAGCATTGGCTTATGCCGTCAGCCGAGAAAGAGAGTATTAAGATTCCGAAGTATACATAGGCTAATATTTGTAAACTTTTTTTCCAATTGTGTTTTCTTGATATGAATATGTATTACTAAAATGCTTCATTTATTATTTGTTGCCGGTATTTCAGGGCGGTTTTCAAAAATTTATATAAGACAGTCCAATTTTCCCCATTTAGAATGCATATGGTGTCATCCGTCGTAAGGGTGCTTTTCCCAAAGCAACATCTTCTGATTGGGCTGAGTATAGGGCAGATCCCCAGGAAATGATGAATGTCTTCTCTGGCTCGATGATTGCACAGTGTGCACTCAGCATTTGCTTCGCTGCAGTGTGGAATGTAATTGAGGCGTAGGAGTTCCCCTCTGGCTTTAAAAATTAGTGATATTACCTCCAGATTGTTACGGTCATGAAAATAGTTGTTATCACGCAGATCATGCTGGAGTGCTTTGTATGTGATTCTTGTTTGGCTTTGATGGCTTTGTGTTCTGAACGATTCACGCGATCTTCCTCGATCTTTACTAGTAGCTCCTCTATAGACTTACGCAAGGTTCTTTCGCTTTCAGAGTGTAGAGGAACGTTGTATTCCCGACTTAGTCTTTCCCATTCGCAGAAGAGCTGGAGGTTTCTATTTTCGAGGTGGGTGATAATCTTTTTTGGGAGACGATGATCAGGTTGGCCTCTGATTTTAAGAATATAGAGAAAATGCAGTCTCAGTGTGTGGATATACAGTGGAGGTAGGCCAGTTTCCAGATGCAGCATGTATGTCGGGGTGTTTTCTGGTAGTCTGAACATTTTCTTGATGAAGTATCTGAGTATTTTTTCTACCTCTTCGAACTGGAAAATACCCCAAACTTGTGCAGCGTAGCACATGATTGACCTCATAACGGCCTCGAAAATCTTAAATTTGGTGCTCGGAGATACACTTCTGTTGCCCAGTATACCCTTCCAAGTACAATTTATTGCACGTTTGGATTCCTTGAGCTTCTCTTGCAAGTGTTTTTTAAAAGATAGCTGGGGTGTTAGCAGCACTCCGAGATATTTGTATTCTTTAACCCTTTCAAGTTCTTCATTTTGCCAGGACCACTTTTCGTCCCTTGCATAACGTCCGGTGCCATTTCGGAAGATCATGACTTTGGATTTGCTTGTGTTGAGTTGTAGATTCCAAAGCTCGCAGTATTGTCGAAGTCTGTTGATCATGATCTGTAGCATGTTTGGGGACTCCGCAAGTATGACGATGTCATCAGCGTATAGCAAGAGCTTGATGTTTATTTCCGCAAATCTTATTCCTCCAGGCAGATACGCGACCAAATCATCTAGGTAGATTGAAAATAGAAGGGGGCTCAATAGGCAGCCCTGTTTTACTCCCGTTTTCGTCTGGAACCAGTCAGACAAGATGTTACCGTCCCAGACCGCAGTGCTATTATCTTCGTAGAGCTTATGCAGAACTCTAAGCATTCTGGTTGAGACTCCCAGATTACTCAGTTTAAAGAATAGGGCTCTTCTGTCGATGGAGTCGAAAGCCGCCTTAAAGTCTACGAAGAAGGCATATAGTTTCTTTCCATTTTCCAAGTAGGTCCGGGCGATGCTAGTCAAAGAAAAGATGTTGTCAACTGTGGAATATTCTTTGCGGAAACCTGCTTGAAATTCGCTGAGTAACTCCTTTTCGCGTATCCAGTCTGTTAAGCGCTCCAAGATTATTCCTGTAAATATTTTGGTGACCGCGTTTAGAAACGATAACCCTCTATAGTTGCTTGGTTCATTTGGGTCTCCTTTCTTGAGAATCGGGAAGATTATATTTTTCTTGAAACTTTCTGGTACCTCTCCATTTGTAAAAATGTAGTTGTATGTTTTGGCCAGTTTTTCCAAGAAGTCATTCGTTGCATTTTTAAAGAATTCATAGGGGATCCGATCTTCGCCCGGAGCTTTGTTTAAAGCACATCGGTTGACGACTCTGGCGACATCTTGAAGAACTATAGGTCGATCTAGTGATTCACCTTCGACAAAAGGTAGAGCGAACTGTATTTGTTTTGGATTTTGCGGTGAATTTAGCAGCTTTTCGAAATACTCGGCTAGTTGGGGTGCTTCGACTTTAATACCCCTTGTGAAGAGGGCACCGTTAAGTGTTTTGGCTATCTTCCAGAAGGACCGGCTGTCATTTATACTCATAAGCATTGCTGATATATTCTGCATGTACACTTTATGTTTTAGGGCACATAAGCTTCGGTACTTCTTGTTCGTCTCTTTGTACATAATTTTTGCGTGATTTGTGCCCACGGTTCTGAGAAGCCGTAAAAAAGCAAAGCTTTTTTTCCTAGCAGCTTCACACTCCCAGTCGAACCACGGTTGTTTGCCTATTTCTCTTGGAGTTGGTTGCAGAGGTTTTGCCGTTTTCAAAATACAAGCGGTAAGAGCACCTGTACCCGTGATAGATTGCAATTCACTTTCGCTTATTGACCTAATTTCTCTGTTCAGTTTAGCCCTGTACCTTTCCAAGTTTCCGTCTTTCCACTGTAGTTTTGGCAACAGGCGCATCTGTGGGGCTGGAGTTTCCTGTGTGGCAGCTAGCTTTACTTCGACAGTTATTGGTAGATGGTCGGAGTACGTGTGTTCCTTTATCTCCAGGTCAGACACAAGATCGAGCCACTTTCCCTGGGCGAAGCAGTAATCAATTGTTGAGCACGCAGTGCCTCTTATAAAGGTAAAGTGGCCTTTCCCATCGCTTTTGGATCGTCCATTTAGTAGCGTGAGTCCAATCGAGTCGCACATTTCAACTATTTTTTTCCCATTTCCATCTACTTTAACATCAGTTGCGTCTCTCACTTCTTTGATCAATCCTGTTAATTGTTCTGGTTCCACATTTAGTATTTGGTTGGCTCCTACTCTACCATTAAAGTCTCCAATTACCATGACATCATCTTTGCTAAATTCTAGCAAGAAGTTATACAAACACGTAAAGTCCTCCATCCATTTATTGCAGTTGATATAAACTGGCAGTACGTACATTCTTCTTTTTTCTATCTCTATTTCTTGTATACTGGGTTTCTAGCTTAACTTCCTGTCAAAGATGAGACCAACGAATTTAGCTTCGTCGCAAAAAGTAAAGCTTGTACCATTAATGGAGGGTGTGTTAATATGTGTTATTTTGTATTTTCTTGAAAAAGGGACAAGTTCGATTTTGTGGGTGCTTGCACCTAAGCCACAACGACCTGCTTATCTCGTTAGCTTGTTCTTCACCAAAGTTCCCCAGCAAAGTCACAGCAATTATTCAGTGAAACATTTGTCGAAAATCATTCGCGATACCAACTTTTCGAATATGGAAAAAAGTTCGGGAGAAATTTGGTTCACGATGCGGCTGATTAAGAATATCTGAGGAGTGCCACAAGGAAGTCATCTAGGTTCAAATATTTTCCTACTCTTCATAAATAATTTACCTTCTGATTGTTTGGCTGCAAAAAGATTCTTATTTGCAGATGATCTTAAGACAATTATGGGAATAAGATCACTATTGGATTGCTGTCAACTTCAACGAGATATAGAAATATTATCTGAATTGTGTAAGAAACATTTATTGCATCTTAACATTTTGAGATGTTCAGCTATGACTGTTTTTCTAAAAAAACAAAAACCAATTACTCGTATATTCGATGATTTCCAACATTGTCCTGAACAACGTGCTTAAACGATATCATTTTGGAACCAAAGCTTATATTCAATTCACATATTGATTACACTATGTCTAAAGCTAATGTATTGCTTTGCTTTGTTTTAAGAAACTCAACGGAGTTCGCAGACCCGTTCACTCTGAAACTGTTACATGCTGCGCAAGTTCATAACGTTCTGGAATATTGCTCAATTATTTGGTGCCATTATTAAAGAATTCTATGTATCGCATGGAAAGAATTCAGAAAAAAATTACGAAGTTTGCACTCTGTAAACTAAAGGTACTGATACCCTCAAATGCCTCCGTATAAAATAAGATGCAAGCTTATCGATTTAAAGCCTCTGGTAAAACGACGATCCTACTATATACCGTGTTTTCTCAGTATGTTATATCTGGTTATATCGAGTGCCCTACCCTATCTGGTATCTCTTTTTGTCATACATGCACCACAACGTTCTTTCAAGACAAGATGAATTCTTTTACATTCCTAGACATACACTGGCGATCACAAGGATGAGGTCATACATTTTGTAATCCAATCTCATGAGTTGGGACTCTCAGGCCGAGAAATTGCAAGGAGGCTAAATAGAAGTAAGACAGTTGTAAACAGTTATCTTGCGGATCCACAACACTATGAGAAAAATCAAAAAGGGCGCCCGGCAGAAGCAACAACATTGCTTGCCTCAAATTCTACTTTACCAGTGACTAAAATAAGGGCCAACAGCGGAGTATCAGTCAGCATAGCAACGGTCCGAAGTATAATACGAAAATGTGGTACTATAGAGAACATGTCGCTTGGAGCAGTAAATGGAAACGCGTTGTCTTTTCGGATGAAAAAAAGTTTAACCTCGATGGTTACAACTTTTATTTCCATGATCTAAGAATTGAGGAGCTTATTTTGGCAAGACATCACAGCTGTATTTCATCAGGTGTATTTCATCAGGTGTAATGGTGTGGGTAGCTATTACCCACTATGGCACCATCGAGTTGAAGTTTTTGTCCGCAACAATAAACGGAAACAACTACAAATCTTAGCTTTAACGGTCATTTCCAAAAGTGAAAAAAAAATCATTTCAGACCCCTTGGGTATTCCAACAAGACAATGCCACTATCCACACTTCCAGGGTTGTTAGAAGTTGGATTCAATCAGAAGACGTGGAACTTTTACCATGGCCGCCCTATTCACCGGACTTAAACATAATCGAAAATGTTTGGGCATGGTTATCTCGTAAAGTGTATGAAGACGGCAGCAATTTGAAGACAAGTATACTTTAATCGAAGCTATCCGTGATGTCTAGACCCAAATTTCTCTTAATTATTAAAAAAAAAACTGTATGATTCTATTTCAAACCGTCTTATAGAGGTCATATAAATAAGAAACCATAAAATGTAAACATTTTATTCATTTTTTCTTTTCTTTCAAAGATTTTGCATATGGCCTATTGGCGCATCTTTTTATACGCTTTCCAAGTAGTTCATTGTTTGTTCTTGGGAAATCCCAGCGGTCGTTTCTTTTTAATTTTATGACTTACTGTTTGGAAAATATGTACCTGGTCACAGGTAGTAAAAGTTTCTGAGTATAAAAGTTCCAACAGGTATAAAGACTGAAAATCGATTGCAAAATGTATGGCCGCATCCTTGTGATCGCCAGTGTACAACCAATTATGGTCTTAACAGCCCTGTAACTAATGCATGTTCTCATTTTATTCAACATTTTCATATAATCCACTTCAATATGAATAGAGAGCCACTATCTTAAATTCATTGTAAATTTTATAAATTAAATTATTAATACTATGTTAAAGCGATCTAAGAAAACCGAATGTACATAAAAGATATAAAAATAAATAATTAACTCTTACGAATAACTTGATAAAGAGTGTACGTGCTCTAAGTGTAGAACATTATTTAGAATCCTTTTGAAAATGTCAAATCACTTGTTCGTATCGTAAATCTTTAACGACCAAAGTGCCGGCATTGAGATAACGATTAAAGATATTTTTTCTTATGATTAAGAAAACTTGAACGGGCTTATCGGTAGTCTTGATGCAGAGATAAGATTGTTCAAATACCCTTACCTTTATTTAGATATTGTAATTTTATTTGTCATTGGTTTATATGATTATTTTATGATCGTCATTCGTGAAGTTGAAATAGCTATAATTGTTTCTTTATCAATATAGGATAATTATTTATAAAATTAATTACTATGAAAATGCTGATGATTAGCGGTACGTGATCATATTCACCCGGATTGACTGCGGCGGGACCTTATCCGATCCGCCTACGCAGCCCTATCATTGAAATCGGCTTTCAGTAATTAACGGTTTTTTTGCCCCTGTAAATTAAAAAAATGATTCTAAAAAAAAACATTTCCAGAACCATGTGTACGGCCGTAGGTTTTTACCGACCGCCAACTATCAACCTCTGTTTTTATTGTAGGAAGGTGACGTTGGATTTTTCGAACTATTTAATCGGAGTAGAAAACGACAACGAAAATAAGCGAAACGATTTTAAAGTAAAAGACGTTGTTAGACTAATGAGAAAGCTTTATTATCGTTCGGCTTTTATACAATTTCAATTATCAATAAGTGGTTTTAGTACAAGACATGTAGAGAGAGAGATTTATTAGTGACCGCAAAATATATAATAAATATGGCGAATGGTCGAATTTAGGCGCTGGATTTGAATTATCGACATTTCCGGGATGGTTTGTCAGAACACCATCTAAATGTCTTTATGCGTATTTGCCTCAAGGCTTTGCGTTGCGATTTGAACAAAGCGTTATAGGAACATAAAAAAGGCTGCAGTTCGCCAGGGTAAACTGTTGGATATACCCTATGTATATTCCTATCCCCCAAAGTGGGCAAGATACTCTTCCCTTCCTTTGCGTTGTAGAGTTTGAAGATGTGCACGTTCTGTCACCATTTTCCGGTGAGCGCACTCATCATTATGCCTGGTGAGTGCACAGCGGAAAATATCTCACTCAGACGCTCTCTGTTGACTCTGGCTGCTTCAGTCGTGCTAAAGGCAAACATCATTGAACTCATTTTTCTGGGCGGTTCACAGCTTCTTCTTCTCGGAAAGTGGAGCTCTAAATTTAGCTGTAACAAGAAAATGGTCAGAGTCGACGTTTCCGCTCTGAAATTGTAGACGTATAATATGTCCGATGCGTGCCTCTCGTCACGCCGACTAGCGCGTGATCGATTAAGTTGGCAGTTCAATCGTATGGGGAGCGCCAGGTTGCTTTGCCAATGCGCAGTGTTGGGAACCTAGTGCTACTTGCGGGCTGCTTAAAGTCGATTAGTCGCAAGCCGTTGTCTATTGTCATGTCGTGGAGGCCGTGCTTGTCGACTGATCTGCCAATAGGCTCCGCGCTCTTATGCTTCAAAGTATCCGGATCCATCACACCCATCTAAAATAAAATATTATATGAGGCATAAAAAGCCATAAAGGGCTTGACACCTAGCTTCTCCGAACATTTGTGTGTTTTGGAAGTTATATTTTCGACACGAATGGAAGGAACCTACTTAACGACGATTCCGAATGACAAGTTTTAAAGAATCTTGTACGCTTAGATGTTTATCAGACTATTGCAAGCGATGGGGCAGTGGAAACATTTTTAGGTGTCCTTGGGTGGGATTCTAACATCGAATCTCTCACTCAGAAGCCCAAGGCTTTAATCACTGAGCCTCTTCCAAACCTAAACCACGACCGAAATACGCTTCTCTTATACAATAATAGTCGCTTTCTGTGTTGTTTCCACATTACTCTGTCGCATTTTAATTGGTTGGCACAAATAATTGATTTATCCCTTCTTTGATTAGCTTGTTACATGACATACTTTGAGGCATGATACATACAATGCTTACACATACATCTATTATAATATGGGAGGTTTTTATTGATTTTGATGAAGCAGTATTGCCGTCGTCGTTGTGTCGAGGGTCGTTGTTCTAATTTTACGGGCAGCTACAGTTCAATTCATCTGGTCAGTTTCAAGGGATCCTAAATAAAACAAAAACTTTTTTGAAACTGGAGCATATTCTTCTACCCATTGGCACTTTTGTGGCTTTATGATCCATGAATAAAATGTGTTTAAACATAGATAGCAGAATCTCCCCATCAATTGTGGAAATTTTGGTATTCTCATTCAGAAAGTAATGTTGATTTCTAGAAGCCTTTGAAATAAGAAACTTCTATTACTTCTACCTCAAACCACAATCAAGTTGAAGTTTGGCATATACACTTCCATTGACGACTGGGAAAATATAGCGTTTTCTACGCACCCCTAAATACCCAAGATGCTTGCTCTTTTTGCAATAAATTTTGTAAAGTGTCTCTACTCCTTGGGTATGCTGAGTTAGGTTAGAGTGGCTCTCAGCAAAGAAAACGACGTATTTGAGACACCGCTTGAACCTAGGAGTTACATATCTCCCTACTCGTAGAACTATTTAGAGCCTTTGATGAAGCGCAACAAATTTCGAATGTTAACGTGAGGTCATAAATATTGTTTGAGAGCAAAGTTCCCAATTGGAGAGAGCAGGGCATGCGCAGAGAAGGTGGAGAATAGTCTCCTCCTCCCCGCCCCCGTCATCTTCTGCCAAAATCGTTTGAATATACGCCAAGACTTATTGCATGCTTTCTTATGAGTCTCTGCATATTATTGGCACCTTATGCGGCGCTAATATACATTTTGCTTAGAAAGATAAGACTTTTAGAACGTCGCAGCTCCTGTCTTGTCCCTTGACATGTGTTACCACTGGTCCACCTTAGGTAAGTAGGAAAAGTCTAATAATGGATTAATTAAAGGTTACATGGTTGATAATGTTCCAGGGTGAATGTTTTGAGACATCAGTTTAGACCGTTAATCTGATGTGGAAACTTTTAATCCATTTCTATAGGCGTGTCCTATCGGATCGGTCAGAGAATTTCATGTGATTCCTTAGCGAAGATATTTCTATTAAGTCGAACAATATTCTCACCGGAGACGGTTTTTATCCGTCAAAAAAATATGTCTTCTCTTTCTGTTAATTGTAGGACGGTGTCTCGTAAGTTCGGCCACCTCCAGAAGTCATCCACTTCAGTACAAAAAATAGAAACCGTAAATTTATTTTATATTATTATTTTATAAATAGGTGCAATAATACCAACCACATAAATTTGTTTTTTAGTTTAATTTTTTTGCATACTATAAGCACGTCTGGCAAGAGTTTTGCCCCATGCAAAACGTCTGGCACCCACATTTTCGGTATCAGGACCATTATTTTGGTATATTCAATATTCGGTTATACCAATTATTTCAAAAACTGTTTTTTTTGCATACTATTAGTACGTCTGGCAAGGGTTTTGCCCCATGCAAAACGTCTGGCACCCACAGATTTGTGTAGATGGCTTCAACCTCTTTCATTTAATACTATTCATAAGTGGTTATATCTTCGATCCAGGATTTGGAAAAAAAAGTATTTTTACTTTACTATTACTAACATTTGCCCCAAACAAATGCTGCCAGACTAGCGAAATAGACTTAAGCTATTTAGGCACTTAACTTTGATATATCCTAATTTTGGTTATATCTTGACTCCCAAAAAATGCTGTGGGCTCTTAGACTATTAGTGTGACCATCTTCTATAAAATTAAGCACCTAAAAAGTTTGACATTAAAACATCAAATATGTTTTTTTTTTTTTAATAAACACGCACTAAAGGGATTTGTTGGGACCCTTATAATGTAGTAGCGACACAGCGCGGGCTTTAAGGAAATTAGGGTGAGAAGCAAAGGAGAGTGGCCGATGCAAGTTGGCTGTGAATGTTTTTAGGTTATAATGTGAAGGAAGAACTATGCGTAGAAGAGTATTCCACATTCGTGTTGTACGGTTGAGGAAATATTCTTTGGACTTCACTGTACGTCCGAGCACAGGCTTGAGGTTGAACTAATGAGCATTGAGCATCGAATATGTGGTCATTCCAACGAAGGTTGTCATTAACACACATACCGAGAATGGAAAGTATTTCGGTTTCAGCGATGCAAGTGCCATTTATGGATAATGGAATATGATATACAACAAAGACATTCAAAGCAAATAGGCTCGATTTCATATTCTGGAATGAAACATTTGTTTTGAAGATCCTTTTTAATCAATAACCCATGACAAACACTACAAATAAAATCGAATTTACGAAAGCAAACCTGGTCGGTAAAATTCGTACCATGGGTGTGGGAGAGTACTACACTGGCAATCAGTTCAGCTCGCATTTAGAAAAGCATTATGGGAAAATCGCATTTATGTATCTAACGCAGTATATCCGCATGTGATAGTAAAAGCGATCTTAGATAAGAGTTACAAAAAATTCTTGTTACCTGTTTTCTCTCATTTTGCTGTTACAAACAAACTAAAGATTTATTTATTTTACATCGCAAAGACATTATCAGAAATTATCGAAAGTTTTGACCGAAGGAAAAAAATTCTTTATTCATTATTTGAATGGGCACGCGTTGATCCATGTATAAATCAAATGACAAGCACTATCTAAACAGTAGCTTCCAACACCGAAAACGTCTCCTCAAGCGCCTCTTCATTTAATTAAATTCATGAATATCTGCCAAGATAAATGCTAAGTTTTAATCCATCCTAAACACTTTTGATTAATAGTCCGCAGATAACAATTTAGATAGAACCTATTTTTGAGGTACTTTTTTGTGAAGCAAGATTCTATTTTTCAGTTCTTCCAATTGTTCGGTTTCGTTTAAGTAAAATTTATCAAACAATTCAATTGCAGCAACAAAAATGTTGGATCGCAAATTGCCAGTGCGTATCTTGTTTAATTTAAAAGCAATCTTTTCATGTCATCACTTGAGTAGAATTTGACACCATTTTTTGTCGGGTTCTTAGTGAAAAAAAAATGTTTGGGCATAACTTATCTCATGTAATGTCATTGCAAGTGTAAAGGATAATCGATAGGCTTACAAAAAATGGGGAATATAAAAACTAAAATCAATTCAAACACGAACTATGGGGTAGGTGTCCATATTGCATGCATGTGCAACGAGAACGAGTACGAACGCTTCGATTAGCTGACAACATTCTAGCAGTAATATTAGCGAAAGAATAGTTATTAGGCATAAACAAACCTATCCATGCATTTCGTCGCCCGAGAATTGATTTGGCGTAGACGGCATTTTTACGTTTTGGACAAATCTAATCTAAACAAGTCGCGGGGATTTTTTATTTTTTTGTAGCAAATATTATTTTGCATAATACGTATTACAAATGAATAGTTTTTTAATTACTGAACGTTTTCCTCAGAATAGCTTACGCCGCAACAATCAATTATTTTTTGTGCTCATACATGAACGTCTGAAACCAAAATGCAAGTACGTCATCTGTCAGGATAATCGTTTTGGGAGTACAAGGATATTTTATATTTTAAGTTTCTCTGCAAACAGAAAGAATTGTGTCACTAATTAATTATTTCAGTTTAATATGTTCGCTTATAACTAAATGTTCAGCATACATGTCTTGGGCCAGCTGGACAGCCGATTGCATCCAATTTTTGTTGCAGGCTCCTTAATGTAGCACTCATGTCCGTTTTAGTGTACTCTATTCAGGAGGCACAAATATGCTTCCACGTTCCTCCAGCTTAAGATACGCACTCCCATTTTACGGATAAAATTTGGCGGTCCTTATCAATCTGGAATAAAAAAGGAAAGGTATTTTATTATTTTTGGTAAATAACAATTAAGTTTATGATCACATTTCACAGTATACTCTGTTGGATACAATAACGTAGCTTGTGCAATGCTCTTGAATCTGGTTCTGAAAACATTTTCCATTATTTTATTTAACCATAGTAGAAGAACCTACCTATCGCCTTGTTTACAAGAAGAGTTTTATGTATTCTTGTAAATCGGCACGTAGACCAAATCTTCACACTTAGGCAAATCTCTGTTAAGACCAATTGATTTCAAATCGAGACCCGCCATCTTTTCATCGATCTTAACGCCGCCTATGATAGCCTTCATCTTCAGGAGCAGATAACCGAACTCGTGAACCCGGCTAAACTGATCCTATTGTGTCACGTGACGCTGGAAAACCCGCGGTGCAATGTGCAGGCGGTATGGAAACAGATCTCCCGAACTATTCCAAACATGTGAATTTCTCAATCAAACTGATGTGAACAACTTTTTGGAACAAAAGTGACATAATACAGAACACTTTGGGCAAGATTTTTACACATGGAACACCAAATCCTGCACTAACTGCACACCAAGGTAAACGCGTAAGCTGCAAAGAGGCTATCAGGTTGAACGAGGTAAGCTTTCTGTCATATAAGGTTATCGAAAAAATACTACAAAGTGCCACGGGTAGTAAAAACTGTTGGTCGTTTGTTAAAAACAGCAATAACTCGGCCTACAAATCTATTCTGACACTCATTACAATGATCTTTAGAGCATATAAAACCAAACTGCTTGCTGCTCGCTTTGCAGCTAGCCTAACACTCTGAGATTGTGCATTATGTCCCTCTGCATTAGAGCGCGTAGAATACTCCATGGGACCAATTCCCTTTCGTACAGTGACATAAATAATTAGAGATCTTGACATACACAAATCCGTTGGTCCAGATGGTATTTCCCCTATCGTTCTGAAGAGGTGTTCTTCAACGCTGGCAAAACCACTGCGCAAGCTTTTCCATTAGTCATATTTTTCACGGCTCTTTCCGAGGAGATAGAAAACAGCATTTGTCCACCCTGTACTAAAAAAAGTCGAATCTCCTTCGTCCTCCTCCTACCGACCAATTGCATTTACGTCCCTTCTGATCGGCAGTACGGTGGAACCAATCTCTTCACCAGGGTGCTGAAAGTAAGATCGTTGCGCTTGATATTTCAAAGACATTTGTCAGAGTTTGGCATCAACCTCTCTTGTCGAAAAACCGTGCATTCGGATTGGATGACACTCTTCTTCAATGGATAGAAACTACCTTTCGCACCGTTCAATTCAAGTGGATTAGGACGGTTATAAGTCTGCAACTCACCAAATAAATGCTGGTGTTTCCCAAGGCTCTGCTTTATCTCCGACTCTCTTTCTCATTTTTATAAATGATCTCTTGTCTGTCCGATTCAGTCCGTCGCAGATGACAGTATCCTCAGCTTCTCATATTCGTTTCCTGGTTCACGCCCCACAACTTCGGGTTTGGAACTGGAACGGCAGCGTATGTTAAGCGCACTAAATTTCGATCTTGACAGCAGTGGAGTACAACCAATAGCAGGGTGGAATTTAAGGCGTCCAAAACACAATGCTGTCTTCTGCATGTGTGTTAATGACAACCTTCGTTGGAACGACCACATATTCGATGTCGCCAAGAGCGCTGCGAAATGTCTAGGCTTCCTTAAGCAATGCAAGAAATATTTCACCCCTTCTGATCTTAATACAATTTATATTTTTCCTACACATTATGATTTACAAACTTTCAAAACCAACATACAAGCAAATGAATTTTGGTTATACCTTCACTCCCAAAATATATTATCGGCTCTTGGTCTATGGTCTGAATGGCAAATTTGAGAAGCTTTTCATGACGCGGGATAGTCTTGGATGTTAGTAAGACTTTGACAAGAGGTGTGACAGTGGAAAGAAATTTAGGTGTTACTGGGTCTGGCGTGATTAAAACCTGAGACCCCTATGTCAGTATCCAACTGAAAGGTTATGATATCCGAATGCTTTATTGGCATTCATATTAAATTACCGTTACATTTTTGGGATAATTCATGAAACCTAAGAGTAGGCTTTATGGCAGATAAAAAGGGGATTTGTACTTAACATGTGTGTGACATTAAACAATAATGTAGATGTGTATAGTGAATTGCAAATAAATACTCACAGATTGTGTAGTGCTACATTACGGTAAAATGGAAAAAGCTTTGTACTTAAGAGTCTCAAGTTTCGTAGTCAGATGGTTTGTGTTTCTCCGTTATGATAGTTCGTATTGTGGCATTTAAATGACTTATTGGATATTATGTGTAAGTGATTCGAAATCGAAAGGCTTGCCGATATTTTTTGAGGTCAGACTGGCGAAACTTACTGACGGACCAGTAGGGATGTTTTTTCCAAACGCCAAATTACCTACTTGTATCTTTGAATGATAGATAGATAGATATTTATTTTATTCATTGAACGACAATTCGTTTTACATTGCTGGAAGATTGGAAGTTTTCATATGTAACTCCTATTTTTAAAGCAGGATAGCAGCATAAAATAGAAAATTTTCGTCCCAATTTAAAGTTTTCTGCGATACCAAAACTCTTTCCACTTTCAAAAAGCGTTTGATAGTCTATGCATACCACTGCTTTTACATAAACTTAAAAAAATGGATTTCATCCTAGTCTTCATAAGTGGATTTCAAGCTATTTAGTAAATAGAAGACAAATCGTTAAAGTTTTAAACTACATGTCGAAAGTAATATTTGTCCTCATGGAAGCCATCTTGGACCTTTGTTATTTTTAATTTATCTAAATGAATTACTTTCATTGTTGCAAAACACAACTGGTTTGTTTTTTGCAGATGATTTTAAACTGTTTTCTACCGCACGAGGGATTGTCTTTATGTACAAAGTGATCTTTTTTGTCGCTTAATATTTGGATTTTTAATTGCTTTTCATTCTATACTCGTAGATCGCAAACTGTTACTATATTTGACTATTCTGTTTCAGACACTTCTTTGGATAGACTATCAGAAGTGAAAGATCTTGGGGTTGTTTTTGATAAAAATCGAAACTTTTCGTTACATATTGATTTTATTGTAGGCAAGTTAAAGTCAATATTAGGGTTCCTCAAAAGAGGTTGTTCAGAACTCTCGAATCCCCATGTAATTAACGCTGTCTATATTTCACTTGTGCCCCCCAATTTGGCATACGCTTCAGTCGTATGGGATCCTCTCTACACTGTTTCAAAAAATAGAATTGAAAAAGTTTTATGAGACTCTTAGTTCGACAATTAAAATGGAATTTACCGGAACTACCAAGCTACTATACCAGGTGCGCCTTGGTCTTCCTCATAAAATGTCCCGTTTCATTAAATTATTTGAATATATGTTCCAGGAAGAAGTATTCGCCCCAGAAATTTGTTCTATATTCCTTGGCATATATATAATTACGGTTCTAATGAGCCATTTTCAAGGTGTAGGACGTAGGTATGCAATTATTTGATGTATTTAATGTTAATTTAAATTGAAGCTCTGCTAGGAATGTATTTAAACTACATTTGAAACTGTGAACAAAAATTAAATTTAATAAAATTTACTTTATAGATAATATGTAGTTTTAAGCAATCTGTAAAAGGAAACTCGATACATGAATGGAATAAATAAATAAATACATTATTAAAGCCCAGACTTGGATACCTACGAGTAACTATTGAAAATATTTTCAAAATTTTAGTTCTTTGTAATGTTTCTGACGCTATTAAAGGAAAATTATGAAACAAAAAAACATCTATCCACCGTATTAATAAGCAACGGATAGCGACGAGTTAGCACTAGCACATCTGTTAACTCATAATTCTGATTAATAAACTTGTGTTAGCTTTCACTGAGATGTGATAACGAATGGATAACTTAACTCACCGAATTCGGCGTATAAGGAGCGGATAATTTAACACATTCTCAGATTGTAGTTCATGCATTCACAAATTGAGAGGATGCGCATGCACGCGGGGAAATATTGAGAGGTGGAATATGACAGATTCGCTCGATTTTTTAGTATAATTTGGTAAAGTGCTGCCGTATTGTAAGTGATACAGGGCAAACAGCTAACACAGGGAAAAAATATTTTTATTAATCAGAAAAGTTATCATATGGACAAGTTCGCTATCCGTGTGCCAGCTAACTCGTGTGTTAAAGAGTGGATAGTGTTTTTTTTTAATATGGCTGCGTATAATTAAAATGAATATTGTTTATTTCGTTTCAAAGTTTGGCGATGTACGAGCTATATTAAAGTATAATAGTTTCAAGTTTAAGCCTTTGCAGACTAGCTAAATGGCAGCAAGCCCGTTTGGATCTGAAGCTTTATATTTCAGGTACTACGAGTATCATGACGCGACGCTGGTTTAATTTGCTTAAAAACATAGTATACTAAAAATAACCGTTTCATTCGAGAAATGTTTCGCAATAGTGTCATTTGGTCACCATAAGTACAATTCCGCGCCATATTTAAGCTTGAAGCTTTTTTCAAATATCGGTCGTGTGCTCTTATTTTTAAAATAATTAATTGGAAACAACCTGATTATCTTTTCGCAAAGATAACGTTGTCTAACTCCAACCGTCTTATGGTTATTAGGTCTCTGCCGCACTCTTGCCTGACATCTCGCAGACAATTCTTCATTTATGCTGTTAGACTTTGGAACGGTCTCCCGATTCATGTTAGAAATGAGGTCGAACACAGACAGTTTTTAAATTCATGTTTTGAACATTTTCGTGGTGTAAATTAAAGTTGTTTTTATTTCTTTTATGTCCTTTAAATTCATGGCGCTTTTATTTATTTATTTATTTATTTATTACTTAATATCTCTGGTCTTACAAACTTGGCTGCAGCTTTCGCAATGATTTAATCAAATGATATTCTTTTCTTCTCTCATTGTACTTAATATAAGTTAAATCTTTGTACAGTGACGTTTATAATAATCAAATAAATAAAATAAAATAAATAAAAAATATTTTCGGTCATATTTTGAAATTTAAGTTGCAGTTCTCTTAATTTTGTTGACTTCTTCTCTCAGAAGGCTTCAGCTCTCAAAATGTTGAACGCAATGTTCTTCCGGAAGAATATCTTCGACTGCTAGTTCCAAAGTTCGTTTGTTTTATATAAAAATGATTTTTCAGCAAGAAGCGAAAATTACCTAAGAGTCCGAGATTGCATGGGTCATGATCATGATTCTCATCTCCACACTAATGAGAGGCAATCTAATGGCTAACCAGTGGAGGGAAAGGTATAGTCTTCATTTGTATAAAGGAAAAGGCGATATGCTAGACTGTGGTAATTACCATTCTATCAAACTGATGTCACACACCATGAAGATTATTGAGCGGGTATTACTCGTAGATAGCTGATTGCGGAGAATAATACGGCTATATGATGACCAGTGCAGGTTTATGGCAGTTAAATCAACCACAGATGCAATCAACATCTATACAGACTTTGCAAAAGCATTTGATCGGGTAAACCATGATATTCTTCTTAACAAATTGATTAACATAGGTTTTCACTCAAGTCTATTAGATTTGTTCAATTCTTACTTAAGTTTGCAGTTCGTACGGGTAAACGGTATTAAATCAGATCGCATCGACGTTACTTCGGGAGTCCCCCAACACCAAGGCAGCCATCTTGGGCCTTTGTTCTTTCTTTTGCTTGTTAATAATATTCCCAATGTCATCCTTAAATCTAAATGTTTAATGTTCGCTGAAGACTTGAAAATATTTCGGTGGATTAAATCTTATCATGGCCGTTTGTTATTGCAGCAATGCCTTTATAGATTATCAGATTTATGTACAATTAACTGTTTAAATCTTAATGTTTTAAAGTTCAACAGTCGCACTTTCTGTGAAAACATAATGTGGACCTTTATTTACAATTTCGCGTTTTACCCAGATGTGGTGGTTGGGATCAATAGTCGATTATCACAACACATTAAAATCGATACACACTTTTTTCCTCGATTTTAACCGAGTATACGTAAATTCACCTCCTAAAAGTTAGTGTGAATTACTTTTTTCCATTTCTGTTTACCTAAAATATAACAAATTTACCCTTTGAGACCACTTCATCCAAAGAAGATTTAATCGTATTATTTGACTATCAACTCACTTTAACTAGTCACATATATCTATAATCATAGCAGTGGCGTCGCGTAAATTATTTAGAGGGGTGTACAATTCTCCAAAATTATATAGTTTTAAAAAATATTAATTATTTGCAATTGGGGCAATACATTGCCTGAAAACACTTCCCATTTATTGTTTTCTCAATCAAAACTAAAAAAAAAACAGAAATGTCATGCAATTTTTTTTTATAAAAAGTTTCCACTAAGAATGTAATAAAAACTTAGTTGATTCTACTCCAACAAACAAAAAATTAAAACAAAACATAATAAATTATAATTGTTTATAAATTAAATCGATTCCTCTGATTTTTTTTGGTAAATTCTTCAATCACCTTCTTAATAAAATCAAAACTTTGGCAACTCCGCAAAGACGTCAGGAATTTTTTTTCGATTGTAATGGAAGCCAACACAATAAGCCATTCTTCTCCCATAGTGCTTCTATTCCATATTTTTATTCGCTTTAGAGTTGAAAAGCTCGACTTCACTTTCACTCATTATTCTAATGTTATTGCTATCTTATTTTCTTCAAAATTAAATGTAGAAAAACAAACAAAATCAAAAGCACCACACGAAACTGCAACCAATAATACCTAACGAAAAGCAAAGTTCATTCATGCATAAATGACATTTTTCTTATGAACCTTGGTGTTGGTGTATTGTACCTACACTACAACAGAAAACAAAATAACATCGCAGCGCAGACTGTCGTGCACTACTTTTGTTTGCACGAGTGTCGATGTAATGCATCGTATATTTGACCTTATGACGCTTTACGGGAACAGAACAGAACAGATACAAAAGAAAAGAAAATAAGAGTACAGCTCGTGCACAGAAAATCTTTGCACGCACTCAAGTTCATCAAAGCGATTTTATGTATCTCGTGCGGGTGACGAATGACCATGGGGATGAATACTGGGAAAATCTTGTAGGTATGTAGAATGTACATAGTTTGGAGTTGGATGAATTTATTTGATGAAATCAACAGAACATGTGCGCAGCGAGATTTCGTGCGAGTTTATTTTTTTGAAAGAAAAAAAGGAAGGATGAATATGAATATGGTGTAGGCTGTGGATGGAGGTTTAATGGGTAGTGTAATTGGGATGTGCATATTTGTGAGTGTTATAATTCTTACACAGTGTTCGATGAGGGATTTTTTCCGTTAGATCAGGGTGTGCAATGCACACCTTGCACACCCTGACGAGACGCCACTGAATCATAGTCATATAGTCATATATATAATGATGCGATTTATTTTGCGAAAATCGCAAGATTTTTCTAACCTGCATACTCCAAAATACTTATATTTAAGATCTACCTTAGAAGACTGCTCTGTTATTTGGAGTCCATATTACATGGTTCATTCTGCAAGGATTGAGAAGATTCGAAAATGGGTTACTCTAGGAGCTGCGATAAAAAAGGAAAAGTGACGGACTCCAAAGTGCATCAGTTATTTTTTGCTGACGATGGAGCCATTATTTTTTTTTTGTAGCTTCTGGCTCGCCAAGGCGAAGAAAAAGGCGTTGCACTACCGTCTGGGCCAAAAATTGTTTAGGCTAGTGGAATATCTACTTTCCGTATAAAGCGGATAATGCTGCCAGCAGAGGACTTTTTTATATGTTCTCTTCTCTTCGGAACTCTGAAGAAAATCTTCCGTCTAGTTTCATTGAGGGCTGGACATTAACCTAAAATGTGTTCAGCTGTGTCGTCTTTTTCAAGACATAGCCGGCACTCTGAAGAGTCGACTATTTTAATTTTGTTTAAGCTATTATCGTAACCCGTGGTGACCCGTAAGGGAAAATACTCCTCTGGAACTTAGTGGTGAACAAGCTGCTGATGTGCCTGGAAAGGGAGGGCTGCAAGGTGATTGCCTATGCAGATGACGTTGCAATTGCCGCCTCAGGAAAGCACATAAACACCCTGAAAGAACTTCTCCAAAACGCAAACATGGGCAGATCGTTGTGTGTTAGGTGTTAACCCCCACAAAACCGAACTTGTTTTATTCACTATTAAACATAAAATTCCACACATTGATCCCCGCTCAATCAGGGCACAAGCTTAGTCTTCTCTAACGAAGCTAAATACTTGGGTCTCATTCTGGATCAAAAACTCAGCTGGAAACCTAACATACAAGAAAGAGTTCGTAAAGCTACGGTAGCACTCTTCTCTTGCAAAAAGGTATTCGGTAATAAATGGGGGCCTCAACCCCTCATCACCAACTGGCTATACACCTCGGTAATAAGACCGATACTTATGTACGGGATGGTTGTTTGGTGGACTGCCTTAGACAAAGCGATAAATCGCGATAAGCTAAGCAAAGTCCAACGATCAGCGTGTCTCTGCATGAGTGGTATGCACTGCGCACTACTCCCTCTGCTGCAATGGACATTCTGTTTCACCTGACCTGACACTCTGGACATCTTTAGTTTTGAGGCTGCCCGCCTCACAACAACGTTCCAATGGTCAAAGAATGAAATCGGCCACGCATCTATTCTAAACAAAATTATTATCCTCCCTAGCAACATAGACTACACCACCCCTCAGACCCGCTTGGACAAAAACTTCAAGGTCAACATCCCTTCCAGAACATTCTGAAAGGTGGGTCCCCCTGTGGAAAATAAATCGATCCACTTTTATACCGATGGATCCAAAACCGGCGAAGGGGTAGGTGGAGGTGTGTTCTCTGTCAGGCTGAACCTCAGCCTCTTCTTTCGCCTCCCTTATCGCTACAGCGTGTTCCAGGCGGAAATCGTGACGATTAAAAAAGTCGTAACGTGGTTTAAGAGGAACCTGATATCCGTTATTGACATCTGGATCTTCTCAGATAGTCAAGCTGCGCTAAAATCTCTGGATTCTGTCTCCACAAATTCCATCGTAGTCCGTAACTGTCGATCATCTTTAGTGGAGATGGCGGAGCAATGTAACATTCACCTATGCTGAGTGCCAGGACATACAGACATTCCAGGGAACTGTATGGCGGATGAACTCACCAATAAAGGAACCATACTGCCCCTTCTACCTGATAAAGGTTCCTTAGGCATCCCAATTCCTACATGCAAACTCATGTTTTGTTTATGAGCGAGGCCATTGAGAGAACTAACCTTAGGTGGACAAGTGGCAACACTTTTCTGGATCTGAAACGCTCCAAGTGTTTGATATCTCTGAGCAGACTGCACATTGGTGCTTCAATTGGTGTAATCACCGGACACCTATGAGATAGGCAAGCATGCAACAAGGCTTGGCGTTTATACAAATGACTTCTGCTGCATGGAAGAGGAGGAGGAGGAGACAATTCTCCACCTTCTCTGCACATGCCCTGCTCTCTCTCAAAGACGAAACTCCATTTGGGATGTTTCTTTAACAATGATCTTAGCGAATTCAGTAACTCCGACATCAAAAGTCTTTCAAGCTTAATCAAAAGCTCCAACTGGTTCAACGAGTATGAAAATGATATATCCGTCTGGTATCACAATGGACATTTCATTGGTCTAAGTGTGTCGGCCTCTGCCGACTGCCACTATAACCTAACCTAACCTGAAACAGTGTATGACTGATTTGGATTTAATTGTATGCGAGCTAAGGGCGCTTGACTATCCGTGAATATATGGATGGTGGCGCCTTTAATACCAGATGTATTGATTTGGCTGGCGCAGTCTTGAATGACGTGGAACTCTGCTTGAAATACGCAAGGACTTCTTCCCATAGGTATTGTAATGCATGTATTTGGCCCGTATATTCCGGGTGCTACCTCCGATTCCATTTTAGAATCATCTGTATACCACTTTATGGCTCTTATTAACCCATACTTCTCTCTTGGGAATCTCTGTGGAGCATCGTTTATTGAAGCATAGTATTTTGTGACTGCGCAGTTCATATCAAGTTCAGGGAGTTGCCAC
Source organism: Portevinia maculata (assembly GCA_949715645.1). Taxonomy (NCBI): domain Eukaryota; kingdom Metazoa; phylum Arthropoda; class Insecta; order Diptera; family Syrphidae; genus Portevinia; species Portevinia maculata. The sequence continues at coordinate 189,926,335 of OX454527.1, read as the reverse complement.
TCGCTTTAAGAAAGAATAGAGAGATAGGAAAGAAGAGCTTTGGTGCAGTTGTATGGGTTTTCTCCACGGGTGTTTTCTAAGTTGCTTAGGAAGATCAAGTTATCCATATTTTCAAAATAAAGTAAGGGATTTGGAGGGGATTGAACGTACGACCTTCCAATCACTAAACGAACACACTACCACTGCACCCGTTGCAACCCGCAACGACCTTTGTCTAGGATTACTCCAAGAAACTTGACTTCTTCGGAGTACTCTGCGACCGTGTCGTTTATTAAGATTTGACCTAGATCTTAATTTCTCTTTTTGGTAAAAGGAACAATGACGGCCTTACTGGGATTTATGACAAGATTTTCCCTGATGCAGCGTACCCAAATGTGCTATAGCCTAAATTGCTCATTTTGTGGAGTAGGTCGTCAATGACCAAAGACGAGATGAGGGGTGAAAGTGCACCTCCCTGTGGGCAGCCCCATACGGCTGATACTAATACTGAGGTCATTCCTGACAAAGCAGTTATTTTACGACTTTCCAGCATCGCTTTGTTCCATTTTACAGTGGAATTGTCTATATTTCTATGGTGCAAAGCATTTGATATGGACTCATATCCAGTGGGCTCAAAAGCACCCTCTATATCCAGAAAGTCACATAGTGTGATCTCTTTGCACCGGTAGGCGTGTTTTGATCTCTGTTGTAAGTTTTAGCAGAGCGCTTTCCGTGGATTTGCCCTTTTGGTAAGCATACATGGAGCCATCATAGGCGAGGATGGAACATGCCTGCAACGAGCACTTGATGTATGCGTGGATGTTTTGGAAGCAATTAACCCATTCCTAGTTTTTATTGTCTTAAAATATCAACACCTTATAAAAGGCACAAACAAATGTTTACAAAATTATCGAAGGCATAGGGTTAATGCCCGACTCACTTTCGGGTGTAGAAGTATGGAAAGACTTTGTCAAAGCACTTGTACGAAGCCCAGCAGGTCTGCTTTTACATAATAAAATAAGTAAGCACCCGCTCTCCCTTGAAATGCAAATAACGATGAGGTATGCAGAAACATTATAACAAAAAATGTATACACAAGTACCTACTCGCATGTAAAAACTTTTCATTTCATTTCGAATCGTTTTTCTTTATTGGCACGAGCACGAGTCATACACAAAGTACATATTCCGTTTAATTTGTTTTGCTCTTATTGCATTCAACGGTTACTGTAACTAATCACGCTCCAGTGAACTACAAAGCATTATCATGTAACTTATTCTTTTAAATAACAATAACGAGTATGTATTCCCAATCGAACGTAAATTAAACCTCCGTAATCATATTTGATATAGACAACTACAAGTATGGAGATAACCAATCTAATCACAAATTAAATCATACCCTCAATGTAAGGCTTCGATTTAATTATGGTCGATTGTAATATCGACTGCTACTTGTTTGATAAGAAATTTCGCATATTCCAAGTGTCCAAGTTTGTGCGTTAAAAGTTTGAATTTTTGGTGATTAAAATAAAAAAATCATCAATTATCTAGCAAGCGATAAAGTTATAGCAAAATTGTGAAATGATATGGGTACCGCAAAAGAACAACTGTTTACTGTTTTTCAGTCTTGACTCTGAAGTCGGTCGTTGTTCGGTGTGACTATTGTTCCTCCTAGTCGAAGTCAAGTTTCGTTTTATCAGTAAGTTCATCAATTGCTGAAATTGTTTTGAGGTATTTTTTTATATTTTTGTTTTCAAGTGAGTGAAGGTCGAATACCATTGGCGTTGCAATTTTTTTCTATACGATGTTCAAGGGCTTAATTATTTTGAATCGTTGGGTCATTGGAAACATGCAATAAATAAGAGTTACCTTATTGCATTTACATGTCTATAGAATGACTATATCGTGATTTCGAACAGATTCGAGGCATTGTTAGTGCTGCTATCGTTTACGAGTATTTTCCATTTGTGAACGTAGTGCCAACGCCACAGTTTCCTTAAAAGTTCTTAGGTTAGAATTAAATTTTATCGCACGAATGGAAGGGTTTGCTGTGGTGTAAGAACCGAGTAACTGAGAGGCTTTTTCCACGAGCGTAACGGGATCACGTGTATGTTTGTTCGTTTCAGTATTATCAAGCTTGAATCTCAAGACTAAGCGATTGCTTCACGTGTTATTAAAGCGCCTTATTTCAAATAAGATTGTAACAATTGCATTTAAACAAGTTAAACGTATTCGTCCATACATGACCAACACCCATAACAGTTGCATCACGAAACTTTAAGAGCGATCAATCCATAGGTTGCGTAACTATTGCTTTTCTTTCGGTCACGTTTTCTTTTGTTTGAGAGCCCCTTATAATAACATTTGAACAGCCAAAAATGTCATTTGTGTCACGCATACGGTGCTCATCTAAGATTAAGGCAATATGAACGGACAGTATACCAGACATAGTTATGAAAAACTTTGTAACTACTCGTATCTTTAAAGATATGATAGAGATGGCGCAGGACATAACTCCAGGAGACATAAATCCATTATGGACTTTAGTGGGACATAGGTCCATAACTTAATTTATGGATTTATGTCCCATCTGACATATTTTGTTTTTAAGGAAATGCTGTAACTGTTGCACGCTGGAACTTCTCTTTACTCTGGTTGCACAATTGAAGACACTATATTAAAAAATATGAATAAACGGTTTTACGTATTTTTCGTAAGTTAGTTTAAATTATTTGCAGAGCTACCAGACTCCTTTACATCCAACCCTCTGCTATATGGTCAAATGTAAGTAAGGGCCTACTTGTATACATAGGTATATCTTTCCATATATTTGGAGAAAAACAAACTCTTAACGTGGTATCCCTGATTTACAATATTACAGTAAGCTGACTGTAATGACTTGGCTTGGGTTCTTTTGTAACAAGATTAGTAATTGTTCTTTTCTTGAAACGTGCGGATCGACAAATTATAAAAATGGACATTGAATAAGTTGAAGGAGTTGATTTTTAATTTATGCCCGGATTTAAAAATATTTGTTCAAAAACTTGTATATACAAAATAACGAGGCGTTATACGTGTTATGTGAATTCGTGTAAATCTTGTGTTATTTTTGATAGTGTTTCAAATACAATTAAAAAAGTGAACAAAGCCATGCATCCACGCCCCAACCAAGACGAAATGGCTATAAAATGAAGCTTATTAGTTCTACAAAAAAGGGAATTAACAGCCAAGGACATTTTTCATTCGAAGCGGTTAGAAATGTCAGATGCAGCGATAGAGATAGACCTTCAATCGTTTTATAACTGCGTTGTAGTTGATCAGCATGGTTTTGTTGATGAAAAGCCTAATATCTTTGTTCTTGAATGGCGAGCGCGTAAATACAAGCATACTTCCGACCGTGTTAAGACACTGCAGCCTTGCATCCTCTGGGGTATTCCGGGCACCCTGCTTCCTATTCGTTCACATCAAAAGCTGTGGCGTCCGCGATTATTCCGAAACAAAGGTTCGGTCTTTCATATCGAACCTGGGGGTTGCGAATTGAATAACCTCTTGGCTGGAACATTTCTTATCTATTAGGATGATTTGGCCGAGCGAATTTAGTCGACGTGTTTAGGCTTTTTGGCATACATCCACATCTTGGTGCAGCTTGTAGAGTTCACGATTGTATTTTCTTTTCCATTCACTTTCCTCACACTCAGGCGCAAATGTCAGACGAAGAACTTTTTTATCGCAAGAGCGCGCACTAGGGTTAGGGCAAACAATTCCGAAAACCGTTGCATTTTGGATGTTCAGTTTTCTGTATGTCTGCCAGTGCACTATCAGCTTTCCCTTCCTGCACTCGGCGGCATAAAACAGTATTGGCAGGATTAGTTTTCGCCAGTGCATACATTTTGTCCGTTGAGTCAGGAGTTTTGTACCCATTTTCTTCGCTAAACCGAAGTAGCAGTTGTTTCTCAACGTAATTTTTCGTCGGGCCTTCATTAGGCGGTCATTGGGACAATCTTAACAAAAACACCAAGAACAAATTCAATTACATCCTCTATGACAGCAGAGCGGCACTGATAGCTGTTAACGTCTTTGAATTACCTCAAAAATAGTCAGGGAATGGCTCAAGCTACTCATAACATTAGTCAGCACCGACAGAGTTCACTTGATCTGGGTGGCTAGCCATAGCAGACGAGCTGGCAGAAAAGGATCTGAAATATGATTTATGATGCCAAGTTCATTTTGCGGTGTAACTTTTAGCTCTGCAAAAAGTTGCATCAACAAATGGTTGCAAAAACAAAGCAATTCATTACTGGAAAACAACTGAAGGAAACAGCCAGGCCAACAAATTTCTACCAGCCCCTTCCATTAAAAGAAAAAAGCAACTCGTACAACCGTCCAGAGGATGCATAGTCTAAACCACTGTGACTGCTTAACAAAAACACGTCTTCGAATCCTAGGGAAATCCTTCTTCAAATAACTGTTAGCTCGCTCAAAGATTTAGCTAAATTTATTAATAAATCCGACTTCATGAGGGAGCTTAAAATCAAAACGAGTGATCACAGTGATAAGGGCACTTAGTCCCTCCTCTATGGCAATCAAATCTTATATAGGCGGCCATTCATACACTGGCGATGAGACCATACTTTTCGCAATCGATTTTCAGTGTTTATACCTGTTGGAAATTGTATACCCAGAAACGTTTACTACCTGTGAACAGGTAGGTACATATTTTCCCAACAGTAAGTCATAAAATTAAAGGGTAAATAAGAATCGACCGCTGGAATTTAACAAGTTCAAACAATGAACTACTTGAAAAGCGTCTAAAAAGATGCGCCACTATTAACATTTCGCCCTTAGACGTGGACTGATGCTTGTTTCCGTGCTGACAGTATCAACTTGGTCTTATTCCTGTAACTTTAAGATCGACCAATTTCGCTTGTTCTTCTATTGCCTTGAAAGTCTCTAATGGGCAAAGTTCGGGATGGCTGATGATGAAGTTATAAGATGCGGATGAAATGGTAAGAAAAGTTGGGGAAATGCAACTAAAACATAGGGACGGGCTACAGGTCGTTTGGGCGAACTGTTGGATACTCTATTCTTATCCTATCCCTCATAAGTGGGCGTGACAAAAGTCTTAGTATTGTTGAATTGTTAAGAACGCTCTACATATTTTGTTTTATAACATTTAACCCTTTCGATCCGGATGGGACATCCAAGGTATAAAAATACCTTTGTTCTATGTCCCATCCGGATCGAAAGGGTTAAAGTATTTAATCGAAAAAAACTAAGCTTTTGTAAAAAAAACGCTCGCTAGCTCAAAATTTGGTTTTTCAATAAAATTGTTTTATTTAATTGTGGGTGTGTCAGTAGGCGTATTAAAAAATATTTAAACATAAGTATAAAGGGCACATAGAAAGTCTATATTATAAATTTCAGTATCCTAGCTCAAACTTTGACTTTTCAATAAAATTGGTTTATCTAATTGTGGGCGTGTCAGTGGGCGGATTTTAGAAATTGTATCTCCTGAGCAGTTTTCTAGCTAAAAATTCGATAAATTTGTTTTTTTTTAGTTTGTTGGCGTGTCTGTGAGCGGATTTCAAAAATTCTTAAACTTCATTATTTCGGGCCCCTAGACAGTATATGGTTAAAATTTCCGCTATATAGTCCAGTTTAAAGACCTAATTTTTGCCGACAGACAAACGGACGGACATGGCTAGATCAACATTACTATCGATGCTACTATCGATCATAAATATCGTAACTTTTAGGGGTCTACGGGCAATATTAAGGTATGTGTAAAAATTAATATACTCCTAGAATAGGGTTTAAAAACTCCGGAGTGGACATAAAATACATATATTCATCGATTTCCTAGAGCTGGAAGACTGTGTAGACGCTTCGTTCTTTGCACGATCTTCTTCTCTCTAATATCACGGGCTCTTTCTCTATGTTAGCTTGTTACCTACAGCAACCTGTCTCCTTGGTGATGTTGCAACATGTTCCTCTTTATTTTGGGCGTGCACAAGGGAGCTTTCTTCCATAACGATCTTAATTATCTTATAAACACTGACATTGAAAGTCTTTTGCCTCATCAAACCTCTAACTAATTTAATGAAAAGTGTGAAAATGCAAGTAACTCGAAGTGGTATCATGATGGCCTTTTTACTAGCCTAAAAGTGCCTCTCTTTGCGGGACTGCCACTTCAACCTAACCTTACCTAGGTGGGTTAGTGTACAGCAGAGGCGTTCTTTGCAGACTCTGGATCGTCCAGTCGTCTAATAAGCATTTATTTTTAAGGGCGATTCGCACTCCTCGTTCGATAGTCAAATTTTTAACTTGGCTTCAACAAGAAAATAGTCAGAGGCTCTTTGCGTTTATATCGGCGGTTCTATTAAATTGTGAGCGCCCGTTTAATTTGTAGATTTGAGGTCTTGGAAACCCTTGGAAACTGTCTGTTGCCGTTTCGTGTTATGCTTTGCTTTGCGGGTGGCAACAGGTGCAGTAGTAGTGTATTCGCTTGCTGAATGGAAGGTCGTGCGTTCGAATCCCGGCCAAGTCCATTACTTTATATCGAATACATGAAATCGTAATCTCCCTAAGCATCTTAGACACCACCCGTGGAGAAAAACCCTACAACTGCACCCAAACACTTCTCTCCTATCTCTCTATTCTTTCTAATAGTTACTAGCACCGAAAAGCATGCAATGAAATACGATAGTGCCAGGTGCTGCTTGCTGTTAAACACAAATGCTTACGCTCTGCTACGCACTATAAGGGTACTGTAACAAAATCCCTTTAGAGTAAGCAAATTATAAAAAAAAAAAAAAAATGCTGTGCTGGGCCGTACTGTTGGATACCCTTTTCCTGTTCCTATCCCCAAAAAATAGGCTAAATAAATTGTTAAGAAGGATATGGTCTACGTTTTGCACGTTTTTTTTAAGGCACTCCAGAACACTTTGCATAGAGGAATTCGAAAAATAGACCTTTCACTTTCAATAAAACAGATTTTTTTTTTAAATAGTAAAACAGTAAAAGTAGTATTAAAAAAAATCCTTATATATGAGCATTTTGGGCCCCTAGAAAGTATATTTCAGCTTTTTAGCTCGAATTTCGATTTTTTCACCTGATTTTTTCAACGCCCTAGAGAGTATATGTTCCAATTCCAGCTTTCTAGCTCGAGATTTAGGGTCTTAAAATTTTTAGGGCTGTTTCCTTTTTCAAAGTCGTCAGCCAATTTTTTGTTTTGACCCTCATCACACAAACAAATGCAAAAACTTTGTAAAATCCACCTTGTTCGCCGACTGGGTAACACTTGATCTATAGTTTTTCTAACCTGCATACGGAGCTGAGTTTTTGAAGACGTGTGGGGTAAGGGTTTTTTTCAAATTTGGTGGAATAACAAATTAAAAGAAATATCCCATTGCATAATCCTCGATGGGACAGTTTGAAGAAGTTTTTTTTGTTGTTTTTTATTATGAAGTCGATCCGCTTCAAGTACTTCAACTATAAACTGTGTAGAAAAGGAGTTTCTTTGTGTTCAGACAACTGGCGAGAACACTTTGAAGTAAGAAACAGCACTATAGTAACTTTTAGGGGTATAGGGGCAATATTAAGGTATGTTACAAACTATGAGTCAAAATTATAAAACCCTTAGAATGGGGTATACAAAAAATATACCTATGACCTAAATCCTAGCTTCTCCAACCCATTGTGTCTGCGAAGTAACTTTTTTGACACGAATGGAAGGGACCAACGATTTAACGCCGACTCCGAACAGCAAATTGAAGAAGCTTCTCATGACAACTGATGCTCTTGGCTGTTTGTCAGACTTTCGCAAGAGGTGAGCAGTAAATAATATGTTAGGTGCTAATGATTTGAACCTGAGGCCCAGTAGTCTTAAACGCTAACCACTGAGCCACTGGCGCCCATCAATTTAACTCAATTTAATACTCGTTTGATACGTAGTTTAACAGAAGTTCGGTAATTTAAAAAACAAATAAACTCTCGCTAACTGAATATCAATGTAGGTATCTATATTTTAAAATTTTTTATTTTTTTTTATTTTAAGAAGTTTCGGCATTGGCTGTGCTAAATCAAGCCAACGTGTTGGTGTCCAAATAATACCTGAGACTGCCAGAAAATTGTTTATTTTTTCTAAAGTGTATGAAAGTCCGCCTTTCCTTTGTGTTACTGACTAATTTGTGAAAATAGCGGTAGCATTTTTTTAGAGTATTAATCAGCATGTACTTTCGGATCAGTTTTGAATTAGCGGCAGCATCTGTATAGGCATCTTGAAGTAAATCATCACTTGTTGCCAATGTTTGTTGTCTTCAATGAATTGCTGTTGTTTGGTTTCCTGATCAAACTTGTTAGAACTTGATTATCACTCTGTCTTGAAGTGAAATTTTTTAGTGGTGGTAGAATAAAAGCGCAAAATATGAAACGTCGCATCATGAAAGTTGATACGCATATAAAGGACCTTCATTTTGAGGTAGAAAGTTGACATTTGACTCCTAGGACCAGAAACAAGTGCGCAATTTTTGTACATCCATGCCACGCTTAGCTTTCTTATATGATGGTTTTCTCCTTATTCGTCAACGCTTTTCTGACTACTTCCAGGCATTGGTACAGCTCATTGAGAAAGCAATTGATATCTTCTACTCCAGTCGGATTCCTCGCATACAGGACGAAGTATCCGAAGAAATTTTGTTCTTTGTTTTAAAAACAATACTAGCTCTCCTTTTCTGCTTATCGTCTAGTACTCGGCGTAATAAGGCAGATATCTTAGGATCTCCACGGATTCGTAGAGTTACTGCGAGGAAGGCGAATTTCTAACTATCTCGAAGTTACCGCTATGAAAAGTGATTTTTGTCTTTGTCGGTGGACATATGTTTCTTTGTTGAAAACAGGTATTTCGTTTTGTCCTCGTTGACTTCAAGGCAACCAAATTCGCATGTACTTTAATCGCCACGAAAGCCTCTACCACGACACGCTAAGATTGCAACGCTGCGCACTATCTGCGACACATCCAGCAGAGGAATGAAGAAGGCATATGATGGCCCTGTCGATCTTTAGCTTTTTCTTGTACAGCTATGCCACATTGTCAATACTGTGTGGTGGAACCGGTTCCTAATTGGCTGGACCTTCTTTCCCTTTCACTCCCTCTACACGATTGCCATCTAACAGCTGCTTAAGCACATTTTCTTTACCCTGTGCTCCGGTGCCTAGGTTACTTTTTCTGTTTTGAAGAGCCAGCGTTCCGGCCTTAAAGCCAGCAGCCAGTTGCTTGGCCTTTTCATGAAACCTCCGGAATGTTCTTTATACCATCAGACTCTTCGATCTCCTTAAGCTGGGAGACTGCGTTATCCCTCTTTTTGTTCACGTTCTCTCGACACTCTTACCTTGCTGCCCTAGTTTTGCGTTGCAGCGTTTGCAGATTGGCACGTTCTGTCACAATTTTCCGGTGAGCACACTCATCCTCATAGAACAGACTTTTTTTTGGGGTGGCTGGTGACCATATCTCACTCCTTGAACAGTCGACCTCTACATTTAGCCGCAGCAAGAAAATGGTCAGAGTCATCGGATTGCGTGCCTCGCGTCGATTTGTTTCAGTTCCGACCATTTGATTGCTTTGTGGATGCGCAGTCTTGGGTACCTAGTGCTAATAATTATCATATTACGGGCTGCTACAAAATCGATTAGTCGAAAGCAGTTATGCTGGCTGTCGTGTCGTGAGGGTTGTGCATGCCAACTAACCCACCGACGATGGTTTCCTTATTGGTTTTGCCGTTGAAGTTCCCGAGAATAATCTTGACATCGTACCCCGGACAACATGCGTAGGCTGTGTCCAGTGGGATATAGAACTTCTTTCGGATAGGGTTCTCTGCTTCATAAGTAGAAGGCGTGTGAACATATTAGATAGATGTTTCAAAACATGCTTTGGATGCGGATTACAGCCAGGCGATCACTTGTCGGCCGAACCGACGACTGTTAATCGTCCCACTACGAATCCGCATCATAACATCGTATCTCTGTAGTATCTCCTGTAATATGTGGCCACGATATAGAGGTTAGTGTGCTGGCTTGTGACTCGTGCGGTGCGTGCGATCCCCATGCGGAACAACAACATACGGCACACAATAATGAAGAAAAACGAATGACACCTTGTTTGTATAACCTCTATACCAAAAAGAGGATTTCCGCCTGGTAGTACAATGGACCATTACCGAATCTGAGTGCTCTGGAATTCGGACTTCCATTTAAAAAAAAAAATTCTGTATCGCGTCCTTATCTGCCGTATTATGCGAGGACCGATTAAAGTTTGAAGTGCTGTTCAATAACTTGAATTTGTCCCCTTCGTTTGCTCCACAGAAAATTCTTCAGCGGGGAATGTTTAAATGGAATCTACTTACAACCAGGTTAAAAGGATGGTGTGCTGATTTCATAGACGCATTTTGACTTAGTTTCGTTTGAAATTTGTGCAGCTTGAGCAGAGGTTGAAATTTAAAAAAAAATATAATTTTTACCAGTTCAATCTAATAAGGAATTAAAAATGGCGCTGTCAGAACAAGGAACAGGATAATTTTAAAATTTTAGAAAAAAAAAGTTATAATCGGCTCATTCAAAGGGCTCATACGCCTTCCTGTCGAGTATAATGAATTTATCCTAATACATCAATTCATGACTTGCAGGGACGGGCTAAGAGTCCCCCCCCCCCCAAAAAAAAAAAATCAGCGTTTGTCGTAAAATGCGACTAAGGGGCAAATCACATCTAGGCAATGCTCACATCCAGGTGAGCCTAGCGGCGCATTTAACATGGTGCAACTCTCCCGCAAGTGTGCATGCAAATCCGTGGGTTAACACGACTGAAGATAACCGGTGTGGTAAAAGGACGATCAAACAAAAATCTATAACAGAAGCATGTACGCGTCGAAATCGTGGAAATGTCAGGCTGCTATCATACAAATGCAATAACACCAGCATTTGATTGGCCGCAGTAAAGAAGTTAACCAAAAGCGGAAAGGCTGCCAATGTTTATTCATGTCGACAAGGCGAAATCCACAGGAGGGTTACGATCTATTAAATTCTGATCGTAACTTCGCCATAAAGGAAAAGAAGAAGATGAAGAAGACAGCAATTCCTGATGATGATGATGATTTGTTGTTTTATTACAAGACACCGACGACCTGTTTCTTCGTAACAGAGTTGAAAAAGCTTAAGCTTTTTTTTTAGCTTAAGCCCTCAATTCAATTCGCAAGTCAGTAATCGGCTTGTGAATTAAAACATGTTTACTTCCTAAGCCCTTTGTGACTTATGATAAGAAGATTTTTTAATTCATAAGCTAGTTGAGGTATGTGACTTAACGATTATTTTACTCATAAGCCCTTTTTGAAGATTGAAGAGGTTGTTGACTCCTCTTGTAATGTCGTTAATTCTTTCTGATGACTTTGCCATCATTAAACAACACGACAGATGTCATTACAGATATTAGCTTAGCTCCGCTTCGTCAAATAACTACCTTTCTGAACTTTAAACTCGGATAGGGTATAGGTAAGGATATGTTTCGGCTTGATGGAACAGAGTGAGAGAGAGACTCTGCTACACCGCATTTAGGTCTTTGTGGGCCCATTGTGATGCCACTCGGTGGAAGTATTGATCTCGTTGTTCTGGCTTTGGTTTTCTTTTCCCTACTCCACGTTGTCCAGCCACCTTGATCTCCTTATAAACCAGTAAAGTTTCGATATCGCTTCCAAGTGTTCTGTTCCTCACGTGACAGAGGTTTGGGCAGAGACAAAGATAGTGAGATGTATCCTCATCGATCTTCTTACCACCGCAGCCCCTACAGTTAGAGTGATATTCTACCTTTGATCAATCTATGATGGATATCGATTTCCATTTCGTGGGTCTATTTCCGTCCCATTCTTCCCTGCTGGGAAACGAGCAAGAGAATGTTCTTTCAGAGTCAAGGTTAGGATACATGTGTAGTCAGAGTTGACATTGTTCCCCACGTATTTGTTCGGAATCCGTTAATGGCCCAAATGACTTCTGCTCAAGCTATTTGTTTAGTTGACCCTCAAGGGAATTCTAGCAGCCGATTCCTGCATATTAAGATGCAGGGGTGGTAGATTGGGAATTGCTCGCAAAGCCAGCGGTTAGTGTCGTTTCTATTGCACTGGTTGTCCCTATACATTCTAAACCTTGTATTTTTGTCATCACATTGACTAAGCTGTATACATCCACAGAACTTTTTGCCGAAAACACAGTTGCATGCGTAGAAGGCTTTCGTTGCTTTTCTGTCATTGTCTTTTTGCTTCCAATTTAGCTTTTTGTCGAGGATAATTTCCAGATATTTGGCACCGGATAAGGTATGGGTTTACTTCAGAAGTTTATATCACCTTTCATGGTTTTCGTATTGTGCATTCAGCCAATTCATAATAAATAAAAATTGCTACTTACTACCACACCTATGCACATGTTTTTGGTTTAAATATTTGCTATTTGCTCGTTTTGTTGTATTATAATTGAACTTCTTCAATTTTCTATAGAAATCATGTGATGAGAATTGATCCAGTGGCCCAAACAATTAAACACTTTTCTTCAATATCTCTAACATTTGTTGAATCCGATTAGTTTTACTCCTGCAACTCGAGTCTTCTATCCGCAAATACTCGCAATGATGGACAAACAATCAATCCATGGACGGGTAAATACTAAAATCATCACAACGAAGGTAGTTGTAGACATGCATTATGTTGTCTCCGAAAATAGTCCCCATGTGTCTGATTAACATCCGTAATTAATCATTTCGGATGGCTGAATTTATATTCCAGCCAGTTCGAAGTTGATTAAGCGGTTTATTGATGCGTTTTCAAAACATGGCGGTAATAGTCCATATAGTTCGTATTTATTTATTAAGATGACGCGTTGGTTGAGTTGTATTTACGTCAAGCTTTTTCCAGCAAGTTGGTTGGGGTTCCTTTAACGTTGCACCTCACAGAAATAATAGTCTTTCTCGATGTAGCTGAGTAGATGTAGTTTCAGTAATTTGTGCAATGGAATAAGCTTTGATTATAGTAATCGTACCTATAAGCTCCTACTTCATACAAAGCTAGAAACAGTTGCAGTCACTATATTATGTTGCAATTTTCTAATACATTTCACCTCTTTTTTTCCACAGAAACCCCCGCCGTTTGACTTTAAACATGTGCGCAAGTTTGCTGTAGAACACTTCAAGAAGATTCAACAAGGTCCCTCCATAAGTAGCAGTTCTTGCTCCTCTTCTAATAAATCGCCATCGACCACCCATCCCAAAAGTCATCAGCAGTCCAATTCCCGCCATCTATCAAATGTCCATCAAGTGGAGTTGATCAACATGACCAAAGACTTAAACACTGAGTAGGCAATGTATAAATCATCTAAGAGTTCAGTTCACTTTGAAATTATAATTCTTTCATTTTTTTGTTGCGTGTAGAAGCGAAGCTTTAACTAAAACATTTCTCGACCAAAAGCCCAAAGGCAAACCAAAACTAGCCATTCATCGCGATGTACTCAGCCAGGAGGCGGTCATCAAACAAACACGCTACACAGCGCGTGACAAGAGCATATTTTTTGGTATGCGCCAATATTGGAGCACTTGGAACTTCCTTAGCCTGTTTACCGGCATTGTCCCAATCTTCCAATGGCTGCCGAAATATTCGCTGCGACAAGATCTCTTTGGGGACATAGTTGCTGGATTCACAGTGGCTATTATGAATATACCACATGGGATGGCGTATGGCATCCTGGCTGGCGTTACCGCCAGCAATGGACTTTATATGGCAATCTTTCCAGTATTAGTTTATCTATTCCTAGGCACATCGAAGCACATATCAATCGGTACATTTGCTGTCATTAGTATCATGACCTTCAAAGTGGTGCAGACTTATGCAACCGAAGATCTACAGCCAGGCGAGGAAGGCTATACGCCGCTAGAGGTTGTCACTGCGACGGCTATAATGACTGGGGTCATTCATGTAAGTTTTTTTTTAACCATTTAGAATTGAATTGAAGTTTGTTTTACCATAGCTTCTGATGGCCCTGATGCGGTTAGGTACGCTCTCAGCGCTGCTCAGTGAACCACTCGTGAATGGTTTCACGACAGCAGCTGCCGTGCATGTGATCACAAGTCAATTAAAAGATGTGCTAGGAGTGTCAGTGCCCCGCCACAAAGGTGCCTTCAAGATCGTGTACACGTTTATCGATTTGGGCAAGGCGATACCCTCATCCAATGTGACCGCCTTAATAGTTTGTTCCTGTGTCTTGGTGTTCATGGTCATTATGAATGAGTTTCTAAAGCCTTGGGTGGCAAAACGTACCCGCTTCCCCATTCCTGGCGAACTTATGGCTGTAATCGGTGGAACTGTTATATCCAAATGGCTCGATTTGAATGGCAACTATGGAGTTCCTCTTCTTGGGCACATACCATTGGGCTTGCCGCACCCTAAATTCCCACCCCTAGAACTGTTGCCGATGGTTGCAGTCGATTCGATAGCGATAGCCATTGTAAGCTACTCCATTGTAATGTCGATGGGGTTGACTTTTGCCAAAAAGCATTCGTATGAGGTTCGGGCCAATCAGGAGCTGTTTGCTCTGGGCGTGGGCAATATTTTCAGCGGTTGTTTTTCGTGCATTCCAATGGCTTGTTCGCTATCACGGTCTGTGATTCAGGATCAAACGGGTGGTAGGACACAAATTGCTTCGATTTTTTCGGCGATGATTCTACTGGCAACAGTTCTATGGATTGGGCCATTCTTCAACACGTTGCCTAAGGTGAGTAAATAATGTATTGATAATGATTGTTTACATTTAAATTTATTCTATTTCAGTGCGTTTTGGCAGGAGTGATTATTGTGGCACTAAAACCGATGTTTATGCAGGCGAGAGAATTGAAAAAATTCGCCCAACAAGGGAAGCTGGAACTTCTCACTTGGTTTCTTACTTTTACATTTGTGGTCTTCGTCGATATTGATATTGGGTAAGCGTCAGGGTTTTAGAGCTCTAGATTGTAGGATGTTGATTCCAGGGTATATAACAGCTAGTCTCGAAGAGTTTAGTTAAAAAAAGGCATCATCATCCACACTAGGCACCAAAATGACCAAATAACGGTCCCTGGAGAACTTATTGATCTTAAAAGTCAAACGAAACCCTAAACGCTTTCCCTTGAGAAGTACCCGATTTTCCTGCAGAATCTGAGCAGTCCCTTATAGTTAGTGTAATTTATCCCGTACATATGCTAAAAGAAGTTTTTTCGTAAGAATTTCCTTTGGTTTCGCTATATATACTCACATTCACACAATTATGTTTTATATCCACTCAGCGTGAAGGTCGCGGCAGTATCTGCACGTGCCCGTATCTGTCAATCTGAGTCGCTTAGCATGTTTTCTCAGGAGAAACTGTCCCTAACAACGTCCTGAGCTTCTCGCTGCTTAATTTAAGAATTTCCTTTGATTTTTTATTTTCAAAGTGCGGTCATAATGGCTTCGATACCATATGCCCACGTAGGTTTGCCTATCTCATGTAACCTTTAAGACTTGTTCTCTAACAATACGCTTAACTACGCACAGGCGTAGTTTGATAACCACTATCTCGCTGCTATCTAAATATCCTCCCACTCTAGCCAGCTCATCAGCTAGTTCGTTGCCTTCTATACCGCAGTATTCTGGGACCCAGCACAGTCTCACTCGGTTCAACCTGCATAATGCAGAATGGATTTGATTTGATTCCTGAGTCTTGAGTGCAGCCTGCCTATCGATGTAGATAGCGATATCCCTACTAGATATCCCATCCGTATTATCTCTGCAGCCCTAAGAACAGCCGGAACTTCACCTTGGAAGTCTTATAGACACTTTTAGGCCTGGATCGGCCGGAGGAGAAAATAGCAGAACAAGTTCCTTTCGTACTTCAGTTTAATTTGTCTTTGTTATGGCATCTCTTTTCTCCACTTATCCCTTTCCGGATATGATATATCGTACGGATACGGAATATCACAGTCAACTAAGGGGACATTTCATCAGTTATTATTGGGTTGTCTACCATTCTTTAATCAACTCAATTTAGTGAGCCGAAGGGCACTGTTGTCAGCAATTTGGTTGATCAGTAAATCAAGTGATACTAGATGCGAAATGGTCTAGTGCTGCTGTAAGGGTGGTATGTAGAGCACCAGTGATGGCTATGCTTGTTGTTGTTTGCACCACCGCCAATTTTGCGACTAAAGTTTTCTTTTTAAGTGCTTTCCACCACACAATCCATAAGTAAGTAAATATGGGCCTCAACACAACTGTATATAGCCAATGCAATATTGCCGATGAAGTGAGCGTTCTTCGTTCTCTCCCTTACCTTAAGATTGTAATTCAATTGTACGAAAGGGACAATTCTATTCCCCCCCCCCATCTTTGAGAGGTTGAATTGCGGTATTTTGTGATTCCTGGTAAAAAAATGCTAGTTCCGTTTTGCTTGGAATGGCATTATGTCTGCAACTTTCCGCCCAGTTGCTGATCGTCGTAAAAGCAACCTTTAAATGTTTAAGTACTTTCTTTGTACTATTATGACGACAAAACTTGCATACGTCTCGACACTTATTCCCATTAAACAAAGTTTATTCGGTACATTGTACCCCCAACCAGTAGCCCCAAGAGTTGCGAAGTGATTCCCCCTGTGTGGGATACTGACCTTCTGGCAGAACTTTGCCAAATTGACCAGTTTAAGTTCCTGCTGGAAAGAATATTGCAGACTGCCTAGTTCGATGTTTGCGTTTATCAAGGTATCATTATAGCCAATTTGTTTACATTGTTGAAGGCTCATTCAATAAAGCCGATAGAGCGAATTCGCCAAAATGCAGGTTCTTGCTATCTTCCCTACTTCATCATATGGAGCAGTTTATACCGCATTTCATTTCATGTATGCATGTTGCGACTTGCGTTAGAATCCGTTACTGTATTTGCTCCTAATAGGAGCTTAAATTATCAGTTCTAAGCTGTTGAGCAAAAAATATGACGGGCTGATAGATCTGAAATCTTTTGCTGTTATGTTCCCCTGCTTACCAGCGTTGGGTCTGAAAACCACATTGATATTCCCCATAAGCTGTAGGTATATATATACCCGATTCTTAGACTAGAATTTCCTTTATCTTGGCTAAAGCTTTTTCTGGTGCTTTCTGCAACGTGATCGGCAAAATGTCATCTGGACCTGGAGACTTGTGCGGTTTAAATGACGGCAAGAGATAAAATTTCTGATTTTTGTATACATTTGCTTGTCAGAGTCCTCTGGGAGGGAAGCCCACGAAGTGAGTTTCGGCCCGTATTCCGCAATCTATTTTGAGAGCATTTCATTTGATACTGCAAGAGTTTCACAGAATAATGCTCTTTTATATTGCCTAAATGCCTAGATTAGGTTGGGCTAGGTTGAGGTCGTTGCCAGCTAGAGCTTCTAATGAAGTGCGATAGACTTCTAGCATCGGTGTTAGCCAAGTCGGTAGAAGCCTCCTAGAAGGCTCCAAGAAATAAATTTCTTTTATGGGAGAGAGCAGGACATGTACAAAAAAGGTAAAGTGTGGTAGGATATGCAACTAACAAAACCATTTGAATCTGTTAATGAATCGATTGATATCTGTTAGAGGTATCCCTGCCCAAGCAGTTGAAGAACCGTGCTCTCATGGAAGAATACCTACGTTCCTGGAGTGCCGGGCAGTGGCACAGGAGATGTTCCACAGATTCTTGTTCCTCATCGTCTCTGCAACTTCTGCAGATGTCATTTGTAATGATCCCTTCTGGTCATGCTACCTATTATGCAATGTCCGATTAATACCCCGATGAGCACACGAATTCGGTTTCTGTCAAAGGATAGTAGGGATTTAGATCTTTTTATGCCAATGGCGGGCTACAGGCTACCAGTTATGATACAACCACTAGTGTTGTCCCATTTTTCCGGTATAACCTGCCCGTCAGCGTCAACTGGGTTCATATTAGAGCCGCGTCTGGCCAGCATATCTGCTGTCTCGTTCTCTGCCAAACCAACGTGGAAACCCAGGAACCCAGCAGAGTAGTACCGTGTTATTGCTAATTGCTCTAAGTGTCAGAAGGCACTCTTTGACACATTTCGCGTTTTATGAGATTAAGAGTCGATCGCTGTAAGAGCTGCCTGACTTTCCACGCGGATGGTTATGTCCATTGCTGGAAGATTCATCGTTATGACTGTCTGCTCTGCTTACTTGATCGCGTGGAAAACACTGTAGTGTTCTGGCAGCCGGTAGGACTAGTTGGCACTCAGTGCCACTGAGAAAACTACTGTTACCGTTCCCTCCTCCGTCTTCGCGTCATCTGTGAAGATAGCAATACCTTTGGTGACCGTACTGTAGGAATTCCAGTTTTGTCGAGCAGGTATACAGACTGAAGTTTTTATCGAAGTCATACCTGGGTTTCTCATAATCAGTACGTGGCATGAGCAGCCTTTGGGTGTCCAGTATGCGAGAGTGTCCGAATCTGCATGGCTGCCACGATCTTGGTGAAGAGCACTAAGGGTTGTAAGTTCAGTAATGTTTCCAGACCCAAATGGGGAATGGATTTTATAGAACCAGTTATCCCCAGACAAGTAATCCTTTGTACCTTATTCAAATTCTTGAGGTAAGATTGGGAGTTAACCGCCTCCCACCAACGACCGAACCATAAATATGAATGGGTCTCACAATCGAGGTATACAACCAGTGTACGGCTGTAAGCCCCATTTCTTCCCAAAAGCTTTCCTACGGAACTGAAAGTCATTCAATCCGTTTTTCATTCTTTCTTCAGTGTTCAGTTTGCTCTTTAGTTTGGAATTGAATACCACCCAGGTAATTGAGAGAATGAGGCGAACATCAATCAGTTTCGGTAGGTTCCATTTGGGTATCTTGTATTTATTTCTGAATAGGATGAGTTAGGTCTTTTTGGGGTTGCCCGCAAGTCCGTTGTCATCTTGATAGTTTTGATAGCGCCGATTCCATGATCTCACTAAAAATGGAAAGGAACTTTCCTGTGATTAGTATAACTATGTCATATGAGTATGCAACTATCTTTATGTCTTTGCTGGCAAGGGATTTAAGAATCTTGTTGCTGGAGATATTCCACAGAAGAGTAGAGAGCACCACATTTGGGGCGTTCCGCAGTTAAGGTGCTTCTTAACTGCACAATCAACAAGACTGCTGTTAGTGACTCTGCTCTTAAAAATTACCTTAACCCAGTTTGTCAGAAACTGTGACGACCAATTTCTACGAGTGAGAATTTGATGGTCTGCGGATTCAGGTTGTTTAAAGTGCCTTCTATATCTAGAAGGTAGCCAATGTAAATTCTCTTTGGTCGAAGGACTTCTCGATCGTTCAAGTAACTTCATGTAGCGCTGTATCCACTGATCTGCCTTTGACATATGCGAGTTGTGCAGTACAGAGAGACTCAAGTTTGTGTGTTAAGTACAAGTCCAAAAATCTTTCCAGGGTTTTTATGAAATTCTTATTGGTCTATAGTTCTTGGCTGCGGAATGGCTAGGTTTCCCTCCTTTGAGGTTGAAAATCACTCACACCTCTTTCCAACTATCTGCAACGAGTCACAACTCCAAGCAGCCTTTGAATATTGCTTGGAGCCATGTGATGGTAGTACGTCTTGTCTTTTGTAGCATGGCTGCTAGAATGCCGTCCTGGCCCGTAGACTTGTACTTTGTTATCTTGAACTTTACCGTTTATTTCCAATAAGATTCTTTACTATCCTTGTCTCGCGGCCCTAAGAAGATAGGTGCGGATAACGAATTTCGAATTACTGCCGCTTCTAGGTCCCTAGTAATTCTGGGGAGAGGAAGCTATTCCAAGTTCGTATTGTGTAACTTCGAATCAATATTTTAAATTGTAGTGTACACCTTAACAGGGGCTTGACAAAAACAGACCTAATTCCTTACTAGGTAAATACTCTTCAGTCTACTTATTATATTGTGAGGACCATTTGGAGAAGACGAAGTAGAAGTTACTAAATTCCTTAACAACCTCCAATTTAAGAACTTTCTGAATTCCGACGGGAGACTGAACACACTTAACCTTCCTTTCTGGCGGAGCAGCAAGGAAGCAGATGCTAGGTTGGAGTGATGGAGATGAAACTGTACGAGTTCATCATGCTTACTGGTTCAGGTCATCGTCAGGAGAACATGCGTTTGAAAAGGTGGGTTTTGCCGGTGATGTTTATCGCTATAAAACACGTTAACTTGGTGCCATTCGTTCTGTGGGCGCAATTGTTACACCTGGAATTTCAAGCAGTGCTCGTTAGATCCGTCATATTCCGTTCACAGGAGTGACATCTCGAGCAGGGTGTGTCCTTACCCCCGTTTGAAAAGTCTTAAGGTGCGATTACACGGTAATTTTTTCGAGTCATGGTTTGTGACATGCCTGCCCGAGATTGGAAGTCAGTGTCAGTTGAAAAGGTACGATTACAATTCCATTTTTTGAGTCATTTAAATGAAGCTGTGACGTCAGGAAAAAATGTCGCCTTAGAGAGACATTTAAGCTACGATTCGTCATTATTCATTTGCGAAAAAATGGCGATCACACGGTAATGACTAGTATCGTCATTTTTGTCCCAAAATCAAATGACACACACTGCGAGTCATTTAAAATTTTCCGTTGGGATGTCATTAAATGAAGAGCGAAAAAATGACGATCACACGGTAATGACTTGCGTCATTAAAAAAATGACACCTTTCCTATTATTTCGATTTCGTAATGAGCAATGAGAAAATTATAGCTTCTCTCATTTAGTGTTTTTCTCTCATCTAAATAAAAAATGTCGAAAAGAACTTTTGCGATGATGGTGGAAATTTCGGAGAGGGCGTATGAGACGGCGTGTTTCGCAGTGTGTGTGCTGGAAAGCAGTAAAGAAGACCTTGTTTACGAGCCAACGCGACGAAAGTGCAGAAGTGGTTGAGCCGTCGCGAGAAGACTGGATTTTGTGCTGGATTACCGCTTGAATTGCGCGAAGAAGAACCTAAACTATATCGCAATGTCCTTCGTATGTCAGCCAATCGATTCGATTATTTGTTGAGGTTTGTGAAGCCACACATTTAAAAATAGAACACACATATGCGAGAGAGCGTTTCAGCGAAAGCACGACTGGTAATAACGTTCAACACAAATATACCGTGCGGTTTCTAATAACATTTTAGGAAAAATATCTTTTTTCCAGGATTAAAGGGCATTTTTTGTTGTTGCAAGGACCTCTCAGTAAAATAACATATACATATACATACAATAAAATAGAGACTTGCAAGAATCCAATATTTTTAGAAGACTAAGCAGTCGAACGCCTTAAAATCAGTCAAAAGACTTAAAGCATTCAAAAGACTTAAAAGCAGTCAGCGCGTTTTCGTGTCCTTCGACAGTCAATCAACCTGGATGCCGAAAAAACAAAGAAAATGGTGCTGGCGTGCACGTCGCTCCATAATTTTTTAATCACCACTAATAAAGTAATGTAAATGATATTTTACATCACCTGCATCGATTGCACCTTGACCGGACTTTGTCTTGCGCAATTTTGTCACAAACGCCTTGAAGTTACTGCGCGTTTCCCATTTACATCCGTATCCGCCGCGATAAAGTCCCTGAACTCATTCTCATCAAACTCCATCGTAACCGTAGACTGCCGTTCATCCCTTGAGGAGATGGCAGAGCAGTTCAATATTCACCTCTTCTGGGTGCCGGGGCATAAAGACATCCCAGGGAATTGTAGGTCAGATGAACTCGCCAAAAAAGGAACTGCATTACCTCTTCTACCTGAAAAAGGTTATAAAGGAATAGGTACATATACCTATCGCTACTTGTAAACTTATGTTCAAACTATCCGGAGTCGAGAGTACAAACCTTAGGTGACAAAGCATATCTGGCCAAAGCTGGATCTGCGACTGCACATTGGCTCTGCTATATGTGTTATTACAGGACACTCTCTAATGCGCAAGCACGCATCAAGGCTCGGCGTCTATTCAAATGACTTCTGTAGAAGCTGCAGGGACGAGGAGGAGGAGGAGACTACACCTCATCTCCTCTGTACATGTCCTGCATTCTTCCATAAAAGAAACCAAAAACCAAACCCAACCTATCCCTAATTACTCCAGTTTTCTGCGTTTTGCCTAATTTGCTTAAATTCGTTGTACTTTCGGTATTAAAACTCACACGATAGGTGACAGAATAGTCCATATTGTCGGCACTTGACGAACGGTTCGTATTCCATTTCACTCATAGTAATTTGTACCGAAATAGCAGCCAGACACATGCAACAAACACCAAATGAAAGCACGGATATCATATTAAATTCTGTATCATTTATCATTTGCGTAGAAAAATGTAATTTTTTTGCGGGTGTCATTTAAATGACGCAACAGATAAAAAGTGTAGTCATTTGTCCCAGGCGTCATTAAAGAGCGATCACACGGTATTTTTTCGAGTCAAATTAATGACACAAATTCATGTAATTTTCTTAGTCATTTTCCTAGTCATTTAAATGACGCCCTAAATGTCGTTCCAATAATGGCGATCACATGGAACGACATTAAAATGACGGCTTTGTGACGTGGTTTTTACGTCAGAGCGTCATTTAAATGACTCGAAAAAATTACCGTGTAATCGGGCCTTTAGGAATATGGTTATAGAGCGCAACTTCTCTGATCCCCTTATATTGAATGATCTTGTCACCGATTAAAATCTTAGAACGCTCCCGATCTAGCTTTGGCCAAGTCTGTTTTGTCGCTAGACCAAAAACTCTTGTCCATCTAAGGTGTGCTCTTTCGATAACATCTAGCTTTATCGTAAGTTGGCATGTAAAACAATAATTTAAATAAATATTACGCATGAAAACCATCCTAGGGCCAATTCTCCAATCATCAACCATTTTACGCCGACTCCGAAAGGCAATTTGAGAAGTTTCCCATGGCAATTGATACTCTTGAATGTTTGTCAAACTTTCAGAAGAGGTGGGACAGTGAAAGAAACATTAGGTGTGACTGGGCCCCGGCGTGCTTTGAACCTGAAACCCATCGGTCAGTAGCCTAATGCACTAATCACTGAGTTACTGTACCCACCCAAGTTAGCATGCAGCAATTGGTGTACCCAAGAAACTTTAAGCCGGATAGGTTGTGTAGTTCCATATTTGGCAAGTTGATCAACCCTGCATTTTCCTGGAGTGCCACTATGCCCCGGAACCCAATAAAGGTGAATGTTAAACGGCTTCGCCATCTAATGATATGATCAGAGGTTTTCGGTTTCTATAGTTAAGAGAGGCTAATTGCAAGGACTTGATTCCTGCTTGGCTGTCCCAGAAAATGCTGTTTTCTTGAACGGATATCAGGCTATATTATTTTTTTATCGAAGTTATTTCCGCGTGAAATCCGCGAAGGTTGTTTCGTTCATGAACAATAAGTTTTTAATCCGTTGGTGTAAAGGCGGATTTTGTTGTCATTTAAGAATGACTTGTACGTTTTTGGCGCTCTGTTTTTTGAAAGCATCCTGTAAGCTTTCGGAAAGTAGCATTGCCACTTGGCTTACTGATTCTCTATGAGCTTACTTTTAGGTAAACAGCCGCACTAGCAACCGTTTACCTACTAAAAATGTTGATGAGTGTCAGTAGTAGTTCAGCGATTGAAGACTATCTTTGACAGTTATAACAAGATGGTGATCTGGTGTCATACCACAAGCTTTGAATCAATAGGCACCCAGTTGAATGAAGTACGTTGCATGACACAGTTCAGAAATCCACAAAACATTTGTTAAACGCCAGTTGGGTCTTTGGCTTTATCATGGTCGATGTCTACATGTACCTTCGCCTAGCTGGCATCGATGGTGTGTTTCCCATCAAGAAAAGAGCTTAAAAGAAGCTTTCATTGGAAATAATTCGGAAATCAATCTAAGTTTTAAAATCTGATGCAATTGTTAAAAAATCTGGCAAATTTGAACATTCCCTATCCCAAAAGGGTTTTGACTATCTCGATCTGTTTTCTTTTTTTATTCAATAATATCAATTTTCTCTGGTCGAATTATTTTATACAGTCAACTTAATTTCTTTTCAGCCTCCTCATCGGTATTTGTGTCTCGCTAATGACACTCTACGTGAAAGGTCTTAAGCCGTACAGTTCTCTTCTGGGAACAATCCCTGGCAGCGATGGTATCTACGTCGATACTAGTCATCATAACAATGCTGTTGAAGTTCCCGAAACAAAGATTTTCCGCTACGCAGGATCATTGAATTTTGCAACAAGAAACTTTTACAAAAAGTCCATGTGCGAAGCCATCAATGTGGATTGCCAAAAATTGCGACGAGCTTCCCTAGTCTCGGCCTCATTAAACGGTGATAGTAATGGATTAAACTCATTCCGTGTCCTTATATTAGACTTTTCATCTCTTGCCCATATTGATATTGCTGGATGTCGAACACTGAGTGAAATCAAGAAAGAAATGACTATACTAGGAGCAAGACTATTTATTGCAGCGCCATCGGATCGTGTCTACAATACAATTGTGCACAGCATGGCTCTGAGTGAGGGTCCTTTTGAAATATTTCCCACCTTACACGATGCAGTTATCTATGCAAATGCATGCCGAACGGCGTGATCGAGAAGAAACGGATGAAGTTTCATTTGGTAGTTGCCAAACTATGAATCGAAAACTAACTCTATAGTTTTAATGAGATAAATTCATTGTTGTTTATTTTTTAAAAATTAAATTCTAAAGTTCGATGTGAAACAAGTGCCTGATTATAAACTGTTAAGAGAGTTACATGGTGTAGTTATACCGAATATTTTATTTTGTTGAGTACTTAACTGAATTATTATGATTATAAATGTAAGAAGCGGGATTACTTCTTATAAACGCTTAACGTGCGGGATTTGTGTTATCAAAATGATTAATCGATAGCAAAAGATAAACAAACAATAAATAAAATTCATTTACATTTTTTTTTACAATTTTAAGAGTATTTATGATTGATTTTTCTTTGAAAATGTGGTCGCTGCAGTCTTCTGGTGTTTATGTGCTGTATTTGTCAAAGGATTTTGTTCTTTTTCGCATGCAGCAGATTATCCACCTCATCGGCAACCACTGAGCAGCAAGGGCAATGGTTGTGCATATCGTTCCAGACGCCTACGTTCAGATGATCGTGGACATTTATAAGTGTATCAATTATTCTATGTTGACGATTAAGCCATCATAAGCCATCATATCTTAGATCGTTATCAATAGAGAAGCAACCTGTGATACTGGCATCAATAATCTCGTAAGCGTAGGGTGGATGAGGTGAGTCTTAGTCTCCGTCATCTTCTGTGACCGAAAAATATCCCTTATAAGCGGTTCCACATGCGGTTCACAATGTTGGACATTAACTATAGCGGAGTAAAGATGCTTTGCTAGACAAAGCTTATCTTAAAGAAAATTAATCTCGACCGGCTCAGTTGGTACTCTCAGATCCTACATTATTAATCAACGTTTCTATACAATCGTGAAAGAGAGGCAAGTGATACGAAATCGGGAGCCTGCCAATACGTTTTGCGGTCCAACCGCCGTAACCCACAGGCGGGCCAGTAGGGATGCAGTGAAATGAATAATCTTTCTAGACTCTATAATAAACCTCATCGTTAAAGGAGAAGAAGAAAGCAGTTATTGAACAAAAACCTTTTTCGTTTCTAATACAATAATAATGTTTGCCCTTTTAAAAAAATTAATGCAAACAAACTATTTATTGATTTCAAAATAGGTCAGCATGAATTTAAATAATTAAACAATAATGATTTAAAACTAAAAAATAATGGTATCCAGTTAGATTCCTGTTATTGACTACTGTGGGTAGATGGGTCAAACGTCGCACTGCCCGCCGCTAGAACCAAATGCTTTTCTTCATGCAATTATTAATGTCAGCCGCGAAGGCATTAAATCGTTTGCTCATGGTGTTGTTCTATTCTAGGTATTGACTGAGTATAGCCTTTCAAATGTTGGCGAGTGCAGGAGGTGCACGACTGTCCCATCTTCTTCAAATTCTCTGTGGAACACTTTATTGTAGCGGAAACCCAATCTCTGATCATGTCTACCAATCGCAGAGTGTCCGATTATAATGCTTGTTAGAGTATTCATATGCTGATCCATCATGACCATAATTGTCCACTGCACTGGTTCACCATAACTAAAGTGTGCCTTTTCTAGTGCATCGACGTGGATAATTTATTCAGCAGACTAAGGTATCCGGTTATGCTGTTTATACCGGAAGACCCACATCGAGTCATTCCCTCAGCTCCACCATTCAACTAGTCCTTGACTACCTTGGATCTTATTATACCGGATGTAAGGACTTTGATGCTGCCTGACTGTCGATATATATGAGGAGATTATTTTGTAGTATTGTATTTACCGTCAGCTAGTCAGCAGCTTGGTCACATTCATGACCTGGACTTGAAACGCGATGCAATAGTTGAGGACGTGAAAAGGGATATGGATATCCAGATCTTAAGAGAAGACACAGGCACCGATTTGTATTTTAAATTCATCCCTAGAAGTTGACAGCGATGTGTTGTAGCTAAGGTTAAATTTGGGGGCACTAAAATGGGGCAGAATAGCAGACTCCTCTTCGCTGCACTTAGGTCCCATTATGATATCTATTTTTGGGGTAGGGTATTGGATAGCCGCGGTTTTGAGCTGGTTTTCTTCTTCCTTGTAGTCACTTAACACTGTCCAGTCATAGAGTTGTCCTCAGAAACCTTCTAAAATTAGAAAGTGCGACATCAGAAAGTTCTTGAATACCCTGAAATAGTAATAGCCCCCATCCCAAATGTTCTGTTCCTCAAGATACAGGGACTCGGACAGTGGCAGATATAGTGAGGTATATCCTGATGGGTCTCTCTATCACCACAAACATCGCCATTCTTCTTAAGATTTAATTTCTTGCCAGTTTATCGTCCCTCTCATTAACGGCAACGTCCATGTGTCCAGGAAACCCAGCAGAGAACCGTATTCTGCTATGAGCCAACGACCTTAAATTCTCCGCGGTAGCGTCGAACTAGCTCTGACTTCATTTCATTAGCGAAAAAGGCTTATATGGCTGCCTGGCTGTCAATCAATTACTTTGAATTAATGAATATAAGGCATTAACGGCCCATACAGGGCCTAAAACCTAGGTTCTCCAACCACTTTTTTGTGCAAATTGGAAAGGATCGACAACTTTAGGCCGAATGCGAACGGCAAATTTGAGAAGCTTCTTATGACAATTGGTACTCTTGGATGTTTGTCAGACGTTCGCAAGAGGTGGGGCAGTGGAAAAAATTCTATATGTTACTTGGCCCCGGCGGGAATTGAACCGGGGACCTTTCGATTAGTAATCCAACACAATAGGAAGCTCGGCTTGGAAGACACTGGGCCTTGATTACGAATTACTAGACGAGAATCACGACTAACGATTTTGCCGTAACGATACCCATGACTTATGCATATTACAAATAAGGAGAACAACGAAATAAAAAAGTGGCGATTCTAAATGCAAACAAGGCACAATTTCCCATTTTTTTTTAACCGCATCTGCCTTTACGTTTAATAACAAATGTCAGATGAATTAGAGATACTTAATTGTTTTAACGTTCGTTTGTTGGGTTTTGGAAGAATAAGAGTAACTTCTGGATTGTGCGTCTCACAATTAACTTGCTAATTCAATGTATTAAAGTTTATATTAATAAAGTTGAATATATAATAAATATAAATAATCGAACTAATTGTGTCTTGGATTATTTAGAATATTGGCACACAGAATTGCCTAAGGCGCACCCAGGCGCCTAAAGATCAAAGATTTGCTACAAATTTGTTTGAAAAAGCAATAATACAACTGTTATTTTTTAAATGGTGAAGAAGAAATTGATAATGTTCTGAGAAGGCAAATTAGACATACGTCTAAAGCCCTGCATACGAGTATAACAACAAAAACAGTGCAATATCAATAAACATTTTGTTTTTCATATTTTTTAATTCAAACAACTGAATGTGTTTCGTTTCTTTTTTAACAAATTGTTTGTACTTCCAAATATTTGAAAATAAAATCGTTTTATATAAAATCGAAGTAACTAAAAGTATTCAACAAAAATGTTTCCTTCCCTGTCACTCGCCTTTCGTTTTTATATAACGACAGCTGAAATGGTGTGGTTAGGCTAACGATACCTGCGACAGATCTGGTAACTTGTAATTGCTTTTTGGCAGTAAGGATAGCCAGGCAACGAGAATCTTAATTCGTTATCAGAGCCCTGCAGTTATCAGGAAGCTTGATTAGGCTGCGTATTTATACCCTATTCTAGGGGTATATTAATTTTGACGCATAGTTTGTAACATACCTTAATATTGCCCGTAGACCCCTAAAAGTTACTATATTTATGATCAGCATCGATAGTAATGTCGATCTAGCCATGTCCGTCCGTCCGTCCGTCGGCAAAAATTAGGCCTTTAAACTGGACCTAGAGAGCTGAAATTTTAACCATATACTCTCTAGGGTCCCGAAATAATCAAGTTTACGAATTTTTGAAATCCGCCCACAGACACGCCCACAAACTCAAAAAAACAAAATTTTGGAAAAAATCGAATTTTGAGCTAGGAAGCTGAAATTTTTTATATATGATCTATGACTCCTAAAACTGCTCGGGATATAAAATTTTCAAAATCCGCCCACTGCCACGCCCACAAAAAAATAAAACAATTTTATTGAAAAACCAAAATTTGAGCTAGGGAGCTGAAATTTTTAATATGTACTCTCTATGGGCCCTTTATGCTTATGTGTAAATATTTTCAAAATCCGCCCACTGGCACGCCCACAATTATTATTATTTTTTTTTTTTTTGAAAATTCAAAGTGAGCTAGGGAGCTGAAATTTATAATATATATTCTCTAGGGGCGCTTTATGCTCATGTGTTAATTTTTTTAAATCCGCCTACTGACACGCCCACAATTAAATAAAACAATTTTATTGAAACACCCAAGTTTGAGCTAGGGAGCGTTTTTTTTTGATAAAATCCTTTAAATGTTATATAACAAAATATGTAAAGCGTTCTTAACAATTCAAACATACTTAGACTTTTGTCACGCCCACTTATGAGGGATAGGAATAAGAATAGGGTATCCAACAGTTCGCCCAAGCGGACTGTAGCCCGTCCCTATGTTTTTAATTCAGCTTGTGAGATATGTAGTTGGAGCTAATATCGTTTATTTGCCCATTTGAAATCTGTGCAGGCCTTAAGATGGCATAGTTCTAGCTTGTCGTTTATAGGTCCATGTGTAGCATGTTGAGAATCAATGCGATGCATTGGTCATCCCATTGCGTCCAATTCGTTGTTTTGGTCGGTGTCGTCGGTTTCAGTGAGTGAAATCAATTTCAATGCGCACTCGATCTGTATAATCGGGAAGAAAGCGGTGCATCATATGTATGTTGGCAAGACCACTGTCTTGATTTGTCTAATGTTGAAAGTGTATCAGTCGTAGCGCTGAGTTCAGTATTCATTTGCGTGCCTATAATATCGATTGGAAGAATGTGAAGCATGGTTTGAATTACTTTCAAAATGTTGATTCGTCGTTCTGCTCCCGACTTCGTTCTAGAATCATTGACCTTGATAGGGTGGGGTTGTTGATAATGTTGCTTAGAGTAGACTCAGCCCGACGTAGGTGTTTCAACACTAATGGTGGTGAACGAACTGCAAACAAATTGCTGTTGATTGCAAAATTGTTAGACGAGGTAAAGGAGGCAACTGCCTTGTGTATGAGCTGGTCGTCGAGACCAATAAAAACGATGTGCTGTGTGAAGAATATATGGGTAGGGAGATGGTTGCTCAATGATGGTTGTCTCGTCTCAACCTAGCAGTTTGGATCAGTTGTTTCTATTTGAATAACTGCGGAGCCTTGTTAGATTTGAAAAATTCCGTTTACTTTAGGAGGAGTACGCTTTTTATTTTTATGAACTACATATGTATTTATAAATATTATAAGTTATATGTATTTCAGCCGTTTTCTAAAGCTTCTAGTTCATCCAAGAAGTAACCGCCAAGAATCATCGACTATTTATTTTTGGGATTGGCAAAGTCGCATAGATGGAAAGTTATATTTCTTCGACGTCTCTAAAGTTTCTGCAGTAATTGTTGTGCAGACGTCCCATACGTGAGTCTATCGCCAGTGTCCTGCAAAATTTTCTATCAGTGCGTGCGCGAATGTCTTTGTAGTTAGACCGTGAGTTTTTTTTGCGTAATAGGAGGGCCATATTTTCCTGGATATGAAACAGCTGCTTAGTGTGCTCCATCTGGAGTTCGCTTTTGAGAAGAAATACTGGAATACCTTTTTTTGACACGCCATATTTTGGGAAGGGCTGTCTCTGCGAGGGAATTGTCAAATGGAAGGCCCATTTCCCTCCACGTTACTATGACCGGGAACCCAGAGTGATATTGAAGTGGTTGCTACCTTGGATGATATGGTGTGTGAGTCGAGAGCTTTAATAGCTGCTTGGCTCTCAATAAAGACAGGTCTCTCGGTTGTGGGGTTACGGGTAAGTATCTAACAAGGCTTCCTGATCGATTGTACTCCGCCTGGAATAAACTAGAGGAGTCCAGGATTCGGAATGATTTGGATATATTCAGTTCTGTGAAAAAGATACAAAAAAACACTGCCAAACGATAGTAAAAAAAGAATTTTTTTTTTTAATTAAACTGGACTTAGACAGCTGGTAAGATTGAACTTCGAGACAGTTGAACGAATGAAAGTTCATCTTCTCATGTTAAATAAAAAATAAAAATTACCATAACGATCAAACATTTTCTCAGTGAAGCAGTTTTGTTTCTTGCGCGGGAGATTTGTGTCCAGTGCTCCTGGCTCATTTGTCAGTGATTGATACTGCGGTGATGGTTCCATTCCATGGTTGGACTGAAAACCATGATTTGAATATGTCAGCTGTAAGAATTACATATTGCTTTTATTGAAATACTCGTAAGTATAGTATTTTGGGGTTAATCCTCCCTGGGCTATATTCTTGTGTAGGTGTAGGTGCAGGTGTGGGTTCCGGCGCTATTTGAAAATTTCTTCTAAGAAGATCGTAAAATTCTGTGACATTATCATCTGGCCATAAAATATATGTTAATTTTTGAATTTCATTAAACAGAGTTATTGTTTATTTACTTACAATCTATTTTGAAGATCTATGTTGCTTTCGATCCGCGTGGTTTGGCCACTTTCCTCGCAGACAATATCGGGGACAAATTCGAATCGAAAACAGCAATTTTTCCAAACAAATCTGGTGTCTGTGTTTGAATTCTCACAAATACAACGACATAAACTTCAAATTCAAATAATAAATTCTCAAAAATTTTAAGTATATTTTATATATTTCTTTCGTTTTTTTTCTTTTTTCATTTTTTTTCCTCTCTTTTCTTTGCTTTTGAATTATATTCTTTTAAAATTTTAGTATTAAACTCAATTTATATTCCTTTCTTATCCTTTGTTTCTCTTTATATTTTATATTACTTCTCAATCATTTTTAAATTTTTGTAGTGCTCCAATTTCATTCCTTATTTAATGTCTTTCTCTTCTGCGATGGTTAGAAATCAGCTTAATGTCAATCGAACATTGAGTTGTATGGTTCGAGTCTTGTGTAGTCAGCGAAATGGCCCTAGGGTTTGCCATATTAATGCTCAAAGTTTGATGCCAAACTCAAATAGGACGAGTTTCGTGACCTATTTGAGGGATCAAGTGTGGATGTTATCTGTGTCTCAGAAACATGGTTGGCGAGTGAATTGACGGATTTGACTTGTTGCTTAGCGGGGTATCGAATCTTTCGATCGGATAGAAAATACCGTATTGGTGGTGGGGTTGCAATGTATGTCCGAGATTCAATCAAGTGCAGGCTGGGGTGCTCTTCCGCAGCAGACAGCGAGATAGAATATTTATTCGTTGATCTAGCAGGCAATGAAGGGAACATTTTAATAGGCACAATATATAGGCTTTACCAATATATTAACTTATCTCCTCTTTTAACTGTTTTAGAGGAGGTATCATTGACGTCGGCTAATATTATTATTTGTGGCAATTTTAACAGCAATCTCTTAACCTCGAGCTTTCTTACTAACAGTATAAGAATGTTCAACCTTAGATCTGTAAACATTAGTACTCCTACACATTTCTCCGGTAGCACTCCGACAATTCTGGATTTATTTCTTGTAAGTGATCTGAACAAAGTACTCTTATACGATCAACTTTCGGCACCTGCCTTTTCATAACATGATTTGATCTTTTTAACTTACGATTTTAACATCAACCATGTTATCAAAAATTTTGAATTTCGTGATTTTCGAGGAATAGATTATGCCCTTTTGGAAGAAAACAGTAGACACATAGATTGGAATACTATTTGCATCCTTCCGTCATCCAGTCTACAAGTAGAATTCCTAAACGAGAATATCTTGGACCTATACAACAGGCATGTTGCGTCATAAAAGTCATAAAAGCCAAAAGTAATCCGTGGTTCACCAGCCTAATACGTTCCCTAATGCAGAAGCGTGATAAAGCTTATAACAGTTGGAAGAGATATAAGTTACCGGAACTTCGGCAAATATACTGTTCTATTCGCAACAAAGTTGTAATAGAAATACGTAATGCAAAATTTCAAATGTATGGGAGTAAGCTTAATACCTGTTTAAGTGGTCGACAGCTGTGGAAGAATTTGCGCAGCATAGGCGTTGGAAAGAGAAATTGTTTTTCAGCTGATAATATTGTTGACATTGACTGCAATTCCCTTAACCGGGAATTATTGTCCCTGAGTCCTTCAACTTGGTTGGGTGGGACTGACTTTATATCTTGTTCTTCCGACAGTTACCTAAATACGCCTAGTTTCGGTTTTATATCGATAGACAGTGCAGATGTGGTTGAGAGTATACTCTCGATAAAGTCGAATGCAATTGGGTTGGACAAAATGCACCCTAAATCTTTGAAGTTACTCTTACCCATCGTACTACCATATATCACTTTCATTTTCAATACTATTTTAATGTCCGGCGAGTATCCCACTCAGTGGAAGTTGGCTAAAATAATACCCATCCCTAAAATTGCTAAGGCTGATAATTTTAGGCCAATCTCAATTCTGCCCTTTCTGTCAAAGGTTTTTGAACGTACTCTTCAAAAACAGATGAGCACGTATCTCAAAAATAATAATATTCTCACTCCGATACAATATGGTTTTCGCGAAAACACACCGGTATTACTGCTCTATTGAACGTTACTGACGATATACGACAGGCTTTAGATAAAGACAAAGTTACGTTTTAAGTGCTCCTTGATTTTTCTAAGGCATTTGACATGGTTGATCACACAATTTTATGTAAGAAGCTGATCTGACAACACAATTTTTCATCAGGTGCCGTAAAGCTGATTTGGTCTTATCTATCAAATAGAATGCAAGCAGTTCAGCTAAATGATAATCTGTCCGATTTTCTTCCAATTGTAAGTGGTGTTCCTCAAGGCTCTATACTTGGTCCAATATTGTTCTCATTATACGTAAATGAGCTTCCATCTACAATAGGAAACTGTTCGTCGCATATGTATGCCGACGATGTCCAAATGTATATGAGTTGCCCACTCGGCCTTATTGAGAACGGAGTTAATTGCGTGAATGAAGATATGGGGAAAATTGAACCTTGGTCTGAATTGAACGGATTACATTTAAACGTAAAAAAGTCGAAGTGCCTGGTCATATCCAGGAAAGCATTAGATCTTTCCTACTTTCCTCCCATTCTACTAGGGAGCTCTCCAATAGAATATGTTGAGACTGCAAGAAATCTTGGAGTCATTTTTAATCGTCGTTTAACTTGGGAAAATCATATCAGCGCAGCCGTTGGAAAAGTATATGGGTTAGGGTAAGGCGAGGAGGGTTTGACACAAAAATGATGATACGTCATTTTGAACCAAAATTTAGCGCACCGTTAAAAATGTCGGGGTATAAAACTTTCCTTATATATTTGACTTTAAAGTGGTATATATTCCAATTGTGTAATCTAAAGGGTTCTCATGATGTGGAGCGAAAAAGAAATATAGTAAAAGTGTCAAATCCTACCACTTTATAGGAGGATTTGACATTGCCTTAGGAGGTTTTGACAATAGGTAGGAGAATTTGACAGTTTGCGAACTTTCATTTAAAAACGTAACACAAAGATAGTTTTATTTTGAACAAATTAACAAAATATACAGAATAGTTCATAAATTAAGTTGTAATAAGTTATTAGACGGGCCAAGCTTATGTTCTCGGGTTTTCGCAGACTAATAGTTGGATTTCGCCGCATGAACCCCGAAAGCCAAACTTTTCCAGCTGCTTGCTCCCTAACCCAGGAAGAAGGACATTTTATATTATTTTTTATATCATAGTCGTAAACAAATCGCTTAGTCATATCAAACGTCAGGCCATGGTGCAGATTTGAACATTTCTTAAAATAATCTGTCAACTCTTCTTCTTGTGACGTGGTGAGGACTTGCCCTATATAATATTTGGTGCTAGCCCTGCTTTGTAGATTGATAGCGCTTCGATTTTCCGATATAAGCTTTAAGCGATATAAAAGGGTCGTTCTATTAATGTTATATTTCCGCGCAGCAGTTGTTGGAGTTTCAATTTTGGGGCTTATAACGTTCAATGCTTGTTTAAGGGGTTCTTCATCTAGGACCCTTTCAGGGTGTTTCCTTTTATAAATATTTGTCATATTTGGCTACATAAAGTATTTATTTAATAAACATTGAATAAAAAATAAATAATGGTCTTTAAAAGAAACGATTAGGAGGATTTGACAAATTGCCAAATCCTCCGTATTCTAAGTTGTTAAATCCTCCTTTGATCGCACTTTAACTTTATATTTCAACTTACCAAAATTTTGCAGTATTTTCAATAAACACTGTTGTTATATTTAAAATGTATGTTTTAATAGTCACAATCACTAAAGTTTAAAAAACAAAAATTGGTATTTACACGTAGTTTCCAAACAAAGAAAATATACAAAATTACAAATAATAGTCGACCAAAAACAAAAACACGTGCGTTGGGCTGTAAGGCGGAGGTACAAGTGATGTTTTTATTTGTGCAACTCATAACATAGCAGTCACCGCAAATTCGGATTTTTGCTCTCCTTCGCGTTAAGTGTGGCCTTATATTTGAAAATGACAAAGCCTCCTTTTGTCAAATCCTCCTCGCTCTACCCTACTCCGGAATCTGTGGGTAACACAGGCCTTTATCCCAATAAAAACTCGTTTCACATTAGCAAAATCTTTGGTCATTCCTATGTTAACATACGGTTGCGAAATCTTTTGCAGTTGTGACGCAACCAGTAAGCGGAAACTCAATGTCGCTTTTAATAGTACAATACGGTATATCTTCGGACTACGTAAATATAACAGGTTAAGCAGTTTTTCTCCTCGTCTGCTTAACATGCTTTTTGATAGTTATCTCAATTTTCGCACTTTGTGCCTGCTTTCGGACAATCTACTTACCCGGCAGCCGCACTACTTGTACGAAAGGATTCGTTTAGCCACTTCGCACAGGTCTTGGAAATTGATTCACTCTGCCTACGCATCCCATACATCTGACCGTCAATTTTTCGTAAATGCTATCCGATTGTGGAATTCATTACCGCGGAACTTAAGAATAACTCAAGGTACAAGCACAAAAAAGTTTAAAAGGGACTTAAGAAATTATTTTTCCGGAAATCGGTAACTAAAACTTTAAATTTTCTATTGATCATTGATTTATATAAAAAAAATCCGAATTACATTTATGAATTATAATTTTTGTGAAACTTTATTCGGTATATCTACTTTTCTCAAATCTCTGTCTAAGTTAGCTTATCACTATTTTATAAGATATTACATATATCTTAAAGTGTATAAGCATTTCAAATAAATAAATAAATAAAATAAAAGATGCGTTTGTTTTTTCCATTGGCATCCGGGGTCTAGGGGTTCTTCCGGATTACCAATGGAAAACGCACTCTATTGAAAATTTGACTAGGGACCAGCCTAGGAAACCGCTGTTGCTTCGGATTGGCAAAACCGAAATTTCAAAACTTCAAAGTCAGAATACAAAATAAGTGCTGTACAGGCACCCAATCCTGCTATTTACGCTGCCAAATCCCGGATGATAATCAGGAAAAAAGCGCTAATATTTGACTCCTCGAGAGAAAATGTATGTGTAGGTATTCTATCCTGTCTCTGTATGTGAGGAAGACGAATGAAGAAGATGCAACCGCAAAGTCTATTACTTTTACCACGATGCGAACATAAACCAAAAACCTAAAACCTAAGGGCTGCACTACTCGATCACATCATACGAATTAATTTAAAAGATTCGCTGGAGATGATGTGTGAACTAAAGCTACCAGATTCAATGCAGGGAATATCAAACCCCTGTTAAAGAGGCTGTTGTTTTGTGTTTGGAAAATTGAAACCAGAGAAAGGTCAAGTCTTTGTAAAGCTCTGTAAAACTAGAAAAGAAGGTCGGTCTTATGTCCGGGAGAAAGGAAACATATCAAAACGACAAAACAAAATATAGCGAAAGGCTACAATCCACTTGGACGAATTGTTGGACACCCTATTCCTATTCATCAAAAAGTGGTGGTGGCATATTTTGTTGCACATAACTGTTGTACGTTTTTTGAAAGATTTTGTCGCACACATTTTTTTTAAAATGTTCTCAAAAATTCCCACTTTTGGCAGAAAACTTTGCATGAAAGAATTGTTCAAAACAATTTATCTACATTATACTTCGCGAAAAACAGCACTTTCATTTCTAATGATTTCTTCAATAAAACGTGTTTTTTTTTTAAATAGTGGGCGTCTCCGTAGCCGGATTTTAAAAAAAATTAGACATGAGCGTTTTGGGTCTTTAGAGAGTATATTCCAAAATTCAGTTTTCTAGCTCAAACTTTGATTTTTCGATAATACGTTTTTGAGGCGGATTTAGAAAGTATATATTCCAATTTCAGCTTTTACATAAAACTGTTTATTTCAATTTTGGGCGTGTCAGCGGGCTGATTTTAAAGATCTTTACACATCAGCATTAAGGGTACCAAAGAAAACATATTCTAAGTTTCAGTTTTCTGGCTCGCTACAAACTATGAGTTAACTTCAAGCGGGCAGCTATGCTGAAGTACAATGGACCAATAGGTCTAAGTGCTTGTCATCTACTGATGACCCCACTGCACATACAATACAATACAATACAATAACTTCAATTTACCTTTAGACTACGGTGTAACCCAGAAGTTTTGGAAAATCCCAACAACCAACGACGTAATGGACCCAAACTGATGGTCTAAGTGAGCCGTGACACCAGTCACAAGGGCATCCATTTACCTACCTACCTACCTAACCCAGACTATTCTGGCCATTGTCAGTAAGACGGCTTCAGTCTATGAAAAATTTCATTTTCAAAGACTTATACTTTAGATATTCCCAAGAAGATGTCATTATCTTACCAAAAATATAGAGCACAGAGCTATTGTGACACAGTTCCATAATCAGCAACGCCATAGAACAAATTCCATGGCGCAAATGCAAATCTAAGAGATTGTTTAGCACTGCAGAGACTAAAAATCATATTTGTCTCCTCTTGCAAACAGTTATAATTTACATAATGAGTCTTTAATGAATGCTCGTCTGTAAGCCCCAAGTCAACTTACAACAGGCATTGGTTGCTCTTTCCACTATAACCAGATCCAAATGACCCACATATCTTGCGTTTCTATTGAAAATGATAGAACTGAAAGATGGTCAATCCATTATTGCTGCTGCTTCTTCTATGACCATCGGACTATCTATCTCTACAAGCAGCTTTGTGCATTTTTTAAGATCAATCTTCAGAGTAGAAGTGACCCCATTCGCCTCCTATCAAAAATGTTAATCGATGCGTTTTGGTTCTCATTTTCTTAATTCTGTTTCTCTTTCTTTTTTCTGTAATTGTTGTGGAATTAATTAGCATCTGTCCAGTCGGCAGTGAGGTGCCGGCACACCTATGTACGTACTTCATAAGATCTTGCGTCATGCTGAGGGCAATAGCACCCATAGCACATACTACACAGCATATAACATACTTTGCTAACATTATGAGCACACGTGTGGTAAGGCGGAGAAAGATACTATCGTAGTCATGTTTATGCAAAGATCCAGGTTCTGTATGGCTTGGAAATGTTTAAGACGTTGCTGTCGTGCGACTTATAGGTGGGCCAATGTAATATTTCTTCATTAATTAGAGTGAATATTTCGTATGTAGCGTGTAATGATCGTTAAATGTTGAGAAGTTCTTTGAACAGATTTGCCGATTGCCATCGGTGGAGATAATGATATAATGAGCCCCTGCTTTTGGATTTTTATATCCATTTAAGGCTTTTTTTTTTTTTTAAAGGAAATCCAAATCCCAGAGCACTCAGACTCGTTAACGGTCCATTGTACTACCAGGCAGACATCCTGCTTTTGGTGTAGAGGCATGTGAATGGGTGGCGTATGTTGTTGTTCCCCATGGGGATTGAACCTGCACCGCACGGGTCACAAGCCAACACACTAACCTCTACACCGTCGCCACCCTCATTTAAGGCTTAATATGAGTTATAACAATGCGTTAAGGTTTTTCGGACTTTCGATTTTTTCAGGAAAATATTTCCCCTGCAGCGACGGGGGAAGCAGCAGCGCGTCCTAAACACAGCGCTTATCGTAAAAGGCGACTAAGTGATAAATCGCTTCTAAGCAATTTTTAAATTCCCACAAGTATGCCTGCAATTTTGTGGCTTGACACAACTGGAGATCAACGGTGCCGTGTTGTAAAATGACTATCAAACAATAACCAATAACAGGAACATGCACGTGTCGAAATCGTAAAAATGGCAATCTAAAG
Source organism: Portevinia maculata (assembly GCA_949715645.1). NCBI lineage: Eukaryota > Metazoa > Arthropoda > Insecta > Diptera > Syrphidae > Portevinia > Portevinia maculata. The sequence goes on along the minus strand of OX454527.1, from coordinate 189,887,427 downwards.
ACTGCTGGGGTCTCAGGTTAAAATCACTCCGTGCCAAGTTACACCTTAAGTTTTTTTCCACTGCCCCACCTCTTGCGTATGTTTGATAATCATCCAAGAGTATCACTTGTCATGAGAAGTTTTTTAAATTTGCCGCTCGGATTCAGCCTAAAATTGTAGGTTTCGTCAATCGCACAAGCAAATCGTTATAGAAGTTAGGCCCTGTGTGGGTGGCTATCGCATAATAGTTATTTATTTGTTGAAGACTCCTAGATCACAAACGCAATAACACCTGCAGTTTATTGACTTCAGTAAAAATTGTTCCAGAACCGAGAGGACTGCCATTATTTATGAAATCGGCGAAGCGCACAGGAGGACCAGTTAGGATGTCGCACCAAAGACGGAGGGTTATGGCCCTTAATTCGGATGAGTTCTCCGCCATTAAGGAAGAAGAAGATCAGGAAATGAGATCTTATAAGACTGAATTAACGCATTGAGATACTTTACGAGTAAGATAAGACTGTTGTGTTCTTGCTGAAAAGAAGTGAATTCCAAAAATTGTTTTTTCTATACAAAAATGTTTTTTAGTCGAAAACTGTGCCGTCAGTTGGCAAGCATGAAGCTACCTGCCTAGAAGGAAGTATAAATTATGCATTTCTGGTATTAATTTCATATAATTCCTTACATTATTTCCCATAGAAGCATCTATAGCCAATGGTTTGTGACATGCCTGCCCGAGATTGGAAGTCAGTGTCAGTTGAAAAGGTACGATTACAATTCCATTTTTTGAGTCATTTAAATGACACTGTGACGTCAGGAAAAAATGTCGCATTAGAGAGACATTTAAGCTACGATTCGTTATTAGTCATTTGCGAAAAAACGAAAAGACTATCATCGTCTTTTTTGTCCCAAAATCAAATGACGGACACTGCGAGTCATTTAGGTTGGGATGCCATTAAATGACTAGCGAAAAAATGACGATCACATGGTAATGACTTGCCTCATCAAAATGACAAATGTCACCTTTCCTATTATTTCGATTTCGTAATGACCAATGAGAAAAATATAGCTACTGTCATTTAGTGTTTTTCTCTCATCTAAATAAAAAATGTCAAAAAGAACTTTTGCGATGATGGTGGAAATTTGGCAGTGTGTGTGCTGGATAGCAGCGATCTTAATTACGAGCCAATGCGATGACAGCGGAGTATTTGGCAAAAGAAGTGGTTAAGCCGTCGCGAGAAGAGTGGTTTTTGTGCTGGATTACTACTCGAATTGCGCGAAGAAGAACCTGAGCTATATCGCAATGTCCTTCGTATGTCAGCCAATCGATTCGATGATTTGTTGAGGTTGGTGAAGCCACTTATTAAGCAGACTTAAATATGCGAGAGAGCGTTTCAGCGGAAGCACGACTGACTGGTAATCACGCTGCGCTACCTGGCCACTGGCGAGAGTTTTCGATCCCTGCGATTTCTTTTCCGCGTATCGCAGCCAACGATAACGTGCATCATTCCGCAAGTTCTCGACGCTATTTACCAGGTTCTTGTCGGTGCGTTTATTAAGGTGTGTGCTTTGTGCTATTTGCTAGTGAAGATTGAAATGCGACCAAATGTTTTATTTTGTCGATATGGCAATTCCCGAATTGATTGATAGAAGTAGCTGATGCTGACTACAAATTATTGTAGGTATATCGATGTAGGTCGCAACTGACGACTTTCGGTAAAGCATTGGATAGCAAACAGCTGCACCTGCCAGCACCAAAAGCATTACCTGACAGAAACACTCCCGTTCCGTTCGTTCCCGTTGCGGACGATGATTTCTCATTGCGACCAATTATCATGAAGCCGTACGCTACGAGCAATTTGACGGTGCCGCAGAGAGTGTACAATTATCGCCTAAGTCGTGCACGTTGAATAATCGAGAATGTGTTCGGCATCGTGTCGCCGCGTTTTCGTGTCCTTCGACAGCCAATCAACCTGGATGCCGAAAAAACAAAGAAAGTGGTGCTGGTGTGCACGGTGCTCCATCATTTTTTAATCACCACAAATAAAGTAATGTAAATGTGGATATTTTACATCACCTGCATCGATTGCACCTTGACCGTTTCGTTTCGCCACGAACGCCTTGAAGTTGCTGCGCATGCTATTTCACTTCTATCTGGCTTCGGTTAAATTAACTGCGTCGATTGCCAGCTCTAGTACAACAATTGCCCAAGAATCGGTTTTTACATGTTGAAGTTTGTACTCTGGAATTGAGCTATCCCAAAGCGACCGCTGCTTTTGCACCGCCACAATCAAACGTGATTCTTCTTCGAAGAGCCAATTTTCCTAACCCTATTTACTCCTGTTTTCTGCGTTTTGTCTAATTTGCTCGACTTTGTTATACTTTGGGTATTCAAACTCACACGATAGTTAACAGCATAGTCCATATTGTTGGCACTTGACGGCAACGGGTCGTACTCCATTTCACTCATAGTAATTTATACCGAAATAGCAGTCAGACACATGGAACACGTCCTTTCCCCACGGCAAAAACACCAAATGAAAGCACAGATATCATATTAAATGCTGCGTCATTTGTCATTTGCGTAGAAAAATGGCCCGGCATAAATTTCGTGCTTTGTCATTTTTTGGAGGCTGACATTTAAATCATGCAACAGCTAAAAAGTTTAGTCATTTGTCCTAGGCGTCATTAAAGAGCGATCACACGGCCATTTTTTCCGTCATTTTAATAGCACAAAATTCATGTCATTTTGTCCGCCATTTTCCTAGTCATTTAAATGACGCCTGAAATGTTATCCCAAAAACGGCGATCACACAGAACGACAAATGACGGCTTTGTGGCGCGATTTTTACGTCATAGCGTCATTTAAATGACTCGAAAAAATGGCCGTGTAATCGTACCTAAAGAGTTGTCTCGAGTAGTTTAAGTGAATGTTTCAAGGCGAAATAGATGTGCGAGTAATACTCAATGTCTGGCATAACTTGTGCTATAGAAAGGAGTATGAGAGGCTTCAGTGTATATTACCTTTTTACCCAGGGAAGCTAACCACAACTTGAATAGATCATCCTTGAAGAACAAACTGGATAAAACCTAAGGGCTGATCAGATATTTCGTAAGAATTTTCTGTGGCCTAGGAGATGAAGTTCCTCTTTCAATGTGGCAAACACAATGTAGGACACGTGTTGAAGACAACATTTACATCTTCGTAAAGATGATATAGAGATTGCGTTACATATCGTTTTCTCAATTCGTCTTCTTCGTACACAGGAACAAAAATCTGACAAAGATTTTATTCGTCCAGCGCCCAAAAAATTATCCCCTCCTACTCGCCTTCGGTGCACTACAAAATTTACCGAAGAAGGATTCAGATAAGATATTGCATAAAATAAAATAAATATTAGGCATTAACAGGCCATTTAGGGCCTTAAAACTAGCTTTTCTTATCATTTGCTTAGTGGAAGGGACCTACAATTTAAAGCCGAATCCAAATGACAAATCTAAGAAGCTTCTCATGACATGTGATGATCTTAAATGTTAAAGAGGTGAGGCTCTCACTTTACTTTATGCAAAAAAATTCCAGAGATACCGTTGTTAAAACGTACAAGTTTTTTGTATCTATGACAGGAAAGCATTTGAAACTTAGCGGCATTCAGATAAAGAAGGTTTTGCTCACACCATTGAACTTAATTTGCAAGGTTTTCTTGAAGAAGATGGCAGTTCGATTCGCTAGTATTCAAGCTTTGAGTCATCAACAAAGTGCAGGCATTGAGACCATAAAAATACTTTAGGAATTTCAATAATAAACATAGGGGCGGGCTACAGTCCGCTTGGGCGAACTGTTGGATACCCTATTCTTATTCCTATATCTCATAAGTGGGCGTGACAAAAATTTAAAGGATTTTATCGAAAAAAATAAGCTTTTGTAAATAAAAACGCTCCCTAGCTCAAACTTTGGTTTTTCAATAAAATTGTTTTATTTAATTGTGGGCGTGTCAGTAGGCGGATTTAAAAAAAATTTAAGTATGAGCATAAAGGGCACCTAGAGAGTATATACTATAAATTTCAGCTCCCTAGCTCAAACTTTGGACTTTCAAAAATAAAAACAAAAAAAATTGTGGGCGTGTCAGTAGGCGGATTTTGAAAATATTTACACATGAGCATAAAGGGCCCCTAGAGAGTATATATTAAAAATTTCAGCTCCCTAGCTCAAATTTTGGTTTTTCAAAAAAAATATTTTATTTAATTGTGGGCGTGTCAGTGGGCGGATTTTGAAAATTTTATGTCCCAAGCAGTTTTATGGGCCATAGATCATATATAAAAAATTTCAGCTTTCTAGCTCAAAATTCAATTTTTCCCAAAATTTGTTTTATTTAATTGTGGGCGTGTCAGTGGGCGGATTTTGAAAATTTTATGTCCCAATCAGTTTTATGGGCCGTAGATCATATATAAAAAAATTCAGCTCTCTAGCTCAAAATTCGATTTTTTCCAAAATTTTGTTTTTTTGAGTTTGTGGGCGTGTCTGTGGGCGGATTTCAAAAATTCTTAAACTTGATTATTTCGGGACCCTAGAGAGTATATGGTTAAAATTTCAGCTCTCTAGGTCCAGTTTAAAGGCCTAATTTTTGCCGACGGACGGACGGACGGACGGACATGGCTAGATCTACATTACTATCGATGCTGATCATAAATATAGTAACTTTTAGGGGTCTACGGGCAATATTAAGGTATGTTACAAACTATGCGTCAAAATTAATATACCCCTAGAATAGGGTATAAAAAGTAAGAAGAGTAATAGGCTTAGACGACTGCTCTGGCGGAACACCAGATGTGACCAGAATGTGATCTGAAAAATCGTCACAAATTTTCACTATCCGAACCCAACTAGTCATGTATGATTTGATCCATTTCAAAAGGCTTACGAGAAATGTTAACCTGATTAAGATAGCTTATGGATAATGACCCTGAACCGATCGAAGGCTTTGGCAAAATCCTTACAAATTATACCTGTTGGCCAATTATTTTCAAAATTAGAATCTAGATTTCGTAGATGTACCGTATACGAACCCGTCTTGAAATCACATAGATGATCCTTAGGAAGAAACAAATATTTCTTATTATTAATTTTTCAAACAATTTAAGGATGGCCAGCTTTCGCTAGTAGACCTATAATTGTGTCCAGTTTCAGTCCGGATTTAAAGATTGGAGACAGAAACGAAACTTTCCAATGGTGAAGTGCCCATTTTGAAAGGAAAAGTTTAACATAAGCACATTTTTTTAGTAGCTAGAGGGGGAACTTCCGGGAACTGCAATGCTAAGCTATGGCAGCAAGGCAAGAGTATCGAGCCAGGAGAAGGGATGAGAGTCTCCGGGCTCAAGGAGTTCGAAGAGTCGTGCGATCGAAACAACATCCGAGGTTTTTTTTTTTTTTTTTTTTTTTTTTTATAATTCGCTTACGCTAAAGGGGCTTTGTTGTTTCTGTATATGTACAGTACCCTTATAGTGTTAAACACAGCGCATGCATTTTTTGTTGAACAGTAAGCTGCAACATAGCAATGTAGTATTGTATTGCATGCTACTTACTATTCGAAAGAATAGGAGGATAGGAAAGAAGTTTTTGGTGCTTAGTATTTTTTTTCTCCACGGGTGGCGCCTAAATTGCTTAGGGAGATCTCTATTTATGTAAATTCAAATAAAAATCATGGCCCTGGCCGGGATTCGAACGCACGACCTGCCAATCAATTAGTGAATACACTACCATCGCACCAATGCCACCCGCTTTAATAAAAATTCCAAGCAACTGGCTGCTGTTCTTAAGACCGGAACGCAGGCTGTTCAAAATAAAGATGCGTTCAAGCAGCATTTCGAGCAGCTGTTAAATGGGCATCATGTGGGGAAGAATTGGTTCCAACGCCCAGTAATAAAAAGGCTAGGACAGCTGAAAAAAGCTAAAGAACAATGAGGCCATACCCGGAAGTCCAAGTGTAACCTCTACAATACACTGATACTGCCAGTTCTAATTAATTGTGCCGAGTGCTGGACGATTAGTAGGAAAGAAAAGCTAATATTGGGTTCCAACTCTGTTGGATATTTGGCCCTCTGTGCGAGAAGATACAACCGCGACCTCTATGAGTTCTGCCAAGATGTTAAGCCATCGAGCTCCGAATCAAGCTGAAGGAAGACAATTTCCGCGTCATTGCTTGTCCAAAACCAACATCAGTAGGGCTAGACTGGTGGTTCTTTCATTGATTTTCAAATTAAAATTGAGACTGTCATAAATACTATTCGTTACCCGGTTAAAGAAAATTTTAGTGCAACCCTAGACTTAGCAAAATTGACCCTGCCATTGCTTATCTTTTTTTTGTCAAAAAAGCGACGTGTAATCCGAGTTAACTGTGCTCCTTCAAATTTGATAAAAAAAATAGGCATTACATTTACAGGGCCTAAAACCTAGCTTCTCCAATCACTTTCTTTGCGAAGAGGAAGGGACCCACAATTTGAAACCGAATCCGAACGGCAAATTTGGGAAGCTTCTCATGACAATTGATACTCTTGGATGTTTGTCAGACGTTCGCAAGAGGTGGGGCAATGGAAAATTTGAACCGGGGACCTTTTGACTAGTAGTCCGACACACTAAACACTTCTTCTAACTGAAATCTGGCGCCGTATGCTGAGTTAGTAATCGTTAAAAACTTGAAGCCAAATGGCAAGCCCTATCCATTTAAAAAATGTTAATCAGTCCCACCACCTAGCTGTTTGTATAGCTGACTTTCAGTTTCCAATTTAGGAAAGTCACATTAACTAACCTACACTGCGTAAGTAAATGAAAAAAAGGTCAACGGCTTCCCATGCACAAGCTGTAACAGTCAATTAACAAGTTTTAACGCCTGCTCACGACTTTTCTTAATTAAATTATTCAACAATAAGTTACAAATTATAATTCGTTATCTGAGTGAAATGACGATTACAATGTTTCGTGTCTCGAACGAATTACATCAGAAATAAAATGGTCTCCGAATACCTTTACAATATGGCCCCAAGCAATCATCTTTAATTTGACAGGTGGGTCAGAAGAAATCAGTGCTAATATTCTCCATAAAGTTCATGTAGGTATAACGGAAAAAGTGTGCCAATGGTCATAGATAAACCTTACTAAAGCCAAATTGAATGTCAACAAATCACAAAACGAAAGAGTTTACGTACGAACTGTAAATGCGAAACATTGAAATAAAAACCGCAAACTCTTGTTGCATTCTCCGACTATAAGGTTCGATCAAAAGCAAACAGAGAGGAATTTCTGCGATCATGTTGGCTTACCAATAAACGCGATCAACGAGAAAGACAAAATGGTAATAAACCACCGCAGTCAAGGTATCACTGTCGTCTGTGGTTTATTATACTCGAAAGTCCCTTCTCCTTTGTCATCATCAGCACCACTCTATCCTCGATGTATGTAACACTTCATTCATGCAACACTCGTTTTTCGTTTACCTTTAGTTTTGAGGTCAGTAGTGTGATCATGCTGATGATGATGATGATGATGATGATGATGATGATGATGATGATGATGATGATGATGATGATGAGGATGATGATGATGACGATGCGGTACAGCGTGGTCTATGGCCGTTGATGATCATTCTAGTAAAATTTCGCTATGATCCTCATAACCATAGACATAGTCATTGTTGGTATATTGCAAATCCGTAGGTGATGAAGTAGTCGCTATTCGATGCAATGTTGCGTTTGGCCTTATGCAGGTGCGCCTCAGTCCGGTATACCTGTTTTGAAGTCACCCTGACTTGTAAGAGAATCTTTGCGTCTATCTGCATTGAAGTTGGTCTCCTCTTTTTCTTTCGTTTTTCTTTTTTGATAAATCTGTAGGTAGATTTGCTTCTTCGTTCATTCTAACGGGAAGTTGAAAGTTTAGTTTGTACTTAGAGTAATGGTACGACTCGTGTACAGGCATTTGATGGTGGAATGTGGAAAATTTGTTCGCCATTTTGGTGTACCATGTAGGAACAAATGCGTTTGGCCTGTAAATGCACATCTCGGGCAGAGATGGAGTAATTAGGAAGATTTAAACTCGTAGAAGGTATTTTTAAGGCACGTAGTCTAAACAAAGTCGTTAAGGAAGTTCGACTTCGAAGAATATCTCTAAGTAGTTTTTATGTGAAAATACTCGTGCAGTTAGGCTTCCAAGCTTTCATCAGTTTTACATTGAAATTCTTCAACGAATAATAATAACTTGTGACTGCTTTGTTATACGTGTAGGCGGTAGAAAGTGTTGGTTTGTTCAATAAGTACGAGTAACAATCAAATCCCATTCAGCTGGAGCTGAACTTGAAGCTTCGATGGCGGAGTGCGTACTGTTCTTATCTGCACAGATAAATAAGCTGTTCAGGGGAAAGGATCACAATGATATTCCTTGTGTCCGAATCTCCCAGACAACATGAAAAGACAGACAGTAATGACTGCTGGAGTAACTCCGCAAAGTGTCGCTTCAAACGACGGTTTTTTTTTTGTGATCGAGGACCACAGGAGAAAGTGGATTTGCTAGGCGCTTGCTTCGAGGCAGTGTAAACGGTGAACAATCCTGGTCGCCGTAACCACGACATTGAGATTACGATTCTGGTGAACCACTTCTATCTGCGCAGCAAACTTGAGTATTGGCGATCTGAGGATAATGGATTTACCGTATTCAATGATGAAAGTCATGCTAATGCAGTTGTCGACAATGATTGAGATACATCGCACTTGTTCGTGTCGAAAAGTGATCTTCTGTGCATCTTCGAGTCACTTAAGAGCAAAAAGTCGGCGGGGTAGATGGTGTCGTATTAGGATACTTGGCGCTGGGGGATGTATATATTTAAACCCTATTCTAAGGGTATATTAATTTTGACGCATAGTTTGTAACATACCTTAATATTGCCCGTAGACCCCTAAAAGTTACTATATTTATGATCAGCATCGATAGTAATGTCGATCTAGCCATGTCCGTCCGTCCGTCCAACGGCAAAAATTAGGCCTTTAAACTGGGCCTAGAGAGCTGAAATTTTAACCATATACTCTCTAGGGTCCCGAAATTATCAAGTTTACGAAATTTTGAAATCCGCCCACAGACACGCCCACAAACTCAAAAAAACAAAATTTTGGAAAAAATCGAATTTTGAGCTAGAAAGCTGAAATTTTGTATATATGATCTATGACTCCTAAAACTTCTCGGGATAAAAAAATTTTCAAAATCCGCCCACTGACACGCCCACAAATAAATAAAATAATTTTTTTATACCCTATTCTAAGGTTATATTAATTTTTGAAAATCCAAAGTTTCAGCTAGGGAGCTGAAATTTATAGTATATACTCTCTATGGGCCCTTTATGCTCATGTGTACATATTTTCAAAATCCGCCCACTGACACGCCCACAATTAATTTTTTTTTTTTTTTTTGAAAGTTCAGAGTTTGAGCTAGGGAGCTGAAATTTATAATATATACTCTCTAGGGGCCCTTTATTCTCATGTGTTAATTTTTTTTAAATCCGCCAACTGACACGCCCACAATTAAATAAAACAATTTTATTGAAACCAAGTTTGAGCTAGGGAGCGTTTTTTTTTGATAAAATCCTTTAAATGTTATATAACAAAATATGTAGAGCGTTCTTAACAATTCAACCATACTTAGACTTTTGTCACGCCCACTTATGAGGGATAGGAATACGAATAGGGTATCCAACAGTTCGTCCAAGCGGACTGTAACCCGTCCCTATGTTTTTAAATCACTGTTTAACAATGCTGAATGTTAACAGTGGTAGACCCTATCCCGAAAAAGGTTTTTTTTTTATTTTTTATTAATTTGATTTTGAAGGCTTACACATTAAGATACATTATCTTTTAAAGAAGATAGGAAGAACCCTGCCAATCTCCTATCGATTAATTTGCTTTCGAATGTTATCAAGGTCTTTGAAAAAGTTATCAATAGAGCCCTGTTGAAGTGGGTCGAGAACAATAACATCATTCCGGACAACCAGTTTTGTTTCAGAGCGAACCTTTATTCCATATGGTACCGATGTTAGGCATTTCATCACGAGGGTGTTTTCAGTCGGAAGCACGAATGTGTGTATCATTGTGTGTCTGTTTATGTCACTTGCTTGTGTATGTGGGTTGCGTCTGTGTGCTTTGTGTCTGGCATTTGTCTGTATATTACATCCCGTTAACCAACGACCATACCACGTCGAGTTAATCAGTTCTCGTCAGATCAACGTAATTATTTCTATCTACAGAGTTGAGGTAGATAATACGAGTATACTTGGTATCACAATGGACCTAAATTGGTGTAAGTGTGTCGGCTTCTGTCGACAGCCACATAAACCTGACCTAACCTACATCCCGTTCATTCGTCTTCGCAGCAAGTCTATGGGCGCCTCTTTTATAGCTGCGTGCGCATGTATATGCGTATACCCGCCTGGCCTCGCGATGCGTTTGGTTTAGTTTCACTGGGTGCGCTCACATTCACTGTGATATTTCTCGTGATTTCTATGCTGTCTCATCCCTCTCGGGAGAGCTGCTGCATCGTGTATGTGATGACTTCACTCGCTATAACCCAGGCTTCGCTCATCGTCAGCATGAATACGTGTCAATTTCAATTCCAGGAAGTTCCTACTTCCTATCGGCATTCCGGCAGGGCGTGGTCAGCATTCTGGATTTTGCCTTCGCAGTGCGGTTAGTAAGGGTCACGTGCTTGTATTTGAAGAGGTACTCCCGAAAACTCGGTATCTTTATTAAAGTTCTTATTTTTATATAAAATCAAATTACAAACTACCTACTCTACCAACTTAAACTAGTAAACGTGTTCTAACTATAGCTAGGATTCTGTGCCTGACAAAAGCGTAATCCCCCGCAAAAACACCAGTGATTTGTCTGCAGCCTTTTCTGTTGATAGACAGCAAGAATGCTGCAGATTTCTTACAGACGTCGGGAAGAATTCGTTTAGTCTGTCTGCACCCTGGAGAGTCACTAGTGCGAGCTATACCAAAAGTCAACATGGAGCTTTGATTGTTCAATAATGATTCTAGGAGTGCTAGAGAAGGCCCCCGTGCAGCCGGGACACACCATACTTTGGAATTTGGCGATAGCAGCAGTAATGTATTCACGTGAAAGCTTATCATACAACCGATGCATATGTTAGAAATGATCTTATCATAGCCGTGGAAATCCACTCTTTTTGGCGATAAGCCACAAGACTTGCCGAAAATTCGCTTGCATTGGGAGAAAACCGACAGCGCCTTGGCAGTCTTCAGCTCAACATGCTTCGATCAAAGAATTTTGCTATCCAGGATGACTATTTAATATTTTGCTTCATTAGAAAGTTGGATTGTGACGCCTTTTAGCACTGGCTGAGTCAAATCGATCAGCTTTCTACTTTGACTGAGAGCCCATTCCTACTGCGCCATTGGTCGATCACGTCCAGGTCCGCGTGCGCTTTGGCACAACAATCGCTAGACATGATCCAATAGAAAGAACGGCAACGTTAGAACTGTTGAGAGCGTTCAACAGAGAGTCGGCCAGCCTGCACCATAGCAGTGGTGACAGAACGCTGCCTTGCGGCCAGCCTACCATTAACAAATCAGTTTGCTGAACTAATTTTTATGTTATTTCTCTTTTCCCCTACGGATGGTGGTATTGCCATCAGAATTAAAGGTATCATAACCCTTCCACTTTATGGCATCCCTGTAGCCGATATAAAAATATAGACATAGTGTAATCTTACCTTTGGTATAATTTTGTATCTTTTCTCCTTTAATTATCTTTCACTCACACTAACACAAATTTAAATTACCTGTTATACTGTTATACATTGACATTTTCCTTTAAATACGATACGAATTTTGATTTTAAGGAAGTCCTTCTTTGATCGTTGACGAGATCGGTAAATGAATTTTGTAAACCAATTTTAAAGTAATAAATGTAATATAATAAACTTAAAAGTTTGAAAAAAATAATAGTTTAATTGAATACGCTAAAAGTGGTGAACCTGACGTAATCGCAAGTACAGTGCCGTAAAATTAAAAATTATTCAAGTTAAACTGCCCGCGCTGTGAAAATCGCCGTCGAAGGCGTTCAAGAATAAACGAAAAATTATTTTTTTTTGGCTTTATGAAGTACTTGCGGTCCGCCATTTGTTTTGAGTTTACAACAACGCCAAGCCAACGGCAGGTAAATTTCAAAAGGTAAACGACACTCGAACTGCATACCAGCGACTCTTGATTGTTTTGTTCTGGTATTAGTGACAACTGTGAACAAATTCTCTCGCGTTTGGAAAAAAGGGTTTATTGAAACCTTAGTTAAGTTAATTTTAAAATCGTGTTTAAGAGATAGAGATATATCGCTATCAACGGGATGAATATTAACGACAGCGATGGCGACGGCCGCGCACCAAACGGCGGCGATGTAGCAGGCGCCGACATTAATGCAAATGCAACCATTCCACGCATGCCAATGCCTAGACTCATCCACCATTTGCACAACGCGGAACTTTATTTCGTCAGCTTGGAATTTTGGTTTGAGGCGAGCAATGTGACCAGCGACTACAAGAAATATTGCTCAGTGATGGCACAAGTTCCACTCAACGATCTTGGCACTATACAAACAGAGATCGGCACAGTTCCGTCGTCTGGTAGATATAATGTTGTCAAACCAATAATCATCGCTTTTTATTCCGACTCACAGCAAAAGAGATTTCGTGAAGCCATAAACGAAATGCAGCTCGGCGACATGAAAAAACCTAGTCAGTTTTACCAGAAACTAAAGAATTTAGCTCCCGATTCCCCGACTGACACTGCACTCATCGATCTCTGGGCCGCACGTTTACCCGAAATGGCACACGCCGCCGTCATTCAAATGAAGGAATCGCCTATCAAAGACCGACTCGTTGCGGCTGATGCACTAGTGGAATCGATTCGATTGCGTGCTATCGGTGATCGCAGTATTCGCCAAACGACTTCGCAGCAACCGGGAACTTCGGCTGGAGCAAAAATTCCATCAGCGACGAAAGCCGAAGTAAATGTACTTGAGAAATTGAGCAACCAAATCGCTGAGTTGGAACGAAAATTCGCTAAAATGGGTGTTGACCGCAGCCGCAGTCGATCACGCAACGCCAGCCGAGCTCAGGAGCGCTCAAAATCTCGTCATGAACATCCGAATTGCTGGTATCATTGGAAGTTGGGCGCCGCTGCGAAAAAATGCCGCATGCCCTGCAAATTCAGCAGCACGAGCGCCAACCAAACGACAAGTGAATGAAGCCATCTGCCCGTGTCAGATTTAGGTAGCGAACAGCCTGAATCGAAATCCATCAACCGACTAAAGATACTCGTACACGAAAAATCCACGAACATCGGATTTTTAATTGATACTGGTGCCGACGTATCAGTTATGCCACTTAGTCAGTCCACCGGCAGGGGCAAATCATCGGAAATTAAATTGTTCGCAGCAAACGGCACAGAAATCAAAACATACGGCGAGACGACCCTGAAGATAAACCTCGGATTAAGACGTGACTTCGTTTGGACGTTTTTAATCGCTGACGTAACAACTCCGATCATAGGTGCGGATTTTATTTCATACTTTGGATTATTGGTCGATCTGAAGGAACACAAAATGATCGACCCACTCACTGGCTTAAATTCAAACTGTATGCGAATAGTTGTCAACGGTACTACCGAATATAAATTATTCTGTGCGAACTCGGTTTATGCTGATCTTCTCGAAGAGTAAAAACAAATCACTAAACTGCCACCGCCAGGAAGTCCGATTTCTACCGCTGTTGTGCATCGAATTATCACAACAGGGCATCCCGTTTACACCCCACCCCGACGATTAGATCCCGAAAAACTCGAAGTTGCCCGCAAAGAATTCGAAATATTGATGAAAGCCGGAATTTGTCGACCTTCAAGCAGTTGTTGGGCAAGCCCTCTTCATATGGTAAAGAAGCCTGATGGCTCATGGCGCCCGTGTGGCGATTATCGCGCGTTGAACGCCATCACAGTCCCAGACCGATATCCCATTCCCTATTTGAACGACTTCGCCGGAAATTTGCAAGGTAAGACCATTTTTTCAAAGATCGACTAGCAAAAAGCCTTTCATCAAGTTTCAGTCGCTAAAGAAGACATCGAAAAAACGACAATCACGACGCCGTTCGGATTATTTGAATTTGAGTTCATGACGTTTGGTCTTTGCAACGCCGCGCAGACTTTTCAACGCTTAATACATGAAGTTTGTCGGGGACTCGATTTCGTGTTTGCTTATATCGATGACTTGTGCATCGCTTCAACAACGCCAGAGGAGCACCACGAGCACCTAAAAATAATCTTCGAGCGCCTTAAGCAATACAGTTTGGCTATAAACGTTGCAAAGTGCGAGTTTGGCAAGCAAGAAATCGCATTCCTTGGACATCATGTGTCATCTGAAGGACTTTTGCCGCTGCCCGACAAAATCGAGACCATTAAACATTTTCCGCTCCCAATGATGGTCAAGCAACTAAAACGATTTTTGGCAGTGCTAAATTTTTACCGCAAGTTCCTGCCAAACGCCATCGAAACACAAGCCAGCTTACTCGAGATGATTCCTGGAAACAAAAAGAACGACCGAACGCTGCTGACATGGACGGACGAAGCGAGAAATGCATTTGATTAATGCAAACTCGATTTGTCCAAACTCGCCCATCCATCAAAAACGGCGGAACTTTCGCTTTATGTCGATGCTTCCGACATCGCTGCCGGCGCAGTACTTCACCAAGTCATCGACAAAGCGCTTCAACCACTTGGTTTCTTCTCAAAAAAATTGGACAAGTCCCAACTTCGCTATAGCACTTATGATCGCGAACTCACAGCAATGTATTTAGCAGTCAAACACTTCAAATTTATGCTGCAAGGAAGACAATGTCACATCTACACTGATCATAAGCCACTCACATTCGCTTTCGCTCAAAAGTTAGAGAAGGCGAATGATCGACAAGCGCGACAGCTCGATTACATCGGTCAAACCACTACCGAAATCCGACACGTAAAAGGGACCGAAAGCGGATCTGCTATCACGTATCGAAAGCCTGCATTCAACCGCTGAAATCGACTATGACATTTTGTCCGATGATCAAAATGTCGACGAGGAGCTGCAACAAATTTTATCGAAGGGTAATGACGCCAAATCAATTAAATTAAAAACTTTTATCGTTCCAGGCAGTTCGAAGCAGATTTTTTGCGATTACTCAACCGATGTGATCCGACCGTTCGTTACAAAAAAATTGCGAAGGCAATTCTTTCGGGCTATTCACGACATATGTGTCGCTCATTATAATAGTGGAGTAACTCCATAAAAAAAAAAAAAGATTTTTTCGCTTAATGTTATCAGGTTTTTTCAATCTTCCAATATAAATGTGAATCAATTTGAAATGCACAATAATATATTTCATAGTAACATTTTTTTGTTTTTGTAGTGAACTTTAATGCATAATTATTCACTATAAAAGTGAAGTAAGTCTTAAATCACTTTGATTGCAATTGCATGGAGATAATTCACTATTATAATGAGCGACACATATCACACCCCGGAAAACGTGCCACAGCTAAATTGATGACAAAACGATTCGTTTGCCAGGCATTCAATCCGACATCGCAAAATTTGTTCGAAGCTGCCTCCAATGTCAAAAAGCGAAAATTGGTCGTCATACGCATTCGCCTTTAAATAAATTTGACGCACCAACCGAAAGATTCTCTCACATTAACATCGACTTGGTAGGACCATTTCCACCGTCTGATGACAACCGCTTTTGCCTAACTTTCATCGACCGTTTCACCCGCTGGCCGGAGGCAATTCCGATTCGTGATATGACAGCACCGACAGTCGCAAACGCACTCATCTCTGGGTGGATTTCGAAATATGGCGTACCGAAGACCATAACATCTGATCGAGGCAGCCAATTCGAATCGACACTTTTTGAAGAACTAATGCGAACCTTGGGTACTCGCCATTTCAAGACGACTGCATACCATCCGCAGTCCAACGGACTAATCGAACGATGGCATCGCACACTCAAATCATCGATTCTTTGCCACAACACCGAAAAGTGGACTGCACATTTGCCGATGATTCTACTACGCCTTCGCTCAACGCATAAAGAGGATTTAAACGCTTCACCAGCCGAACTCGTTTTCGGTACAACGCTCCGCATACCTGGCGAATTTTTTGATGAGCAAACATCAAACAAAACTGCTGCGCAAACAGTCATCGATCCGCGAAATGCGATGAGTAATATTCGTCCAACAACAACGGCATAGCATTGCAATCCGAAGTACTTCGTGCACAGCGATTTGCAGACAGCGACGCATGTATTTCTTCGTGACGATTCTATCCGTCCGAGTCTAACGCCTCCATACAGTGGTCCATTTGAAGTC
The DNA here is from genome assembly GCA_949715645.1 of Portevinia maculata. Classification (NCBI taxonomy): domain Eukaryota; kingdom Metazoa; phylum Arthropoda; class Insecta; order Diptera; family Syrphidae; genus Portevinia; species Portevinia maculata. Next base: position 189,871,006 of record OX454527.1, on the reverse strand, counting down.
CTCGAGCGAACTCCAAAATACTTTCGTTTACGACTACCAAAGCGGGAGGCGAACTTCACAATCGATCGCCTAAAACCTGCATATCTACCGACAAACGATGGACCAGTGATTACAGCACCAACACAACCAAAGCAGAAAGCAGAACAAAAACAGACATCAAAAGAACCGGCTACTTCTACAACGGTTCAACCATCGACGAAAGTCACTAGGTCCGGCCGACATGTACGATTCCCAGATAAATATCTTTGAAAACCGACTTTCGTCTAGGCGGAGGGTACTGTAGCCGATATAAAAATATAGACATAGTGTAATCTTACCTTTGGTATAATTTTGTATCTTTTCTCCTTTAATTATCTTTCACTCACACTAACACAAATTTAAATTACCTGTTATACTATTATACATTGACATTTTCCTTTAAATACGATACGAATTTTGATTTTAAGGAAGTCCTTCTTTGATCGTTGACGAGATCGGTAAATGAATTTTGTAAACCAATTTTAAAGTAATAAATGTAATATAATAAACTTAAAAGTTTGAAAAAAATAATAGTTTAATTGAATACGCTAAATCCCTACCGGTCCACCTGTGAGGTTCACCGATTCGACTTTAATATACAATGGCAGGCTAGCTGTTTCGGATCACTTCTTTACTTAGACTTATCAAATGCTGGTGTACTTGCATTTGTTGGATCCCAGCCTGTCAATTTTCTAAAGATCTCGATGCGCGCATACTTCTGTTATTGCTTTTTGTTTGGTCGACACCGGTGATCTCCAGTCGTGTCAACCCATGAATTTGCATGCGCACTTGCGGAATAGTTTCAAGATATCAAATGCGCCACTAGGCTCACCTGGATTTTAAAATTGCTTGGGTGTGATTTGTCACCTTGATTGCATGACAAATTTTAGGATTTTAAAAAACATTTTATGAAAGAAATGAATAGAAATGAAAGTAATATTCTTCGCAAAGTATGTAGACAAAGTCGTTTCTAACGATTCGCTCAGACAAAGTTCTTTACCACGCCCACTTTTTCTGTACAAAAACGTTGTTTTTCGTTACCCAACAGTTCGTCCAAGCGGACTGTAGCCTTTCCTTGTGTTTTTGTATTATATGTGATCATAATTGGTGGGAGTAAATAACACACAACATATAATCACAACGGGGAATTAATAAATCATGAGCACGCGTTGATAACCATTAAATGTTGTTTTTTGCACACCATCCTGAAACAGCTCAAAAATATTTTATTGGATGAATAAGTTCAGATATATCACTGTATCTTTTGATTATGTCATTTGTTTTAGGTTCAGCATCACAAAGGCAAAAATAATGCCTTAAATTGAACAACCATTGGTCAGAATTCGAATTTTAGAAATACTGTTTCTCTTTCGCGAAAGCACCATGACCCGCAATAGGTACAAATAATATAATAATTTCTAGCCTTGCCCATTCGTTCATTAAAAAAAAACTAATATGTATTATTCAAAATGACTAATAGCAATAAAATTCCCATAACAGTGTTGAAAATAACACCCACATGAAAGAAACAGTTCGCACCCAACACAACATTTGATTACGTCATCTCCCAGAACCATTGATATTCCAACGGCCACTCAAATATGGTCATATCATTACGAAGGACAATATTTGCGTATTTTGATTGTACTATTCTGCATCAACTTGTGTAACAATCGCTGAGGTACGTAAATAATACAATTCGATTGTCTAACAAGTGAATTCTTCACCACCGTACCATAAAGATACTTTTTATAACTCACCTTCTCAGGTCTCACGAAGAATGTCTTGGACTTTCTTAATTATATTTTCACGTCACATATTGACAAATAAAATTAAGAGTGCCGGTCGCTCATTCAATTACTTCATGTTTATTCAAATATTCAGATCATGCCCGTCAACTGTGGTTGTTTATAGAGTGATATGAAGAAACAATTAACTCGACCATGCCATGCTACGTCTTGTTATGTTATATAACAAGGCACTTGAATTCCCTGAATTCAGTGGCAGCGAATGAAAGTGAAATCAAGACAATAACAAATCAAATCTAAAATCATAATGAGCTGCCGAAAATTACTCCGAAAATGGTGGTGCAAGCGATTGACGTCTGAATCATGTTCGCAGTCACAGATGGAGTGAAATAAGGTTAGCTCATTATGACACCTGAAATGCGGTTAACTTTTATAGAGCGTGAAGACGGCTGCGAATGGTTCAGAGTGCGTAATAAGTTCTGAAGACATTTATATCATATTTTATAATTTACTTTCACTGAGCGATGGCGAAAAGTCGTACCAGGAAGCTAAGCCTTGTTGTAAAGTATTGTCCGCTTTATAAAATCAGTCGTTCAAAGTCTCTAACAAATTCGAATAATGCCGAGCTTAAACCGTATATTTAATAATTTCAAGAAGGCATGGTTGTTTGTTGTATGCTCATGACGAGAGCTGTGAAATGATCTGGAAAAATTCGGCCTTTAAGGGGTGGAAAATCAACTTTGAAAAATTAATTGGAAACGGAATGCGGATGAGAGAATGGAGAAAGGTGTAAACCCTTTTTACGCCTGCAGAAAAGCTTTTGGGAAGAAGTGTGCCTTGCAACAGCGGCGGACTAACCAGGGGGCGGAAGGGGCGGCCCGCCCGGCCCTCCGGTCTGGGGGGGGCCCACAAATCCTTCAATTTTATATAAAATGGGACTTCAGTGAATCGCTACCCTGTATACTACCCTGCTACCTCAATACTTCTTTTTGCATCTACTTTGCATCTCAGTTGTATCATGCGAGAGGAGTTTTTCGAAACTTAAACTAATTGAAAATTAACTTCGATCTACAATGGATCAAGAGCGACTGGTTAATGCAGCCGCACTTTCAAAAGAAAGAAAAAATTCCAAAGAAATCGATTTCACAGAAGTTTTTGAGAAGTTCAGTAAATTGAAGGCACGAAAACACATAATACCACGCTACAAAAAAAAAACTATCTTTAATTTATTTTATCTATTTTTTTTTTGGCGATCGATTCGTATTTTATTTTCCTCACCCATATCCTTTCCATATTGTAGGTATGTACGTTTATTTAGCCTAAATAATTTAATTCGAACTTACATTTCACTTGCCAGATTTTAACGAAATAAACATAAACACTTATTTATACATACAAATGTGAACTGAATATAAAGGGTTTTTCAATAAGAGCGCTACAAAAGTTTTTTTTAAATAAAACAAAAACAGTTTTGGACATCAATGAAGTTCTGTATTCCTGTGAAAGTACGTTCGATGTCATTATGTATAGAACTCGATTTCTTTTGCATGGCCACCACGGGCACGCTTGCAGAAGTCCAAACGCTGAACCCAATTTTCGACGGTTTTCAAGCATAAATCGGCCGATACTGCTGCAATTTCACGTTCGATATTCGTACGAAGTTTATCAATCGTTGCTGGCTTGTTGGCATAGACCATAGACTTGACGTAGCGGTAGCCCCACAGGAAATAGTCTAACGGTGTCAAATCGCACGACCGAGGCGGCCAAGCGACTGGACTATTTCGTGAGATAACACGTTTTCCAAACTTGGTTTCCAATAAATTGATTGTGGCTTTCGCTGTGTGGCTTGTGGCGCCGTCCTGTTAGAACCACATGTCCTCCAAGTCCATATCATCCAATTGGGGCCAAAAATATTCGGTTATCATTGAACGGTAGCGATTCCCATTCACATTAACGCGCCGGTCTAGGGTGGCGACGGTGTAGAGGTTAGTGTGTTGGCTTGTGACCCGTGCGGTGCAGGTTCAATCCCCATGGGAACAACAACATACGCCATCCAATCACATGCCTCTACACTAAAAGGAGGATTTCTGCCCGGTAGTACAATGGACCGTTACCGAGTCTGAGTGCTCTGGGATTTGGATTTCCTTTAAAAAAAAAAAAAAAAAAAAAACCTGCAACCGTAATTTTGTCGGGATGCAATGATGACTCATGGTTCATGGAGTACGTGTGGATTGCTGCCTGATCAATACCGCATATTGTGTTTATTGACGAAGCCATTCAGCCAGAAATGAGCCTCATCGCTGAAGATGATTTTTCGATAAATATCCGAATCATTTTCAAGTTGTTGCTCGACCCAATTCACGAACATACGACGCTTCAGTACTTGTAAGGATAAGGCCAAGATCTTTTCGCAAAATTCGCCACAACGACGTCACAGAGATGCCCAACGCTTGAGAACGACGTGTGAGAGACACATTTAGGCTTTCTTCAACTGAAGCCTCAGCGGCAGCAATATTCTCGACACTACGGGCACTTCTTTGTCTCACTGGCACGGGAACATTTTGTACTATGCTTGTGGATTCAAATTTTCCACTAGACGCTCAATTGTTGATCTGATAGGACGATTATGACGACCATAAATTGGACGTAGCGCTCTTAACGTTGAGGCCACTGACTCCGAATTTCGGTAGTAAATTTTAATAATTTCGACTAGTTGTTGGCACGTATATCTTTCCATCATGAAATGGCAAACCGTACTGAAGAGAAATGTCAAAAGAGCGGCAAGAAATTCGGCGTCGTTTGCTGTCCCTGTCGCTCTACTTTTGTAGCGTCCCTGTTGAAAAGCCTTTACAACTTGTAAAACTAAATTTTTTAAACCTGGGGGGCCACATTCAGCTTTGCTGCCCCGGGCCTCTGACGGGCTTAGTCCGCCTCTGCCTTGCAACCGAACATATAACATTGGATGTACACCGCGATTGCAAGTTCCATTCCTATCCAAGGCTCACTTGTCTACTAGGAGGCTGTTAACACCAAATCCCACCGTAATATTTTGAAAAAGGTACAGAGAATTACTTGCCTGGGTATAACTTAAATGCACACTCCAACTTGGTCTGGAGACATTGCGGAACCTGCCACCCATTTAACTTTTTATGTGGCATCAAAGGTATTCTTTGACTTAGAGAGAACAGAATTTTGAAGCCTTACGTAACGAGTGGTCAAAATGCAAACGTGTATCACCAGTTGGTGCGCCCCGCCTCTTCCAGAAACGGCCAAGCTAACTTAACCTAAATTAAATTGGAGCTTACCCTAGACCATTCTAGCTATGGTCTTGTGCTCATAATGGGCAGCTTTTGCGACTTCAAAGCTATAGTTATCGAGCCGACCAAGTCAAATATGTACATTAAAAAACCGTCGTTCCGATCGTATTTCCGCTTTGAGGTGGTAGTGGGCACATTGAAAACACAAACTCACGAAACACTGTTTGTTTTTTTTACATAACATACATACATATTGATTGAGCTGTTGTCGTGCAAGTTACCAGCGCCAGCGTTGCCATTATGGAAGATTCCTCCTAAATTGTGTCTGCTCCTAGAAGTTCATTATATTCCGATACAAAATCTACTGTCAAGTGGCAAGACATCATTACGCGACAAATCTCTCCCCATTCTAGAACCGGTCGTTGCATTACATCAGGGTGAAGCTGTTTTTGAATCCATAAGAAAGTGCCGGTTTTTAAGCCTCATGTGGCCTAAGACGTCTGTGCCTGTGAACCATATTGGTCTTTTTCTCTGTTTTGATCTTGTTCCCTTTTTTGTCCTGAAAATGTTTTCTATGCTTTATATATATTTGCTTTTTGCCAGACCACATCGTAGCGATTTCCATCTACTGCGCACGAAGAGAGTTTCCGTCCTGATAGGTTTGGCCATCAGTGGCTCTTGTGGAGGAAGGAGTTTAAGTAACCATGTCCGGTGAGAAACTAGGTGACATTGATGTTTACTTTTCCGTATTTTCGTTCGGCCGCCATATTCCTGATCGTCCTCTGTTTTTTTGAGTTCTATCCCTCTTGCCACTGCTGTTTTATCAGAATTTGTTACTCCTGTATTATCATTTTCACTTCAATTCCCGCCTTTATGTCAAGGATGTATTAACTCTCTATCGCTAGAAGATCGACGGGGGTCACTTTTGCGACCACAAGGATTGTTGGTTCCGAGACCGTTTGGTATGAGCCAGTCACTCGTTGGGCTCCTTGCTTCTGCACTAGCTGGCATCTGCTGCATCTGCTTAGATCTCGCATCTATAGAGGAAAAAGAAATGCGTAATTGACACTAGAAGCTTGCGTTTGCTGCGATCTCGGGGCTCTCTCAGATGCGGACTTGATCTGATTCCCAGAAAATAAGATTCATACTAAGCGTCAGTCAGAAGTACTTTAATGCATTTTTGCTTCGGATGATTTAGGACCGATTTCGAAATCGACGATGGTCGGAACCCTCTTCCTTCTTAGAAGGACTATCTCAGTTTTGTCCATGCCTAGCCAGGAACTATGCGCATCCATCGACGAGTTTATATGACTCATGGCCTGGTTCAGCGCTGTCTGTGACTTCTTCGTAATCACCACGGGCAGCGGTGATCATCATCTGAACACCCTTCCCAAAAGGCATTTTAGGCGCATCCATCTTGAGCGATAATGTTCTATTCTTGAATGAATAACCTCACATGATAGAAGCCAACAATAACATCGGCATTAGTAAAGATTTACACCGAGGTCACACACCTTTGCAACAACGAACAAATCCGTCGTATACATTCCAGTACCATACAAGCCTCTATGTACAGTAGATACAGACCACAAAAATAACTCCTTAATCAACAACTTCTTTTCGTCTATTTTGGTTTTATTTAATTTGATAGCACGCCAAAGACTGTACCCCCAGTTTGGTTGAATTGCAATGCAATGCGGTTACTCTTCATTTGCAGATAGATGCAATCCGCTGATGATGCACACGCTTACACAGCTGAGATAACCACAGATTTGATGGGGCAGATATCCGCTTGCATGCTTCATGCAGGGGCGTTTTAGTTTTGCATTTCATACGCCACCATATAGTGAAAGTCGTATCTTCAGTGTGGTTATTATTTGTAATTGCCTGCAATCCAATCAAGAGAAAAGGTGGAGTCGGGAAATCCTATCAGAATTCCAGAGTTTCTATCAGTTCACGAAATGATAATTATAGGATTATTCTTAATTGCGAGTGTGGCGTTTAACAAATCGCTGATTTATAAGGTGATATGCTTAATTAGAGTAATCTCACAGAATTATAGAAAGCTATGGCGAATACAAATGGGTTGTTTGAATAAATTGACTTGTCAAGGAGAAATACATAATTGGACGATTTTGATTTATGTAAGATACAAGTTGTTTTTTATACGATTAGGCCCCAGCATTGAATAAATACAAATAGAAGGGGACACCGTACATTGCTCAAACGACAATGCGACACTTACAAAAAGGTGACAGCTATAATAACTTTAATGCCCTTTTTATGATATTATTAGTTTTCGTTTCTGCTAATTCATATATCCCATTGCTCAAAAGGGGTCAAACAAATCCTTTTGGGATTTTTTTTTGAAAGCGAACTGTGGGAATATTTATGAATAAAGAGAAATAATTATGGATGTAGATACATTTGTATAGCTATGTGTTGTGATGGTTTTAATTTTTTTGGTTGATGAAAGCGCAGGTATGTATACATGCAATCGTTTAATAGTTCAATAGGTGTCTGTCTCACCATGAAAAAAACAGTTTTAATTTTTTTTTAATACATTTTTGAGAACAAAAAATTATTACATAAATGCATACACTTTTTGCATTTGTGTTTATCATAGAGGGCTTTGACTTTTTTCTTGTAAGTTATGTGTCCTTTTTTTGTATTTTGTTGAGTGCGTGGTCCGTTTACGAGTGGGAATCACTTGCTGCGTGTTTTAAGTGCATATTCGGTTCTTTTTTGTAAAGGTAAATAATTGTATTGCACTAAATTCATTGAATTAGGTAAAGAGTAAAAATGGTGTACTGTGATTATAAGGATTGCTCAAATAAATATAGTTCAGGTGTTCCGCGGTTTAAATTACCAAAAAACAAAGCTGTAGCCAAAATTTGGCTAGTGAACTCGGGAAATAGTTTTAGCAAAAAGCTAATTACCAATGAACCTCTTTTCATTTGTGCTGATCATTTTAACAGAAGTGAAATATGTTTAAACAGTGTTATGTCGCGAGTAAATATGGGCGCAGTTCCTTATAATTACAAAAATACAAATTTAACGGAAGTCGAACACAATAAGAAAGTGTATGTGAGTAATATAACGTAAGTTAAATTAAATCTTATCATAATATTTTCATGATTTAAAGTGGATGTCATTTAAAACAAAAAAGTTACCTCGTGTTATTTATTGTCCTACGAAATTTTTTCTTTTTAAATTGTCTGGATAGTTTTCAAAAAATCTAGGATAAGTCGTTTTCGAAATATTAAATTTAATTTTGCTATTCAAAAAATATTTGTTGGTGTACCTTCCTACAATATATTGGCTGTTTTTTACATGGTTATTAAATCTTGAGCATTTGAGCGACTTGAACTAAAAGAATCATTTTTTAAATTTAAATAATTTTGAATGTGTGTTCTTTAAAACCCAAACAGTTCTGCCTACAAAAAAAGGAAAATTACACCGGTTGAAGATAGTAATGAAAACGGTTCGACAGTGGATATAGATGATGAATTTCTTCATTTGAATAAAAGACCTTCTCATAAATTTTATACGAATAATGTTAAAAATTCACAAAGAACTTTGAATAATGTTTGTCAACCGCAATATTGGTCACCAACGCCGCCGCCGTCAACAGTTCTAATAGATATTGACAAACTTCTTAAGTCACCAAAGTCAAGCAAGCTCAAACCAATGGGTGTATTAAAAGATACTTGCAATAATATCTTAAATGAGGTCTTAGAAGCAAAAACAAAAAGCGTACAAACTTTCGTGAAAAGCCAAATTATTCACAAAGAAAGAACAAAATGGAACGCAGAAGAAAAAGATCTTTACTTGAAATTCCATTACAAATCTCCGTCGTTCTATAAATTTTTGAAAAATGAAGGATTTTTATTGCCATCCCAAAAAACCTTAACTCGATGGTATGACATGCTGCCGTTTGGAACTGGCATTTCAAAAAGCATCCTTTGCATGCTTAAAGAAAAACTTAAAGATCTACCAATTAGCCATAGAAAGTGTGCGCTCGTCTTTGATGAGATGAGCACCAAAGTTGAATTAGAATACAATTCCAAAGAAGACGTTATTTACGGGTTTGAGGATTTGGGTGAGCTAGGGAGAAACAAGAGAATGGCTAATCACTGTCTTCTTCTAATGCTCCGAGGCCTTAATCAATCCTGGAAACAGGTACATACATAAACACTAAACATACATATTGTATATATCATAGTAACATACATTATATTGAGTAATTATATAATAAAAAATATCGAGCATTGAAATAAATCAGGACAAATGTCAGCATTTAATATTATTAACAATAACAATTATAACTGAATGCTGAAATTATAATAAATATATGTAGATAAAATGGTGGTTGAGGTTCAATTTAACAATTGCCCATAATCATAGATAGTTGATAAAAACTTTTTATGTCGGTGCTGAAGTATTTTAGTGGCATTTAGATTATGGATATAGACAATTTGAACTGATATGCATAGATACAAAAATAAATAAAATTGAATTCCCACGTATATTATGGAGTCTTCCATACAAAATCATTAGTGGTCGATATTAGGGTCACTTTTTGAAATGTGTTAATTTTTATTTATTTAATGTATGTAGGTATTGAAATCATTTGTTTTTAACTTTTCTGTTTGTTTTTTTTTTAACTAGTAAGTAGTATTTTTATCAACATCTAATTAAAAGACTTAATAAAATTAGACCTCTTTATGATTTAACATGAGTTTATGTTTTAGTATTCCATAATCGTTGCACTTCCTATAAATGCACATCAAATCTGGTTGGAATTTCGATGAATTAAAGAATTTTTTAGCAAGGAAGCTGTAAAATTCCTATCTCTTCTTTTAATTAAAAAACCAACTAAATGTTCGCTTTAAGTACCTACTTATTTTTAACTTTTAATTTAAAAGTGACGATTTCATTTTGTTTTATTTGAAATATTATCCGTTGCTTGATTACCTACATGCACTATATGTATGTACATACATGTTCGTATTAGGGTGCTTCCAAAGAACTCTTTTCTCGTAATTCAACCTCGATAGGATTTAATTATGAATCTGAGATTGATACTAAATGATCAAGACAAAAAATTATAAATTAAGCATCATCATCATACCTACCTACACCTATGATTTTTTTTTTAATTAACTGAACTCAAATAGGTTGCTATACATACCTACAAAGTAAAAATAAGTATCTTTCTTAATTTATTGTTCCTATATTTTTTTGTACTAATGTTATTGAGAAAAAAAAACAAAATAAAAACCTTATTACATAAATCAGACTTTGAATTCTTTTAATTTAGAAGGTAGGTACCTACCGACCAAGATTTATACAATTGTTAGCGCTATTACTCACGAAAATCTATTTTGGCTTTTGGATTCTTTCTTACGATGTATGTAGGTTTCGTTAGTTTTAAAGGTTTCTTAAGTTTATTAAAATTATAAATACATACCTACCTATCTTAGAAATCTCATATATTTTTAATAAACTTTGAAAAAAGATGAAATTACCTAAATGAGACTTAGATTTGCAAATCAATATATCTTATCAAACTAATAATAAAATTGAAGAAAAACACAAAACTCTCAAATCAATCATCATGTCGAATAACATGCACAAGCACTAACATCATTTTCGTTTTCATTTTATGAATGAGAACGAAATAAAAAAAAAAACATAGGGGCGGGCTACAGTCCGCTTGGGCGAACTGTTGGATACCCTATTCTTATTCCTATATCTCATAAGTGGGCGTGACAAAAATTTAAAGGATTTTATCGAAAAAACTAAGCTTTTGTAAATAAAAACGCTCCCTAGCTCAAACTTTGGTTTTTCAATAAAATTGTTTTATTTAATTCTGGGCGTGTCAGTAGGCGGATTTAAAAAAAATTTAAGTATGAGCATAAAGGGCACCTAGAGAGTATATACTATAAATTTCAGCTCCCTGGCTCAAACTTTGGACTTTCAAAAATAAAAAATAAATAATTGTGGGCGTGTCAGTAGGCGGATTTTGAAAATATTTACACATGAGCATAAAGGGCCCCTAGAGAGTATATATTAAAAATTTCAGCTCCCTAGCTCAAATTTTGGTTTTTCAAAAAAAATATTTTATTTAATTGTGGGCGTGTCAGTGGGCGGATTTTGAAAATTTTATGTCCCAAGCAGTTTTATGGGCCAAAGATCATATATAAAAAATTTCAGCTTTCTAGCTCAAAATTCAATTTTTCCCAAAATTTGTTTTATTTAATTGTTGGCGTGTCAGTGGGGGGATTTTGAAAATTTCATGTCCCAATCAGTTTTATGGGCCATAGATCATATATAAAAAATTTCAGCTCTCTAGCTCAAAATTCGATTTTTTCCAAAATTTTGTTTTTTTGAGTTTGTGGGCGTGTCTGTGGGCGGATTTCAAAAATTCTTAAACTTGATTATTTCGGGACCCTAGAGAGTATATGGTTAAAATTTCAGGTCTCTAGGTCCAGTTTAAAGGCCTAATTTTTGCCGACGGACGGACGGACGGACGGACATGGCTAGATCGACATTACTATCGATGCTGATCATAAATATAGTAACTTTTAGGGGTCTACGGGCAATATTAAGGTATGTTACAAACTATGCGTCAAAATTAATATACCCCTAGAATAGGGTATAAATAGAACTTACCTACAAATACATTTTCTCAAGCGAACGTGATTTGGCCTTGAATGCCTTTTTTTGTAAAAACTTCAAAAGACCAACCTAAACGGTTCTTTTTTTTGTTGTTCATTCCAAATACAAAGAACAAAATATTCCCCTTTTCTTCCTTGACCTCGACTATTATACGAGCTATTATATGAGTAAATTTCCCATAAGGACCAAATCTGTAAAATGAGTTTTGTATTTGATAGAGCGATACAATTATTAAATTGTTCGCCGCGGCGATACTAATGCTTTGTCAAGAATATGTGTCGCCACCTAGAGTAGGTTTTCTCCGGTGTCCCTTCTATTTGTATTTATTCAATGGCCACAGCCTATACAGCTCGTGAAACAAACGTGGTCAGGTTAAAACGTAGAAAAAGTGTACACTATGTGTACCTTGAAACAAAACCATTTCTTCAGTGTTTTTTTTCCTGTTCCTACTTAAATGTTTAGATTTTTTCAGGAGAAATTCGTGTGCATAAATATGTAATAAGCTAGAAGCTAATAATGTAAAGAAGCGGAATAGCTTCAGCTTTAGAACTATTTCGGGGTTCGAGGCTTTTTACACTGGATCACTCAGACTCAATACCGGTCCATTGCCATACCAGAAAGACGCACCACTTTCACTGTTTGAACTCACTCGTTTTCCTAAGAAAAACGAGTAGGTGTTTTAATGATAAGGAGCTTAGGTTTATAGCACTCACCACATCAGCACCAAATACCTGTCACCTGATACCAGCAAAAGCAGGACAATCACAGAGGAAATGTTCCGCAGTGTCATCGCTTTCTCCACAGGCTTCGCAGTTGGTGGTATCGCTTTATTTTAGCACCTTAAGATGCTCGGTAAAGGGGTAATGGCCGTAAGAACGTCAGTAATTTGTCTACAGTCTTTTCAGTTGAGAGAAAACAAGAATGCAGCAAATTTTTTACAGACGTCGGGGAGAATTCTTTTAGTCTTTCTGCACCCTGGAGAGTCATGCCATCTGCGATTGTGTACATATGAATTTCAACCGTCAATGTAAGCCCTGACCGATGACGCAGGCAGACAAAACGCCAATCTTCCGCTGAGCCCAGTCTAGCAAGTTCATCGGAGATCTCATTTCCTGTGATCCCGTTAAGACTCGGGACCCAGATAAGTCTAAATGAATTTAGTCTTCCGACCGAATTCAGAGAGATCTTGCGTTCACGAACTATTTTGGAGGTGATTAAAGAGTTGAGCGAGGCCTTCAGCGCAGCCTGAATGTCGCTATAGACGCAGACACTTCGCCCCCTGCACCTGTTAGACGCAGCATAGTCTATAGCTCTTAGCTCCTCATGAAAACACCAACACCAGATCTTTGATCGGTTTTGGAACCATCCGTGAAGATTCAACTGCATTCCTTTCTAGGCTAAGAGTCTGAACACTAGAAAAGATGACTTCGTAATTGCGCATTAGCCGAAGTTCCGGTGTCATTGCATCGGCCGGCATATCCACAAGACAGGAGTCGAAGGACAACCGCCGCGCAAGTGCATCAGAACTCTAGTGCGAGTATCAACAAAAGTCTCCTCTTCTTAAACGTGAGATAGATTTGATTGTGCAATTTACGCTTACGCTATATTTTTTTCTGTATAAATGTACTGTACCCTTTATAGTGTTAAACACACCGCATTCATTTTTTGTTGAACAATAAGCAACACCTAGCAATGAAGTATTGCATGATTTTAGGTGCTACTTATTATTCGAAAGAATAGGAGGATAGGAAAGAAATTTTGGTGCTTGGTATTTTTTCTCCACGGGTGGCACCTAAATTGCTTAGGGAGATCTCTATTTATGTGAATTAAATTAAAAATCATGGCCCTGGCTCGGATTCGAACGCACGACCAGCCAATCAGCTACTCAATACACTACCATCGCACCAATAAACACAAAGGTGCGGGAGGTTCAATAATGCATATAGGCCGGAGCCAGGCGAGTTGAGGAATGCCCCTGTGCAGCCGAGACATACCTTTCTTTGTTGTATGGCGAAAGAAGCAGTACCGTATTTACGTAAAAACGTATTCCACCAAAACAACCCTCCTTCAGGCATACGCTAGAAATGGTCTTATCATAGTCGCGTAAATCCATAGAACTCTTTTCGGTAATAAGCCCCATGTTTTGCCGAAAATGCCCTTGCACTGCCACAAACCGAGAGCGCCTTTAGCTCAACATGCTTGGACCAAAGAAGTTGGCTATCCAGGATGACTCCCAGATGTTGTGCTTCATTGGAGAGTTGAATTGTGACGTCTTTTAGTACTGGATGAGACAACCCGATCAGCGGAGAAACCTTCTAATAAAGAAAACAACCTACGATTTGAAAGGATTGACCGAGAGCCTATTGCAAGTGCACCATTCGTCGATCACGTCTAGGGCCGCCTGCGCTTTGGCTTTAGAACTACCTTAAGGTTCAACTGTATCAACAAACTTTTCAGTGTGTTTAATAAGATCTTATGTAAATTGGCTTCACAACACTAAATGTGCTCTGAGTTGTTCACCTAAGTCTGGTTGTAATCTAGCGTTGCCAGTTTGCAAATTGAAGACAACTGGACAATATTTTGACTTTCCGAGATTTGCTTGGACATCTTCACATTTCAAGAATCTGCTATTAAGTAAGATGGTTCTATAGCTAACGGAGTTCTCTGAGAGGAAAGAATTTAGAGTAGCTCTTTATACATACAAAACATCTTTAATCAGAGGAGAGCAAAATACTTCACATTGACAAGAACTTCCAGGTCTTATATTCAAAAGATATGATTGGAGTTTCTCAATGCATGGCAGTCGAAGTTCTTCCTAGCATAGCAAGAAGCAGTGGAAAGTGGCGCCAACGACTCTCCCAACCTTAGCTGTCCTCTACTTCGACTACAAACAAGTTATAGTCCGAAAAGGTATTACCTATGGTTTCTGTAGAGTCTCGACCAAAAAGGTTTGTGCGCCTTGTTTAAAAGTATTGTTCTAGGTCTTTTTTTAAATTATTTCATATTAATCCTTTTTTTCCACATTTTTTTTTTTCAAATAATAATTTAAAATTTATATTCTTTTTAAATAAAAACATAGGGGCGGGCTACAGTCCGCTTGGGCGAACTGTTGGATACCCTATTCTTATTCCTATATCTCATAAGTGGGCGTGACAAAAATTTAAAGGATTTTATCGAAAAAACTAAGCTTTTGTAAATAAAAACGCTCCCTAGCTCAAACTTTGGTTTTTCAATAAAATTGTTTTATTTAATTGTGGGCGTGTCAGTAGGCGGATTTAAAAAAAATTTAAGCATGAGCATAAAGGGCACCTAGAGAGTATATACTATAAATTTCAGCTCCCTAGCTCAAACTTTGGACTTTCAAAAATAAAAACAAAAAAAATTGTGGGCGTGTCAGTAGGCGGATTTTGAAAATATTTACACATGAGCATAAAGGGCCCCTAGAGAGTATATATTAAAAATTTCAGCTCCCTAGCTCAAATTTTGGTTTTTCAAAAAAAATATTTTATTTAATTGTGGGCGTGTCAGTGGGCGGATTTTGAAAATTTTATGTCCCAAGCAGTTTTATGGGCCATAGATCATATATAAAAAATTTCAGCTTTCTAGCTCAAAATTCAATTTTTCCCAAAATTTGTTTTATTTAATTGTTGGCGTGTCAGTGGGCGGATTTCGAAAATTTTATGTCCCAATCAGTTTTATGGGCCATAAATCATATATAAAAAATTTCAGCTCTCTAGCTCAAAATTCGATTTTTTCCAAAATTTTGTTTTTTTGAGTTTGTGGGCGTGTCTGTGGGCGGATTTCAAAAATTTTAAACTTGATTATTTCGGGACCCTAGAGAGTATATGGTTAAAATTTCAGCTCTCTAGGTCCAGTTTAAAGGCCTAATTTTTGCCGACGGACGGACGGACGGACGGACATGGCTAGATCGACATTACTATCGATGCTGATCATAAATATAGTAACTTTTAGGGGTCTACGGGCAATATTAAGGTATGTTACAAACTATGCGTCAAAATTAATATACCCCTAGAATAGGGTATACAAAGTGACCCTTTATATCACAATTCAGTGAAAAGGGAAGCAGCATACAATATGTTGCTGCAAAAACTAAAAGAGCTGGATACGGAAGCGACGAAGGCAAAGGTCAGGGCAAAGATTAATACGAGTAGCATTCGTTCTGCGCATAATAAAGAGTTGAACAAAATAAAGCGCTCAAACAAAAGTGGAATGTATTTCTTCTGACTTTCGACTGCTCACAAGTAAAATGAAAGCTGAACTGAACACCGGACTGAAGTCTAAATGCACGGTTTTTTTTAACTGAACTGACAACTGAACTGATAACTGAACTGATAACTGATCGTCTAAAAGGACTTTCAAGTGGGACTTCTTACCCTACTTGGCGTTTGATTTTAAAGAATCAACCAGTTTTTAAAACCACTGAAATTTGAATAATTTTCATTCAAATTTAACCGAATTAATAGCTTAGCCTTTCGTTCTCGATTTGTTTTTGTTTTTTTTTTTTTTTGCTTTATTGAAGAGAATTCCGTTATTAAGTAAATGCATTCAGTAAATATATTAAAGGCTTTGAATGACTTTACGCATTGAGTTAGAATTATAATTATTTTTTAAATTTGATGGAATGGGAAGAGTTGGACTGGACAAATTATTTTTTACCTTGACTCTGGACATCGTTAAAAATATCTGGATATCCCGGCGAGTTCTGGTTGTCTGGCAACCAAACTGTAATCACAAAAATAGAGCTTAAATCAAACGCAAACAATTCCATTTACTTAAGTTGGTTAAATAAGTTCAATGACAGTTGGTACTGTTTACGGCAAATCAGTGAAACCATTTCAGAATAAATAAATAAATCCAAAAAATGTTGGAAACTAAGATATTTTGTTAGAAAAATTTAAAACAAAAATTAAATCTTCGTTTGAAGATTTTAAACAAAAGTTCTTGGTTAAAAATATTCGTTTTGGAAATAAATCTTCACAATTTACAATGGCCGCACCGTTCCACACAAAGTTCTCTACTACAGTCATTCGGTATAAATTAGTTGAAGAAAATTCTATACGGAAAAGCAATTCTCCGAATTTTGGTGGCTCATTGAGGGGGGAGGGATCAACATGCCTCCCAGGAAGGTGCGTTACTCCAAGTAACATCCTCCTAGTTTATAAGTTAGATTAAGATAGGTAGGGCGTTTTTGGGAGAGGAAGGGCTCGCCAACTGGTGGTGGTGCTTCCGGGAGGTGATTGACGCTGTAAGGCTTCAGTCGGCTCACGGCGCTTAGAAAGCAATTGGGATTTTGACCACTTGTTGCGTAATGCAACGGGTGCTCAGATTCCCAATTATGGTTAGCACACGTTAAGTAGTTTAAGTAAGTAGAGTAGGTAGTTTGTAATTTATTTTTATATTATAAAATATAAAATTTAAATAATGAGGCCGAGTTTTTTAAAAAAAATTCTCGATGAAAATAATATGTTAAATTGGTTCGTAAAATAGTTTGTAGGCCGAAAGGCAATAATTATAAGGTTATAATTAAGTCTAGAACGTCTGTATGAGGAAAATTAATTAAGAATAAATATACTATTAATTTTAAGTTAGATTTAATCATTTTTGTCTAGTTTTGATATCGAATATTGAATAAAAAATGAATTAAAAAAAAGTCGAAGAAAAGCGTGCCATTTGCTTGATAAGAAAGGTGGTGTTCAACAGAGAGGAGTTGATTACAGAGGTAAGGGAGAGCGGACCTTTCTAGTATAAATCTTTGGCGAAGTGGCGCAGAGGGTAATGTGTTGGACTACTAATTCAAAGGTCTCAGGTTCAAATCCCGCCGGATCTCAAAGTTTTTTCCACTGCCCCACTTTTTGCGAACGTCTGACAAACATCCAAGAGTAGGTATCAATTGCCATGAGAAGCTTCTCAAATTCGCCGCTCGGATTCGGCGTAAAATTGTTGATCCTTTCAAATTCGCAAAAGCAAGCGGTTAAAGAAGCCATGTCTTGCGCCCCGTGTATCTTATATTTATTTTATTTATGTCATTCCTGACGTTTTCGTTTCGTTTCACATTATACATAGGTGCATTCTCTCTCATGCATTTATTTATTTGTTTGATGTGTGTGTGTGATCTGTAAATTAAGTTTTGTTCTACACAAGAAAAGTAGGATTGCATGAGCACTCACTCTGCACTCACAGAAATTGCTTTTGTTTCTATTTTGCATGGAAATCAAAATGCATTACTGTTATTGTGTTTGCGGCGTTACAATTTCGTCTTATGAAATTGTAATTCGTTCGGTGTAGTCGAAAAAATAAAATATGCGGACATTTTTTTAAAACTGGTGTTTTAAAACGGTGATAGGATGCGGATTACAGTCAGGCGATCACTTATGAGGGGATCAATCTGTACTCTGGAGGCCCAGTTCCGACATTTTTTCTGGACGGTGTATCAGTAATCATCCACTCAGCAATTTTTGCAAAATCAAAATAAAACACAGATAGGAAGCACAAATGTATCCGCCGGAAAAAATTGTGGGCCCTACGTTCAAAATCAAAGTTCAAAATTTAAAAAAAGGGTCCATCTTCTGAAAATGTTTGGCAACACTTGATACTTCACACAACATTTGTTTTCAATAGCAAGTTTCAGTGGAGGATTTCATAACCCGACGTGTTGTTTTTGCGACTTTTCCTTCGCTTTCTCGCTACGATGTGTATGCGGATAAAGATATGGATGCAGAAAATAGGTATGTATGTTTTTTTACTCAAGCATATACATGCTTTATTCATATTTGCATCGTAAGTAAAACAACAACATAGCCAATATATGCTAACTTCAGTGTGGATAACTATCGCCGCTAATGCCTTAAGCGGATGTAGGTCAGTACTTCCAAACACCGTTTTCTACGTATTCCGATAACTTTTGTTATCGAATGTCAAAACTTTGACATTTCTCATCTACTGAAGAGACACATACCCCCAACTTTTACTCGCGTGTGAAGTTTCATTTTTACCAAAAATTATTTAACCGCTGAAATTTCCAAACCACTTGTCATTAAGGGTCAATTACTTTATACTTAGTTAGATTTTTAATCCGAGCAGTATTTTGGAACTTAACTTCCCATTCCCGAAGTCCTATCGAGGCCAACCTTGTTTTTTTAAATTGCAATTTCTTGCCTTACACGACGGTATTATTCGATTTTTAATCCGAGCAGTATTTTGGAATCTAATTTTCAGGTTCAATATACTCTAGTCTGATTGGAGAAACAGCGGAAATGACCAATGACAGCCTGTACAGTGCTGCCAAGTTAGAGTCCAGCGTTTTTTTGCTCTTTTTATCTAACCCTATATATGTACTCTTCAGTAAAAAAAACAACCCTTATATCAATTTCATTTGATAGGGTTAGCTGTGTATTTGGTAGATAATGTTCTGTGGTCGAAACTTTCAAAGGGATGTCGGTAAGAATCGAGTTATATGGACTGTTAGACTGTGAATTGAATTTCTGACTAAACTTGCCAATTTTTTTTGCAATGCACTTCATTTTCTAACCCATTAGGTATGACGATGAGAATAAAAGTATACTGTCCCTTATTAAATAATAATTAAAATGCTTATACGACTTGGTTTTGTGTTCGTCGCCGCCGTTCCCAACTGCCGCTTTTTGGGAGCGACAACAGATTATAGCCGTGTTTCTTTGCACGCGGATATAGGGATGGCATCAGAAAACGACCATCGCCGCTTAAGAATTCATCAAAAAAAACTTGGCAGCACACATGCACCTATGACATGCACCGTGACACAGCTGTAAGTTGTAATTAAGAAATTTGTATTGAAAATCCTTCCGCCAATTGAAATTGATGCCAAGCATATTCTTAATTTATGAAAAACAATTTCACATTAACAGATTTGCTAAATTCAATTACCTTTATAATGAGGTTTGAAAAAAAATAATAATAAAATCACGAACAAAATATTCGGCGGGATGTGTTAGTGGTCGGAGGGATGTCAAACTTTGACATTTCCTGAAAAATTCATCGCATCGGTTCATCAGAAACGAAGAAAATGGGTTTTGGAAGCACTGTTTATCCCCGCTAACTGACTTAGCGGCGATAGCTATCCCCGCTAAAGTTAGCGTATATAGGATAAGTTGTTGTTGTATTTTACATGCAAATTTCAAATTATCCCTATATCCGCGTGCAAAGAAACACGGCTTATGATGGTGCTCGCATCTTCAACATGGGAAGCAAACTTGCAGGTGATCATTGTCGGTCTTTTCCACCGCTACTCCATCGTCGATGATGCTGGTGATTGCGCATATGTTTGCCCCGCATTTTCTACACGTGTTCATATCTTTTAATCTGAATCGCTTGGCTTCAGAAGACAGGGTCAAGACAGGATACCTGCCGGTACCCTAAGCTGCCCTCTGCTTTATGTATGGATATCCCCAGATATCTTTTTGTCAAAATGTAGCCATAATGCCTTGGATACTCTATGCCCCGTACCACATAGGCTCTCTCATGACCTTTGCTACGTCCAGAGTCTCGTACATTTTATACCGCAGTGTCCTGGCACCCAATACAGTCTCCCTCGGCTCTGCATGTAGACATCATTAAGCATTGTGCGAAAGCTTCTGTTTTTTTTTTAACTTGCGTAGGTATGCTTAAAGTTTTTTTTTTAATGATACAGTACCCTTATAGTGTAAGAAACACATTGCAATCATTTTCTGTTTTGTTGCTGCAAGCACATATTCAATTTTGAAAACCATGGCCCTGGTCAATAACTAGGATTTGATGTTAACTGATTACAGTGCATTGAGTGCAGCCTGATTATCGATGTAGATGACGATATCCCTAACGGATATCAATCGCACACTTTTCATAGACACTTTTAGGTCTAAATCGGCAGCGTAAATGCCAGAGCCAATTCCTTCCGGGCGCCGTTTTAGAGCCGACTGTGTAGATTACAAATTCATTAAATTTGTTATTGTTTCTCTTTGTCATTCATCCTTTTCCGGATATGATATATCACACGGAATGTCAAAGTTGACCAAAGGGATTATTTCATCTGTTATTATTGGATTGCCTGGCAGTAGCTCTGCCAAGATCGAGCAGTGTCCAATATCCAAAAGTAATTCAGAATAGTGAGCCGTATGACATTGTAGCAAGTTGGTTGATCAAACGGTATTTAATGCATGCCTTAGGAGCTGGGTAGAACTGTTGGAGATAGTGAACTTCGTATTGACATCCACTCTTAGCTCTGTCTGCTATAGAACGAAATTAAAGCAAGTTCGGAATAGTTTCAGAGAGCTACATCCAAATACTCATTGCGCATAGGTCAATCATGCTTTCTCCTTCCCATACTTGGTTAATGATTTGATGCATGTAGACTATCAAAACATCACTTCCGTGATTGAAGAGCTCCGGTGGTAAGACATACTGGTGGATATATTGCGTTCTCTACACGATGCAGAATAATGTTGGCCGCTTGTTCTCATAAAACAGTTGAGCTCTTATTTTTCCGCAACAACAAAATGTTCATGGTCGATTCGACAGTCTAGGAAGAGCCAGCGGCGCAGTGGCTCGGTGGCTATGCGTTGGACTACTCAGCAAGTGGTCTCAGGTTCAAATCACTGCGGGGTCAAGTAACACCCAACGTTTTTATTCCACTTCCCAACCCCTTGCGAAAGCCTGGCAAACATCTAAGAGTATCAATTGCCCACGGGCTTTATATGTTTTTTGAAGAGGCAGCTTTAGCTCTTAATGCCATTTTCTTGAGGGCTTTAATTTCAATTATAAATAGAAAACAAACCTCATTATAATGACAAAGCACGTCAAACTGTTAATTGTTAAGAAATTGAACACAACGCCACTTAGCGGCGCCCTGAGCATCTATGAGTCGAACAAATGTCCACAAGCCCGTTTAACCCGCAAGGCGTGCCACTCAAATAAATGCCAATGCATATCAAAATTAATCTATTTCTTTTACTTTTTTTTTGCAAATAATAATATGTACTATACATATGTACATACTATTTTTAATTGAACACAATGCCGCGTAGCTCAGTTTAAGTCTTAACGTTAGCGGTTCTGCCTTAATGCCAAATACAAATGACAATTAAGGTCATGGTCTTTGATGCCCTTCTATGATGGACCTTATTGTCAAGTTAGACAATAAATAAAGCTATACCAGATAGGTATAAAGGCATCTCTTACTTTACTAACAAATACTGAATGCCGCGACACAGAGACATCCCCAATCAGTTGAAGGCAGACAAACCTTAGTCCGCAAGATGGTTCTAGCTAATTTTTATTTGTGAGCTTGCAGTTCTTAGCCCATGTACAAAAAACCAATGCTAATCAATATTGGCCTTAAGTATTCTAATATGTATGTCACGGATGCAAATTCTGATTGATTACGGACATTCCTAATATGCTACAAGGCTTAAAGTGGTTAATTGATTTGGATATAATGCTTATAAAGGGTTTTCAATAAGAGCGGTACAAAAGTTTTTTTTAAATAAAACAAAAACGGTTTTGGATATCAATGAAATTCTTTATTCCTGTGAAAGTACGGTCGATGCCATTATGTAATCGATTTCTTTTGCATGGCCACCCCGGGCACGCTTGCAGAAGTCCAGACGCTGAACCCAATTTTCGACGGTTTTCAAGCATAAATTGGCCGATACTGCTGCAATTTCACGTTCGATATTCGTACGAAGTTCATCAATCGTCGCTGGCTTGTTGGCATAGACCATAGACTTGACGTAGCCCCACAGGAAATAGTCTAACGGCGTCAAATCGCACGACCGAGGCGGCCAAGCGACTGGACTATTTCGTTAGATAACACGGTTTCCAAAGTTGGTTTATAATAAAAAATTTTAATAATTTCGACTCGTTATTGGCTCGTATATCTTTTCATCATGAAATGGCAAACCTTACTGAAGGGAAATGTCAAAAGAGCGGCAAGAAATTCGGCGTCGTTTGCTGTCCCTGTCGCTCTACTTTTGTAGCGTTCCTGTTGAAAAACCCTTTATATTGACACAATGGGCGCGTTCAAATTACAAGCCAACTGCGAGTTCCCTCGAGTAGTGAAACCTCTATCACTTGCCAAACGATGGTCACGTAAGTTATTCGATCAATGGGGAAGGGTAAAATAGTAAGGACTAGCAGTTACCCTGCAAATTGAAAGCGCCAAATGGCAAATAAGTCGTTCAAAACCTTTTGTAAATTAATACGATTTAAGCAACAATGTAACAAAGAGGGAATGCCCATAATAGTTGTTAGCCCGCCCACCAAGGCTGTTTTTAAGGCTGCTTAATCGCATTGAATTACCAATTGACTCGAACATGCAAACACACAAGCTAATGTTTATAATTGCATTTTCTCCTTACTAAATATTATACTCTCTATATACTTTTCTCAATCAGCATGGCATTTACGACATCCACCACTTAGCGGGCATGCTTTCGCTTGTCTGTTTGCAGAAATACCCGGTGACTATTAATTGATCTGTAAAGTTCGTAGTTTTGTGACACTCACTGTCAACGTGAAAGAAGGGGCAAAAAACAATAAAATGCTAATCACAGATGGAGGTTCCATCGATTGTAAACAATAATAACTATGATCGTGGTGATCATAACAGAACGGTTGGCCCCAAAAGGTTCATACAACGAAAGGCAACCAACATAAAACCAACCGCTGAGGCCTTTCATTCAGCAAAAGGTGGAACACCTATTGGAGCCCACTGATGATTAGAAAAAATGAAGCTATTTCTTTGCGTTGTGTTTAGTACATCCGCAGCCACGGTGCGGTTTTTGGAAAGAATTCCTCGGCTAACAACAACTTTCAGATATAATAACCTAACCACACGACGATCGACCGGTATTTAAATTTGTTTTTTCCCCTTTTCTGTGTTTATTATTTTTTTTACTCATTTGCTTATGAGTTGGGCATGGGCTTGGGATTTGGACGGGAGAAAGAAAAGAGATACGATTCCTTTTTCTTTTGTTCTTTAACGTATACCTACTTTTGTGTTTGCTTCGTAATGACAATGGGAATTAGATGTGCACTTGACAATTTTACTTTTGACCTGTGAATTCCTTCTGTGGACATTTATTTCAAGGAATATGGAACCGATGTGGGTTTTATAAAAATGTCAATTTGTATTCGTATAGCTACTCAAAGTTACTAAAAACTGCTAAAAGTTGTTCCCACTTGCCGTCAATTGAAAAAAATACGAATTTCGGCCCACGAAATTCCTTTGGGCAGATTGTTAAACATGATACGAGTACATATTTGATATTTCAGTTCGTTATTTTTCTTTCAAATGAATCCGTATGACTTTCTTCTGATTTAGGTAGGTACTTTATGGACTAATAACTAATAACGATACTTAATTAAATATTTTATGAGTGTTGATGTAGTCTTGCAAAAAGGGATAAAGTAGTCAGCGATATCATTTCTCGTACTTCAGCCACATAGTTAAAGAATAAACTCAAAAAAAAAAAACATATGGTTATACAATAAAGCCAATTGAGAAGAACGAAACGGTTTCTTTAAGAGTTTTAACTAGTCGCTGTGCTTCCTCGACAACGACGTGGATGCTGCCGCTGATATGGTAACAAATATAATTAGCATGGGCATATAAACCTTTATTTAGGTAAAAAGTATTAAACCCAAGGTAAACCCGTGGTGTGAATTGAGCTGCAAAGAGGCGATCCGATTTGAAGATGTAAGCTTTTGGTCATAGGAAAACGGAAAAAAGTTCAAACGAACCAGAAATGACTGCAATGCCCACATTTATCATATTTAATTCTTCTACAATTAAAAGCTGAGGCAAGAAATACTGCATAGTCCCACGGTTGTTTATCAAAAATATCTTGAATTCGGCCTCGGCATCTATCCCGACACTAATTTACAATGAAATTCCAGCTGTTAGCTCTTTAGATAAATCCAATATGCTTCCTGCTTACTTTGCAGCTAGCTCAACGTTTCCAGATTGTGCTTTACCTAACCCTGTACTCTAGCGCGTAGAATACTCCGCGGGACCAATCCGCTTTCGCATTCTTGCAGTGGCTAGAGTACTTCGAGATATTGAAACACACAAATCCGCTGGCTTAGGTGGTATTTCCACTATCGTTTTGGAGAGGTGTTCTTCTACGCTGGCAAAACCACAGCGTAAGCTTTTTTATCTGTCCTATTTTTCATTGCTCTTTCCGAGAGGGTGGACAAAAGCATTTGTACAGCCTGTTGCACTTGATATTTCGAAAGCATTTGACAGAGTTTGGCATCAAGCTATCTTATCGAAAACGCGTTCATTTGGAATCGTTTATACACTTTTTTCAATGGTTTAGAAACCACCTTCAATTCAAACTGTTTTATACGGATCCAAGTCTGCAATTCACTGAAGTAGTGCTGGTGTTCGTCAAGGCTTAGTTTTGTCTCCGACTCCATTTCTCATTATTATCTATAAATGATCTCCTGTCTGTAGCTTTTAATCCAATTCATTCTTTCTCTGTTGACATTACTCTAAGCTTTCCCTATTCGTTTCCTGGTTCACGCCCCTCACATTCGGGTGTGGAATTGGAACGACATCGCATGTTTATCTCATTACATTTCGATCTTGACAACATAGTTCCCCACTCAACACAACCAATAGGGTGGAATATAATGCTTCCAAAACACAATGCACTCTTCTGTCATTGAAGCGAATCCTGAACTGTCTGCCATTATCCATGAATGCACATATGTATGTCGATGTCACCAAAATCGCTGCAAAATTTCTAGGCTTCCTTCAGCAATGTAAAAAAAATTGCAACCCCTTCTTGTCTGGATACAATTTATAATGCAATTATTCGCCTTAAACTTGAGTACAACACTCATATCTGGTCTGGTACACAAATTACCTATTTGGAGCTACTAGTCATTATTCAAATACGCGTGATAAAACTTATAAACGATCGAGATACATTGAAATCAGCTGACTCTCTTAGTCATCATCACAATGTCTCCTGCATATCGCTGTTTTACCGATATTTCCGCAACACAAGTGCTCAAACAAAATAGCCAGCTGTATTCCACTCTAAGAACATTTCAACTAAAATACCCGCCATGCCATGAATGCACATCAGTTTACCCTCAAGCCGGTTTCTGCTCTGTCATCCTCATCCCCCCATTGCTCGCACTATATGTGACTTATGCCTACATTTTAAGGGTACTTAAACTCCCTTTAGTGCACGCAAATTATAAAAAAAAATCGAAGAGTGAATGTGGTTTTCTATGACAATCCTTAATATTTTGTAATCCTATAAACTTAATTCTCCAAATGTCTACCTTTTAAGAAGGGCTGTTCGTCAATTATAGGCACCTCATATTTATTATCTGTTATCAGTCAATCCTCCTACATTTCTAAAAATTAGTTAAAGTCCAGCTTTGACTTACATCATCGAATTATAGATCCCATGAGCTAACTTACATCCCCCAAATGAATGGAAATTGTGCGACATTGTTGCAGCGGCATAGACAGAAAGACCCACAAGAGAGATGAAAAACAACATCAAAATCAACAACAACTTCAATGAGAACAGCAAGAGCCAGAGGCCCGGCTCAAGCTCCAATCTCCCAGCCACCTCCATTTCCAACCAACAACAACATTATAGTTTTCAAAAGAGATACTGGTATTCGTTTCGTACTTGTATTTTGTATACCATTCCCGCATGGTTTACACTTACTCGCTTGGCAGCAGCAGCTGAGACGTGATTCTCCAATAAACCAGCGCTCAGTTAGAGTTTAGTCCGATACGCGAGTAGTCCGTACAGAAAGGTAACAAGTAACAACACTACAAGTATAGAGCGAGAAAACATGTATAGGAGAAAAAAATGCTTTAGATTTAGATACGTAAACAATACCGTGTGGATCGCCGTTGCCGTTGTATCGTGTGCTCGCGCCGTCGCAACCACGGCAGCCATAACGCTACCGTTCTACAACCTTTCTTCGCGTCGTCGATTTTGTTTGCATTGAAATGGCCTAATTAATTACTTTACGCTCAACATTAAAGTGCAGTGTTAATAGCCGATCGCGTCACAAGCAAAAGCATCGGTGAAATAATAATTAATTGTGTTTTGCTAGCGAAAATTGTACTTGTGTTACATAAATTGTGAAACAAATAAATAAATAAAACAAATTCTGTCACCTACATACACGGTGACATTCCCATATTCTGCTGATAGATACTCGTAAATACAAATATATGATCGCGACCATTATCCCCAACATAGAGTGCACCTATTATAAGAATCCGACTTGGAATCGATAGCGCAGGAATAGCACCCGGAACATGTTATTTTCGTATTGGAATTGCAAAAAAAAAGCTAAAATAGCGCGGTAAAAAGAACGCACACACCAACTACACCACAGAGAAGCCGAAGAAGCTCAATCAATGCGTTGGATTGAATTGTTTTCCCATTATTTTTTTTCATTCTTGTTGGTTTATTTTCATCGGAGGCAGTGATCTTGGATCACTGACATCCTTGAATTGTGAATTCAGAATTCACTGGTGAAAGCATTCCGTCAAGATTCTTGTGTTTCACTGGTGATCGTGAAGTGTACTCGCATGTCCGAAAGTATAGCGATCGTGCCCAAGAGTGTGACTGATCTTTAAACGGTCGTCGCCAAAGGCTTCTTAAAGTTTTTCATTGAAATTAAATTTTTTTTTCAGCTCAAATTTGCAGGAGTGAAAGGAATTTATTCGAAAAAAAAATTGTGACTAGGAAATTTGAAATCCATAGTGGTAGTGAATTTTAAAAATCGTGAAATTTAAGTGAAAAAATAAAATAAAATAATTATAATTAAAGTTGGAATAGCTGAAACTTACATATTGCGGATATTTTGGTGTATTCGAGAGAGAAACCATCGAAGGAAGCGAATCTTTCATCGATCAGCTGGAAGAGGTAAATCTAACCCGGAAGACCCAACATCTTTGAATAAAACAACGTAAGTGAAATTACACTGAGCGACCATTCGGTTGGGTCAGTTTTTTTTTAATTTGATTAATCGTAAATACTTCGTTTGATTTAAACAATACCAAAGTAAAAACAATTGGTTATTTGATAACCGTGTGGTTTAATAAAAGAATCTTTTTAAATTACTTACAGAACAAGCAAGGTTTTAGGGTATTTTGTAGGTCTAATAATAATCGTAGCGCACTCTATTATCAATAGCGGGTACCCGGCATGCGTGTGCGTTGCTGCGCCTTACAATAAAAAATATGTTTGTACTCATGTACCTACATGAGTTAGAAGTTATACCTACCTCATTGACCTGACATTTATGTAAATACATGTTAAAAACCGGATACTAAGTAGGAAGATGAGAAATATATTTGATAAAACCTTAATTTAGTGAAATTAACCTTGACCACAGAAATACTGTCGTTTTTAACGACATTTCGGAGAAATATAATTTGTTTTGGTTCCAAGGTGCTCCTGGTAACATAACCTTATGTCAAATTAAAGCGGCATTCTTAGGTTGGGAATCAGTTTTCACGGTACAAATTTAAATGTTTCCTCCTATCTATCTGAAGGGCTGTTTCTTTCTAGAAAGTCGTTAGCCAGTTTTTTGTTTTTACCCACATCACACAAACAAATCCAATAACTTAACTAAGAGCCACGGAGAACAACTTCCTCAAAATTGTATTAACTGGGAATAACTCAATACCGCCGTAATACTTTTGGATACTTTTATCATAAAAAAGAGTATCTCGGGGATACTTGTTGCCTCCAATTCACAATTCAACTAAAATGTGGATTAATTAAGATGCGGCCGGAGAAGTTCTATTCTTTTGTTAATTTGTTCAGCCTAACTTATTCACCTTTCTCAATAATAATTGTTAAACTATCACATCCCCATTGAAGGCATTAAATTCGTTATACCAACTCACATTCACCTTTAAATTTCCATTTTTTATTTTTAAATTCAAAAAAGTCAGAATCCAAAAACTTAACATCCACATGCGCCGGAACACTTTTGAATACTTTTTCTTGTCTCCTAAAAACCGAACTTAAGTCAAACGCAATCAATTTCATTTAATTAACTTGGTCATGCAAATGTTAATCGCTGGACCTTTTTTTGAATGAAAACATGAATTTTGATACGTTTTTGGCACATAGTAGCAGTAGCATATATAGTAGCATACATAGTACATAGTGCATATTTTTATCATTTTATTTCACCAAATTTCACCTTTCGTTAATAAAAAACCATTGCCGTTAGGAAGTTAATTGGTAAGCAAATAATCGTTAGGTTTTTGTGGGAAAACTTTTAATTTTGATACATTTTGGCAGTTCAGTTTTGATTAAAAAACTCTTTTTGCATTAGCTAAAGTTCAAATGGCGATATTAAAATTGTCGGTATTTGGCAGTAAGATTTACAACTAAAAATAATTGGCACTTCACCTGTGATCGCTGGCAAAGATTTTCAAATGGGGTGCAAATAAATATCCCATCGCATAATGCTCGATGGGTAATTTATTGTGTCATGCAGTTTGGGAAAGGGTTTTCTGGTTGTAGTTTTTATTGCGAAGTCGATAAGCTTCATATAGAAACCACAAATCGCCACCATCATATTGGCATGGTGCATGTAAGATAAATAATGAAAAATACCTGTTTTAGTATAAACTGAATTTTGCGAAGGGGTTCCCGTTTATTGGTAAAAACTTTAAAATCAATAAGCAATATAAGATTTCAACTTTAATACTCAAGTATAAATTGTTTAACAATATCTATTGGTTAATTGAAAAATTTGAAGGCCCTTGTGTAAGCCCTTTTAAGGCTTTTCAAACAAGATTTAATACTTTTCTATTTAATAATAATAATATTTAATATAATTTTCAATACTTTTCTAAGTTTTTTTTCAAGTACGTTTGCAGACTTTTTGGTAACTTTAGATTTGGGTGGTCTTGCCTTGTGGTAGTTCGGTGTGTTTGGGTGTGGAGTTCAAGCCATCCACCATCTTTTTATTGTATTTTCATGCATTCATACACATGTTGAAATTCGCAAGAAATTGAAAGCAAAGTGCGAACATATAACGAACATTTCTACAATGTATGCGGAATTTATTCCAATAAATTTCCATATACGATGCCGGGTAATTAACAACGAACTTCATTTCATTTCGATAAGGGAAGCAACTGGGTTCCGAAATCCGACAAATCGTGACAGCGGAAACTCGAAAATCCGTCAAAGAGCGACGAACTATACTCTATCCAACAAAAATTGTCGGTACAGGCCTTATGGGGGAGCTTTTTTCTACCAGTGGTGCCTGTAGATACTCTCACGGCACTCAAAAGCAAGAATTGCCACTGATATAAAAACCAAACCACTGTCCTACCAATGAATTGTTGTTTTAATTTTCCTAAAATTCGCATACAACCCACCACAACCAGTCTCCCACACAGCCGAATGGGTTCGCTTGCTATTATCATCCACCAAAATAAGCAGTGTGTGTGACTGAAGCACATCAGAAGAGTATTACCATCTCTACAATGAAGCATATCATTACGAGTTTTTCTATGATTTTGTCAAAGAACTTTCGGTTTTGGTGCTTTTGAGAACGAATTATTACGTGTGGTATTGTCATTCGGTTTTAATTTGATTATATTTGTATTGTACAGCTGCACAAGGTTTTTTTTACCATCTGTTTAGGTACTCGTATATGACATTGCGTCGTGGTTATATAATTTTGTATTCTAATTGCCTGATTGTGTCTACCTTTCACAATATACATATAGTGGAAAGGACTGGGAAATGTTTTTAGAAAGTCTTGCTGATTGAGTTTATGTCGCAAACTGTTTAAATAAAAAAAAACATAAATATATATTTTCATCTCATTATGTACCTGATTGTATGATGTCTTTGTTTTTCCGATGAATGACGCCTGTTTTGCCAATGAATACGGGAATTCCCAAAAGGAAGATCTCAAGTAAGGTAGGGATGCAATCATACAATGGGTTGCTTGAAATCGTTAAACGTTACAAAGCCAAGTATGAAACATACGTCGTGGATGAAATGTCTCAAAATGCGGGACATAAAGTGCTTCGCTTGCCGCCTTATTACTGTGATCTTAATCCATATAATTGGTTTGGGCTCAAGTAAAAGGGTTTGTACCAAGCCAAAACAAGTCATTTAAAATGGCTGAAATAAGAGACTTACTAACGACAGCACTTACAAGGGTTGACAAGGAAAAATGGCATCGATGTGTCCAACACGTTGAACAGGTTGTTGAGCAAAATATGTGGGAAATGGACGTTTTTGCCGAGGAAGCAGTTGAAAGGTTAATAATAGACCTAAATAACAGTAGTAGCAGTGATTACTCATCGGATTAGTTGAATAGTGATATTAGAAATTAGTATTTTATGTTTTACAATATTTATAATGAATAAATTGGATTACAGTGGTATATTTTTTTTTGTGTTACGAAATTTATATATTTTGTTGGTCTACTGGAGATACCCTTAAAAAAACGCGCCTATTATTATCTTACCAGAAAAGGAAAAAGATAAATCGAATTTATTTCGTTCCGCAATATTTTTATTTTAAATTGGAAGATAGTTACCCTAATAGAATTGCTCTCTGAATTATGGCGAATTATCATACACACTACGGCAACCCTGTGAGAGCTTTAAAGAGGGACCGATTTATGTAAGTCATTGCAACCAGACTGAGAGACAAACATCCTATCTTCCCTGTACTGACAATTTTTGTTGGGTAGAGTACAGTTGGGTTCCAAAACCCGATAATTGCGAAGTAGGTTCCGACATCCGATTTGAAATCAAAAAGTCTTCATTTCTCTAAAAAAAAGTATTTCATAAAGATCACAACTCAATTTTGCGTGGGTGTTTAAGTCAGAACTTCTCTTAAGGGAGACTTGTAATTGGTAGTTCACCCTACTTGGTGTTTGATTTTAAAGAATCAACCAGTTTAGTCCCTCCAGGCGTATTTTAAGAAGATTTCAATTTGAATAATTTTCATCTAAATTTAACTGAATTATAATAACTCAGCCCTTTGTTCTTCTTTTCTGTTGTTTTGCTTTATTGATTGGAATTCCGTTATTAAGTGAAAGCGTTCAGCAAATATATTAATGGCTTTGAAAAAGGTTTCGCAGTGAGTGAGAAAACTAATAATTTTTTGAATTTGATGTATTGGAAAGAGTTCGAGTGGACAAACTGTTTTTTAGCTGGACTCTGGACATCGCTGAAAATATCTGGACATCCCGCCGAGTCCTGGCTATCTGGCAACCATATATTCATGGTATCTCCTGTATTGCGGTAATATTTGCCTAATATCGCGCGTGGTCAAGATTTTGAGCAGTGAGTGAATAGTGTATTGACGTTCCTTGTCGTGAGCTTAAATGAGGCGTGTCCATATCCGAAGCTGGTGACTTTTTTTTTGACGTGGCAATGAAGTGGAAAGTATGTCAGTAATCCACTTCTTGAATATGAGCTCTCGCTGTCAAAATAGGGTCATGCAGTGTAATCGGCATGTCTCAAATGACCTAATGACCAAATGACCATGCTGATTTTGAGAGATAAAAATGACAAAATTGCATGCAGTGTAATCGGACAATAAGCACGAATGCCAGTATAATGACCTAATGACCATATGCAATTTATTGAAATTTGGTTATGGCATTACTGTAATTTTTGTCATCTGAAAATTGTCATCTTTTCCAAGAGTGCAGTTATTTAATACTTCAATAATAACATTTGTGCATGATAATAATAATATTTTTGGATAACATTTACCGTACATTGTTTTAATAATTACATTTTTATTATACTTTTGTTCAGTGATAATTAGTGGTTTTCTTGTTATTTTTATGTGCATGGTTTAGTATTTGTTGTGTAATACCTGTTTCCGATTACATATCTGTTTTATTTATTTTGTTGAAAAATTAAGTTTCGCTTTAACATGTACGGCGTTACCACAACTCACTCTGAAAATATAACAACAAATGCCTTTAATGACCAGCAGGGCAAAAATTACCAAAATGGCCATTGTGGTCACGTAGTCTAATATACTACCTTGACAGCGCGGAACTTTTGGTCATTTGACAGATAATCTTGTCATTTGGCTGTGGTCATTTGAATGCCAACTCGGCATACAGTCTAATCTCACCTTTAGTCTTGAAAATCCTTAATGACGTCAACCCCAAATATTATGGAGTAGCGCACGTGTGTCATGCTGGCTCTGGACGACACCGTCGACCCAATCCAGTGACCACCCGCGGAAGGGCTCATATTAAACTACTGAGACTCATCAGCCAGTCATTTTAAGCAAATCATTATAGTGTTGCTATTTTCTTCTTGTTCAACACTCGTGCTTATGAGTTTAGCAAGTCAAGTCTGGGAGACATTAACAGTACCAGGGTTACCACGGGGAGGTAAAATAAGCAAAGTTAAGGTGTAGTCTTAGTTGCGGCAGTGGGCATCGCCAGGTTTATAGCAAGTTAACACCCAACTACCCGCTTGATGTTATTTTCCGCAGAAAGTATCTAAGGTGTATTCATTCTATAGGCTTAACTATGATTTTTAGCATTGCCATCATTATCATCATCATATATATACATTGAAAGCATTTTACTTGCTTTGCGTTCTTCGATAGCTGTTTTAAAGCATTCTAGAGTTCCTTGAAGTCGGGCTCCTTATGGATCGTTGAACTTTTTTGGGCTGTAAGACATATTACTCAGCGCGTTTTTATTTCGTCATTCGACCAGTAATATTGTCCACCTCTTTTGCTGCCTATTATTTGGTTAATTGCTGCATCGCATACTGTGGTTAAAGTGCGGGCTAGTGGAGCGACAGAATCCCTTCTGTTCCGTTGTTGTAGGTGATCAGCATTTCTCCGAACGTATCTATGTCGAAAAGCGTGTAAAGTAAGTAGGTTATGGCTTTGTACGTCTGTCCTTTCATCCTTCTTGAATATTTTCGCCTGGTGGTAGCTTTGCGTATAATCTTCTCAGGCCCGGCGGCTTATACAAAGGCCTTTGCGACGGACGTTTGCACGGTCCAGTGAGTGCTGAGTCTGTCAACTCGCTAAAGAATTCGAAGACTACATTCATAAAATACAGCTGCCTTTGCTTCAAACCGTCTTCCGAATTTTCGTCAATAAGGAATACAGCGATACCCGTTTTTTTGATATTTTAGTCAAAATAAATACGAATTTCAATCAAGACACCCTTTAAAGGTAGATGACTTTTTGTATCAGCCGGCGGCTAATTTAAATTATAAAACTATAATTATCCAAATGACCATTAGAAATTAAACTAATCGAAAAATCTCCTTGGATATCTCAAAGCTCAAAAGTACTCGCTGTGTTGTGCTAGAAATCGGCAGTTTCAAAAAATAGATGATAAATGCTTTTTTTAATTTTTTGTTATTAAACCTTGACTAAAGACGGGTTTTTCTGGAGATAGATCGACGCAAAAATACTTTCATTTCATAGATGAATTGAGCATTTCTTCACTCCAATATTTTGTTTACATCTTTACTGAGAGAATACCATCTCAGGCACATTCACATATAGCTGATATAAAATTAATGTCATCAGCAGCACTATAAATCACATCGATTAATCAAAATAACCAAATAAAATTGGAGAAAGTATAAATTTTGCGGGGCTGGTATGCGTTGACTATGGAAGAGTTCCAATCACAGCTGCTATCGACCATAACCTGAAGTAACGTGCCCATAGGTGTAAATTTTGTTATGAACTTATGGTATTATACCATACGTCGGAATGGAAAATTCTCCGATCTCATACAATCAGTGGATTTTTGCTTCGAAATCATGTTCGGAGGAATACTTCGAAGCAAAACTCCTCCGAGGATTTTTACTTCGAATCCTTATTCGGATAAATACTTCGAAGCAAAACTCCGGACGGATAACTCGCAATGGCCAATTATATTGGATCGACCGTAAATCGATTTGGATATCCAATAAATAGCATAACGGATACAATTATTGGCACCCCCTTTTTTTGCACCAACTATTGGCACCCCTTCATTCATAAGCGATTTTTCCAAAAAAATTTCATCTAAGCAAGCCAATTTATTTTTTTTTAAATTGAAGCTTTTTCCGCACAATTGCGCATCTTTGTTTTGACGAATGAGTCTTCAGTCAGTGAGTGGTAGTGAAGGTATTAATAGGTTTTATACACGTTCATTCATTACACGAATTGTTTTTTTTTGTCAAATGAAGTTACGCTCAAGGGTTTGGATACCTTTTTACTTTTAAATTAATTTTTTATTGATGATTAAATCTATACGGCTAAATATAACAGAATTTTACAAGTATGTATTGCCTTTCGGCATAAAAACTATTTTACGAACTAAGCTAACGTAATCATCGATTCATCGAAAAAGTTATTTAAAATTCGGGATCTTTACTAAATTTTATATGTTTACTAGCTGTACCCGCCCGGCGTTGCCCGTACTCAAGAGTCTAAATCCTTGGTGTTCTCTGCGCCTAACAAAAATAAATACTTGTCTTTTTTTGATGAGAAACAAAATTGCTAGTCAAACTTGGTGGACCGATTTCGACCAAACTTCACAGAAACATATTCAAGTCAATACGAAAGCTTGATTTGATTTGAGCTCAATCGGTTCCGTGGTTAAAGGGACTGCACATTTTTCTGCGCTTTGTTTAGCCCGATTACGCTACTTCGTTGCTCCGCTAGGGGAAGGTGCTAGTTGCCTGGCAGGCGCCTATGTCACCTGACTTTTTTGAATCGAACAACAACACAAAAGAAAGAAACTTCGATTTTTATTTTCTTTCAATCAATTTGTTATGCGCACGGTTTAACAACATGCAGCAATGTCAACAACGAAATCGACCAACATATACAAAACTGGGAATATAGCGCCACCTATAAGAATGCAACTTAATTATAAATATGTATCTCGAATTTTACAATATTAGCTCCCATTAGTGAACACGATATTTTGTGTGTTTCATACACACGCTGCAACTGATCATTTTGGCGATGTAAAACTATATCCCCTGCCTTCAAATTTTGTTCAACCATTACAATGACAACTTCATTGATTCTTGGTGCACTGAAACGTCTCGCATGTTGTCCTACAGGAGTTTGTATTCAACCGTGCATTGGTATTGGAATGCTACTCGCCGAAATTCTACATTCACGACGTTTCTTCTTCTTCGTTGGTTTTCATTTATTTGAACGCTATGCTGATGACGATTATGTTGTTGTCTATCTCGGTCTCCAGTTCGGACGACTGCACGTTGTTCTTGCGATATTCTTTCCCGTGGTTCCGACACCCCCTATTTCATCCTTTTAAAGTTTTGTTTTCGAGATAAAAAGTAGCATTCGTCCTTCCTAGGGCCCAAACGAAACCGTCAAGCTCAAAATCGTTAAAAACTAACCATTCTGTCTCGAGTTATGCGCATGCAAACTGAAAACGCTCAACAACTGCTGTTGCCTGTCATCATTGTCCACGTCATCTCAATCACCGCTACATTTCAACTTACTCACACATAGGTACTAATGAAAGGATCCTGAAAATACTTGACAAACAAAACATTCAAACACCATCCAACAAATCAAAGTATCGACTCCGTTTCAAAAAGTTACTTTGTGTAACATAATAAACATAAACAAACTTATTAGGTATATTTAAAAAAAATTCAAAATTGTTGAGAACAACAATTTGCTTGGCAAATAATTAAAATAATTGACAACAACAATTGCTTTTAAAATTTAAAAAAAAAATGTTTGTATTTGAAGTGTCACTACTCGATTTCTACCCAGTTTTTTTTTCCCCCAAAGTGCATTTCCCCATACAAACTTTTTGTAGACCACCATTATCACTTAGTAGTATAAAAATTACTTATGAACCTATTCTCATACCTACGGAATATACATATAAAATTTCATCAAAATCGGTCAAGCCGTTTCGGAGGAGTATAAACACTAAAACAGTGACACTGGATTTTTATATTTTAGAAGATATAAACAAATTACAAACTAGGTACCTACTCTACTTATTTAAACTACTTCACGTATTTTACTTTATTGGGATTATGAGCACTCGTTGCTTTCAGCAACAAGTGGTCAAAATCCTTGCTTCCGAACGCGTCGTCAATGTGCGAACTGTCCGCCGGGAGCCGACTGAAACGTTCTAACGCCAGTCACCTCCCAGGAACACCCCCACAATTTGGCGAACTCGGCCTCTTTCAGAAACTCAATAACTAACTGAAACTAACTTATAAACTAAGGGTATGTTGCCCAGAGTAACGCACCGTCCTGGGAAGGCATATAGACCACTTCCCTCTCAACAAGAAACCAAAATTCGATGAATTGCTTTTCCGTATCGAAAAGGGTTTGAATACCTTTATGTTGCAAACGCACAGCACTATTGGAAGGATAAATGGGAAGGAGAGAAGAGAGAAACTGGCGCACGTTGGTTTTATACAATTGTGGGTCGCAGTAAGAAGGGGAAACAGATTAAAGCGAAGCATTCCAAATGAGTATTGTGGCTTAAGTAGGAATTCCTATGTCTTGCATTATGATCCATTTAAGGTTGTTGTACAAAAATTACACTTTTCATGCTCACCAGAGAGCATACTTACAGATCTGAAAAACAAAAATTTTAGAATTGATTAGAAGCTGCCAATATATGTACTAAAATTTAAAAGCAAACAACACCTCCCATAATTTTCGCTTTCTTTTAAGCATGACGAAAACATAAAAAGATGGATTAGATATATAATTAAATATATCCATGGAATGAAAGTAGAGATTCACGCCTTGAAGAAATAAAACTACCCCCACAGTGCAAGAACTGCGCAAAGTATTTACATACATATAAGTAATGCAGCTCTGTCCCAAGATGCGTAAAATGGGCAGGAACCACCATAAAAAAATCGGCAAGAGTACGATAACTCAGGCGACAAGAAAAAATAACGGTTTTGTGTAGAACAGTAAGATACAAGCACTTTTTACTATGGGAGGGGGTCTATCTCGCCCCCATTTGGCCGGGAGAAGCGTTTTCTAAAAAAAAAAACTTCTAATGGTAAAAAAATATTAAAAAATAACGGTATTACTTACAATTAAGTATTACACATTTTTTAAAGCTAAAAGTCCGTTCTATCATACTGTTTTTATACCAAGTGATTTCCATTAATATTTTTTGGAAAAAATAATTTCAAACTTCTGCCCAAATGGGGTGAGATAGACCCCCCCTCTCATAGTGCTTGTAAATAACTGTTCTACACAAATCTGTCGTTAAACTTTTTCGCCTGAGTTATCGTACTCTCCCCAAAAAATCTGTAGGTAGGTAGGTAGAAGTGGCGGTTCGGCTTGAACCCAATAAGCACTTATTGTGCCTTTTTGTTACCACGGCTCGTGTGACCTATGTTGTAGTGGTTGTGGAAGATTTGATGTGTGGCTATATCCAACCTGTGGAGTTGAGAAAACGGATAAGATCTTGTATCCCTTTGCTCGATATAGCGTTAAGTTCGTCGAAGAATGGTTGATTCAGTGCCCGCAGTCTAGCTTTTGCTAGTGCCGGACATTCGCAGAGGAAATTGAAGAGAGTTTCTCTTTCGTTTACATTCCCGCAGCTTCGGCAGTGGGTGTTAAATGGGATACCCAGTTTGGCCGCATAGTCTCCAATTGGCCAGTGCCCGGTGATTATCGTCGTAATTCTGGAGACTTCGGGGCGGGTTCTGTTTAGAAGATCCCCTGTTCTTCTTTTGTCATAAGTAGGCCATATCTTCCTCGATATGATGCAGTTAGTTAACCTTCTCCATTGAAGATTGGCTTTCTGCAGGAAGTATGAGTGTATTTGTGTCTTGACGGCACCTAGCGGAATGTGAACCCTTGCAGCGAGTGAGCCGTGCAGAGCTGAGCCCTGCCTGGCCAGCTCATCTGCACGCTCGTTTCCTGTTATGTTACTATGCCATGGAACCCAGAGTAGTGTAACACTGAAACGTTCGCCCAGTCGCGCAAGCTCGTTCCGGCACTCCTGCACCAGTTTGGAGGATATGGTAGCCGAGTCAATAGCTTTGATTGCGGCTTGACTATCTATGAGGATAGCAATGTTTTGTTTGTACGATGTGTCACGCCCTAGTTGCGTGCAGGCCTCTCGGATAGGCAGTAGTTCCGCCTGGAAAACGCTGGCAAAATCCGGCAGGCGAAGGGATATTGATATTTTTAGTGATTCCGAGTAGACACCGGCCCCCACACCACAGTTGATCTTAGAACCGTCGGTGTATATGACCGTGTCGAAATCT
Source organism: Portevinia maculata (assembly GCA_949715645.1). Classification (NCBI taxonomy): domain Eukaryota; kingdom Metazoa; phylum Arthropoda; class Insecta; order Diptera; family Syrphidae; genus Portevinia; species Portevinia maculata. The sequence goes on along the minus strand of OX454527.1, from coordinate 189,831,992 downwards.
TTCACTACATCGTCCCTCTTCCAACAAGCTCTGGAAGGGAAGCTTACTTGGAAACCTTTTGTGAAGTTTATTTTGGGTGTGATGTAGTCGGTTGGAAACGTGACCATGCCTTCTGGTAGCGAGTCCAGAATACTGCTGTGGCCGTATGGCCTTGCAGTCCAGAACCCTGATTCCCTGAGTCTTACCGCACTACATAGTGCGGTATCTTTTGTGTGTAGGTCAAGAGGCAAAAGTTGCAAGAGCACAGCGAGGGCGTCCGTTGGGGCCGACCTCAGTGCACCCGTGGTGCCTATACAGGCTGTCCTTTGCAATCTTTTCAGTTTTGTGAGGTTGTAACCTTTACTTTCTGATCCATAGGTGAGGATTGGACGCACAACTGCTGTGTACATCCACAAGGTCATCTTTGGTTGAAGTCCCCACTTCTTTCCAAAGGTTCTGCTACAGGCATAGAAGGCAATACACGCCTTCCTCACTCTGTGTTCAATGTTATGTTTCCAGTTAAGTTTAGGATCGAGCGCGATACCCAGATACTTAGCGCTGGAGGATAGTGTAAGTGGTTGACCGTTTAGGCGGTGTAGGGTAAAATCGGGTATTTTGGTTTTGGTGGTGAACAGCATCAGTTCGGTTTTGCTCGGGTTAACGACGAGGCCACACCTTGTAGCCCAGGTGCTTACCTTGTCTAGAGCATTCCCCATGATATCACTTATAACTTCCCTGACACTAGTATCACTACGTCATCCGCATACGCGACAGCTTTCACCCTTTCCCTGTCTAGTTATACTAGAATTTTGATCATAATCATTAGCCGTAGTAGCGGAGAAATGACGCCACCCTGTGGCGTTCTTCTATGGGTAAATTTGGTTAAGTGGCTATTGCCTAGTGTTGCCTGAATAACTCTTTTTCCGATCTTCTATAGAAGCTATCCATTTCCTAATAGATTCCTCTATGCCCAGCTCGACCAGAGGTACAAGAATAGCTTCCGTGTGTACGTTGTTGAAGGCTCCCTCTATATCCAAGAAGGAGGCTAGGGTGTATTCTTTGTAGTGTATGGATTTTTCGATAGTTCGCACTACCTCATGGAGAGCCGTTTCCGTGGATCTGCCTTTGAGATAGGCGTGTTGTGATTTGGAAAGCGATGTTTCTGGCAGAGAAATTCGCATATGGATGTCTAGGACACGCTCCAGGGTTTTGAGTATAAAGGAGGTTAGACTGATAGGTCTGAAGTCCTTTGCGGATACGTGCCCGCGTTTACCCACCTTCGGTATAAACACCACCCTGGCGCGTCTCCAGGAGTGTGGTACGTGGTTTAGTAATAAACAGCTTCGGATAATAGACGCTAACCAAGATATTGATAGGTTTTGCGTTTTCTGTAACATGACAGGCATAATGCCGTCAGGCCCCGGAGACTTATATGGGGAGAAGCTGTTAATAGCCCAGGAAATCTTTTCCTCGGAAATTATTGAGGTGATGTTGTTGTTGGGAGCAGGTTGTACGTGCCGAGGCCTCTCGGGTTGCGTACTAATATCACTGCATCCGGGAAAGTGGGTGTTTATAAGGAGTTCCAGGGTCTCCGCTGGGGATTTTATCCATCCTCCGTCTGGTCTTTTCAGAAAAGAAGGGTTGGAGTGTTCCTTGGATACAATTTTGCTTAGCCTAGCGGAGTCCTTAAGGGTTTCTATCGACTGCCAGTAGTCCATCCAGGCCTCCTTTTTGGATGCCTTTATGGCTTTCTTATACAGATTTAGACTTTAGACAGTCCTTATAATCCTTAAATCGCTCTAGTCATCTGTCTGAGACTGGAGAGATCTTCGTTCCACCATGGGGGAAGCGTTTTTTTTACTGCGTTTAACTGACCACGAGACTTTGTATGCTACATCCATAGCCTTCTCAAAAGTCTTTTCCTGTACCTCCAGTTCTTTAATTGCAGCTGTGTTTGTTTCAGGTATATTTTTGAGTTTTGTCCGAAGGACTTGGCCAAACTTGGTCCAATTAACTCTTTTGGGGTTTCTATAAGTTTTGTGGTCTCGACCTCGAGACTCATGTCGTAGAGGATCCATCTGTGGTCCGAGAGTGACTCCAGATTGGAAACTCTCCAGTTGTCGACCTTAAAGTTATTATTGTTTGTTTTTAATGTAACATCTAGTACCTCTTCCCATCCCCTGTACGTTTCCGTACTTGGAAAGACAAAAGTTGGGGTCGTACCCTTGTTACAAACTGATAGGTTAGTGGTTAACAGAAAATCAAAAAGTGACTCACCTCTTTCATTATCTTCTGAACTGCCCCATATAGAATGCCTGGCGTTGGCGTCGCAGCCCATCAGTAGGTTGTCCTTCACTGTTGTTGAGGCTATGAGCAGCTCCACCTCCTCTCATCCTCTGGCGGTACAGGTCTCCCATGAGTCATGTATGCTGAAGCCAGGTCTGTTGCTTGGTTCGCACACTCCACTTTAATCACTGTAAAATCATATGAGCTAAGATTGGGACATAAAAAACCTTTTAGATGTTTCTTAGCTAGTATGCATGTTCTAGGCTTACCTGTGGCCTGGTGTTTGTAAAACAGGTCGTATTGTGTGTCTTGGAGCCCCTTTACGGATGAGTCTCTCACCCATGGCTCCTGGATAATGCCGATGGCAATGTTCTTCTCCCTTAGAAAAACCATTAGATTATCGGAGGCACACCTTGAGTGCCTCAGGTTAATCTGTATGACTTTCAGCATTATGTGGTTGAAGGGGTTTCGTCGGCGATCATCAGGTCCTCCAACAACTTGTCGGTATCGACGATGTCCACATCGTCCTCGGGACCCGAGGAAATGAAGACTTTAAGCTTGGCATGCCTTATGCCAAACCTAAGTATATGGTCAGTTTTATCGAGAGCACCCAGGCACTCGTTGTTTATGAGTATTAAAATCTGTAAGAAAAAAAATCTGTGAAAGAATCTGTAAGAGACAAAAGGAAAAACCACAAAAATGTGCAAACAGCAACGAAAAACATCCAGCTAACTATATAGAATGCTCAGTTGCAAAACAGATTCAACTAGTAAAAAAGAATAAATATAAACAATCAAATTTTGTAAAGGACGCACCTAAGCATCGAGCGCAGCGGTTGAACCCTACTCCAATCGGAGTAAATTTACTCCAATTTGAATAAAGAAAAAATCCACAAATCTATTCCTTTTTTCCACACTAAACAATTCATTAGCCAAACCACAAGAAAGTAAATGACAGCACTGCGTTATTTAATTTTCCAACCAAGTCTGACTCCGCATATCCGAGCTCATATTAGCTCCACTACAGGTGTCGTTATAGGGCACTGTCTAATAAAAAAGTACGCATTAAGGCTCGGCATTCACTCAAACGACTTCTGCAGACGAGGAGGAGAAGGGGACTACACTTCACCTTCTTGGTACATGTCCTGCTCTCTCCCATAAAATAAATCTCTATCTAGGAGCCTTCTTACTTAATAATCTAAGTGCATTGGCTAAAACTGACGTTAGAAGTCTATCGTGCTTCATAAGAAGCTCCAACTGGTTTGACGAACATAGGTACTTATTGGCCAACAGAAGGAATAAATCGCTAGATCGTGTCGACCTTTTCGTAACTAAAAAAATGTCTCGTCATATGCTATAAAACGAGAAGAAGGGCCCGATCTGGACTCTAACCACTCTACAATAATTTTAACACTTGGCGTCAAAATCATTGCCAAAGAAAATTGCCCAACATAAGCTTACAATCTGACTGGCTGCAACTACTTTAGACAGATTCTGGAGGAAAGTATACAGCTGTCAGAGGCAATTGAAACAGAAGATAAATTAGAGCAGGCTGCAAAAGCTGGACGGACTGCAACCCCTAACACGGAATCAAAAATTCCAACAAAACTCCTATCCAAAAAAAACATAATTATGATATCATTGTAAAAAAATTAAAGATGAAACACAGTGACAACAATCAAGGACGGCAAGCGACAAAGCAATACTTAATAATCTTATTGGTAGGCTTAGAAGATCGATAAGAGAACTTCAAAATGATGCTCTTAAAACATACTTTAATAATCTTACAAATGATGCTAGTACCGAATACTCTCTCTGGAACGCAACAAAGAAAATGAAAAGGCCTTCTGCACACATTCCACCAGTTAAAAACAGAGAAGGTAATTGGGCAAAAAGCAACCAAGAAAATGTGAATTTAGTAGCTGAATATCTCGCAGGCATCTTCCCCACCAAGTGGAAGAATTGTGTGAGGAGGAGAGACGTATTCAACCGGTAACATTGAAAGAACTTGCCAAAGAAATAATGGAAGACATCTGGGATTCGATTTGATAACAGGAGAAATCCTAAAACAACTCCCAAAAACAAGTTTTAAAGAAACTGGCGTAGATTATAGATGCCGCATTCAGAATAAGATATGTACCTCAGATGCGGAAAGTGGCGGATGTAAGTATGATACCAAAACCGGGCAAACCACCTGGTGAAATCACCCCTTACCGCTCAATATCGATACTGCCTCTGTTGTCCAAGCTATTTGAAAAGATGTGAATTAAACGTCTTCATAAAATATTCGAAGGAAAATCGCTAATTCCTAACCATCAATTTGATTTTAGAAACAACGACTCCATCATTGACCTGGTACATCGAATAACAGATAGAATCGAAAAAGCATTTGAAGAGAAGAAGGTATGCTCTACCATATTGCTTGATATTGCACAAGATTTCGATAAAGTATGACACAAGGGACTTACTGATCATAAATTGAAAACAGCGTCTACCTTAGCAATAAGCAGAAACACTGGAGTCTTATCTATTACAACGATTTTTTAGAGTTAAACAAGGTGATAAGTATTCCGCATTGAGAGAAATAAAAGCTGGGGTACCACAAGGCAGTATGTTTAGGCCTGTATTATTCCTTTTATTCATCGCCGATCTGCGAGACAATGAAAAAACTAACTATAGCAACATTCGCAGATGATACTGCTGTACTTATTGACGAGTCTGTAGAAGTATCGACGAAAAAGCTACAGGAGGCAGTAAATAATATATCGAAATGAACTAAAAAAATGGCAAATCAAATTAATTGACCTAAAGTCGGTCCATATAAATTTCACGAATAAATATGTCCAGCACATCCCAGTGTTCATAAATAATAATGAAGTAGCATACGCAAATACTCCAAATATCTATCCATGACACTAGACGCTTAATTACGCACGAAACTGCATGTAAAGAAAAAAAAAAAGAATTAAACATGTAATATGGTGAAATGAACTGTCTGATAGGGAGATACTTTAGTTTGTATAATTACAAAATACTATTGCTTTATAAGCAAGTTCTAAAACAAGTATGGACCTACGGGCTCCAACTGTGCATGCATATGCAAAACAAACATTACAAAATAAAGACCTACGGAACATAGTTAATGCACCATGAAACACCGATTTGCATAGAGACCTAGAAATCGATTTGATTCAAGACGAAAGAAAAAAAGTTGCTAAGAGGCACAAACTAAGGCCTCATAACCTCCTCAATTTAGAAATGGCAAATCTGTTTAATGCTGATAATCTGACTAGGAGATTAAGAAGAGTATAACATTTTGAATTATCTCCTTCGCATCATCAACGAACTTTAGGATACAGAGTGCAGAGCACAAGATATGTGGAATTCCCTATAACGACATTACTTGGATAGAGCCAACTCACTACTAGTGGCTTGAAAAGGATACTATCAACACGGCAGAGAAACATGGTGGTGAACAGAGGAAGCTAAAGCAATGCGAAGTGACAAGATAGCGGAGAAGTGAACGAATAAGGACTTTCAAGATCCGAGGAAGCCTTCACGTCGAAAAACCTATCTCGAAAAAAATTAAGAGCGACGGGCTCAGTTGGTACTGTCATGTTCAAAGGAGAGATCCTACAAGCCCTGTCAAAAAGGCAATATCAATCAACGTTTTCATACAAACGCGAAAGGCAGGCGTAAAAACTCGTGGATCACACAAATGCAGCAACACCAGCATTTGATTGACCTCAGTGACGCAGTGATTAACAATCAGTAGGCCTACAGTTATTTTCTGAGGTCGAGCTGGCAAACCCCACAGGCGGACCAGTAGACTTGCAGTTTAGTGGCAAGACTATGATCCCTTGAGTCCTGATCAAAGTCTCACCGCCATTAAAGAAGAAATAGCTAGACAAAATATGTACAGGGTCGCACGAAAATGTTTATCCACATAGGTACCCCCCGTGTGTTTTTAGTGGTTTAAAGTCCCACTCTATCGCAAAGCTGGCATGCGATATCTGTTGATGACTTTCACCCAGCTAAACGCAGAAAAAAAATGTTCGAAGGTTGTGTGAAGGGTAAATTGATGGGTATTCCATAACTGGCGAGTGTTGCGGTTGAATTGTCGAAGGAGCGTAATGCAAATAGCTGTCTCATCATCGCATTGATGATAGATTGTTAGTTACTATATCTGCTATAGCTATAAGAGAGAGTCCCCTTGCCTTTGCTTTGGTGTAAGGAGTGGGTTTAGAAGTCCACGTTAGTAAGACGGAAAATTAACCTATGAAACGGCGATGACTTGCTCTTTGAAACTTAGGTGTAGTCTGCCTTGTGGTCTCCAACCTTGTCGAAGGTCCTCTTCTCTTGAAGAGCCACTGAGTCTTAATGGCTAGGAGTTTTAAACCAATTTTTTTGCCAAGTCAAAGTAGCAACGGTTTCCTAGGATTCTTCATCGGATCTTCACTAAGGTGTCATGCGTGGAGTTGATGTTTACTTTGAGGCAGGTGAACTCCCTTGATACATCGAAGTTGCTGCAATCAACATTGACGTTTTGTCCTAGTCGGTGGACAGATGTTTGTTTGTCTGTTGAAAGCAAGTACTTTATTTTGTTCTCGTTGACTTCAAGGCGATCCAATTTGACTTTCTTCAATCGCCATGAAAGCTTCTACCATGCAGCCTGTCATTCAGATCGGCCGATGATGTCGATATCGTAAGCTTATCCAAGTACTTGGACGGATCTGTTAAAGATAGTGCCTTCCGTGTTGACACCTGACTTGCGCACTATCTGTTCCAGAACAAGATTGAAGAAGTCACCTGATAGCGTATCTCCTTTCCGAAAGCCGCTGCAGGTTTGGAATAGTTTAGAGGAGCTGTTTCCATACTGCACACTGCATTGCGTGTTTTCCAGTGCTACGCGACACAACTGGATCAGGTTTGCCGGGATCCTGAAGTTGGCCATCGCTACGTAGAGCTCCTGACGATGAATTTTATCATATGCCGCCCGAAAGTTGAAGAAAGAATAGCAGGTCTCGACTTGAAATTCATTGTCTTTTCCAGGACTTGCCTAAGTGTGAAGGATCTGCCCGGCCGGATGCTTAACTGGTTCGTGCCAATTATTCAACGGCCTTAGACGTCCACATAGTACTTTGAATAGGATCTCTTATGCGACATTTAGCAGGGACATGCCTCGAAAATTCTTTCAACACATAGGATCGCCTTTTAGATGGGGGCATATGAAGTTTATAGTCCAGCCATCGGGCACGCTTTCTTCCCCCCAGTTTGGTTGATTGTTTGGTGCATACGCCCTAGAAAAACATCACCTCCATTTTTGATGAGCTCCGTAAAGATTGTAAACCATCAGAACCGGCGGCCTTGTTGTTCTTAAGCTGTTTTATAGCTCTAGTATTGATGTATAAATTGTGAGTATATTACACTGCGACCTATTGGTGCAGTCCCTCGTTCAGAGCCCTCTCTAGATACTTCTTTGTGAAGCGTGTCGAGGTATTGCTCTGATTTATCCTTGGTAGGTCACACTCCTTAGAGCACAGCGTCCAGTCCAGTTTCCCTGATGAATCTGAGAATGAGCTGTGGGTCCATGGTTTGTATGTCCTTGTCTGTTATTTGGTGCCTGCCCAAATATTTCATCCATTTGTGGGTCAGTGCCCCACAGGATTCCAGTATATGGTCTGGAGTTTCGGCGGTTTCACTGCAGAATCTGCAGAGCCCGTCCTCCGATATGCCCATTTTCCTCAGATGCTCCTTGAGTCTGCAGTGCCCCGTGAGGAGGCCTGTTAGGATTCTTAGGTTGTTTTTGTTAAGGCTAAAACTTTTAATCTCTTTTGGTTGTAATTTCCTAAGAGTTTCTTTGCTTGCCTCAGACCTTGGAGGTTGAGAAATGTTTTGGCCTTTGTTTCTTCCTCCAGTCTCCTGAACTCTTCGCGTATAGTGTGTTCTCCTATCCCGCAGAATTTTTCAGGTCCTATGAAGGGTTCCTCTGCCCCTTTTCTTGCCAGAGAGTCCGCTGCCTCATTGCCCGTAATGCCAATATGGCCCAGCAGATGGAGATTCTGTTATTCTTGCCTAGTCTATTCAGTCCTTGTAGGCATTCCCACACGAGTTTTGACTTGATAACGTAGGCGTCAAGAGCCTTTATAGCTGCTTGGCTGTCAGACATTATTGCTATGTTGCAATTTCTGTAGATTTTTTCGAGGTTGATTCGAACGCACCTGTCTATGGCACATAATTCTGCCTGGAAGATGCTGGTACATTTGCCCATGGATTCGTAGTGCTTAGTTCCTGGCCCAAACACTCCTGCACCAGTTCCCTCCTCAGTCCTCGAGCCGTCCGTATACCACTTTGTTGTGTGGTTGCTCAGTCCATAAGTTATGGATTCGTTGCTCCAGTTCTCCTTATTGCTGAGCTTTATCTGGAAATTCTTCTCGAAGTTGAATTTCCTAATGCTGTCGTCCCTAGGTATGCCAAGAAGTGGGAGCTTTTTGAGCAAGTCACCGTGTTCTTTCGAACCGATGCATTTCCCTCTCCCAATTCCCTCCTTTGCCATCCTAAGGATTGTTTTGTCTGCCTCATTCATCACCATGATGTGTAGAGGGGTCAGTTCCAATAACACCACCATGGCTGCGGTTGGGCAGCTACGCATTGCTCCGGTAATGCACAGGCACGCCAGTCTTTGCACTTTGCCGAGTGTCTCTCGCGTTGTGACTAGACTGGTTCGTTTTGCCCATGCTACCGCTCCGTATGTGATCATTGATCTCACGATTGCAGTGTACATCCATCGCAGGATGTTTGGGCTGCATCCCCATGCCTTCCCCGCTAGGCTCCTACATATCATGAGAGCGCGGGTGGCCTTCTTGGATATCTCCTCTGTATGTTTTCGCCAGAGGAGTTTACTATCTAGATGGAGTCCTAGATAATTTACTTCTTTGACTGGTATCAGTGTCGTGCCTGATAGGTTTATGTCCTTAAGTCTTTGAAGTTGTCTTTTCCTTGTGAATGGTACTATCGTTGTTTTCGCCGGATTGATGTTAAGTCCGACAGTATGGCACCATTCCTTGGTTACTTTAAGAACCTTTTGTATGATGTCTCCAAGGGTTTCTTCGAACTTGCCCCTGGCAATCAATACAATGTCATCGGCGTACGCCTGACAGTTGATGCCATGGTTGGTTAATTTTTCCAGCAGTTCGTCTACAACTAGGCTCCACATTAAGGGTGATAGTACCCCTCCTTGTGGACATCCTCTTGTTGTGTTTACTCTGATGGTTCCAGATGGTGTTTGAGTCTCTGCTGATCTAGTGCTCAGCAGCTCACACATCCAGTTGGATACTGTACTGTTAACTCCTTTCCTATCCAGGGATCGTTTGATCGCATCATGTGAGGTGTTGTCAAATGCTCCCTCTATGTCTAGAAAAGCGCACAGTACTATTTCTTTTGCCTCCAAGGCACTTCGAATTATCTCCGTCAGCTGATATAGGGCGGTCTCTGTTGATCTGCCCGCTCTGTATGCATGCTGACGATGATGTAAGGGGGATGTGTTCAGAACATCTTCCCTTAAATAATTGTCTACAGCCTTTTCTGTCATCTTCAGAAGAAATGACGTAAGGCTGATGGGTCTGTACGATTTTGGCTGTGTGGGGTCTTTTTTCCCCGCTTTTGGTATAAACACAACCCTTGCTCGTCTCCATTGCATTGGTATGTGGCCCAAGGCAATACTGCTCCTTTTTATCTTTAGCAGGTGTGGTATAAGTACCTTCTGCCCTTCTTGAAGAAGGGCGGGTATAATGCCGTCCACTCCGGGAGATTTGAAAGGCTGAAAGGAATTTATTGCCCATTTCAGCCGTCCCTCAGAACAGATGGTTGATGTTGTTTCCCAGTCTTCCCTCCGAGGTCTGATTGAAGTGGTATTGATTCCTGGCTCAGTACTAGGCGAGCTGCCAGGAAAGTGAGTTTCTAGTAGCAATAGTGCCCTTTGATCCTCATCTTCCGTGAACTCGCCATCTGGTTTCCTCAGAGACATCGGCACCCCTCCTGACTTCGCAAGAGCTTTGTGTAGCCTTGCCGCAGAACTTTCTGAAGCTATTTCTTTTAGCTTTTCTTATTTCCTTATTATATGTAGTAAGGGCCATTTGGTAGCTTTGCCATTCTCCGCTGCGCTTTGCTTTATTGAAAAGCTTCCGCACCTCGGATCTTAATTTTGACAAGTTATTGCTCCACCATGGCGTCTGTTTCCTGTCCCGTTCTCTACTTAGAGGACAGTTTTCTTCGAACGCAGTGATGATGGCGTTTGTTATGCCTTCCACTGCGCTCTCTAGCTCTAGGGGGTGGCCCGGAGCCTTCCTCATACTAAGGCGCCCCAGATTGCTCTCTAGAGCAGTTCTATAAGTTTCCCAATTGGTTTTCCTTGGGTTTCTTACTGGATTTCTCGTGATACTTGTGCTGTCCAGGTCGAATACTGTTATTCGATGGTCAGACAATGACGGCTCACTAGATACCCTCCAGTTACTAATTAATTTACTTATGCTTCGGCTACCAAGCGTGAGGTCGAGTACTTCCTCCCTGACTCTAGTTACAAAAGTGGGGGTATTTCCCACGTTTATAATATCAAGTGACGAACTCATAATAAATTCTAGTAGGTACTCACCCCTGGTGTTGGTGTCGGTGCTCCCCCATATGATGTTGTGGGCATTTGCATCACACCCTATAAGGAGCGACATGCGGAGCTTGTTGGAATGCTCCACCAATCGCTGCATCTGGGATGATACAACTGGCTCATCCCCTGCACAATACGCCGATACGATGATAATGGTGCGGTGACATCCCTCAACATCAAGATGTGCCTGAATTGGCACCAGATCTCGTGTCGCGTATTCTGAAAGTTTTCGTATATTGGATGAGCACCATAAATCTCCTTTATCTCAAACTCAGTATAATTTTTAAATTAAGAAGACGACTTTCGGCTTACCACTTTAAAACGCATTTTAACAACAAGATGATCAAGAGTTGTCAGTTGTCGCTCAAAATTGTCGCTCTGTCGTTTTTCGTTCACGGCGTGGCCAAGCGCTTATGTGGTCTACTTCCCTCTTAAGATGTGTCCGGTAATTCAGGAGTAGTTTGGGGTTCGATTGTATTAGACACCTTTCCCTGCTCTACTTCTAGGAGATTCAATAATCTCAGACTCAATTGCATCAATCATCTCACCGTTCTCTCAAATCAGCTAACTCTTATATCTGGGTTCAATTGTGCGAGCATCTCTACATGAAAAATGTCAGTGACTGCAATAATCAGGAGTACCCCGCCAAAAGGGGCCTAGTATCCTCATTACTGTAGCTTACTGGGCCAGGTTAATATATACCTGCGTTTGATATTTTTGTCCTGTTAGCGAAAAATATTTCATTATTTGTTGTCATTAAAACTTTCCATTCAGTTTTGTTCTCTTCAAACCCTTTTTAGGGTAGCCGTAGCCAAATGGCAAAAAAGGGAACCCTTATAGACTCGTCATCTCTGTCTGACTGTCCGGGCATGTCACAGCCACTTTTTTCCGAAACTATGAGAACTATACTGTTGAAACTTTGTAAGTAGATGTATTTTGTGATCCGCATTAAGATTTTCACACAAAAATAGTAGAAAAAAAACAATAAATTTTTGTTTGTTTCATCAAACCCATAGGTGTGGGGTATCTATGGATAGGTCTTCAAAAATGATATTGAGGTTTCTAAAATCATTTTTTTCTAAACTGAATAGTTTGCGCGAGAGACACTTTCAAAGTGGTAAAATGTGTGTCCCCCCCCCCCCACTACCTTCTAAAATAAGGGAATGGTAAAACTAAAAAAAATATATGATGTACATTACCATGCAAACTTCCACCGAAAATTGGTTTGAACGAGATCTAGTAAGTTTTTTTTTTTTTAATACGTCATAAATCGTAAACGGAAATTTACCTTTCGTTCAATCAACTCAAATAAAAAAAACATTTAATTTCATAAACATAAACCTTATGCGTAAACCGTGAACCATTATTTTCTAATAATAAATCTGGTGCCTAAGTAAATACATAATAATTATAATTCGCGCGGAACCTTTCATGGGCGAGTCTGACTCCCACTTAGCCGCTTTTTTGCCTACATATATATATATATATATACATATTTTGTTATATGACATTTAAAGGATTTTATCAAAAAAAGCTAAGATTTTGTAAAAAAAAACGCTCCTTAGCTCAAACTTTGGTTTTTCAATAAAATTATTTTATTTAATGGTGGGCGTGTCAGTAAGCGGATTTAAAAACATAGGGGCGGGCTACAGTCCGCTTGGGCGAACTGTTGGATACCCTATTCTTATTCCTAGATCTCATAAGTGGGCGTGACAAAAATTTAAAGGATTTTATCGAAAAAACTAAGCTTTTGTAAATAAAAACGCTCCCTAGCTCAAACTTTGGTTTTTCAATAAAATTGTTTTATTTAATTGTGGGCGTGTCAGTAGGCGGATTTAAAAAAAATTTAAGTATGAGCATAAAGGGCACCTAGAGAGTATATACTATAAATTTCAGCTCCCTAGCTCAAACTTTGGACTTTCAAAAATAAAATAAAAATAATTGTGGGCGTGTCAGTAGGCGGATTTTGAAAATATTTACACATGAGCATAAAGGGCCCCTAGAGAGTATATATTAAAAATTTCAGCTCCCTAGCTCAAATTTTGGTTTTTCAAAAAAAATATTTTATTTAATTGTGGGCGTGTCAGTGGGCGGATTTTGAAAATTTTATGTCCCAAGCAGTTTTATGGGCCAAAGATCATATATAAAAAATTTCAGCTTTCTAGCTCAAAATTCAATTTTTCCCAAAATTTGTTTTATTTAATTGTGGGCGTGTCAGTGGGCGGATTTTGAAAATTTTATGTCCCAATCAGTTTTATGGGCCATAGATCATATATTAAAAATTTCAGCTCTCTAGCTCAAAATTCGATTTTTTCCAAAATTTTGTTTTTTTTGAGTTTGTGGGCGTGTCTGTGGGCGGATTTCAAAAATTCTTAAACTTGATTATTTCGGGATCCTAGAGAGTATATGGTTAAAATTTCAGCTCTCTAGGTCCAGTTTAAAGGCCTAATTTTTGCCGACGGACGGACGGACGGACGGACGGACGGACATGGCTAGATCGACATTACTATCGATGCTGATCATAAATATAGTAACTTTTAGGGGTCTACGGGCAATATTAAGGTATGTTACAAACTATGCGTCAAAATTAATATACCCCTAGAATAGGGTATAAAAAATTAACACATGAGCATAAAGGGCCCCTGAGAGTATATATTATAAACTTCAGCTCCCTAGCTCAAACTTTGGATCTTCAAAATTGTGGGCGTGTCAGTAGGCGGATTTTGAAAATATTTACACATGAGCTTAAAGGGCCCCTAGAGAGTATATATTGTAAATTTCAGCTCCCTAGCTCAAATTTTGGTTTTTCAAAAAAATTGTTTTATTTAATTGTGGGCGTATCAGTAGGCGGATTTTGAAAATTTTATCTCCCGATCAGTTTTATGAGTCATCATAAAAAATTTCAGCTTTCGATTTTTTCGAAAAATTTGTTTTTTTGAGTTTGTGGGCGTGTCTGTGGGCGGATTTCAAAAATTCGTAAAGTTGATTATTTCGGGACCCTAGAGAGTATTTGGTTAAAATTTCAGCTCTCTAGGCCCAGTTTAAAGGCCTAATTTTTGACAACAGACGGATGGACGGACATGGCTAGATCGACATTACTATCGATGCTGATCATAAATATAGTAACTTTTAGGAGTCTACGAGGGGCGTTCAATATATTCTCGGTATCGATATGAAGGAAAATGCGAATTCAATTTAAATTGTCTTTATTTTTCAATATAATTTCCCCTAACATCAATGCATTTGTTACATCTTGAGATAAGCTTTTTTAAACCCTCAAAAAATAAATTTCCTCTTTCTCTGCAAAATACCCATTTATTGCCGACTTGAGTTCTTCATCATCCGAAAATCTTTTTCCACGAAGACTTTTTTTCAAATCCGGAAACAGGAAATAATCACTAGGGGCAAGGTCTGGACTATAGGGTGGGTGTTGGATTTCTTCGAAACCACAATCTCGCGCAGCAGCCTTGGAAACTCGCGCCGTGTGAACAGGAGCGTTGTCATGAAGAAGCAACACACCCGCTGCGAGTTTACCCCGTCTTTTCTTTTTAATTTCCTCCCGCAAATTATGCAAAGTGGAAGCGTAGGATGTGGCGTTGATGGTTTCACCTTTTTTTTGTACTCAATGAGCAAGATTCCCTTTGAGTCCCAAAAAACTGTGGCCATGAGCTTCCCGGCAGACGGAGTGACTTTGAACTTCTTCGGGTGGTCTGTTCCTTTTTTATGCCACTGCATGGACTGTTGTTTGCTTTCAGGGTCATAGTGGTGGACCCATGTTTCGTCCCCAGTAACAATTCGATCCATAACACCGTCCGCGTTCTTACTACACATCTCCAAAAGCTCTCTACAGCATGCGATTCTCACTTTTTTCTGCGGCGCTGTGAGCATTCGTGGCACCCACCTTGCACTGACCTTTGAAAGGTTAAGATGGTCATGAAGAATGGTGTGAATGGTACCAATTGAAAGCTTGGTGATCTCTGCCATCATTTTGACCTTTATTCGGGCATCCTCAAGAACAAGTTTTTCGACTTCTTTGATGCTTTCTCCCGTACAAGCAGTAGCCGGGCGCCGGAGCGGGGGTCGTCTTCAATGCTCTCTCTGCCTCTCTTGAACTCACTTGACCACTTTTGCACAGTTGATAATGAAGGTGCGGAACCCTGGTAAACAGCCACCATCTCTTCATGAATAGTTTTTTGACTTTTTTCTTGCTTAGTGAGAAATTTAATTACAGCGCGACGCTCAATTTTCACCATCATCGTCTCAGTTGCCATTATGATTCTGTTTAACTAGAGATAAAACGCGAATTAATAATCACATTTATATGAAATTTTACATTAATGCACTAAAATAATAGTATTACTTGATAAATAAGTCAATTTATATATACAACCACAGCTTCACCCCGATACCGAGAATATATTGAACGCCCCTCGTACGGGCAATATTAAGGTATGTTACAAACTATACGCCAAAATTAATATACCCTTAGAATAGGGTATACAAAGAGTTGTTACAACTTGTGGCGACTTTGATCTTCGAACTTAAGGAGGTAGAAGAACTGCATTAGTGCTTGTTAGGGCATTAATCCCTGAGCTTGAGATCTATGGAAAGCTGAACAAGTGATACTTATTTAAAATTTAAACTGGCTTGATACGAGTTGACATCAGGGCTTACTTAATTGATACAAAGGTAGCAAACGACTTAAATTCATATACCGTTCCTTTGGTTAAATCCATTAAAGCTGCAATCAGAAGCAAATTCGTTTCGCAGACTTTCTTGTTTCCTGTCACAATCTTTCTGCACATCTAATCTGTATTACAAAAAAACTACATTACTTCCGTCAAAAAGAAACTCTTCCCATCTGTGTGCAACGAATCAAGTTTTTCCATTTCAGATAGCCAAAATCATCTTTTAAAAAACGTTAAGTGTAGGCCAAGCGATCATAAAACGAGTCGTGAATCAAGTGAATTGAGCCTATTTGTATGTTTACCATAACCCGATCAGCACCGGTGCACCTGATCAGCAACTTCCTATTCAACGGACATGTATATGTATAATGCACTTGTTGTTACATATATGTTTTTTTCTGAGACATAATCATGACCAACCTGTTTCATAAAATGCCACAGCTTGCCATCGGCGAGAAGAGTGTTACCCCGTGTTCGTGAGGCTTGCGTAAAAATAAAAAAACAGCAACAATAACCCGAAACACCTTACAGTTGCAATGAGATGCTTTGGTATAGTCTCTGGCTTCACCGCATTACTACTGAAATGTTAAAATGCAGGTACCTGGCTTTTGAGGAGAGCTTCTTTGAGCCTGGTGTTACTGAATTTCTGCATTCCATGCATGAGTCTGAAATCTGAATCTGTACAAGGAAGATCTTATTCGTTTCGGGTACTTTGTGTGCTGAATATTGATGTGCGTCTCTTTCGATCCTGTTTTCCTCTATATGCATTTCGCCTATCCTATCTTTTTGATATAAAATCGTAAAAAAAGAAGAGATAAATCTGATAACCTGTCGGTGGTGAAGAGGTAGCAACCATGGTAACCGTATCTAGCTTTACGGTCGTTATGTAAGCCTACTTTCGATAGGGTTTCCAAGTGTTGAGTTTAGAGTTTATTTCTTTTCATTGGGATGTCTACTTCAATGTTATGTTGTGTTGTTCCAATTTTGTGTTGCGACTTTTACCGTTTACATTTGTTCTTCAATATAATAATAAAATCCAAATTCCCGGTGTTTTATAATATTTGCCGGATATTCTTAGACAGTGCAGCTTTCCACTCAGTCCGATACCGGGCACTCTGCTTCCGCCGAGCCAATGTAGTCGACGTGATTTGACTTTTTGGTGACATCCACAACTTGATACAACTCATGATGTTTGCGGTTGTTTCTCATCCTCCATTCGTCCTCCTAGCAAACAGAACCAATTACCTGCGGAAGAAGTTTTCTCTAGAAATAGTGATATAAGATAAATGAATAAAAATGAATTTAAAGTCAGCATAAGAAAGATAGATACTAATGCCTCGCTAGAGCCAAGGCGCCTTTTGCTCTGAAAAGTGAAGAAGAGAAGAAGAAGAAGAAAAGTTTGTCATGACACTTTCCAGAATTCCGCGTACAGACGTCGGGGATAATTTGTTTAGTCCCTGACCGATGACTCCCCTGAGCCCTGTTTAGCAAGTTCATCGGAGATCTCATTTCCCGTGATCACGTTATGACACCCAGACTAGTCTTAGTTAAGACTGACCTTACGACCGAATTCAGAGAGATCTTGCATTCACGAACTATTTTGGAGGTGGTTAATGGGTTGAGTTGTTCCTCGCAACATAGTCCATAGCCATTAGGATAGTATAAGTCTCTGTTTGGAAAACTGTCGCATGTTTGCCTAACCAGAAGAAAAGTCTAATGTTGTCGCTCTCCATGAAGACACCAGCACCAGATCCGATCGGTTTTGGAGCCATCCGTGAAGATTCGACTGCATTCCTTTCCAGGCTCAGAGTCTGGCCAGAACCAGTCCTGGACACGGGGGAAATAGACTTCGTAATAGACTTCGTAATTGTGAATATGACAGGAGTCGAAGTACAACCGTCGCGCAAGTTCGTCAAAATTCCAGTGCGAGTTATAACAAAAGCTTCTTAATTGTGAGATAGCTTTGATTTTGCAACCCATGATGTAAACATCAAGGAGCGGTGGGTTCAAAAATGCATCTAGGCCGGAGCCAGGCGTGCTGGGGAAGGCCCCCATGCAACCGAGACTTACCTTCTTTGGAGTTTCGCGAAAGCAGGAGTAACGTATTTAAGTGAAAGCTTATTCCGCCAAACAACCGTTGCGTATGCTAGAATTGGTCTTATCATAGCCGTATAAATCGATAGGCTCTTTTCGGTGATAAGCCCCATGTTTTGCCGAAAATAGCCTTGCACTGTCAGAAAACCGACAGCGCCTTGGCACTCTTCAGCTCAACAAGCCTTTATCAAAGAAGTTTGCTATCCAGGATAGGCCACAGTAGTGCATGTTCTGTTTGTTGACGCATCCACTCAAGTGAAAATGGGCTTTATCACTGAAAAAAACAATTGCGTCCTCCGGAACGTTTTCGAGAAGCCCCTCACATGCGTTACTCCGGGAATTGAATTCGCGTTCGGAGAGTTCCTGCACAGTCGCCAACTTGTACGGATGGTAGTGAAAAAGAATTCGCTTCACTAAACGATCGGAAAGTCCAAGGGCAGACCGACTCCAGCCGAGGGACTCCAGTTCTTCGTCTTAGTATACTCGGGCTTTGTCTGAATACAGTAACCCATGTAAACATTGATTTCCGGTAGGGGACAGGACCCAACGGGGCTAAATTGACGCGATTTCGGAAGGCGCGCTAGGTTTGGATCATAGAAAGTTCGTTCGAAAAGTAGGTCTCTACGGCAAACGCACGCTCCTCACTGTTCCAACGCATGATGGCGACTGACCTGGAAGGCAACAAAACTGTTGAACCACTCCCGTCGAATGAGACCACATCCGCCCGCTGCGACCAATACGGGCTGAATGGCGCGTATTTAAAAAATAAAGTTATGTTTCCGCACCCTGTATTTTCGTATTTTTGGAACCACCCATAAGCTGGATTGTCAGTTAGAAATGTCTACAGAACGTGCCAGCTATTTATTTCAGGAAATAAAATCGGGAGGCCTCCCAATATGCGTTGAGGTTGAAACTGCGAACCCCACAGACGGGTCAGTAAAGTGGCAGGGTTATCATCCCTTTAACCGTGATCATAGCCTCGCCGCTATTAAGGAAGAAGGGAAACGAGTTAAATATATGTTGCTCGGGCTAAAAGGCGATCATTAAAATTTTGTTGATTTGATTTCGGGCTACAGTTCGATCGGGTTAGAAGTCTGTTCCCTATTCATTGGTTGTCTCAGTCCAGATTTTTGACCACTTTCCGCTGGAACTTGGGTCGCCTTTTTGAATTTTAGGGAGGATTTGATTTTTGGTAAATATGCCTAATAAATTGGTAGACACAAATTAAAGATACTTGTCTTGACGGAACCAAAGCGGCATTTCTTCTGACAAGAAGACTGTTTCACACCAGTCAACCTGCCACCAGGGTGCAGTTCAATGGCTCAATACAATAATACGATTCCAGTGTTCGAGAGACAGTGTCCGAGGGATGTTTCCAACTTTTGCATCCCAGTACCAAGAATATTATCCCAACAAGGCACTCAAATAATTTTATCAATTTTATACGATTTTGAGTTAAAAACGGAATTTGGATTTCGGTAAATAACTAATAAATTGTTTATGCCAAAGGAATAGTAATTCTCTAGAAATTTGGTATTTACAGCTTTTCGTCTACAAGTGATATTTCTGACTTTACTTCATTCCATACCATCGCTTTGTATTCCACTAACGAACTGCAGGGATTAAATAGAATCTGAAGTTGGAAGTAGCGTCTTTGGATACAACACCAAAATCTTCGTACCGGATAACATCGATCGTCGATTGCAGACGAAGACAATAGCCAAAGAAATGCCAAACTATGTGTTCACAATATTCAAATTTTATTCACAATAATCTATTTTTGTAACGATTGAGCTACAAAATATCACAGTCAAAATCGATCGACTCAATCGACGGTTATCGATTCGATTGCTGATCGACACTCACAATAAGGGCGGTATTCTCGGATAGTCAAGCTGCACTTCAACCACTGACGTCCTATTGAAAAGACTCTATGACAGTCAAGTGCTGCTACGACACAAGGTTAAACTTGGATGGGTGGTGGATACCCCGGTCGCTGGGTATTGCAGGCAACGAACCTCCGGATAAGGTAGCTAGGGCTGACTCAGAATCCGCTTTCTAAGCACCAGAACGTTATTATAGAGTCGACTGGACTTGCGCTCTAGGACCGATCCAAATCCGAGAGCACTTAGACTCGATAACGGTCCATTGTACTACCAGGCGGAAATACTGTTTTTGATGTAGAGGTTGGCGAAAATTATGTGTCATTAGTTTCTCTCTATTAAAGTGTGGCGTATGTTTCCAGGGGGATTGAATATGCACCGCACGGGTCACAAGCCACCACACTAACTTTACACTGTCGCCACCCCCCAGGTCTTTTTTTTTTTTTTTTTTTTTTTTTGTCGGGGTGTGTGAAACTTTCTGCACTGGAGCACTCAGACTCAATACTGGTCCATTGTACTGCCAGGCAGACACACCACATTTTACTGTGGGAATTTACTCGTTTTTCTAAGAAAAACGAGAAGGCGCTTCAATGATAAGGAGCTTAGGTTTACAGCACTCACCATATCCGCACCAAATACCTGCCACCTGATACGAGCAAAAGCAGGACAATCACAGACGAAATGTTCCGCAGTGTCGTCGCTTTCTCCACAGGCTTCGCAGTTGGTGGTGTCGCTTAGGCCTAGCACCTTAAGGTGTTTGGCAAAAGCGTAGTGTCCCGTAAGAACGCCAGTAGTCTGTCTGCAGTCTTTTCTGTTGAGAGACAACAAGAATGCCGCGGATTTCCCACAGACGTCGGGGAGCATTTGCTTAGTCTGTCTGCACCCTGGAGAGTCATGCCAACGGCGATTGTGTTCATAGGAAACCCAACCGTCAATGGAAGCCCTGACCGAGGACGCAGGCAGACAGATCGCTGGTTCAGGTCATGAGAGGTCCCCCTCTGAGCCTTGTCTAGCAAGTTCATCGGAGATCTCATTTCCCGTGATCCCGTTATGACCCGGGACCCAGACAAGTTTAAGTGAATTCAGCCTTCCGACCGAATTCAGAGATATCTTGCATTCACGTACTATTTTGGAGGTAGTTAAGGGTTTGAGTAAGGCCTTAAGCGCAGCCTGACTGTCGCTACAGACGCAGATACTTCGCCTCCTCCACCTGTTCCTCGTAACATAGTCCATGGCCATTGGAAGACTGACGCATGTTTGCCTAACGGAAAGAAAAGTCTAACGCTATCGCTCTCCACGAAGACACCAGCACCAGATCCTTGATCGGTTTTGGAGCCATCCGTAAAGATTCGACTGCATTCCCTTCCAGGTTCAGAGTCCGGCCAGAGCCAGTCCTGGACGCGAGGAAGGTCGACCTCGTATTTGCGCTTTAGCCGAAGTTCCGGTGTCATCGCATCAGACGGCATATCCATAAGACAGGAGTCGAAGGACAACCGTTGCGCAAGTTCATCAAAACTCCAGTGCGAGTTATACCAAAAGCCACCTCTTGTAAGACGTGAGATAGCCTTGATTGTACAGCCCATGATGTAAACATCAAGGGGCGGAAGGTTCAATAGTGCATCTAGGCCGGAGCCAGGCGTGCTGGGGAAGGCCCCCGTGCAGCCGAGACATACCTGCCTTTGGAGTTTGGCAAAAGCAGCAGTGACGTATTTACGTGAAAGCTTATTCCAGCAAACAACCGATGCGTATGCTATAAATGGTCTTATCATTATAAATCCATAGGACACTTTTCGGTGATAAGCCCCATGTCTTGCCGAAAATGCCTTTGCACTGCCAGCAAACAGACAGCGCCTTGGTAGTCTTCAGCTCAACATGTTTGGACCAATGAAGTTTGCTATCCAGGATGACTCCCAGATACTTTGCTTCATTGGAGAGTTGGATTGTGACGCCTTTTAGCACTGGCTGAGTCAACCCGACCAGCTTCCTCCTTCTCGTAAAGAGAACAACCTCAGTTTTAAGAGGATTGACCGAGAGCCCATTCCTAGTGCACCATTCGTCGATCACGTCAAGGGCCGCCTGCGCCTTGGCGCATACAGTCGCTAGGCATGATCCAACAGAAAGCACGGCAACATCATCCGCGTACGCCTGAGCGTAAATATTAGAACTGTTGAGTGCGTTCAACAGAGAGTCGACCAGCATACACCACAGCAGTGGAGACATAACGCCGCCTTGCGGGCAGCCTCTGTTTACCCCCGCCATAACATAGCGGCCAGAATCCGCATCCGCAACCAACGTTCTATTCATTAGCACAACACCAATGGTTCGTCTACTCCGTGTTGTCTGGCGGAGCTGCACATGCTATCAAAAGTCGCATTGTCAAAAGCACCCCCAATATCGATGAAAATGCCCATCGCGTATTCTTTTCTGTCAAGCGCGCCTTCAATTCTACCAACTAGATTTTGGAGCGCAGTCTCGCAGGATTTTCCGCGTTGATAGGCATGTTGCATCGGAGATAGTGGATGCAATCGCAAAGCACCTTTGCGCACGTGAAGCTCGACCAGCCTTTCCAAGCTTTTCAGCAAAAAAGAAGTCAGACTGATTGGTCTGAAGCTCTTGGCGAGCGAGTAGTCACTTCTGCCAATTTTTGGTATGAATGCCACTCTAACTGTACGCCAGGGTGTTGGAATGTATGCCAGTGCTAGGACAGAGGTGAAGATTTTCTTCATAGTCGGTAGCAGCTGGTTTGTACATTGTTGCAGCATGGCTGGGTATATTCCGTCCGTACCTGGCGACTTGAAGCCGTCAAAAGACGCAAATGCGTATTTAATGGCCTCGTCCGTCACCACGGCCTTCGCAATATACCAGCTACGCCGAGTTGTTTGTCTTGGCTCACTCATAGTCTCGGTAATCGGGGCTGGTTGTGAACCAATTGTAATCTGGTTACCTGGAAAGTGAGACTCCAGCAGATAACTAAGAGTTTCCGCTTTCGTCTCAGTGAAGGTGCCATCAAGTTTTCTAAGTGAGTCCAGTTTGGCTGGTTTGCCCTTTTTCAGAGCTTTAACCAACCTACTAGTTTCACCCAGCTTTTCAATCTTTTCGCAGAAATTCTTATAAGAAGCACTTTTCGATACCCGAATTAGCCTCTTATATTCCTTCTGCTTCGATCGGTAGAGATTCCAGTCTGTCTCCAAATCAGTCTTGAGTGACCTATTTAGAAGCTTTCTAGCTTCTCTACGAATTCTTTGCAGTTCCGAGCTCCACCAGGGAACCGGTGTTCTGCCAGGGGGTTTGCTTACTGGGCACGTCAGTTCAAAACAGCTAGTAATGGCACTATTCAGGTCTTGAACAGCTTCCTCTACCTTTTGTTTCGTCCTGAGTTTGGTTGGAGTTTTGAGAGTTTTCCGTAATTCCTCCCTGAAGCGTATCCAGTTGGTTTTTCTCGGATTCCTCCTCTCCTGCAGAGTGATGGCTTCGCATTCGATTTGGAATTCGATATATCTATGGTCTGAGAGGGACACCTCCGAAGAGACCCTCCAGTTAGTAACCGCCTTAAAGTATCTATTTGATAAAGTTAGGTCGATCACTTCCTGTCTTCTTGACGTCACAAAAGTTGGTTGCGAGCCAACATTGTTGATAGTAAGATCAGATGATAGAATGAAATCCAGGAGATGGTTTCCTCGCATGTTGCATTTGCTGCTGCCCCAAACAGTGTTTTGAGCATTGGCATCACAGCATATAACTAGGCCCATCTTCCTGGTGTCGCAATAGTCAATGAGTTCAGCAATTGCCCTCGGTGGTGGAGGCACTACCGAATCATAGGGGAGATAAGCTGACGCCACGATGAAGGTCTTCCAATTTCCATTCGTTTCGTAGCTAATGGCTGCAGCAACCAAATCTTGGCCACAAAATTGTCCAAGCTTAGTCGCTGAGAAAAGGTTCGACACAGCAAGACAAGCCCTTGGTCTCTCGGACCGCTCGTCACAGAGTATCGTAGTGCCACGGACACCTCCAAGGCCACAGATGCGATTTTTCCACACCCATGGCTCCTGTATGGATATTATGTGGGCTTTTGTATTCAACACAGAAAGCTTCTTACTGATGAGTGCAGTAGCAGCCTTGGAGTGTTGAAGGTTAATCTGAGTAAATCCAATCATTGGAAATACATCAGTCATACTAGTGGAAGGGCACGCAGAAGGTGCGCGCGCAGTTCCACCGACAGTAAGACCCCCAGGTCTTACTCCTATTCGGAAATTCTTATACTTGACATGAGAAGTATAAGGAAGCTCGTGAACTTCCCGTCAGAACATTGTGGCTTGTGCTTTCATCTTAACAAATTGAACCTGTGCTCAGAGACAGAATGTAGGTTTTATGTTGAGGTGGATGAATCCTCCGAACCATTCTCTGTTAATGGTTGGAGTGTGCTATCGCATAGATTGTCACAAGGAAGGAACCAGGCTCAACCAACTTCTGCCGGGCCAGCTAGTTAAATTTATAACAGAATGAAAGGCGCCTGCAAATTGTATACTTCTGGGTGTTCGTCAGACGTTCGCAAGACTTGAGGCGGTAAACAACCTTCTGGGTAATTCTGAACTGCAACATAGATATGAAATTCCCAAAAAAGAGAGGGTAGTGACCAAGAGTGCTACAAATAAGGTCGACTAGCTCAAATAAGTGTGTCACCAAGTTGATCGGTCATTAGCGACGTGACAACTTCAAACTTTTAGTTTGAACGCACGCGTTAAATCCAATACGGCCGTAATTCTCGTTCCAGTAGTCAAGTAATTCATAGTCTAGTGAACAAATTTGGGACAGAATATTCGCTGCTTGATGTTGCCGTACCAGTGAGACTCCGTTTTGCCCGAATGTGGAGAATATTGCAGCACGGCGTTCTCAAGAATTGGGCTTCTCCCAGACCACATTATGGCGAATTTTGTTTAAGAATCTTTTCCAACACCCTAACAAGATCAAACTGAATCAAGAACTAAACCCACTTCATTATATGAAGCGACGTACGTTCTCGAATTGGGCTCTGGACATGATGGAAGAATATGAGGAATTTCATCGCAAAATCCTCTTCAGCGATGAAGCGCATGTTTGGTTAAACGGCTTCATCAATAAGCAAAATTTGCGTTACTGGACAGGTGAGGACTCTCATGTCCATCATGAAACAGCACTTCATCCGAAAAAAGTCACTGTTTGGTGCGGTTTTCATGCCGGTGGCGTCATTGGTCCGTTTTTTTTTCGCCGATGAAAATGACCGTCACGTTACGGTAAATGGTATTCGCTGCAGAGACATGTTGTAACGCTATTTCTTTGAGCAATTGCATGAATTGGACATCAGTGATATGCGGTTTCAACAAGACAGTGCCACAAGCCACACAGCCGAGTTATTGAAGTCTCAGTTCGGTAAAAGTGTTATCTCGAGAAACGGACCCGTATAAATCATGTGATTTAACGCCTTCAGACATTTTTTTATGGGGCTACATTAAACCATTGGTCTATGCCAACAAGCCGGCGACGTTCGAGGAGGTCAGAGCCAATACTGAACGAGAAATAGCGGCTGTATCGACCGATATGTGCGGCCGAGTCATCGAAAATTCAACGTATCATCCGCTGCCGTGGTGGATATATGAACGAAGTCGAATTCCAATCATAAATGTTTTGATAGTAATTCAAGCCAATACAATTTTTTGAGATATCTCAAGTATTTTGCATTTTATTTAAAAAGGTAGTTGTCCAGTCCTTAATGAAATTATATTAAGACTTCAGCGTTGATTCTTTCTGAAATGATTGAAATTGGATATTCAAGTATTCTGCTACATATTGTTGTCGCTAGTTACAAATATGTCCACTCCAGCCGCCCTCTTTATTTACACTTCATCTATCTGATCTCGAATAAACATAGATTCATAGCCAATCTTATCTAAAAATTTACGTTTTTATTATTTAATATTTTTTTATCTGTCATACGGAAGAATGTTTCAGAAATTCCGCCTTACTACCGGCTCAGTTATTCTGTTTTGTTTGTGTGTTAAAGCGACCTTGACATTGACGTAATGCCACTGAGCCATTAAAAATGTGAGTCAGAACCACGATCATCGATCTGCATCCTACTCCTACAGTCACAGGCACTAAAATACTCCAGGTATGTATGTAAATTTACCTCACCGCACTGCTTGTGGAATGTTTTCCAATTCCATAATACAATATTCGCCTTTGTATTCATCTAATAGCGCGCAGTTTTATGCGTTAATTATATTTTTCATTTGGAAGCGGTAATACATCCATACAAATGTCTATGAGATTTGTGCCGTAGAGACACATTGATCTGTGAAGTACAATTTGTGAATTACAAATAATATTTACGAACTATTTTAGTTTATAGTCATTACAATTACGGCATAAGTGACCGCATTTAATACATCATATAGATATATAAAGACGTATTATTAATTTCGCATTTACATTTAATATTTTAGTTTTCAACCAGAGACAGACGTTGCTATTGTGTTTTGAAAATAAAATAATTATTTACTTTATGGACACACTTTAAAAGTGTCGGCTTAAATAACAATCCGTTTGTGAGATTATTTTGAAAATATGTTATTAAAAATCGAATACATACACTCAAATGCTATTATCCATAAACAGTTAATTGTCGTTTCGATTCGGTGAAGTTGGTGGTAATTTGTTTTGTTTTTTCTTCAACACCTTACAGATGGTTTGGAATTTTATGTTGCTTTTATTATGATGAGTCTGACTTCAGTTACATCAAAAATGATTGCCAATTGCTGGGAGAGTTTTAAAAATACATGGGGCTTAGCTTATAACAACTTTAACGTGAAGCCTACTTTTTCGGTCTAATTTTTTAGAATTTCTGTCACAGGAGAGAATGGGACTGCAAATAAAAGCTTCACACTAAACTTGTTATTGTTACGGCTATATACGTTTAATCTCGTAACAAACTTGAAGTGTAATCCTAACCGCTGGTGATACGTAATTTTAAATTCCGAATTGGAAGTATTTTAATTTTGTTTGGAAAAAAATTAGCATCTTGAAAGTGAGGTGGAACGTGGGAGCGATAATCGGTGATCAGTGCAGCTCTAGTTCGTATGTACATATATTGTTCATTCAAAATCAATTCACGTAGCTTTCCCTGTAACAAAACTGGTTCTCTTTTACAAAATGGGCTTTGCGTTAGTGATCCGGTTCTTTTAAATTTATGATAAGAGTGAAAGAGTTTAGGAATTTAAGCTTCAAACTAAATTTGTTATTCATAAGGAGCAAAATGAGGAACTAAAGTTTGCATAACTCACGTCAATATGTTTCTGTTCACATCGTTTATGTTTGTGTAAAATTGATTTTACTATCGGTCATATTAGATCGAACAGACTCAGAACTTTCAACCGCTATAAACAACGTAATATTTTAGAATCTCTATCTACAGAGAGCTCAGATGGCTTTCTACAGATAACATCATTCCCAGAATGCTTTTCACAAAGCGTTTTGACGTAGAGCTCCTCACAAGATCTGAATGGCAAAAGGGACAAGTGAGAAGTGACTAAGGATTTCAGACTAACAATCTAAGCTGAGTTGGAGACGGAAGGTTCAAAAGTGAACTGTGGAGCCGGTGCCGGTTTTCTCTAAATCCTTATGCATCTTAAAATCCTATATTTTTTTTTTGTATAGTTGGCTTGCGCTAAAGAGATTTCATTTTTCTGTTGTGCTTGTGACACAGTACCCTTGTAATGGTAAAACCACAGCGCAGGCATTTTGTTTGTTGCTGCAAGGAGCTCCCAGAAAATGATTCATTGCCTGTTTTTGGGTGCTACTTACTGAAAGAATAGAAGGATAGGAAAGAAGTTTTTGGTGCGATGGGATTTTTTTCTCCACAGGTGACGCCTTAATTGCTTTAGGGAGATCTGTTTTTGTTGCGTGTATTTATAAAAATCATGGCCCTGGTCGGGATTCGTACGCACGACCTGCCAATTGACAATGTCTGTTATAGTTCGACCTTAACGCCGAGGCAAATAAATCGCTTCGTCCAGCACTCGGCACCATAAAGGATGCCTGGCAGCATTAAGTTCGATAGAGCATGCATTTTGTCCTTCGAGTGAAGAGTTTTGAATCCATTTGTTTAGCCAAACAGAGTAGCAGCGGCTTCCTAAGTGAATTCTCCGTCGGATCTCCACTACGGTGTCATTCGTGAAGTTGATGTTTACTAGAAGATAAATGGCATCCTAAAGTTACTGATACTAACAGTGACGTTTTGTCCTAGGCGATGGACAGATGTTTGTTTGTTTGTTGATGGCATGTATTTGGCCTTGTCCTCATTAACGTCAAGACCAACCAATTGTGCCTGTTTTTCAATCGTTGTAAAAGCTGCTAGCACTGCAAGCTGAGAACGGTTAATTATGTCTTTATCGTCCGCATACCCCAGAAGTTGTACGTATCTTCTGAAAATAGTGCCTTCCATTTTGGCACCTGCCCTGCGCACTATTTTCTCCAGAGCAAGACTAAAGAAATCACATGATGGCGCAACTCATTGCCAAAATCCGGTGAGAATTTGGAATAATTCGGAAGATCTGCTTCAAAACTGCATATTGCTTCTGAAAAATCGGTATGCTCCTGAAAACCATGCTTCTATAACATTCATCGCCTAAGCCACGATATCCTCTAAAAAAGTGCTAGAACGCCGAAATGAGCTAGCTTTGCTAGATGTATTTCTCCCTTAGTCGCTACGATAAGCGCGGTTTGTGCATTGATGCACAACGTAGAAATGATCTCGATTGTGGAAAATGCACTGGAAACTTCCAGTAACAAGTCTATGTTGGCGTTCATAATCCATTCGGACTCGTCTATTGTTATTTTGCGCCCGTAAATGTTCCGGTAACGAACAGCTCCTTAAGGTTTTCATTTGCAGTTTCAGTTTCTAAGATGGGAGCGGGTCGAAATTCTGTTTTCAAAATTCTGCTTTGCAAAATTCTGAATTTTAACACAAAAATTCTGCTTTTCAAAAATCTGCTTTTTTTTCTGTTCTGCTTTTCAAAATTCTGACAGGCAATATTTTAAACAAATAAATTCTGCTAATTCAGCTTTTTTCCAATTTACGAATTTTAGGCAAACAAATATTTTTCAACTGTTACAACAAATTACAATAAATATATTTATTATTTATATATCATATAAAGAAGGTACACAGGTGGGTAATTAGTTTTTATCGTTTGACCTGCACATCAAATTCAATGAATTTGTTGTTGTTGTTAACAATTAACAGACAACTAATAGCAATATAGAAACCAAGAGAGCAATCTTAAAACCAATAAAAAACTACTTTTACCTCTTCTTCTATAACAAGTGAGTAGGTAGGTAGAATGTTTTACAAAATTCTGTAAAGCGCGCTTTTAAACATTTTCCAATCCTTTTTTTTTATTATTTGCAGAATTTTGTAAAGCATAATTTTGTAAAGTAGAATTTTGAAAAGTAGAATTTTGAAAATAAGAATTCAAAAAAGCAGAATTTTGAAAGCAGAATTTTGTAAAACAGAATTTTGAAAGCAGAATTTTGAAAACAGAATTTTGACCTCGGCAGAATTTCGACCCCAACCCTTCTAAGATATGTGAAATTTCTTACTCCGTCTCGTATATATTGAGGTTCATATACTTTTATTTTATGAATTTACCAATTTCCACCATAGAATTTACAATTTTCTGAAGAATCTGATTTGCCGTCATCAGAAAATCTTACGTCCACAATATTTCACAGTTTAGAAATCATAGCGCTCACTGGATTTTGTTCCTCTATTATTTGTTCTACTGTCTTCGTTTTCTTCAAAGGGGACATCTTCGTAATTGTTTTGCGTTTGGTCGCAAAACCTTTTTTCGGACTCGAAATATTGACTGAAATCTTCGTCGATACTTTAGCCTTTTGACTTATCATTTCTGCCTAAAAGGAATCTCTTCATCGCATGCTATTATTTCATATTTATTTATTTATATTGATTTAACTTACACAGTAAGATACAGTATCTTTTAAGGTAGTGCAAGCTTCAGTATTAAAAACTATAGCACTCTAATCTATGAATAAAAAAAAAGACCGGAACTTCAAAAAATGAGTCTGATGATCGGCTGTGGCAAGCCGTGAAAGAGCGAAGTAAATCCAGCCCCTTACACGTGGTAGCAGTTAAAATTTGTTGTTGTTCATTTAACCATTTAATGTAAAGGGTCTTTCATTAAGGACTTGACAACTTCTTCTTTGAATAAAATGCAAATTACTTGAGATGTCTCAAAAAAAAAATATTATTAGCTTGAATTAATATCAAAACATTTATGATTGGAATTCGACTTCGTTCATATATCCACCACGGAAATGTATGCAGCGGTCGATACGTTGAACCCGATTTTCGATGACTCGGCCGCACATTTCGACCGATACGGCCGCTATTTCTCGTTCAATATTGGCTCTCAGCTTCTCTAACGTCGCCGGCTTATTGGCATAGACCAATGATTTAATGTAGCCCCAAAAAAAAGTCTAGAGGCGTTAAATCACACGATCTCGGCGGGAAATAGACGGAACCGTTTCTCGAGATAGCACGTTCACCGAACTGAGACTTCAATAACTCGACTGTTGCACCCGCTGTGTGTCTTGTGGCACCGTCTTCTTGGAACCACATATCACTGATGTCCAATTCATGTAATTGCTCAAAGAAATAGCTTTACAACATGTCTCTGTAGCGAATACCATTTACCGTAAAGTGACGGTAATTTTCACCGACGAAAAAAAACGGCCCAATGACGTCACCGGCATGAAAACGGCCCCAACCAAACAGTGACTTTTTTCGGATGGAGTCCTGTTTCATGAAGCACATGAAGGTCCTCACCTGTCCAGTAACGCATATTTTGCTTATTGACGAATCCGATTAACCACAACTGCGCTTCGTTACTGAAGATAAATTTGCGATGAAATTCTTCATTTTCTTTCATCACGTCCAGAGCCCAATTCGAGAACGTACATCGCTTCACATCATCAAGTGGGTTTAGTTCTTGATTCAGCTAGAGCTTGTAAGGGTGTAGGCCAAGATCCTTACGCAAAATTCGCTATAATGTGGTCTGGGAGAGGCCCAATCCTTGAGAACGCCGTGAAATTGACTGATTTGGCTGATTTACGACGGACACCTCTACGGCAGCAATATTCTCCACAGTGTCTCACTGGCACGGCAACATCAAGCAGAAAATATACTGACTCAAATTTTTTAACTGGACTATGAATTGCTTATCTACTGGGACGAGAATTACGGCCGAAAATTGGCGCTAACGCTCTTAAAGTTGTAACCACCGAGTCGGAATGTTTTTAGTAAATTTTAAATATGTATTTGTAAACGTTGTTCCTTCGTGTACTTCAGCATGATGAAAATGATTTTACTGAATATTTTTGCATTGACAGTTCGGTAATCGGCTTAAGGGTGCGTTCACCCTTAAACCGAAGTTGTCAAGTCTCTAATGAAAGACGCTTTATATTGGCGGAAGCTAGACCACCAAGTTTGGCAGCTCAACTGCACGTGCAAAACCACTGGCAGGCTACACGGCAGTTGCCCTTCCGGCCCTCACATACCGCTTACATTGTTGGATAATGTTAACAAAGCATGAGAGTTAATTAAAGGCAGCTGAAATGAAGATGCTTAGCTTGACAGCAGGAGTAACACAGCTTGATCGAATAAGAGGTTTGAAGATCGGTGGAAGCCTCAGCTCAGTTGGTTTGGGCGCGTTCAATTCGCAAGGAAACTACGAGTACCTACTTTTTTAGCCTTTCTCATTAATCGAACAACTTATATGACGCAGCATGTTGCAAGTGATATGGGGTTAGATAGTAGGGAACCCCCAGTTGCCCTGCAAATTGAACGTGCTTATTATCATGTTTAAAGAAGGAAACATACTAGGAAACACTTCAAAAAGACAAAATCAAAGCAACAACCGCAGCACCAGTAGTCGATTGGCCTCAGTAATGAAGTGAGGCGAAACCGGTAAGCCCACCGATACTTTTGAGGTCGAAGTGGCCGGCGAACCCCACAGGCGGGAAGTTAGAGGGTTATAATCACTCTTATTCAGATCGTAATCAAAATCTCGCCGATGAATACAAATTAAAAAGAACGGTTGAGGGTTAACCTATGCTATGACGCGAAAGAGCTTTAAAAATTTCGAGTGTTGAAGTATCCAGTCGAACTTGTTATTTCTTGCCCATCACACTATATCTTAGCATTGCGCGTGCAAGTCAATTTTTCTTAGGCGATTAATAGGGGCGAAGGGTCTCCTGATCTATAATTGGCTTTAGACTTAATCTAAGCTTTATGTCTTACGCATTCGACCTAAATGATGTAGACCATTTCTTTGTCAGTACGACCTTTTTAGAATTTACTTTCACCTATTCTATCATTATTTTTCTTAATCGTGACTACTTCTCCTTTTATGACGGCTGGATGAGAGGGACCGTAACCCTCCAACTCTGCAGTAACCCTAGCTCTACTGGTTCGCCTGTGGTGCCTCCACGTAATCGCAACACAAAGATGCTTGCTTTGTCCTTGGTGTTATGTCTTACCACTAGAAGAATCTCATTTGAACCTAACAGCATCCGCCTATAATTCAATTCAATGCCGACCAGAGACTGTGCCACGCCAGTTAAATAATTACATCGACATGTTACGAAGTCCCAAGCCAGGCATTACCCAACACAACATTGTAACATTCAATCAAAGAATACCGCTTCCATTCTCCAAGAAAATGTCAACAAACAGAAAGACACCGCATTAACTACAAAGAATCATTCCCTGCGACCATCGAACCGCTACATAGCTTCAGAATCCAATCAAATCCCAACATACAGATCCATATACGTGCCAAAACATATCGCGAAAATAAGTATTTACCAGTCACCAGAGATAAACCATGTGTATGCCCGTCATAAGTACAGCGTTAAATTTATGGATTCAGTCGCATAGGTATCTGAAAGATTATGCGATGCCCCAGCCATGAACAGTCATCTTTTTGTACTCCATTTAGATTCAGATGGAACGGGTATAGCTTTGTATGGATGTCCCAACATCGCCTGAACAAATTGCTTAGCCCGCGAAATTGCGCTTTCGATACACCAGAGAGGAGCCGCGTTCATCTATCTTCAGCAATCATAGACTAGACCGATCGGAATAGCTAAGTATGAAACTGCCAATCCAAGTCGGTGTCGATGTATTTGCACTTATTTTCTGCCAGCGGTTTTTCATCTTCTCTCTCTCACGGTATAATGGTGTTTCTGGTTTTTCATTAAACTCTTCCCGCAGTGGCGACAAGCGGGAAATACAGGTCAATAGGGACTTACGGTTATTTCTTCTGGTTATACACCTTCCTGTTTCTGTTAGATGATGGCTGGTTTTGTTGGCCTGTCTGACTATTCTCCTTGCGAGGAGGGAATCCATTTATGGCCCAGATATGCAAGATGCTGCTGTTGATTGGTTGTGCTCGTACTCGTACCCATATACTGCATTCACTCCTTTGTGGGAAGACCTGATTTTGGTCAACATGAGTTATCCACATGTACATAATAATGTTATGTAATTTTTAATGCATTTTTGATGTTACCAATTGTTAATGAGTGTTTTCCAGTTAACAACTCGGTTAAAACAATTTTATTTAGGTTTTGTTAGTACAATGAACCGAACATAACTCCGACGGGGTAAAATTATAAAACAAAAACATAATCACATTTGCAGATGTCTACCAGCTTTGGCTTAGGTGAGAAATTTAATAAAAAAGTTAAAACAAAAATGCGGTAATACCTAGTTTGCTGTAGCATAAAGATAAATAATAAAGAAACAATCATTAGTTTAAATAAAAAAATTAATGAGGGGCGATTTTTTCACTCCAAGTTGGACTTTCAACTTAGACATTTTTTTTATCAACTTGCCGACATAGTTTTTTTTCAGTCATAGTTGAGTATATGGTCAACTTTCGATTTTGGGAAGTTGACAATATGCTGGTTGACATCAATTTGCTGTTATATCAACTTCGGAAGATAACACAAGTTGAAGGACTTGACGTTTGACAAATTTTCGAATTTTTTTCGCAAAAATTACCTTGTAAGGCGTGCACAGAGACACGATATCAAAAGGTTTTTTGTTTGTTTGAAAAAGCGCTAGCAAGGCACGGCTCCCTTGCAGAAACAGTCTCTCCTCCCATAGGGCTTGTTAAAGGAAAATATACCAGTACTTCCTTTCAAGGATGGACTCCAGATGGAGTACCCCAAGCAGTTGCGTCATATAGAGAAAAAGATGACCCTGCTTCAACGCAAATCGAATTCACGTTGTACATAAGATACACAACTCCACAAGAGATTGCCAGGATTGAAGCAATCAGCTCTGGATATTGGGCTGTCGGCACCCACGCTGCCAAGTTAGGCATTTCATTCAATCAACACTGTCGCAGTTGCAAAGACCCATTAGAAAAGAAGACCTTTCAGCATTTCCTCTGCGAATGTCCGGTTGAAGCTTGAACCAGACGACCCATACTCGGCCTTCTTCGACGACTTATTAGAATTTAATTATTTATATTAAATTCTGCAAAACCATCGAGTTTCTCAATTCCATGGATTTGAAATGCAAACTGACACCCTTGGTCAGTTGAGTGGTGGTATCAAAACACTGGTTGTGTGCTGAGGCACTACCAGGTAGCCACTCCTACCTACCTACCTACCTACCTAGGCGCCTGCCAGAGAACTAGAACCAACCCTTAGCGGAGTAATGAAGTTGCTTGAGTAGCCCCCTCATGCGGATAAGAGGATGAAAAGCCTTTAACTCTCGAAGGTGTCACCCGAACGCTGTTAGATAAGTCAGATAAGCAGTGGAAAGTGACACAGGGACCGAATGCCGCTTTCCTTTTTCTCATTTTTAGGGTTCCGTAGCCAAATAGCAAAAAACTTAAAAATGTATTCTGTGAACCGCATTAAGATTTTCACGTAAAAATAAAAAAAAAAAACAATAAATTTTGGGGGTTCCCCATACTTAGAACTGAAACTCAACATTTTTTTTTTCATCAAACCCATAGGTGTAGGGTATCTATGGATAGGTCTTCAAAAATGATATTGAGGTTTCTAATATCATTTTTTTCTAAACTGAATAGTTTGCGCGAGAGACACTTCCAAAGTGGTAAACAGTTGCCCCCCCCCCCCCCAAACATTTAATTTCATAAACATAATCCTTATGCGTAAACCGTGAACCATTATTTTCTAATAATAAATCTGTAATAGGTGCCTAAGTAAATAATAATTATAATTCGCGCGGAACCCTTCAGGGGCGAGTCCGACTCGCACTTGGCTGCCTGAAATTTTTCTAAATTCTTTTTTTCTGCTGATGACCTAAAATTCCTCAGATGTATAAAAACTACTGATGATTGTCATCTTTTACAAGAAGATCTTCAAAGGCTAACGGAATGGTGTAAAAATAACCAATTACTTTTAAATATCTCGATGCTTTTATTTTTGTCGCAATTTTTCATCAATTATCTTTGATTACAACATTGAAAATTATGTCCTTGAAAGAGTTTCGGAGAAAAAAGATCTTGGCGTAGATTTTGACTATAAATTAGACTTTGTCAAACATGTCGCTTTAAAATAGAAGGAAAGTTTTTCGGTTATGTTTGTAAGTGACATTTTATCAAAACATATTAAATGTCCTTTTCTGTTATCTTTGATCGATCTGTATGCTCCGACTCGTCAATGAACATATAGTGAACTATGCGCTCAATGAACCTATAGCTTGCTGTGTTAGAGAAACTAATCTTATTTCTAATAATATTGATTTTAATTTAATTTAATTTAAAATAAAAAATAACTTATTGCTGTATTTTTTAACTAGTTAATTTAAATTATATTTATTTAAACGACATATTATATAATACCCACGTAATTATTTATTTTCTTTTTGTTAACTTTCGGTAGTCTAATATTGTAGAAATAAATTCTCTGATTGATGTAAATAAATAAATAAACAAATATAATATATGTCATAATGCCAAATGAAAGAATTTGGCCGTATGTCACTTTTACAAAGCGAAACCATATGTCACGGTACCGATTCGCCTTTGGGGTTCGTCAGAAGTTATATACAAGACCATCAAAATTAAATTTCACGCAAACATAAAAGACACGAGCCAATCTTCTGCTTAAAAAGTAGGAAGGAATAATTGAGAGATGGACATAATACCGAAACCCCTTACAATCATAATCCTGAAAGCCTAAAATGGTAAAAGTCCGAAATCGCGTGAATGTCGACTTTCGGCCTACCTCCTTTTTAATAATGCCGAGTTATGCCCCGATAAGTTGTGGACTTATGACCCACCTTTGTGGGTTAAAATATGATGTGCAAGTTGTCAAGATCGCTCTCAATTTTCCGGCATTTTATCAAGCAAGTTGAAACATAGCGGTCGGTTCAAAAATGAAAATTAAAATGCAGAAAAACGACAAATTAACTTGCAAGTTCAAATCGGTTAGTTGACCTCAACAGGCAGTTAATCTAAGCCAGCCGGTTTGCTTCAACTTTCAGTAGTGAAGAAAATGGTCCTAATTCCTCCGATTCGGGAGTTTTTGAAGAATATCAGATTCTTGGGTAATTCTTCATCGGATCTCCACTTAGGTGTCATTCGAGGAGTTGTTGTTTAATCCAAGGTAGATGAACTCCTGAAATACCTCGAATTTATTGCTATCAACAGTGAAGTTTTGCCCTAGTCGCTGGACTGTATAAACTTGTTCTCCGCCTCATTAACTTCAAGAGCAAAAAGTTTCGCCTTTTTAATCGCCAGAAAGCCTCGATATCTTCCGTATACTCCAGCACCTGTCCTGCGCACTTTCTTTTCCAGAAGAAGATTAAAGAAGTCACATGACAACGTATCTACTTGCCGAAATCCAGTGCAATTTTCCATCAATTTATAAGAACTTCTTCCCAACTGCACATAGCATTGCCTGTTTTCAACGTGAAATACCTGGATCAGTTTTGCCTGGATCCCCCCGTCATGAAGAGTTCCTGAACGAATACAAATAAAATCATGTCCGGCCTTAAAGCGATGAAAAGATGGTCAGTCTTGCTTTGGAAATTCATCGGTCTTTTCCAGGATTAGCCTCAATGTAAGAATTTTTTTTTAATAACTTTCGAGCCGGAAGTTTTTTATTTATTTATTTCAATATTTTTTAATTCAACAATTGTTACATAGGTACATACTTAATCTTACATCTTAATCTTATTTAAAAAATAAGTAGTGACATTTTTATTTGAAAACAAAAATAGTTGTAATGCCACTTCATGAAAAATAACAACTAGGAGTGAAGGTGAAGGGTCACAAATTCAAAAATAAGACAAAAAAAGCGGGAAGAGAAAGAAGAGAAAACTAAATGAAGAGAAGTTAAACAAATAACATAGCGCAACAAATCTTTAATTTCCTCATGATCGAAACTAAGAAGCCAAATTTTAACTTTATTTATAAATTCGGGTACAGATCTAATTACACGAATATTCATAGGAAAACTATTGAACAGTTTACGGGATACAACGGAGTAGAAGTTTTTGAATATAACGGTGCGAAAAGTCGGCAAAACTACAAAATTACTTGAATTACTACGCAAAGTGCAGGTGTTAGAAATTGGACTCTGCATGTAGCAACCTCTCGTAAATTTTTTTTTGAAACTTTAAAGTGTTTTAGCGGTAGAATTTTCAATGTTTTGAATAAAACCATAGAGCTAAGCGATTTGCCCCACAAACTATCCTGATAGCGCACTTTTGCAAAACAACCAAGGGCCAAGGCACCCCCCCAGCAACTAATACCATACTGTAATTTTGATTGAAATATTCCAAAATAAACAGTTTTTAGTGTTCTATTATTACAGTATTTCCTAAGACGATAAAAGATACGGACAGTAGAGCGAAAATATTGTTTCAAGTTTGAAATATGTTCAGACCAACTCACTCATATTTTGCCCAAAAGTAACACCCAAATATTTAAACTGTTTTACCTGTTCAATTTTAAAACACTTAGTCCCACAGGAAATTTGGTCATTCGACGACGTCCTTACAGGTGCCACATTACAAGCACAATTAGACATGACGGATATATTACAATATAATCCGTGAAAAAAGATTTCATAGCCAGGGAAGTCTTGCTTACTAGAGCTGAAGTTCATTAATTTAGTTTTGTTACTGACAACTAGCTTGTGGACAGTAAACCATATTCTCAGAACATGAACATATTGATTTATGTGGGCCCTTAAGCTTAAAGTATTAACAGACTGATACGCAATGCCAAGATCGTCTGCAAAGGCTGTTACTTTCCCTACAAATGGTTGACTAAATAGGGAATTTATATAGATTAAGAACAATATTGGGCCAATAACAGAACCCTAAGGCGCACCTATGTTTATGGTTCTCGAACTACTCACAAAATTTTGAATTTTAACTTTTTGAATTCTGTCCTTCAAATAAGACTCAAACCAAAAGTCACGCTGGTACTTACCGATAAGTGTTTTTGCAGTAATACCGTACCGTGCTACCATCCTTAAATACGGGGATGATACGGTACTTCTTTTTAATAACTTTGACTATATTCCAAAACGGCTTGCTGCATTTGTCTAGGCCTTGCAGCTTTCTGTTACAGCATTTGTTTCTGAAGCTCAAAATGAGTGTCTTAATGGTTAAAGCTATTGCTTCAGTCAGATAAAAGTAGTTCTGGTTCTATTCCAGATGGATCTGGAACGATTTCTTATTTTGATTAATTCCATGATGTGACGTGGAAGTAGGTTTGCGCCATTCCATTGACTGTTTCTTTTGGGTACTGACTGATCGATACAATCGTGTACAGAGCTTGTGAAATAATTTACATCTTCATCGATTTGGTTTTGGTTACTTACAACAGGTAAAATTTCCTCAAGTTTCTTAATTTTGAACGCATTTTGCTCCTAAATCGAACCCAATTAGCATTCTGGTAATCGAGAACTGAATTACCAGTGGGTTATTGATCGGCCCCCAAGTCGGCTTTGGTTGGAGGACACCAAAGATAGAGTGCAAGGTACGACATAATTTCTCAATATCAACATGAAATATTGGCGCACATCAATGACGTGCAAAATGCAAATCATATAATTAAATTGCACATTAGTGTCCACAAAAGACACATGTGTTCCCTCAAACACTTCAACACGCAACATCACTTGGGGTAATAAATGTGTCAACGTAATCACTTGTGCAACTAACTGCATACGCAATGGCCCATTTGATCCATTCAACGTCTCAATTGTTTAAATCGAACGTAGAGTATGACAAATATAAATTATTATTACTCTTCAATAAATTTGTTGGTTTTACTGCGCATTTTTTTATTTGTGACAGGCATACAAACCGAAAAATATGTATAGTTATATCTGCGTACTTAGAAACATTCTTACTATCATCTCTCTTCATGGTGTTTGGTCTTGAAAATACGCTCCTGGTTTTGATGCCTTAGGCAATTAGCAATACACTTGGCCTAGAATAACTTTTTTTTCATGACATCATCGATCAATTATTCCCTCTTATAGACATTTGACAGTTCTTTCAATTCAGCATGATTTCCCTACAAAATGATGTCAAACGCAAACAGGTTGGCATTCACTTTTATCAATAGTTTGGTACTGTGACGAATAACTGATATTTTTGTCTATTGCAGGAAAAAAGAAAATTTGACCAATCTTAAATCTAAAATAAGAAAACGAACTTCAATCAATAATAACATATTATCTGGATCTGTTCTGAGATTTGTAAATAAAACGTAACAGACAATAGATACTCTAATTGCACAATACTGTCATGCTACAGATACTTGCAGTTCGCAAACCGAACAGACCAGCCCATATTTGACTGCTGTAGTCTCTAATTAAGTTATGTAGTGAATTATTATTTATTTATGCTTTGTGCAGATTAAAGTTAAGGTTGCTTCTTATGTAAGACCGTAAACCACTGAATCTAGCAATACCAAGTTTTGCTACTCCGCACCGCTATTCTGCAAAGGATTACAACTGTGGAGATAACGCTGCTTCGCGTATGGATGGAGTTTTCACCGTCTGCTGCGTTTGTGCATAGAGGTTAGCTAATGTAACCAGCAAGATGCAGTATCTGTGTTGGGATATCTTTACTTTTCAACATTTGCTCGTGCTTCATAACACTGCTGGTTATTGTGGAATGGAAAGTGAGAAATGTTCGTATTTACATACGATGAAATGTCACGTTACAAGAATCTACAAATTTAAGATGTAAATAACTTTTGCGCTCGACCTTCATGGAGTGAGGTTCATTTAATAAATGTTTCTGTCCATTATTCATGAGCAACATGAACTGTATCCTAACAAGTTGGCAATGAAAGTGGTTATAGTGCTGTTAAGCAATTTTGAAAGTTAGCTTCGAGGGAAAGTGCTGAGCAAAAATTTGGTTTAACGGATAGGATCTTGTAATGCCGAACTTTTACCGCTATAAACTAAGTCTTTAATGCCTTCAGAAAGAGGATAAGACTACTTTAAGCACTTTGCATTTCATTTTCGTAAGAACTTGTTGTTCAAAACATTCATTTGCAGCTCACCACCTGGATAAAGAAACGACTCAAGTTACGTAGGGATTTTATACCCAGGTTCCACTGCCCACTGTTCCACTGCCCGTCTCTTGCGAAAGCATGACAAATATCCAAGAGTGTCAATTGTCATGAGAAATTTCTCAAATTTGCCGTCCCTTCCACTTCGCATCAGCAAATGGTTGTAGAAACTGGTTTTCAGGTCCTGTCCAGGCTCAAAGTCTGGCCAGAGCCAGTCCTGAATACGAGGAAAGTCGATTTCGTAATTTCGCAGCCGAAGCTCCGATGTCATTGCGTCAGACGGCATATCCATAAGACAGGCGTCAAAGGACAACCGCGGCACAAGGTCATCAAAGCTCCAGTGCTAGTTGTAGTTTTGATTGTGCAACCCACGATATTAACATCATGAGGGAGGTTCAATAATGCATCTAGGAGGCCAGGCGTGCTTTCCCTATGCAGCCGAGACTTATATTTTTTTGGAGTTTGAAGAAAGCAGCATTAACGTATCTATGCCATAGCTTATTCCATCAAACAACTGCCGCATATGCTTGAAATGGTCTTATCATAGCCGTGTAAATCCATAGGACTCTTTTCGGTGATAAACCCAATTTATTGCCGAAAATGCTATTGCACTGCCAGAAAACTGACAGCAACTTAGCAATCTTCAACTCAAAATGCTTTGGCAAAGAAATTTGGTTAATATTAAGCGTCATTGGAGAGTCAATCAACTTCCTCCTTCTCGTGAAGGAGATGTTACTGCGTTTGACTACTGAGTGGGAAGTTCAAATTACAGGAACACCTAAATGCTTTTTTTCTAATCCAATAGTTAAACTCTGAAACAGCATCGATAAGCGTTGCTTATACCCTATTCTAAGGGTATATTAATTTTAACTCATAGTTTGTAACATAGGTACCTTAATATTGCCTGTAGACCCCTAAAAGTTACTATATTTATGATAAGCATCGAGGGAATCTAGCCATGTCCGTCCGTCCGTCCGTCAGTCTGTCGGCAAAAATTAGTCCTTTAAACTAGACCTAGAGAGCTGAAATTTTAACAATAAACTCTCTAGGGGCCCGAAATAATCAAGTTTAAGAATTTTTGAAATCCTCCCACAAAAAAATTAATTTAGAAAGCTGACATTTTTTATATATGATCTTTGACTCCTAAAACTGCTCGGGAGATAGAATTTCTAAAATCCGCCCACTGACACGCCCACAATTAAATAAAACAATTTTATTGAAAAGCCAAAGTTTGAGCTAGGGAGCGCTTTTTTAAAAAGCTTCGTTTTTTCGATTAAATCCTTTAAATGTTTTAAAACAAAATATGTAGCGCGTTCTTAACAATTCAACTATACTTAGACTTTTGTCACGCCCACTTATGAGGGATAGGAATAAGAATAGGTAGTTCGCCCAAGCGGACTGTAGCCCGTCCCTATGTTTTTCACATTATGTTAATTTCGTACACCACTGTCAATCGTAAATAAATTTATATTTACAGATTATAAACAATGAAATCAAGTGTCCTTTTCTGCTGAATCTTGTTGAATTTTACTTCCCTAAGCGTAATCTTTTGATCTCAGACCCTTTGTTATGAGCCCACA
Organism: Portevinia maculata; assembly: GCA_949715645.1. NCBI lineage: Eukaryota > Metazoa > Arthropoda > Insecta > Diptera > Syrphidae > Portevinia > Portevinia maculata. Next base: position 189,790,182 of record OX454527.1, on the reverse strand, counting down.
CATATTATATAGTTACGGTTGTAACAAACCAATAACGCGTTTCTTAAGACTGGCTAACTCTGTTTGGCATTCCAATGACTTTAATGCATTTCTTAGTCGTGTCGCCTTTAAATCGTCTTTATTGTTACTAATTTCTAATTGGTTGGATTTTTATAATTTTATTTGTATCCATTGTTTAACTATTCAATAGTCAGGCTTTCTTATTTTTTTACACGCGTACAGCTTGACATCCACAATCCGATTGAGAAAAGAAATAAACGAAAGGGGAACATTTTATAGAAGAACAGTTTTCCGCTTAGTAATTTTGCTGAGAAGTGGAACTCGGACCATGGTTAGATCTCGACTACAGCGCCACCTATCGGGCCTAAACCTATACTATCCTTCCAACTGGAACCATACACAGTCACAACATTTTATTGAAATCGGTTGGGAGTTTTCGGAGTTAGCGTGTACGAACACAGTCACACGTGGTTTTTAAATATTATGATAAAATGAAAAAAAAGCGCAATTTATTTATCACAATTAATTTGTGTGTCCCTTCAATTTGTGCCAAAAACATAGCTTCGCACCCACAAAAGGTTGAAGGAGATGGGTTTTAAGACGTGAGTTGAGCCGTTGATGCGGGGTTGGAAAAGCCATTCCTGTAGCTAAACGTTTAATACCCGCCAGAATTTGCAGAAGTTTTTCATTCAACTTTTGTTCTTAGGAGAAATAAGAACAATTAATAATTTGATCTTTATTATCGTCTCCTAGCTCACAACTAGCTTTTAGAAGCGAGTTTTATTACATTGACAACTCTCGGGCTCTCAAAAATGCTAATATTTAAATAAAATTTAAACGACGTGTAACACAATCTTTATAACTTTGTTATTTTTTTTTTTTCATACTAATGGCTAATCTACCTTCTCCTCTCTTTTTGTCCTTTCTTCTTCCCTCATCTCCTAACCTATTCCTATTGTCCTTCTTCTAAATTTTGCTTAATCAAAAAACTAAAAGATTAATTTGATTTGCAGATCATCTCTCTGTTTAAAGTAGCATAATAGATCAGTTGTTTTTTTTGCATTTATCAACAAATTAGTGTAATAATTATTGTTTTACGATGTTTTCTTTTTATATGTATAAATAGTATTATATTTTTTTTAACGTACTCGTACTACATACGATTTCAATCGTGCGTACATTGTCCCTAAATAAATTGAAATTGATGTTTACTTCAAGGTTGATTGTCCTAGGCGGTGGACAGATGTTTGTTTGTTTGTTGATAGCGTGTTTTTGGCCTTGTCTTCATAATTTTTTTTTTTTTTTTTTTTTTTTTTTTTGTAAGATAGTAGGTGAAGATCTTCCAAAGACACTATGAGAATAGCAAGCGCGTGCTCATAGTAGTGTCAGATTTTTACTGACTAAAAACACTCCCCTTCGATAGATTGATGGGTACTGCAACTAAGATATAACTTATCAAGCAATTTTTCTATCACGAAATAATAACTTTTGACAGGTTACTTTCCAATGAAAGATCCTGCATGTTCCGCAATTTAGGCGCGGTTAATCTTATCTTGCCAAGTCGAACGGTTTCGTTCTTTGTAGTCGGCGCAATAAATTGCTCTCATCCAAGATTTGTCGGACTGTATTGTTGGTATGTCCGATTAGTCGGTTTCTATGCTTTCTCGCGAAGCTTCGAGTTTCAGCTTCGATTGTTGGAATTCCGAGATCCCTGTGGATATCGTCGTTTCTAATATACCATGGTGCTTGTACAATTTCTCTAAGCACTTTATTTTGAAAAGTTTGTAAAATATTGGCATTTGTTTTCTTGGTACAACCCCAAAGTTGTATACCGTAGGTCCACACCGGCTTTAGCACTTGCTTGTATAAAAGCAGTTTGTTCTCGGTACTGAGCTGGGAATGTTTTCCGAGTAACCAGTACATTTCTCTATATTTGATATCGAGTTCTTTACGTTTCATTTTCACGTGCGAACTCCATTTTAGCTTTGCGTCGAGAGTCATTCCCAGGTATTTGGCCTCGTTTGCAAAGGGTATTCGGGACATGTTTAGGAAAATTGGCAAGTCATTAGTTTTCTTATACGTGAAATTCACGTGAACAGATTTAGTTTCGTTGAGGGCGATCCGCCAGTCCCTCGTCCATTCATTTACCTTATTCAGTGCGATTTGTAGTTTTGCAGTCGTTTCTTCAATTGTATTACCTACTGCAAGGATAGCGGTGTCGTCGGCGAACGTAGCAAGGGTAGTTTCATCTTCTCTTGGTATATCTCGTGTATATAAGAGATAGAGAAGCGGCCCGAGGACGCTACCTTGCGGTACGCCGGCCGAAATTTCTTTGAGCTCCGAGTATTCGTTCCCATTTCTAACACGGAAGAGTCTATTCCCGAGATATGATTCTAGAATATCATATAGGCATACGGGAAGAACTTGTCGTAATTTAAATTTTAAGCCGTCGTGCCACACCTTATCAAAGGCTTGTGAGACGTCAAGGAATACGCTTGAGCATATCTTTTTTTCTTCAAATGCTTTCTCGATTACGTCAGTAATTCTATGCACTTGGTCAATCGTCGAATGCTTGGTTCTGAACCCAAACTGGTGGTCAGGGATAAGATTATTTTCTTCTATAACCGGTTGTATTCGCCTTAATAGTATTCTCTCGAAAACTTTGGATATCACTGGAAGGAGGGAAATTGGTCTATATGATTTTACTTCATTTGGCGGTTTTCCTGGTTTTAAAACCATTATGACCTCCGCAACATTCCATTGGCTCGGCACGTGTTTTAGTCTGAGTGCCGCATTTATAATCTGAAGAAGCTTAATTAATGCTTTTCTTGGTAGGACTTTGAGAACTTCTCCAGTGATCAAATCATAACCAGGAGCTTTCTTAGGTTTTAGAGATTCGATTTCAAGTTTTAGTTCCCTTAGCGTTGCACTTGTGAGTGTTAAATTGTCAGGTAGTAATTCCGTCCTATTAATATTGTCGTGGACCGCTTGACCATCGTACGGTTTAAAGGTTTCTTCTAGATGGGCGGCAAAAACGTCCGCTTTTTCCTTATCTTCCCTTGCCCATTCATTTTGATTTATTTTAATTGGCGGCGCGGGGATTTTAGGCCTTTTGGTGCCTTTTATAGCTTTCCAAAGTGAATAATTGGAATCTTTTTTCGCTGTTAAATTTTCAAGGTAGGAACCTAACGCCCGATTTTTAAAATCCTTAATAGCTGTCTTCAACAAATTGCACAAATAATTCAAATGTGCTTTATGTTGCGGAGCGCGACTCTGTTGCCATTTTTTACGCGCCTTCCTTTTTTCGTTGACCAATTCTTTTATTTCTTGAGGATATCGTAAGCCGTATTTAGCCGGCGTTTTTCTTGGATTAGGCGTATTATTCCAGGAGGCGAGCTGTACGATCTCAACGAAGCGATCAACTTCAGCCTCAAGTTCATAGGGTGTCGTAAGTGGAACGCTGAGTTCAACATTCTCTTCAATTTCGTTCCTAAGGCCTTCCCAGTTAGTTGATCTACCAGTTAATCTCGCTGGCTCTAGGTTATTGGCTAGTTTTACGCTCAATGTTAAAATAACCGGTGAATGATCAGATGACAGATCAAAGCTCTCTTCAATTTTAATGTGGTTGGTAGTTATTCCTTTCACGACGAAAAAATCTATCAGATCAGGTATTTTTGAAGTATCAGTTGGCCAGTAGGTCGGTTTGCCCGTCGAGTGGAAATCGCAACTGTACTCCATACCTGCCCCATAGAGCATTCTACCTTTTCGCGAGATGTATCTAGAACCCCAGAACGTGTGTTTCGCATTAAAATCGCCGCCAATAATGAAATTTGGTTTGAGCGATTTAAGCAAGTTCGTGTAATCACTTTTTTCAAGCGCGGAACGCGGTGGACAGTAGATAGATGAAATTCTAAGAGTACGCTGACTATTTTTTACTCGAATCGTGCACAGTTGCATAGTTTCAAGCTCTATCTTCAGGTCTTCGTATTGTTCAATGCAGTCTTTAATAAACAATGATGATCCACCTCTCGCGTTTCCCGAAGGGTGACAAGCGTGGAAATCATTATATCCTTTTATTTTTAAATTCGATCCCTTTTTTGCGTGAGTTTCAGATATCAAGCAAATGTCAAGATCTTTCTCACGTATGAATATTTCCAATACGTCAAGTTTTTGCAAAAGTCCGTTTGCATTCCAAGTGCATATTTTTAACATTGGTTTTTCATTCATGTTGTATTTGAAGTGCGCGTTTTCCATGAATTATTTTCGAGCTTAACCAGCCGATCGAGAATAATTTTATTTATTTTACTTTGTTCTTCAAGTTTCTCGAGAATAACTGAGAAAACGAGAGAAACAGGGTCCGGCGAAGTTTCAACGTTTTTTGCTCCTTCGAATGCCGCGGCCTGAGCGTAGGTCTGCACTCTGGCTGTCCGAGGGCCACTATTCGATGGCTTTCCTGATGGTAACTTTTCAATAGCGTTTCTTTTGACAACAGAGGTTGAGGGCTTTTCTGTTGTCTCTCTTTCTCTGACATTTTTGCGCTCTTGAACCGGAGGTTTTGTTATGCCTACTACCTCCTGGGCAGTCTTAGACTTCGGCTTGGCTAACGGTTTTGTATTCCTATTTTTAGGCTTGAGGAACGCATCTCTCCGTTTTTGCAACTCCTTAGCTACTTCACAACCTCTATAATTTGCCGGGTGCTTTCCCTTACAATTAGCACAGGTAGCGGAGGATTGTTTATTTCCTCTACAGTCTTGGGAAAAGCGATTTCCGGCGCATTTCACACATCGCGGCTCTTTTTTGCAATACATTTGCGTATGATTAAATTCTTGGCAACGTTTGCACTGTGGAATTATTTTCGAATTTCTACGCATAGGCTCGATTTTTACCACAATATTTACTATAGATTTAATTCGGTATATATCTTCGATGTTATCAGACCTATCGAAGGTAAGCATAAAAAGCGGAAGTCCACGCCTTACCAGGATATCCCTATCTTCTTCCGTTTGTTGCTTCTCCTTCTTGATGATATTAACGGCATCAAGAATTTTAAACCCTTTGGCTTGGAGGTCGTAAATAACCTCTTCTTTGGTGCATGAGGGGTGGAGTTCCCTTGCTACAACACGATGTGGCCTTTCAGACTTTATTTCGAAAGTATACCACTGGAACTTCTCGGCATTTAACTTGTGAGAAATTGCCCGGTAGTGTTCGTGGTTATCAACGTTAATTTTCCACGCATTATTCCTCAAAGATGTGACCTTAAATTTCGATTTTAACGTTCCTTTAAGGAGGCTGTGCAACTTATTATACTCCGTTACATCAACGACATTTATTGGAGGCGGTGCGCGAATTTGCGCTTTGAGTTGTTTTTCTTGCGGTACTTTACGCTTTTGTTCTTTTGGGGACTCGACTTCGGGCGAAGAACCAGCTCTCCTTTTTTAGTAGGTCTTTTCTTAGGGACCCGATTCGTTTTGCGTGCTAGCTCTTCTTCGTCGGTGTGGTATTCCGGACTAGCTAGGCGTGGAGGAGTACATTCGCGTTCTTTCTGCAAATAAGTGTTCCTTAGGACCTTATTTTCTTCTTTTAACATATCTATCTCTTTCTTAAGATCTTGATAGAGTAGATCCATTTCCTTAAGCTTGATTCGGAGTGCTTTATTTTCTTCCTCAAAACTTGTATTTTTCACTGAGTCCTGTTTTTCACGCGCTGGCGCTCCCGGCGGACTTCTTTTCCCGGGGTTATTCGATCTTGATGGAGGTGATCGAGATACCCTTGAACTTTTAATAAAAGGGTCAATGGATTGCAATAAGCGGCTCTCCCCAGAATCCGTAGAGCCGACCTCCGAAGAGGGTGGATTTTCCAGTAAAGCTGGACTGCCACCTGGGGTAATTAATCGTTTCGTTTTGTTCATTGCATTTTTTGTATACACTATACGCTCGGTATACGGAGGTTGGATTTTAGTCGCCTCTTACGACAGGCATGCCTACCTCGGGTAAATTCTAGCCCCTGCCCGAAGGGGGTATCTTCATAATAACTCACAAATTTCGGATATTCTTCAATCGCCGAAAAGGCCTCGACCAAGGCACGTTGGGTGCCGCCGATGATATCGATATCGTCCGCACACCCCAGGGGCTCGAAGAATCTATTAGATTAGGAGTGGAGGTATAACCAAAATTCATTTACTTGTTTGTAAAGGTACTAGCATCGTGATATCAAATGCAGTCGTCTGGCAGGGTTTTTTTTTTCGCCGGGGCTGAGGGCGGGGGTTTGAAAACGCTGATTTTTCGGATTTTTGTGTCAAGGGTATAACCATTTTTCTAGCTGGGTCGGGTGACAATTTAAACGTCTGGCACTTACTTTTTTTTTAATGAGAGGATTTTTCCTGATTTTTTGATGTACATTTTTTTGGTTATACCTCGACACAAAAAAATGATTTTTTGCCCCTTTTGGGGGGCGTCTGGCGGGGCGAATGCGACACTTAAAACGTCTGGCACCTACTTTTTTGTAATGAGGGGATTTTTCCTGATTTTTTGATGTAATTTTTTTTTGGTTATACCTCGACACAAAAAAATGATTTTTTGCCCCTTTTGGGGGGCGTCTGGCGGGGCGAATGCGACACTTAAAACGTCTAGCACCTACTTTTTTGTAATGAGGGGATTTTTCCTGTTTTTTGATGTAATTTTTTTTTTGGTTATACCTCGACAGCAAAAAATGATTTTTTGCCCGTTTTGGGGGGCGTCTGGCGGGGCGAATGCGACAATTAAAACGTCTAGCACCTACTTTTTTGTAATGAGGGGATTTTTCCTGATTTTTTGATGTATTTTTTTTTTTGGTTATACCTCGACACCAAAAAATGATTTTTTGAACCTTTTGGGGGGCGTCTGGCGGGGCGAATGCGACACTTAAAACGTCTAGGACCCAAAAATTCTTAATTAGTGCATAGTTCTCCATAATTTGTGTATATTTGAAAATGGTTATACCCTTGACACAAAAATCCGAAAAATCAGCGTTTTCAAACCCCCGCCCTCAGCCCCGGCGAAAAAAAACCCTGCCAGACGACTGCATTTGATATCACGATGCTAGTACCTTTACAAACAAGTAAATGAATTTTGGTAATACCTCCACTCCCAAAATATGCTGTCGGCTCTTAGACTACGAGTATATTGAAGATGTTGCCTTGGTGTTGACGAGCTGCTTCCAAACTGCACATGCCCTTTTTCAAGTGTCACGTGTCACAGCTGTCATATGCGCCTTTAAATCGATGAAAAGATGATGAGTCCCGCCTATAAAGGGCTTTGCCTGAAATGTATGAGCAACTGGCGAATTTTTTTTTGATGGCACACTGACGCGACCCAGGATGTGTACAGTATTTCAATACAAAAAATAGTTACTACGGGAACTCAGCTCTAAAGTATCGGGGTTTTCAATAGGGACGCTTGGACTTGTTTTCGATAGGAACGGTAAACCACGCCATATTTTTTCATGTTTTTTGACATTTATACTCGTATTTAGTTGGCAAATCATCATGGCGAAGTACACACTTGAACAACGTTTGCAAGTTATTAAAATTTATTACCAAAATTCGAGTTCGATCACCGCAACTTTAAGAGCATTACGACCATTTTATCGACGCCATCATTTGCCTGCCGAATCAACAATTCGACGTCTAGTGCAAAAATTTGAATCCACATTTTCGCTACACAATGTTCCAGTGGCAGTGAGACAAAGAAATGCACGAAGTGAAGAAAATATTGCCGCCGCTCAAGCATCTGTTCAAGAAGACCCAAATCAAATACTCACACGACGTTCTCAACATTTGGGCATCTCTGTGACGTCATTGTGGCGAATTTTGCGAAAAGATCTTGGCCTACATCCATATAAGATCAAATTGGCACAAGAAATAAAGCCAGTTGACCATCTGAAGCGTCGCCGATTCATGGATTGGGCTGAAGAACAACTTGAAAATGATCCGGATTTTCATCGAAAAATCATCTTTAGCGATGAGGCTCATTTTTGGCTGAATGGATTTGTCAACAAACAAAATATGCGTTATTGGTCAGGCAGCAATCCACACGTGATTCACGAGGCACCATTACATCCCGAAAAAATCACTGTTTGGTACGGTTTACATGCTGGTGGTGTCATTGGGATATATTTGATCGATTATGATGCAAATCGCCACGTTACTGTGAATGGAAATCGCTATCGCACCATGCTAACTGATAATTTTTGGCACGAATTGGACGGAATAGACCTGGACAATATGTGGTTTCAACAAGATGGTGCCACTAGCCACACAGCACACGTCACAATCGATTTATTGAAAAGCAAATTCGGTGAACGTGTTATTTGGACCAGTCAATCGGCCGCCTCGATCGTGCGATTTAACGCCTTTAGACTATTTTATTTGGGGCTATGTGAAGTCATTAGTCTATACCAATAAGCCGGCGACGTTACAAGAGCTAAGAATATGGAACGTGAAATTGCTGCGATTCCGGTCGATTTATGTGAAAAAGTCGTGGAAAATTGGATTCAACGATTGGGCTTTTGCAAAAGTGCCCGTGGTGGTCATGCGAAGGAAATTGAATTTCATACATAATTGCCACTAAATGTACTTGAACGCATAATAATTTTTTGTTGGATATCTTAATCCGTTTTTGTTTTATTTTAGAAAAAAGTCCGAGCGCCCTTAATGAAAAACCCTTTACATCCGTCTCGAGTTATGCGCCGAGTTTTAGGCCCTTTATTGGTGTTTTCCAGGATTTGCCGCAGTGTCAATTTGTCAATTGTCGTGCCGATTAGTGTGTTGCAGATCGGTTTGTGACGTTTACATAGTATACTTTGGATATGATCTTCTATACGACCTTTAGCAATGATATGCTTCGATTGCCTTTCTCCATAATATGGCCCTGTAGATTCCGTTTTGAACTAACAGATGGCATTAAAATCTCATTTTTAGAAAATTTAGAGTTACACACTTTTTGCGTTTCACCGACGATATGCATAATCTAATATGGAGCTGATAGTCCTGCCGTGAGTCATACTTTCTTCCATCCAAAGTGATCGATAACAAAAGATCACCTCCGTATTTGAAGAGCTGCACTGGCAAGCCATAAGAGCCGGCGGCCCTGTTGTTCTTTAGCTTTTTCATAATTATGCCAACCTCTTCAATAGTGTGTGTTGGAACCGGTTCCTCCTTTGACTAGCCTTGGGTTTCCTTCTTGCCCTATTGTCGCTCAACATAATGTTCATCTTAAAGATGCTGGGAATGATCATTAAACAAATCTGCTATACCCTATACCTCAGGGCCTATAATTCCTTTTCTCTTTCAAAGAGCCTGCTTTACGTTCTTAAACCAGCAGCAATTTGCTTGGCCTTTTAAAAGAAAAAAACATTGGGTTGCTATTTCGATCACGGGACTCTTCGATCTCCTTAACCTGGGAGACTGCGTATACGGTATGCCCTCTTCTTTCTACGCAGGATCTTCTCCTCCGTTGTTTTTTTTTTTAAACACTATCAGCTCTGTGTCGTGGAGTGCTTAAAGCAAACAACTATCACGAGCAGAAATTGCCGGCACTAAAAGTGCTCTCACAGGCTCATCATTTAGTGCAGGTGTTAGTAAGGACAAAACAATTAAAAATACAATAAATATGTACCTATAAAATACTAACACAGACACAAAATAATGCAAACAATTTAAGACATTAAAGCATTATTACGCAAAATATTTTTTTAGCTTAATTTTACTAACATGCAAGTGAATCACATGATCATTTAGATTATAGATCCTACTCATGCGACTAATAGGCTCATGCCTCCCACAATTCGTTCTATGATGGGGGCTTAACAATAATTCAATACTGCGTAAATTATGGGCACCACCACGAAAATTAAAGCAAGTCAGGTGCATCTATTTGACCGGATATAAGCTGATGTAAAAAAATGATATCGCATTCGTTGAGAAAGGGGTAACATTTGAAGGAGCTTGATACGTTGGCTGTAGAGAGGAAGGTTAAATGGATCATTCCATGGAAGTCCTCTAAGTGCAAATCGAATAAATTTATGGCCTCTATTCGATTTGAATGAATGTGGTAGAACGGTCTCCAAACTTGAGAGGCATACTGTAGAATCGGATGGACAAAACAATTGTACAATGACATAGAAACGTAAGGGTCATTAAATTCTTTGGCCCACCTTTTTACGAAGCCCAGCATAGAATTAGATTTATTAATAATAGAATTAATGTGCTTAGCAAAAACCAGTTTGGGGTCGAAATAAACCCCAAGATCCTTAAAATTATCAACATTACAAAGAATATGTTGAGACAGAGAATATTGAAAGGTGGAAGGGATATTCATTCTAGGGAATGTCATATGTTGACATTTATTTGGGTTCAGGGATAAACCGTTTTTATCACACCAATTGGCGAAGCTATTAATGTCAGATTGAAAAAAAATTCTGTCTTGCTGACTAGTGATAGATTTATATATATTCACCGAGTGCGCTCGTCTTGCATTGTAGTATTTGTAGATGTGCATCTAAACTACTAACAAACAATTAAACAGGTTATTTTGGAGTGCAAAGTAATATATTTATATCAACAGCCACGAAAAAGACAATAAAATGTACCCATTGAAACATAATTTCATTGATATGTCCGGTTAAAAATTACTCAAAAGTTTCTAGGACAGTGTTCAATGCACCTGCAGCTGTTTCTAAACTTTCCCTGCGGAGAATTTACTAGCGATTAACGGCGCTATAGCTATAGTTTCAATGTAGAATAGAAATAAGCCATAAACAACCTGATTTGCATTATCTACACGACCAACCGAAAAGATTAGTTTAACCTTTTTTTCGTCAAAAAGCCGAAATATCATAAACGAGAATATTTACCTCGGAATCGGACGCTGCATTCTTCTATGAAAACTGAATATCAATGCGTAAACAATCAAACTTTAATTGATACTAAAAAAAAACAACAAAAAAACCTTCGTGTCAATCTAATTCCTCTTTCACCATTCAACCTGCCAAAGAGAGACTTTTAATACCGGTGTGCCCTCAGAATATATCTGAGTTCAGTTCAACATGACCACGATCAGTTCTAATGATCTCCTGACCTAAATTCAAGGGAATACTACTTGGTGTACCTGCATCTTTTTCCCCGGATCCAACATCCGAACACAGTTGATATCATCGTCATCTCTATAAAACAACAATAATTCAGAGAGTTAAAAATGAAATTTGTTTTGGAGTGTCTTCTTTGTTTTTTTTTGTCTTTTCATTTTTTATATTTTGTGGGAGAACGCGCTAACAAGAACCTGTATGTATCTAGATACGATCTCCATAGTGGTCTCAATAAAGGAGAACCAACGAAGAACCTGTTCATATGGATAAATGTTTGCTTGTTGGATAAAAATATAAATATAAAACAACTCACATGTTTAACTGAAGTTGATTGCGTGTAGTTCTTACTTGGTGAGAGGATTGTATAACCAGAGAGACAGACCACCTTCAGGGTGAACATAAAAGAAGGTCACCGTCACGTTCTTTCATTATACATACATACCTCGCCGAGTTGAATTCTTCACCTTCGCCGACGTGTCGCAGTTTTAGAATCGAGATACATTTTCTTTGACTGGGTGAAGAATATTGCATTTGACGTTCAGCTAAATGACAAAGAAGGGGTTATTGGATATGCTCCAGAAATCAACGATAATTGGGTGAATTATAACCTCGCCCACTTGACTAATGCGTGATTGCATTCAATTATGTTTTGATTGAGGTAATTTTTGTTGTTTTTCCAACCACTGAGGAGATCGACAAAGATGTTGCACAAAGTGAACAAACTAATAATGGTTGAGATAATCGGACAAAGTGTACTTAGACGAAGTGGAAGTGACCACTGACGGAAATGCTTGTTGGAGTTTTAATTGAATTCAATGAAATCTATGGGCGATTTATCTTTTCTTTTTTAATACACAAAACAAGATTGTTTAGTCGCGATTATGGGAAACATGTTAGAGGCTTAAGAAAATTCAAAATATTATCAGACTGCATTTTAATCAACTTTGGCGGTGTACATATTTGTATTAAATTAAAAAGCAATGATTGTATTTTCGAATATCATTGACAAGACACTACTTTAAAGTTCACATCCATTTCTCAGTCAAGAGTGGCATTTGAAGATGAGATGGTAACCGTAGGTATTCTATTGGAGTCACTTATTACCCACGAATATTGGTCCAAGAATTAGGGACACAACTGATCCACTGCAAAAAAACAATGCCCTACAACTCCATGCGATAATGTTTTGGTATTTTTCGGCGTAAACAAGTTCAGAAAGTTATTAACAGCCAAGCGGCCATCAAGCAACAGCAACAACTTGTTGACCATGATATCAGATAAACGAGGAAGTAGGCTTTTATACAAGACAAGTGTCGGCGGAATTAGCAAGTGATGATTATATGTATATCCACATTAAAGAGACAGCAAAGAAAATGAGCGTCTCAAGCCATTCTGCAACACACTAATCGGCATGGACCGCAAAATCACCTAAGTTTGATCACTTTTGACCTTTGGCAGGTTGCTACAAATTATTATATTTCATCATTTTATTATTACTGTTGGGAGGGGGTCTTAATATAGATATTTCTGTCCTTAGGAATTATTACAGTTAAAAGCAGCTTTTTTTTATTGTCATTGATATCCTCCGAATTACAGAATGAATTCGGTAATTCACCAAAACATCCGTAGCATGCGTTCAAATTTTGATATGTTTTTCACTCGCCTAGCATCTGATCTGATCACTTACCGGATCTTATCTTTCTTTCTGAAATATGGATCTTTGATGAAGAAATTTCCAAGTATTCCATACCTAATTTTATGTTCAAAGCAGCTTGTAATAACTCTTATTCTGCTGCTGGTGTCGCAGTTTTCTATAAAAACGACTTGCCGTCGAACATTTTAGTCGAACGTTGTAATTTAAATAGTGTTGATTTGATTAGTGTAAGTCGTAAGATTTCTGGTGTACCATACTGTTTTGTAGGTGTGTATAGATTTAATTATTGGACAGTTAATGCCTTTCTGGATGATTTTTCTACCTTTCTTGATAATCTTGCATGTAAAAATTTAATAATTATTGGTGATTTTAACATCGATCTTCCTACGCGTGGGGTTCAAGATCCAACCTCTTGTTTGGATCACATTTTTATACGGTTACATAGAAGTAATCATGCAAATTTCAGAACCGCTATATTTGACCTTAAAATAAGTACCCACAGCCTAACCACCATTCAACTTGACCTTAGGATCTGCGGATCAAGACGGTATGAACATCAAAAATTTACCAAAATAGATTTTACAGCTCTCAAGTCAGCCTTAATTCTTGAATCTTGGGATGAAGCTTATGAAGCACAGGATCCGTCTACAGCCTTTGATTTGTTTATTAACAAATTACACGTGTGTCACGCAAGTGTTCTTAGAGTAATAAATTGAAACCCCTGAAGCAGTTGATGAGTAATGATCTGATTAATAAGATTAGGCAAAAAAACGTCTTTATAAGCATGTAAAAAATCATCCCTACAATTCTAGTCTGAAAAGGTATTATGATAAGATTTGCAAAGAGCTGAAAATTTAAATTTCCCTTCAAAGAGATACTTTTTATAGTAACAAGTTAGCTCAGAATTTGGGTAATTCCAGGAAAGAATGCCAGGTTGTCAATGAGATTTTGAACAAAGCTAAACCGAACGCGGATGTCGTCGTCAATATAAATAATGCTACTTTATCTGAGTCTTTGGAAGTTGCCACTGTTTTCCATGACTATTTCTCAAATGTAACAAGGATTTTTCGGGACTCCACACTAAGAAATGATTCTGAGTGTCTATGTGAAAACACTCTTACTCATGACCCTTTCCAAAGACAACGTTTTTTTTTTTAAATTCTTTTTCACCTTTTGAAGTACACACATACATATGTACAATCTCTTAAAGCATCTAACTCAACCTCATGTGATCAAATTTCAAGTAATTTCTATGAAGTCTGATCAAAACAACATAAGTCCAAAATCTTTGTTTTGAGAAAAATGCATTTTAAAGTTAAGAAAATTCCTCTAAATCCAGTTTTGGTTATTACAGAAATATTGTGATGTAATATTTCTATAAATAGTGATATTTATATAAATATAATAACATATTCGAAGATTTATGTTTATATGTATGTTTTAAGGGAGATATGTTGTTTTGACCAAACGGTGTTTATTTTTTTTTAATGGACGGAGATAAAAAACGCAATGAAATAATTATTTGTATTGTAAGTTCTTTCATAGACAAACGAATTTATTTAACTTTTTAAAAAAAAAAATAAAATAACAAAAGCAGTATTCAAAAACAGAAATAAATAATGGGTTTTTTTTTAAAGTAAAGTAAGTTTAAAGTAAGTGGTTTATATTGTTTTGATTAAACTAGTTTTCGTCATCAAAAGAATCAATTAGATCAGGATCTTTATTGTCTATTCTCTCTTTTGATTTCAAGTTCTTATAGAAATCATGGTATCAACGGTAAAAGAGAAATCATTTTATCATATTTTTTTTTCTTCAGAGATCGGTGATGGTACCACATTTTCCAAAGTAAAGTTCGATGAATTTCTACCTCGTGTTTTGAAGCTTACACATCGGAAATCAATTTCTTCATTTAAAGTTGTTTTTAAAAACACTTTCCCGGGATTTCATATTTCATATTTTTATTTCATATTTATTTAAACAAAAATAGTTTCACAGCAAGATTACAATTATCTTATGAATTGTGAAAGGCTTAATAAAATTATTGTTAAATGCTTCGAGTGCTTTCGTATTGGGAAACAGGATAATTACAATTTGATTGTATCATAACATAAGAAAATTAATATATAAATATTACATATAAACCTAAAATACCTAAAAGTTATTTTTACTTTAAGATCATTAATTATTATCATTGGCCAAGTATTTAAAAAGAATTGTTTTGAATTCGTTTGCGTTTACGGTTCTTCTGAGTGCTACGGGTAATGAGTTCCATGAGAGAGTGGCATGGACGAAAAATGTGCGTTCAGATTGTAAGGAATTAAAAATAGGCCGAATCAGAACAGCTGTTCTCTGTGAGCTGGCGAAATGTAGTCTGTTGTATAGATATTCCGGATGACGTGTCTGTACAATTCCGTGCAGTAGAGTTAGCGACCTAAATATAATCAGATTATCAAAGCTGAGACCCATTATCTGTTTTGAGTAACTAGAAATATGCTCGAAATATCTTTTATCAAAGACGTACCTTGCTAGGTTGTTGTATATTACATTTAATTTACGTCTACTGTTGTAGTCAACTTTGCAAAAAACTTCGCAACCGTACAGCAAAATTGGTAAAAGTAACGTCTTGACTAACAGCATCTTGGTTTTGACGGGCACGGAGCTTTGAGTTGACCTTAGCAAACGGAGACCATTGTAAACCTTTCCGGTCGTAACTGCCACATGGTCGTGCCAAGTCAGATTATCATTGAAGACTAATCCCAAATTTCTAGCCGTATGGACGTATTCTATAGAGGATTGTCCTAATTTGATTGGTGGAAGGGTTGATGTATTCAATTTCTTTTTATGGATACATAAAGCTTTTGTCTTCTGTGGATTAAGAGTCAAGTTGTGTTTTAGCGCCCACTGTTGAATAGTCTCTAGGTCTTTGTTTAGGTCTTGAATAGCTCCATTAATACTATCCATCGGGCAGCACAAATATAATTGGACATCATCGGCAAACAAATGTACATTACAGTATTTTATGATTTGAGGAAGTTCATTTACATATAGAGAGAACAACAACGGCCCCAGGATGGAACCTTGTGGCACCCCTGCCGATACTCCAAGGAAAGAAGATGTTTGATTTCCTACTGCCACGCATTGTTGGCGACCCGTTAAATAGGAATAAATTAGTTTAACTGTAGGTGGAGAAAATTTAAATTTATTTAACAGTTTTTCGCCGAGAATTATGTGGTCTACCGTATCGAACGCTTTAGAAAAATCCAGTAGTGTTAAAAATGTAGGGCAGTTTGCGTCCATGGCTTTCCGAATGTCATCGACAACAAGTAAAAGTGCGGTTGTGCAACTCCTCTTCGCACGAAAACCGGACTGGGCGGAACTTAAGAGGTTATGGCTGGTTAAGTATACTTGCATCTGCTTTAGAATTGCCCTTTCAAATACTTTGGATAAAAAGGGTAGAAGAGCAATAGGCCTATACTCGGGGGTCATTCGATTCTGTGACTTAGGTATCGGAAGTATTTTTGCCTTTTTCCACAAAAGAGGATACTCGCAGGTGGTTAGTATAGTATTAAATATGTGCGTTATGTACTTCAAAATAAAACGAAGAAGGAGTTTTAAAAATTTCGGATTTATTTCATCCAGGCCTGTTGCATTTGATTTGATAGACAGCACAGCTTCAACTACATCTTCATCTGTTAGACGAGTAAAGTTAAATTGTTCTGCACCATCGTTTGCTGAAGAAGTAGTTAACCGAACAGGACCATGTCTTGGCATTGGTGGTTCAGAAGCTGCAACAAATTGCGAGTTGAGGAGATTACAGTCTATCCCAGTAGGTACAGATAATTGCTGTTTCCCATTACCTAGTTTGCGTAGCTTTTTTCATAAATCCTTCCCAGACTGAATGTCAGGATTCAAAAAATGTTCATAGTAACGTCGGTTTGCATTTTGAATTCGCAGGACGACTAAGTTGCGAAGGGAACGATAAGTGTCATAAAGCACGTGGAGTTTATAACGCTTCCACCGAGAATAGGCAAGATTGCGTTTCTGTAATAAGTCTGAGATGTCTCTGTTGAACCAAGCCGGGGAACTGTTCCTGTGGGTCCTATGACTTAGCGGAACGTGTTGACCGAAGAGTGTTAGCAAATTATTTTGGAGAAATTGTACCTGCTGATTAACTGACAGCATATGATAAATACCTTCCCATTGGATTTCAATCACGTCCGATCGCAGATTATTGTAATGTATGTTGTTAAAATCTCTGTAGGTAATAACGGTTTCAGCTAATTCCATTTCCATGCCATATGTTAAATATATCAAGTCGTGTTTTGAAAAACCTGATGCTGTCAGCTGGCTGTAGAATAGGGTCTTATCAGCGTCACCTACGAAGAACACATCAAGTAAAGTGGAAGGATCATTCGAGAAGTGAGTAGCGGTCGACACATTAACTGGCTTTAGGTCAATGCTCTTGAAACTGTTATGCAAATAGGCAGAAGACCGTGTGTTTAGCAAATTACAGTTCAGATCGCCGCAAACAATAATATCAGATGTAGAACAGGATATCCCTTCTAATATGCTGAAAACAGGTGAAATATCTATATTCTTATTTGGCCTGTAGATTACTCCAAGTAGTAGACGTTCCGTACCACATGTGATATTCAGAAACAAGTAATCAGAGGTACTATTTGCATTCGATTTGCAGATAAGATTGCTTCTTAATCCGTCGCGCACATAAGCAGCCACACCCCCACCCACTCGACCAATTCGATCACC
This sequence comes from Portevinia maculata, assembly GCA_949715645.1. Lineage (NCBI taxonomy): Eukaryota > Metazoa > Arthropoda > Insecta > Diptera > Syrphidae > Portevinia > Portevinia maculata. The sequence continues at coordinate 189,772,640 of OX454527.1, read as the reverse complement.
ACGAAAAAGATTGTAACCCTCAACATTATACGCGGCATTGTTAAACTCCGGAATGAACCATGTCTCGGATACACAAACAATATCAACACCAGAATTGATGAACAACTGACGAAATTCATCCAATTTAGGATTCAAACTTTGAGCATTGACATGACATACATGTAGGCCTTTTCTTTGCGAACGCAATATCCTAATCATTTGATATAAATTCCCATCCACATCACTCTCACCAGAACTAAACCCATTACTATAAGTATAAACACCTGTTTGCATTTATAAAAGAATTGCAAAAAATTTACATCAGAGAAACGAAAACACAAACCCTAACAAAACAAATAACGAAGAGATGACTCAAAGGGGAAAATAAATTAACTTTGGCCATTGATAAAAGATAATGTTTACATATTTTATGCTGTAAAAGGTAACAGTAGTTATTGTAAAGTGTATACGTATCAATTTTGTTTATGTTTAACTGCATCATCCTCTCTTTGCTGGCATCTCTCGGCAGTGGCATTTAAATTGTCGATGTCTTCTACAGCTACACTTTCGCCGTCTTTGGGATCTGTTTTTAAATATCGTAACCATTTTATTGCTTGAAAACCAAACATGTTCCCATCTCGTCCTTTTTTCTAACAATAAAATCCGAATTCGCTTTTAGTAGATTTGCAAAATTCCAAATTTCTTGCGGTTTCAATTCATGTCCCAGGATTTTTTTCTTTTTTTTCCACACGATTTGACAAGTTGATACCAATCATGTGGATGGTAAATTTCAGTTTGCATTTTTTTTCTTTTTTTCTACGACAGCATGATCTATATCACACTCCATATGTGTGTGACTAGGAACTAAAAATGTATGCTCAGCCTTCTCAATACCAGTTGCGGATATTTGCATCGATAGTAAAACCATTGCAACAACAATTGTGTTTTTGTTTTGGTCTCCACATGTGTCCGAATAAAATTTTACTTATTTTATTGTTCTTGGAAGACTTTTAAAATGCAGAAATAGACACGAAGCAATTCCATTTGCACCTCTTCCTGCGATTCCTTCATGCCACATGTAGTTTTTTGAAGTTTCATCTGATAGGTCGTGTATGGTTAAATTGAAAGTCCAAAGCTGTCTTTTGTTGAAAACGACCGATGTGGACAAGCTTGGTGCTGGAAGACATTGTTGCAGATCAAAGGTAAAACAAACTCTCGTAATATCTTCTTGAGCCTCTATCTTGTCTCTTTTCTTTGCATTGTATGCCAGCTCCGCCTCCTCATGATGGCTTTCAAGTAATATTTTAAGCTGTTCCAATTCATCACTCTTTTCTTCCACTGCAACCATAATTTTCATTTGTAAGGAATCACAGGTGTTGCATGTATCCTTTTTGGGTCTTTTAAAAGTCAGTTTCAATTAATGAAATTCTCTTTCATTAGATCACTGTTTCTGTTTGGCTTAGATGCTATAATTTTACTTAAAAGGAAACATTTTCAGAGAAAATATGATTCTTCTTTATTAACTTGTTAACACATAAGTCATGTTTGTTATTATTACCCGATCGAGCTAATTCTACAAGCATCCTTGCTCTTCTATGCATATTTGTTTATTTTTTCAGTTTTCTTAAACGCAGTTCACAATAAACTTATTTTTGAAAAATAATATAATTTTTGTCGACCACTGCACGACAAGACGTTACACGTTGATAAAATAAAAGACGAGTATTGCAAATAATATTGCCTATCTACAGCAAGCATTTTACTTAACTTTAGCGAAGCAAGAGCTAAGCGGGAGTCGGACAGAATCCCGAAAAACGTAATCCCGAAAGCCCAAAATCCCGAAAATCCAAAATCCCGAAAAGCCACAATCCCGAAAAACTAAAATCCCGAAAACCCACAATCCCGAAAAGCCACAATCCCGAAAATCCAAAATTCCGAAAGACCAAAATCTCGAAAATGAAACTAAAAATTTTATTGTAGCAAGAAAAAAATTTGGCAAATTTATTTAACAAAAAAAACTTCAAAAAAATAAACCATAACAAAACCATAGGGACGGGCTACAGTCCGCTTGGGCGAACTGTTGGATACCCTATTCTTATTCCTATCCCTCATAAGTGGGCGTGACAAAAGTCTAAGTATGATTGTATTGTTAAGAACGCTCTACATATTTTGTTATATAGGTTAGGTTAGGTTTATGTGGCTGTCGGCAGAAGCCGACACACTTAGACCAATTTAGGTCCATTGTGATACCACGTATATTATCTACCTCAACTCTGTAGATGGGACTGGCCAACGACACGCGGTTGTTCTCAAACGGTCCCCCATCTACATACTAACCGCGCCCAACGTCGTTTAATTTCGGTGATCTAACGAGAACCGATTACTTTTACTTTTAAATTCATTTTTTATTAATTATTAGCTTATATCAACTTACATACTAGACAAAAATGATTAAATCTAACTTAAAATTAACAGGATACTTATTCTAGATTATTGATCCTTATGCGGACGCCCTAAACTTAACTCTATCTTATAATTATTGCCTTTCGGCCTAAAAACTATTTTACAAACTAATCTTACATATTATGTTTTCATCGAGAAAATTTTTAAAGAAAACTCGGCATCTTTATCAAATTTTATATTTTTATATAAAAAAACAAATTAAAAACTACCTACTCTACTTACTTAAGCTACTTAACATATTCTAACTATAATTCTAACTATAATTATAATTAGGATTCTGATCACTCGTTGCATTACGAAACAAGTGATCAAAATCCCAATTGCTTTCCGAGCACCTGGCAGTCGTCAACGTGCACACGCGCTGCCGTGAGCTGACTGATGCCTTACAGAATCAATCACCTCCCGGAAGCACCACCACAAGTTGGCTAGCCCGGCCTCTCCCAGAAGCGCCCTAGCTAACTTAGTCTAACTTATAAACTAAGAGGATGTTACCTAGAGTAACGCACCGTCTTGGGAGGGCATGTTGACCCCTCCCCCCTCAAAAAGCCACCAAAATTCGGCGAATTGTTTTGCCGTGTCGAATTTATCCCTCTCCGCTATTGCGGTACTAAAACGGAGGAGCTCATGAGCATTATCGACGTCCTCGCCGCGTATGAGCCGCTTATCTCTCGCGCACGAGAACCGATTAACTCGACGTGGTATGGTCGTTGGTTGTTTTTGTTATATAACATTTAAAGGATTTTATCAAAAAAAAAAACGCTCCCTAGCTCAAACTTGGGTGTTTCAATAAAATTGTTTTATTTAATTGTTGGCGTGTCAGTAGGCGGATTTAAAAACAATTAACACATGAGCATAAACGGCCCCTAGAGAGTATATACGAGTATTATAAATTTTAGCTCCCTAGCTCACTTTGAATTTTCAAAAAAAAAAAAAAAAAAAAATAATTGTGGGCGTGCCAGTAGGCGGATTTTGAAAATATTTACACATGAGCATAAAGGGCATGAGCATAGAGAGTACATATTATAAATTTCAGCTCCCTAGCTCAAACTTTGGATTTTCAAAAAAATTGTTTTATTTATTTGTGGGCGTGTCAGTGGGCGGATTTTGAAAATTTTATATCCCGAGCAGTTTTAGGAGTCATAGATCATATATAAAAAATTTCAGCTTTCTAGCTCAAAATTCGATTTTTTCCAAAATTTTGTTTTTTTTTGAGTTTGTGGGCGTGTCTGTGGGCGGATTTCAAAAATTCGTAAACTTGATTATTTCGGGACCCTAGAGAGTATATGGTTAAAATTTCAGCTCTCTAGGTCCAGTTTAAAGGCCTAATTTTTGCCGACGGACGGACGGATGGACGGACGGACATGGCTAGATCGACATTACTATCGATGCTGATCATAAATATAGTAACTTTTAGGGGTCTACGGGCAATATTAAGGTATGTTACAAACTATGCGTCAAAATTAATATACCCCTAGAATAGGGTATAAACAGTTCAAGTCTTACAAAAACATATCAAAAACGATCCATGACAAAACAATATTTAATACAAGTTCATATTGTACGCAATTAATCTGAGATAACTTATTTCAGAACGCTTTCGCTGCTCACACTCCGAGTAAAATGTATCCTTGTATTTTTTATAGCCGTCAATAAGCAGTTTCTCACGCTGTTTGTTGGTTTTCACGATGGACACATTCATTGTCACTGCTAATATAATGCAAAACATTATTACGGTAAATGGAATGGACACACACGTCTATTTCATTCAAAATTAAATAAAGGATCCCGCAAACGAATTTACGCAAATTTTTCATTTTATATAATTTTTCGGGATTTCGTTTTCGGGATTCTTTTTTCGGGATTTTGGCTTTTCGGGATTTTGACTTTTCGGGATTTTAAATTTTCTGGATTTTGGGTTTTCGGGATTTTGGATTTTCGGGATTTTGGATTTTCGGGATTTTGGTTTTCGGGATTATGTCCCCAACCCGAGGTAAGCATCTGTAGAGCGAGTTATGTTGTTTTGACCAGATTGTTTTTTGAAAATTGAAAATTTGTGTTCGGTTAAAACAACACATGTTAAGTTATGTCATTTTGATCAAACATATTTAAACAAAAAAAAATAAGAGTTGTGTGGACCATTGAATATCTGTTGAATCGGTTAACTTAGACTTGTGCTGTTAAGACCAAACGAAAACAGATTTTTGTCTGTATAGTTCTCTTTACATAACTCAATTTCGTAAAAAATGGACTTAGGCTATTTTGACTAAACTCCAAATGCATATCTTTTCTTGTTTCTGATGTTTTATGTCATATTTTCAATTTTAGTGTACAAAGTGGTATTTTCCCGGATTCACTTAAAACAGCGGTTATAATTCCACTACATAAAATAAGCGACCAAGTGGGAGTCGGACTCGCCCATGAAGGGTTCCGTAGCAGCAAGTAACATCATATAAAAGTTCTGTAGTTCGTTGTAACTTTGATCGATGTTTTAATAAAATAGATAAGTGGCGGCTTACGATTTATGACGTATTAAAAAAAAAACTACTTACTAGATCTCGTTCAAACCAATTTTCGGTGGAAGTTTGCATGGTAATGTACTTCATATTTTTTTTTTTAGTTTTATCATTCTCTTATTTTAGAAGTTGCAGGGGCACACATCTTACCACTTTGGAAGTGTCTCTCGCGTAAACTATTCAGTTTAAAAAAAAAATGATATGAAAAACCCCAATACAATTTTTGAAGACCTATCCATGGATACCCCACGTATTAGTTTGATGAAAAAAATTTTGAGTTTCAGTTCTAAGTATCGGGAACCCCCAAAATTTATTGTTTTTTTTTCGATTTTTGTGTGGAAATCTTAATGCGGTTCACAGAATACATCTACTTACCAAGTTTCAACAGTATAGTTCTTATAGTTTCGGAAAAAGTGGAAGTGACATGCCCGGACAGACAGACAGACAGACAGACATGACGAATCTATAAGGGTTCCGTTTTTTGCCATTTGGATAAGGAACCCTAAAAAGGTGATACTATGTCTTTAAACAACTACCGTCCAATATCGCTTTTATCAGTGGTCTTCTAAGGTCTTTAAAAGGGGGTCAAATCAAGAATGGTGTCTTACTTTTATAAAATAAGTTTCTTTGGTGATTTGCAGTTCGACTTTCGAAGTGGTAAATCCACGGAAGATGCCTTGTTAAAGTTGTGCGGAGAAATATATAGTAGTTTAAATGTCTCTGATATTCCTAGTACTCTCTTCATTGACATCACTTAGGCTTTTGACATGGTAGGCCATAATATATTGCTTAATAAACTGATCGCTTGGGTGGTGGCGTTGCAATCTACGTCAGGGACAATATCAAATGCAGACTTCGCAGCATTTCCTCTGATGGTTGTGAGATTGAGCATGTGTTTGTTGAACTTGTCAATGACGAATCAAAACTCTTGATTAGTGCTGCTTATCGGCCTAATAGAAATGTCAACCTTTCACAATTCATCACGACCTTGGAAGAAATCTCTATTACGTGTCCCAATGTTGATTTATGTGGAGACTTCAACAGCAATCTCCTGTCTGGCAGCCATTTTATAGATGAAATGTCTTCTCTTAATTTAGTCTCAGTCAATACTACAACTCCTACTCACTTCTCTGATCAGTCTTCTACGCTGCTGGATTTATTCTTAGTCAGTAATAGAAACAAAATCATTTTCTATGACCAGCTCGAGGCACCTGCTTTCTCTAGGCATGATTTAATATATCTTGTCTTTGACTTTGAAACTGTGAGTGTTGTAAGAACTATGGAATATAGAGATTTTAAGAATATTGCCTATGCGCTGCTAGAGGAACATACCAGAAATATTGATTGGAATTCAATCTGCTATTTTCCTTCTCCAAACGAACAAGTTGAGTTTTTTAATAGCAATATTAAAACCCTATACAATCGGTACGTTCCGCTAAAGACTAAAATCGTGTTGCCTCGTAAGGTTCCTTGGATTTCCCCACAAATCCGCTCACTAATGCAACGGCGTGACCTTGCTTACACTCGTTGGAAACGTTTCCGTTTGGTAGGGTATCGAAAAGCCTACTGTGTACTTCGCAATAAAGTTGTTACTGCAATACGAGCCGCAAAAAAAACTCAACTCAAAAATTATTTCGTCGCAGAAATTGTCAAATAGCTGTGCTAGTTTCTGCTTCACAGCTTTCAACAGCGCTGATGTTGTTGAAAGCATTCTATCTATCAAATCGAATGCTGTTGGCCTTGATGACATTCATCCATCTTTTCTAAAAATCGTATTACCCATTTTACTTCCTTTTATTACCCATATCTTTAACACTGTGGTGATTACAGGGATCTTTCCTAGGCAATGGAAATCAGCAAAAATTATCCCCATCCCAAAATCTTCCAAGTGTGATGAGTACAGGCCGATTTCAATGCTCCCTTTTTTGTCAAAAGCCTTTGAGAGGATCCTCCAAAAGCAAATTAGCCGTCATCTCGCCATGTTCAACCTATTGTCATCTAAGCAATCTGGTTTCCGATAAAAACACAGTTGTATCACTGCTGTGATAGGTGTGTCTGAAGATATTAGGCAAGCTCTTGACGAAGACAAAGTGCCCTTCTTAGTCCTTCTTGATTTTTCTAAGGCGTTTGATTTGGTTGACCACTCTTTTTTGTGCCGCAAGTTGTCTCATATATATAATTTCGAGCCTTGTGCTATAAAGTTAGTATCGTCATACTTAACTCACAGATTTCAAGCCGCAGAAGTTAACAAATCCCTTTCAAACCCCCTGCCTATCATAAGTGGTGTCTCTCAGGGATCCATATTCGGGCCTTTGTTTTTCTCCCTTTATGTCAACGATCTTCCTAATGTCATCAAAAACAGCTTCACAAATTCATTTATATGCAGATGATGCTCAGCTCGTATTAAGCTGTCCTCTGGGTTTAATAGAGCACGCCGCGCAATCGATAAATAATGATCTTGCCGATATAGTGCAGTGGTCTCAACAAAATGGACTGATATTAAATCGAGATAAAACTAAGTGCATCGTGATTTCGCGAAAGCCCCTAGATCTGGCTTATTTTCCTATCCTCACACTCCAAGATGCTCCTATTGAGTATGTAGAATCCGTCAAGAACCTTGGGTGACCTTTAATCGATTCTTAACTTGGGACAACCACATTAATCTTGCAGTCGGCAAGACTTATGGAGTTATCCGAACGTTGTGGGCGACCCAATCCTTTACACCCTTTAAAACACGAGTCTTACTTGCTAAAATTCTAGCCATGCCAGTCTTAACATATGCTTGTGAAATTTTTGGGAGCTGTAGTTATGCATCCAAGAGGAAACTTAATGTGGCATTTAATTGTATTGTGCGATATGTGTTCGGATTGCGTAAATTTGATCGAATATCACTCTACTCCAGCCAACTTTACAATATGGCATTCGACAATCTTCTCAAATTTCGAACTCTTTGCCTGTTTTCGGACATACTTTTAACACATCAACCGACTTATATATATGAAAAAATAAGATATCCCACCTCAAGCAGATCTGCTCAATTGATCCCTCCTCGGTACTCTTGCTTAACTTCTGAGCGTCAGTTTTTTATTCACTCCACACGGTTGTGGAACTCCTTACCCTACTCTATCTGAAGTTTAAATAACACAACTAAACTTAAAAATGAATTAAAATCGTATCTCTCCTTGAATTCTTAAAATTTTGTATTGATTTTTTATATATTTTCGTGCAAAAATTGCTTATGCTTTTCTTTTCATTATTTCTTTTTTCTCATCAACATGAATTCTTCGTTTTGTAACTCATGTAGCTTTTTCTACTAGCTTCAACTATTGTATGCCTTTCCCTAGTTTATAAGATATTGTATCTTACTGTGTATAGGTAAATCACTAAATAAATAAAAATAAAAAAAAAAATAAAAAAAAAAATTGTGGCTTCAGAGGTTTTATTCATGACTGTTTTTTTTTTTTTTTTTTTTTTTTTTTTTTTTTTTTTTTTTAAAGGAAATCCAAATCCCAGAGCACTCAGACTCGGTAACGGTCCATTGTACTACCAGGCAGAAATCCTCCTTTTGGTGTAGAGGCATGTGATTGGGTGGCGTATGTTGTGGTTCCCCATGGGGATTGAACCTGCACCGCACGGGTCACAAGCCAACAGACTAACCTCTACGCCGTCGCCACCCTTCAATGATTGGTTTACTTCCTATTTAAGTAATTGTAGTCAGAGAGTAAGGATTCGGAATTGTTTGAGTGCAAAAATTCCCATCAGTAAAGGTGTTCCACAAGGATCAGTTTGGGGTCCTATTCTGTTTTTAATTTATGTAAATTCACTTTTCATTTAACCTTCAAGGGCAAACCCACTACCTTTGCCGATGACACTGCTTTGTCATATCACGGTAAGTGCTGAAATAATGAGGAAATGGTTCAATCTCCATAAATTGGTTATTAGTAATAAAACGAAATTCATGTTTTTTTTTTTAAATGATGGATAAAATCTGTAATGATATGCCCTTACATTACCATTCACCCAATTGTAATAGATTCCGTCTAGTTAATCCTTGTGCACATCATAATAAATTACCTATTTTTGATTCAAATTCCTGTTGTAACGCCGACTGTTTTGTAATTGAACGCGTAGATACGTAACTTTAAGTACTTAGGTATTACTTTGGATTATAGGCTCAGTTGGAGAGAGCATACTATGTATTTTAAGCAGTATGTAAACAGTGTTGTTAGGCATATTTGCCATCTAAAACAATACTGCTGTTTACCTATCTAAAGCTAGTCTATAATCGTCTACTCAAATCTAAAACCCAGTATGGCATAGCTTGTTGGGGTGGTATACATTGTAGTAAAATAGAGCCTTTGCTAATTAAACAAAAACACGCTGTCCGTATTATTTGTAGAGTAAACCGTCGAACTCCTAGTTTTGAATTGTTTAAACGTCTTGGATTTCTACCTTTAAGGCATTTATACTTTTTCAAGGCTTTAAAAATATTTTTTGAAATGTCCGGGTATAACTCTGCAAGAGTTTATGACAGTGGTTCTTAACCTTTTAGTGATGAGGGACTACTTGACGAAATTTCCGTCTGGCCATGGACCACCAACTGTATAAAATGTTGTTCTATCTATACATAAAACACGCATACAATTTTTCACAGCCAACAGTATTTTAGTTTATTTTTTACGTCAATTTTACATTATAGAAATAACTATATTATTTTAATGAGATTTTTGTGACTGCATACTCTTTACTAACTTCTGGATCCTTGGTTCAGTGTTACTTAAGGTCAGACGCATGTCGGCACTTACATCCAAGCGATTTCGGTGCTTGTTTTTCATTATTAGAAGCGCCGAGAACCCCTGCTCGCATAGATATGTCGATGAAAACAAAGTTAGGTACTTTAAAACAATTTCTCGAATCTTTGGGAAAGAAATTGCCTTTTGGGTCCAAAATTCTTCAATATTTATTTCTGTCTCGAATATATCTTTCAAGTAACTTTCGTGTTGCATTTCAATCACTTCTTCTTGAATTTCATCAGGCACCTCCGAAACACTTACAATGAAAGAATTGCGGATTAGTTTCCGAATACCATTGTCCTCGCAGTCAGGAAAATAATAAGTGAATTCACTTTTTAAGTTTTTTAAATGGAGTATAATATTACTCTGTATTTCTCCTTTAGTCTTAGCACACTGTCCGTCAATAATTTGATTCAGGGTATCAAACGCCGAAAAGTTTTCTCTTTCGACTTTATTGATCCATAGCTCAATTTTCGCGATAAATGCACAGATTTTATCTTCATATAAAAATATGTATATTGCTAGTGCCTTGCAACTTAAGATTTCCTGATCCTTGCAGTTGAATGTTCAATTTATTTAGTTGTGCAAAAAAATCGACCAAATAAGCAAAACGTATTTGAAATTTGGACTCACAGAACTGATCCAACAACTCTTTGTTCTTGTCAATTAAGAATGTTTGTACTTCCTCTCTTAGTTCGTACAATCTTGACAATATGTTTCCCTTGGAAAGCCAACGCACTTCCGGGTGAAAAAGCAGATTTTCGTGTTCAGAATTCATATCAGAGCACAATTGTTTGAGAAGACGACTGTTCAGTGCACTATTTTTTATAAAGTTAACTACTTTTATAGCGGTTTTCATCGCATTCTGGAAACGTTTTTACAGCCAGTGCTTGACGATGAATAACGCAGTGTGTCGTAATTGCAGCTGGATTTTTTGTTTTTATTAACGTTGCAAGACCAGAGCTGCAACCAAGCATTGAAGGAGCACCGTCCGTACAAAGCCCCGCAAGCTTTTGCCAGATAAGTCCATGTTTCTCCATATATAGACTTATTACATTTATAACATCTGCACTTTTCGACGTCGTTTCCAGTTCTTGAGAAAATAGTAACTCCTCTTCAAACTTTTTATTGTCGTTCAAAAATCAAATAAATACAAGTAATTGACAACATTGTGAAACGTCCGTAGATTCATCACATTGTATCGCAAAAAATGGGCTACATTTTATCTTGTCAATAACTTGTTCTTCAATATCATTTGTCATTTTTTTAAATACTCACTGTGTCGTTTGAAAGTGGTATTTCGCGAATTTTCTTTTGAGCTTATTGCCCTGAAAGCTCTTCTGCAGCTTTCAGCATACAAGGCTTTATTAGAGACTCACCGATTGTGTGTGCTTTTTTGGATTTGGCAATCAATTTTGAAATTTCAAACGACGCAGCTTATGTTTTTTCGGATAATGCATAGCTTGTTTCACTGGGTCCAAGTTTATTTTTTTTTAGATTTATTAGTTTGCCTTCGAAGTATTCTCGCGGACGGTCACAATAGTTCGGATGTACGGTCTTTAAATGACGTTCCAATTTTGCCGGCTTTAAAGCATCATTGGAAAGAACAGTTGTACATATTACGCATTGAGGGAATGTCTTCCCATTTATTTCTATTGAAGTAAAGCCGAATATTAATATAATCGCCGTCATACTTTCGTTTCGGTGGCATTTTTCTGAAAAAAAAAAATTATTCCCACCTACTTAGTTATCTACATTAATAATTGAAAATGGTGAGAGAACAATTACGGATAAAACATACATAATTTGAATAACAAACCCCTGGCAATAGGGTACAAAATAAATCGTAGTTAAAAATAAACCTGGCAATATTATGTGGTAAAGTAAAATGGGAAATGCGCAGGTATAGTATACCTCAATGTGCAGCACCAACAAAAAAAAAATTAGGTACTTATAAAACTGGACTTTTTATAACTAGGAGTATGTATAAAGACTTTCGTTGACTAACGATATTTGAACTTTAAAAATGAAAAAAATAAGCAGGCGCTTAAAACAAAAACACCAACGTCGCGTTGGTACTTTCCCTAACTAACAAAAACAAAAAGCTAATTGAGTAAACCAGGTGAGACACTGGCAGGTCGCTACACGTGCCACATACATACGAGCGCCAACCCCCGCGCCAGCTTTCAACGCAACTGTGTGGACTCGTCATCTATACATCTGCATTACACATCTATAAATACACATATATATAATTCCTTTGAGGTGAAATTCGATGACGTTATAAATCGATCACCGCTGGGCCGATTTTCATGATTCTTATTTTGTTTTTATTCCGGAAAATCGGTTTATTCGCATTTTATGACAACTACTGAGCAAGAGAGAAGCCAGTTTAATTAATATTTTTTAGATGATTTCGCGGACCACTTCGGGTGCTTCCAACAAATCACATTTTTCTTGGTTTTATACTACTACTGCGCCCCGTTTGTTTAACAAATTGCCTATAAGTCTAAGGTACCAGAGAGTTCAGTCCGTATTCCTTAAATATGTTAAACATTGGCTTTTTTCGTTTGGTGAATTACTGAATCCATTAGTATGATTAATTTTTTAGTTATTGGTAAGCTTATTTATTTTTTCCTTTTTTTTCAAATTTTAAACAATTGTATTACAACTTATATTATTGATTTTCAATTTTTTTTAGTTGATTTTATCTCTTATTTTTATCGCATCCCATCGATAAATTTATTCCATTTATTTTTTTGTTAGTATGAATCGTACATTCGCCTCTTGTCATAATCTGATAACAGAATGTATTTAACTATTTCATTTTTAAGCTTATATTATTATTATTAAATATCTTTTTTTTTGTTTTTCAATAACTGTTGTACAACTTCAAGTTTTTAATGAAATAAATAAATAAAAAAAATAAAAAATAAATAATATTTTCAAGCCTCAGTTACGCACATCCATGTTTATTGTAGATCAAATGACGTTGAGCTTCGGTATTTCTTTGCTGCCATAATCTCGAGGACCCTATTCAGATCAGCACCAGCAAGTCCGCATGGATTAATAGTACAGCGAGTTTACTGAGTCTTTCGTTGCCCGTTGAGTTCCGTATCTGTTAGCTTGAAAGGATTCCTGCATTTTCATAAGGAAATTTGTCCAACAAATTCTGAATCAACGTATCAACGCAGGGAATAAAATAAGCAATACAAAAGTACGATTCAACAGAGCTTATTTGATAATTAGAACTTGCTGTTTGCCTCAACGTGAGTCTCAGAACTTTCCATATCGAATGCGTCTTTCGCTAGCTTTCCAGCTGCTTTTATCTTGTTGCCGAATGATACTACTGCTACTGCATTGTTTCGATTTTCCTGAAGCGCATCCGCAATCTCGTAAACGTTGCCAAACTACATGCTTTTTCTTGCAGTCGAACTGACTAAGGTGAAGCTGAAAAGTCAGTCACAAACCAATAGACTGGGGGTGAACTCACTTTTCTGAAGTGCTCCACATAAGCATACCGCAGCTTTTGAAATGTACCAAGATTTCGCAGATATTTTTTCTAATCGTATGTGTATGATGTGAATAGGTTGACATAGGATAGTATGCTGTCATGTCGTTCAATGAATCTTGTTTCACAAAGATTAATGAGACACTGCTTCGTGCTCTACGTTGCATGTTCTTGGATGGTGTCTTGCAGAATTTGTGTCACATACGCATGGTTTCTGAACAAGTTTGTTACATCGTTTAAAATCCCAGGACAATTCCGAAAAGCTGGGACTGACATGGCATTTGACATTGCGAAGTTTAAACAATGATTAATGGTTTTTTATGTGATACCACACAATTTTTCCTGGTTTTAATTTTTGTTTTCCGTCAATTCCTTTATTTGTTATGAATGAATAGCCTTACATTCCTTACCACGTAAAGTGGACGGCTGGAGTTACAGCGCTGTTTCACGGTCAGCCACAACCGATCATCAGACTCCTTATGTGGTGCTGGTCTGTCTTTTTTCTTTCATTTATCCCGAAATTCCATTTTCTTCCACTGGGATTCGAACCTAGACCAGCGTCTTCTCAGGCAAGCACTCTTGCACTGTGCCATTGAAGCCACGAGTTTATCCAGTTTTTATTTGTAATTTCTTGGACAAACTTTTGCTCCTGTAAGTATACTATGTTATTCATTCAGGTTGTTTCTTTCTGTGTTTTCTCTAATTCTATTCCATTTCGACAAGCATAGTTGGACTGAAATGGGTGATAGAGAGGTGAAAGACTTTTGACATTGTTTTTTGTCGAGAATTTTATGATTAATGGTTTTTTATGTGATACCACATAATTTTTCCTGGTTTTAATTTTTGTTTTCCGTCAATTCCTTTATTTGTTTTGAATGAATAGCCTTACATTCCTTACCACGTAAGGAAGACGCTGGTCTAGGTTCGAATCCCAGTGGAAGAAAATGGAATTTCGGGATAAATGAAAGAAAAAAGACAGACCAGCACCACATAAGGAGTCTGATGATCGGTTGTGGCTGACCGTGAAACAGCGCTGTAACTCCAGCCGTCCACTTTACGTGGTAAGGAATGTAAGGCTATTCATTCAAAACAAATAATTTAAACAATGGCTGCATTAGTGCACGCATATCATCACTGTATATAGATTCTTCATTCTCGACTGGACGCCACTGACATGACCAGATATGTTTTGCGCTCCAACTCAACTCTCCACAAAGCTTCAGGACAGCTTTATTTATTTTTTCCGAAGTCTGATTGTAAATTGGTACGAATCCTACAAAAGCTTCACGAATAATCGCTTTACTCAAGTCTTCGTGGAAGTCGACGTATCGGAGACATAATGACATTTCTTTTTCAGATTCGAAGATCCTCTTGGCGGGAGCATTATTGTCCATTTCCTCAATGTGGCGGAGCCAATGTGAAGACGGGATTCAGTTTTTTTACTACATTCAAGTGGAGTTGATTTTTACTCCAAGACAGGTAAAGTCTTTAACTACCTCGAAGTTACGCTATCAACAGTGACGTTTTGTCCTATTCGGTGGACGGATTTTTGTTTGCTTGTTGATAGCATTTGGTGAATTGGATTTTATTTGTCAATTCATATTCATAGTCATTATATTTGTTCTTTTGTTTTTCAAAATGAGTGTAAAAATGATATACAACTATTCTTATTAGAACGGCTGTTATAGGTCTGGTAAGGGAAACAGCACCATGAATATTTTTTGCCTACTGTACATCTACAAGGTGGCGCAAAAGTTGTCATCTGTTTACTTCACAAATGTCAAAGTAAAATTGACATTTGCCGCTATTTGCAAAAATTATAGCATCTTCCGATAGGGTTTTCAGCCCTTGGGTGTGCCTTAGGCAATTCTGGTGCCAATGTTCTAAATGATCCACGACGTTTGACATCTATCCTATGTAGTTTTCAGTCGGATTGGTGAACGCCACTGGGTGATGACTTTTGCGCCACCTTGTACATGCACCAGTCTCGATTGCTATGCTAGGTGACAATCGAACATAAAACAGTAATATGAATGCGGTGTATTTGCGAAGTACTTGAAAAGTACTTGAAAATGTACTGGAAGGGGGTATGTGAAAAAGTACTTGTACTTTCTGATTTTCAAGTACCCACTAAATTGTACTTGTATTTTCTAAATGCATACAAGGTAGTGGGTATTTGATGAGTACAGCATACTTCATTACTTTAAAGCTCTGCTAAACTCAGGCCGCAATGTTAAGGACTGGAAAAAAAAATAAGTAACATTGGCCCTATTTAGTCGCATATGACGTAGTCTTGAGTAATCATTAGCTGCATTTTATTGTACCCACAGTACAAAAACTCTACGAGATCCTGTGTTCAATCGGGTTCAATTTTCGCGAACCAAAAACGTAATTCCAAAAATCACAGCCAAAGCGATACCTACTTGAACAGTTTTAACTTTTTAAAGCTCCTTTTTCCATTCTGTGCTGTAAGTAGAGTTGCCACATTGCGAAATGACAAAATTGAAAAAAACTAAATTATCAAAAACACAGTACAGTATTCTATACAAAATTGAGAAAGTTCAAAAAAGCTCTACCCTCCCGATATCCTGTTTTAAATTCTAGATTCTTACTATTCGGAATAAAATCTCTCAAAATTTCGTGATGCTTATTAGATGTGATTATAGATGGGTTGGGGTCGAAATTCTGGCGAGGTCAAAATTCTTTTTTCCAAATTCTGCTTTTCAGAATTCTTTTTTTCAAAATTCTGCTTTTCAAAATTCTGCTTTACAAAATTCGCGCGCTTTTAAACATTTTCTAAACCTTTTTTTATTATTTGCAGAATTTTGTAAAACATTCCACCACTCACTTGTTATAGTAGAAGAGGTAAAAGTAGTTTTTTTATTGGTTTTAAGATTGCTCTCTTGGTTTAGACAAATATTCTATTAGTATAGCTTTGTGAGTGAACGTGTGCTTTGTTTAGTTTCATAATGCTGTTGTTTTTTCTTTTTTTTTGGTTATTTCTATTTTGAAATAATTTGTTATTTTTGGCTGTTTTTCTTGTGTGTTCCTGGTACCCACCTGTGTACCTTCTTTATAAGAAATATATTTTAGTTTGTTGACAAAGTTGAGAAATATTTGTTTTTTTTAAATTCGTAAATTGGAAAAAAGCAGAATTAGCAAAATTTATTTGTTTAAAATATTGCCTGTCACAATTTAAAAGAACAGAATTTTGAAAAGTAGAATTATGTAAGACAGAACAGAAAAAGGCAGAATTTTGAAAAGCAGAATTTTTGTGTGAAAAGTCAGAATTTTGCAAAGCAGAATTTCGACCCGCTCCCATTATAGATACCTATAACCGATCATATAAAATTTTTAATAAAATTTGTATAGATACTATATTATATTCATCTATAAATATACATACATTTGTACTTATGTCTTATAATTGTGACTTAATGCCGTTTTCCATTAGGCAACAAAATATTATTTTTTGATCTTGATCACTTTTTTTGATCTCATATCAGTTTTCGTATTCCATTGGGCGCAAAAAAACGTTATTTATTTTATCTAGATCACTTTTTGCAAATTGTGACATTTTGAATTAAATCTTGCTACTTACAAGTCGTTTTTCTTTTAAAAATCCGAGCAAAGCACAGAGTAGAACCTGAATACGCCGAGTATGCTCTGAGCGCAGAAAGCTCAGTGCGCTCCGAATAATTTTTGAAGCACACGTGGGCACCTCACTGTCATATGTTTCATGTTTATTTTTTAAATAAAAATCATTTTATTTATTTGCACTGCATTAAACGCCAGATAAACAACCCCCAACAGCCATTTTAATTGTTTTCCCTTAATTTTTCCTCCTTTCAGTCTATTTCTGGCCGCGTTCAGCTTAACAGCTTCTTACTCCAAGTAGAGCGCTCAGTCCGCTCTGAGCTGAAAAAGCCACACAGATCTTTTTTTGACAACTCAGTGCACTGCTCTGAGCTTAAAAAGAAAATCACCAACACTTAAAAATAATGTGGAGAAAAATATAATTTTAACAATAAAAACCTGTTCTGTTGAAAATAAAATAATTGATAAATAAAAAACCTGTACATCTGCATCTATCGGATAGAAAAACATAATAATATATTGCTTCAACGCAAACATTTCTCACACAATAATATATTTTTGTTGTCAACAAAAAGTCGGCTGTCAATTGTCACACTAATACTATAGCAAACAAAATCGATTCGGAGTAAATAATCTGTGATCTGAGAGCAAAATCTGGAAAACCGAATTTTGTCTGTAAGGCTGCTTGATATTCCCAGATTGATAGCATTGGCAAGAGTACGATAACATAGGCGACAAGAAAAAATAACGGTTGTAGAACAGTTATTTACAAGCATTTTTTACTATGAAAGAAGGGGGGAGCTATCTCGCCCCATTTGAGCGGGAGTTGCGATTTTCCTAAAAATCACTTCAAATAGGAAAAAAAATATGTAAAAATAACGGTAATACTTACAATTAAGTTTTGCAAATTTTTTTAAAGCTGAAAGTCGGTTCTATCATCTTGTTTTTAAATCAAGTGATTTTTTCCCATAGTAAAAAATGCTTATAAATAACGTTCTACACAAATCTGTCGTTAAACTTTGTCGCTTGAGTTATAGTACTCTCCCCATGGCAATACATAAAATCGATGTTGAGGGCAGTTTGGTGTAAATCTGTATTGTAATCGAGAATTGCAACAGTTGAATGAAAAAAAAAAACACGGATGGCAACTCCAATAAAATGGGAATAAAGGGAAACATTAATCACTCGTGCCAAACCTGCAGTGTAAAAATGTTTGATGATCCGAATCGTTTTATATTCATGGAATGATCTAGAACTAAGCTCGGCGATTGATTTGAAAGCGATAGAGTTGAAAGCTGTGTTAGTATTTTGTTGTAGCTTTTGCAAAAAAAAAAAACAATTGGTTATAACGGTAAACCCCGTGAATTATTTCAATAAAGGGTCTTTTATTAGCGTCTTGAAACTTCAAACTTTTAGTGTGAACGCACCCTTAAACCGACTACCGAACTGTCATTGTCAAAATATTCAGTCAAATCAAGATTTTCATCATGGTGAAGAACACGAAAAAACAATGTTTACAAATCATTAAAATTTACTACCGAAATTCCGAGTCGGTGGTCGCAACTTTAAGAGCGTTAACGTCAATTTTCTGCCTTGATTCTCGTCCCAGTAGACAAGCAATGCATAGTCTAGTGAAAAGATTTGAGTCAGAATATTCGCTGCTTGATGTTCTCGTGACAGCGAGACTGCGTTTTGGCCAATGTGTGGAGAATATTGCTGCCGTTGAGGCATCCGTCGCAAACCAGCCAAATAAGTTTATTTCATGGCATTCTCAAGAATTGGGCCTCTCCCAGACTACATTATGGCGAAATTGACGTAAGGATTTTGGCCAACACCCTAACAAGATCAAGCTGACTTGAGAACTAAAGTCACTTGATCATATGAAGCGACGTACGTTCTTGAATTGGGCTCTATACATGATGGAAGAAAATGAAGAATTTCATCGCAAAATCATCTTCAGCGATGAAGCGCATTTTTGGTTAAACGGATTCGTCAATAAGCAACATATGCGTTACTGGACAGGTGAGGACCCTCATGTGCTTCATGAAACAGCACTTCACCAGCAAAAAGTCACTGCTTGGTGCGGTTTTCATGACGGTGGACGGTTGGAACCATATTTTTTTGAGCAATTGCATGAATTGGATATAGGTGATATGTGGTTCGAACAAGACGGTGCCACAAGCCACACAGCGGGTGCAACAATCGAGTTATTGAAGTCTCAGTTAGGTGAACTTGTTATCTCCAGAAACGGACCCGTCTACAGGCCGCCGAGATCGTGCGATTTAACGAATCTAGACTTTTTTTTATGGGGCTACATTAAATCATTGGTCTATGTCAACAGGCCGGCGATGTTAGAGGAGCTCAGAGTAAATATTTAACGAGAAATAGCGGCCGTATCGGTCGAAATTTGCGGCCGAGTCATCGAAAACTGGGTTTAACGTATCGACCGCTGCATACGTTCCCGTGGTGGACATATGAACGAAGTCGAATTCCATTCATAAATGTTTTGATAGTAATTCAAGGCAATGCATTTTTTTGAGATATCTCAAATCGTTTGCATTTTATTTAAAAAAAGGAGCTGTCAAGTGCTTAATATAAGATCCTTGTAAAATCCTTGTCTCGCAAGTGTTTATTTTTTTTTTTCCTTTTGGGAGGAGGAGAAATGCTTTACGGAGGCCTTTTTGCGTTGACCATCCCCATGTATCTGACTCTCTCCGCATGCTTTCGGGGCATACGGACTAAAACTCCTCCCAACCCTGAGGTTTCCCCCCTGGGACCGCTCTTCGCATTACTTCAAGGGGGCTGTTATCATACACCCTTTCGGGCTCACGTGCTTTCCCGGTATTGTTCTTCTTCTCTTTTCTTTCTTTTGAGAATATCTTCCACAAACTGGCAAATTACTTCCCAATTTAAGTCGCTCGTCAGCATTTTGTCAACAATGTTTGCTGGGTTGAAGGCACCGATGCTGCTTTCCAGGGCTGTGCGTTGGGCTTCCCATCTTCTGCAGGCAAAAAACGTGTGATGTGCATCGTCTGTTGGAGAATCGCCGTACTGGCAGGCTGGGGTGTCCGTTTTGCCAATCTTATGGAGAAAGGCATTAAAATTTCCGTGACCTCACCGTGTTTCCGGTCATTCCATTTAGCCACATTTCTGATCAGCCTCACTGTCCACCTTCCTCTGCTTTCCGAGCTCCAGCGTTGACACGACTGGAGATCACCGGTGTCATAAAAGGAAAACCAAACAGTAATCAAAAATAAAATCGTAAAAAAATAGGTTGGCCTAATAACTCATAAAAAGCACAAATACAACACCACCAGCGTTTGATTGGCCTCAGTCATAAAGTGGGAGGCCTGCCAATGTTCATTGGGGTCCAAACGGCGGATCAGTACGGCTGCAGTAAACTGGGAGAGTTATGAATTATTATACCTTTAATCCTGATCATAACTTCGCCGTTAAGGAAGAAGAGGAAGAAGGTGAAGAAGAAGAAGAAGAAGAAGAAGAAGAAGAAGAAGAAGAAGAGGAAGAAGAACAAAGTTGTTTTGCATTGTACAGGATTCATATACAAGGTGGGCCAAAAAAATCCGATGTTGTTTGGCTCTCATTATACCCTATTCTAAGGGTATATTAATTTTGACGCATAGTTTGTAACATACCTTAATATTGCCCGTAGACCCCTAAAAGTTACTATATTTATGATCAACATCGATAGTAATGTCGATCTAGCCATGTCCATCCGTCCGCCCGTCTGTCAGCAAAAATTAGGCCTTTAAACTGGACCTAGAGAGCTGAAATTTTAACCATATACTCTCTAGGGTCCCGAAATAATCAAGTTTACGAATTTTTGAAATCCGCCCACAGACGCGCCCACAAACTCAAAAAAACAAAATTTTGGAAAAAATCGAATTTTGAGCTAGAAAGCTGAAATTTTTTATATATGATCTATGACTCCTAAAACTGCTCGGGATAAAAAATTTCAAAATCCGCCCACTGACACGCCCACAAATAAATAAAATCACACACAAATTTTGAAAATCCAAAGTTTGAGCTAGGGAGCTGAAATTTATAATATATACTCTCTATGGGCCCTTTATGCTTATGTGTAAATATTTTCAAAATCAGCCCACTGACACGCCCACAATTAATTTTTTATTTTTTTTTGAAAATTCAAAGTGTGAGCTAGGGAGCTGAAATTTATAATATATACTCTCTAGGGGCCCTTTATTCTCATGTGTTAATTTTTTTTAAATCCGCCTACTGACACGCCCACAATTAAATAAAACAATTTTATTGAAACACCCAAGTTTGAGCTAGGGAGCGTTTTTTTTTTGATAACATCCTTTAAATGTTATATAACAAAATATGTAGAGCGTTCTTAACAATTCAACCATACTTAGTCTTTTGTCACGCCCACTAATGAGGGATAGGAATAAGAATAGGGTATCCAACAGTTCGCCCAAGCGGACTGTAGCCCATCCCTATGTTTTTTTTTTCTAAATGAAAAACTTCGATTCTGTTTTTTGATTATGTTTATTTGAACCTTTAGAATTTTATTGGTCAGGTCGAGAAGATGATATCGGCCAAATGGGCGCCGTCACAATTGATTGCCATACGGGCTCGTTTTATAGCATTTTTCATCACTTCGGCGAGAACTTCGGGCGACAGATTCTCGCACTCGTGTCGAATGTTGTCCTTGAGGGCTTCTAGGGTATCGGACTTGTTCACGTAAACACGGGATTTCAAAAAACCTCACAAAAACAAGCCTGGAACGGTTAAATTGGACGATCTTGCGGGCCAGTGCAAATCGCCAAAACAAGAGATGAGGCGATCCGGGAACGCCGCCTTCAGAATATCGGTTGTGGCTCGCGCAGTGTGTGCCGTAGCTCCGTCCTGTTGGAACCACATGTCCTCCAGTCCTAATTAGTCCAATTGCGGCAGAAAAAACTCGGTGAACATGGCACTATAGCGCGCACCGTCCTCTGTTGTCGTTTGACCAGCGGCGTTCTCGAAAAAAATGGCCCGATGACTCCTCCAGCGTGAACAGCGCACCATGCAGTAATTTTGAGCGGGTGTAATGGCTCCTCGTGCATTACTCGTGGTTTTTCGGTGAACCAGAAACGATAGTTTTGCTTGTTCACGTACCCGCTGAGGTGGAAATGAGCCTCATCGCTCATTATGATTTTGGTCGAAAAAACGTCCACTTCGTCCTCGAGATTCAGGATGGCTTGGGCGTAGGTTACACGCGTTTGGCGGTCGACAGGCAGTAGCTGATGCATGAACTGGACTTTGTACGGGAACATGCGCAAGTCTTTGACCAAAATTCGCCTTAGGGACGACCGGCTGATGGCTAATTGCGAGGCACGGCGTCTGGTCGGTGTTTTCGGCGACAGCTCGACATCCTCATCAACAGCGGCGATATTCTCGGCACAACGGGCGCTCCGGGGCCGGCCACTCCTGGCAACGTCTCGTGTGGTCCCATACTCTTCAAGGTTGGTGGCCAAACGGCGCAGTGTTTGCGCAGTCGGTGTCGGACGGCCGTGGAATCGGCGACGGAATTTGCGCTGCGCCAACACTATAGATGAATTGTTACGCAAAAAAATAGACACGATTGTATTCTACATCTGTCTAGTCCACAAATGTCAAAACAGATTTGACATTGGCGGCCATTTGCAAAAATAAGAGCATCTTCCAATAGGGTGATCTGTTTTGGCCCACCTTGTACATTATACATAGATAGCATAGCTCAGTTAACGGCCCATAGAGTTATTAATTATTTGGTTCATGAACCCTCATATTTGTAAGAGTTTCACTGGTTTGCAATCAAACCGGGGATTGCTTTTTTATTGATTTCTTTTTTGGTCTTTCAGTATCAATTTAGTTGATTCTGATGTATCAGCAGCTGAAAATGACGCTGAACCACATCATCTATTTTCTGCGCTTTGCTGACACCTTGTATGTTTTCTTAGCTCTTTCGAAGATCCTCTAACACCGCGTCTCTACGAGTAAAAAAAATTGCTTATCATCTGTCACTTTTCATTGAAAAAAAGAAGATAGCATGCCATATAATGAAGTGTGGCCACTTCAAAGCTTACTATTTCAATAGTAGAAATGTCGCAAATAGAAGAACTTGTAAAAGACACAACCCATAAAATACTATCCGTGATTTCGGTTCTGGTTTTTGCTTTCGCTCCTAAAACCGCAACGTCTTTATCGTCCAGAGTAATCAACTTCTCATTTGTAGCATCACTGAGGGTC
Organism: Portevinia maculata; assembly: GCA_949715645.1. NCBI lineage: Eukaryota > Metazoa > Arthropoda > Insecta > Diptera > Syrphidae > Portevinia > Portevinia maculata. Next base: position 189,749,532 of record OX454527.1, on the reverse strand, counting down.
TTTTATGGGAAATTTAAATTTCTTATTGCATTGTAAAAAATGGTTTGCAGTTCACCCCCCAAAAAAAAACATGGGTAATCTACAGTAAAGTTTATTGTAATAAAAACACCCACGTACCACGTATAACATCAGTCGCCGCTAAACCTTGCCTAAAGGTGCAGCTTTAACCACTCCATTGATTGTATTTCCATTTAAACCAAAAAAAAAACAGTTTTGTTCCAGTTGTATCTAACTAGGTCACCGAAGTCATACCCATTAACTACGATGACGCGCCATCATAGTCCATCGTCGCGCTTCGCTATCCGCGAATAACCACCATCAAGCAATAAGCAATTAAACCGTCCTTCGCTTCGTCGTCGCCAATCATCATGGCTCGTTTTCTAAACTCTTTGTCGACTATTCATCTTGTTTTTTGTTGCTGGATAGCTTCGGGTGTAGTCAAAGGTACCATTGTCATCATCACCCTACTACGAGATATTAGACAACATTCGTTAGATGGTCACTAAACAATGTGAGACCTGAAGCCCTGAACGTATCAAACGTTATTAATCTGTAGTCGTCAATCGTCATTCAATATTCACCAACACTACTGGATTCGGTGTACTTTAAATGACAAAGTTTAACTATATAGAGAGAATTGTTGGAATTGTATGCGGCAAACCGGAATGTCTGGTCCGTTTTACGTTACGTTTATGTGTATGGTGAATTCGTTCTAAAGAAATGGTTTACCTTGTCGGTCTGTCATCAGCATCTGGGCGCGTACCATGGTGTGCAAAAAGCACGCTTTATGAACAAAATAAACCTGTTACTGTAGTTTGCTGATGTCTTTTTATGGTTCTTACATGTTTTATTTGTTTTGTTTTTTGCGTGCACTTATTGCTTGGACCAGTTGTTATTGTGGGGGTGGGGGTGGGGAGAAGAGAACAACCGTAAACGTATTTGTATAGCAATGTTTTACTGACCAAATTAGAGAAAAAAAATCTGACGAGTCGATTCTGAATGCAATACTTGGTGTGGTCAGCAGTGATACGCGTTGTGAACAAGGCAAACAACGGTGAGTTGAATTTGTGGCGGGAATGTTTTTTTTTTGCACTATTGATCTGTCAGAGCTGTGCAAGGTGTGTGCTGAGACTGGAAAGGTATTTTAAAAGTGTAAAAAAGCTGGTATTTGACGGGTGCTTCGGATTCCAGCGATAAGTGGTTTTCTGGTTTTATAGATCAAACTTAATTAAGGCTTCGTATTGGGAGGAGATAAAATAATTGCCTATGCATAGTTAAGTAAGTCACCATGAAATGAGTGGGTGAACCTGGTTTATAAAATATCCAACGAATTCCTAACAATAGATACAAGCTTTACTACAGCTGTCAGATATGGGGCAGCTTGCGACTTGTAGATAAACTATACATATCAACACCCCCGCCATATCTTTAGACGACATAAACAAGCACTTTTGGTAAACGGTGGCATATTCGGCATTGCCGTTTTTACTTAGAACGCCGGTGTGTAAACCAATAATTTAAGCGCTGAACGCATCTTTCTGCGGTAGGTATACAGGATGCTTTGTAGTTTGACAGTTTTAGTAAGTTTGCAAAAATAGTTACAAGTTGTTGAGTGTTTTCTAGCCGCTGGCTGTTGGTTTCCTCTTCATGTAAGTGGGCAATTTTTATACACTATTCTAAGGGTATATTAATTTTGACGCATATTTTGTAACATACCTTAATATTGCCCGTAGACCCCTAAAAGTTACTATATTTATGATCAGCATCGATAGAAATGTCGATCTAGCCATGTCCGCCCGTCCGTCCGTCGGCAAAAATTAGGCCTTTAAACTGAACCTAGAGACCTGAAATTTTAACCATATACTCTCTAGGACCCCGAAATAATCAAGTTTAAGAAGTTTTGAAATCCGCCCACAAACTCAAAAAAAAAAAAAACAAATTTTTCGAAAAAATCGAATTTTGAGCTAGAAAGCTGACATTTTTTTATATATGATCTATGACTCCTAAAACTGCTCTGGAGATAACATTTTCAAAATCAGCCCACTGACACGCCCACAATTAAATAAAACAATTTTATTGAAAAACCAAAATTTGAGCTAGGGAGCTGAAATTTATAATATACTAGCTGCACCCGCCCGGCTTTGCCCGTGCCCGAGAATTCTATTGGCCAATATGTTCGAGTAGACTTCCTTATTATTGTCTATAGCGGGTATCTGGTGTACCTATGTTGCTGCCCCTAAAAAAAGGAGACCGATTTTGGCCAAACTTCACAGAAACACTCTCAGGCCAATACCGAAGATTACCTGATTTGAGCTCAACCTGTTCCGCTTAGGGTAGGTGCTTTTTGTCTGGCAGGCGCCTATGTCAGCTTACTTGTGCGAATCAACAACAAAGCGAAAGTAAAAAACTTCGATAGAATCACTTTTCATTCACTTTCACACCGATTGTTATCAATGTGGGAAAAGCAACTTTCCGATGTCCGATTCACAAAAAAATGCAAAAAAATTCAATAAGAGTTATTTGAATAAAACATTGAACACACGATATCTCAAGAATGAAAGTGCGCACAAACACCACAATAGGCTTGAAACGTTGGTCTGGTCTCCCTCTTTCATATGCGCGTTCAGATAACAAAATAGGTGACGTCTGTACGATGGTTTTTTATATGTGCGGTCTCTGTATCTGCATCGGAATTTACACGCATATGCACATATGCATGTGTACTCACTCAAATGCCCATAATTCACACACCGATGCAGATACAGATATCGCACATACCAAACATCCTTTGTACAGACGTCACCTTTCATGGAAAAAAATTTCATTGGAATCGGTTAACGCGTTTGGCCAAGCGCCGGCAACAAACTGAAATATGGATTGATTTTTATATATATAGATACTCTCTAGGGGGCCCTTTATGCTCTTTGTAAAAATTTTCAAAATTTAAAAAAAAAACTTTTTTTGAAAATCCAAAGTTTGAGCTAGGGAGTTGAAATTTATAATATATACTCTTAGGGGGCCCTTTATGCTCATGTGTAAACATTTTCAAAATCCGCCTACTGACACGCCCATAATTTAAAAAAAAAACTTTTTTGAAAATCCAAAGTTTGAGCTAGGGAGCTGAAATTTATAATATATACCCTCCAGCGGCCCTAAACAAAAGTTTGAGCTAGGGAGGGTTTTTCTTACAAAAGCTTCGTTTTTCTGATAAAATTCTTTAAATGTTATATAACAAAATATGTAGAGCGCTCTTAACAATTCAACCATACTTAGACTTTTGTCACGCCAACTTATGAGGGATAGGAATAAGAATAGGGTATCCAACAGTTCGCCCAAGCGGACTGTTATATTAATTTTGTGTAAATAAAAGAGATATTTTCAAAATAGTGTCGTTAAGCATCGGGGCACACTCGGGGTTTGTGCATGGGCCACATTCGGCACCATGGTGTCGTCATCAGGTCGCAAATCATATACACCTACTTTTTATTTATTTGTATATGCGTTGATATGGTTTGAAGCAACCACAAAAAGACCCAAAGAGTCAATATGAATGAAACTGCAATAAAAAAGCGGTTTCGAATGTGAAAAATGGTCAAGAAATGCGGTACAGCTACTTTCCTTTTTTTCGTATTTTCCTTTCTTTTGTTGATAAAATTAGGATTTCAATAAGTTTAATTAATTAAAATTCTTACTTTTTGATCTGAAAAGCTTCTGTGCCGAAAGTGCCTCGGGCAATCGAAGGTGTTTTTTCTTAACTTTGAATAAATTTGAAAATAAATGTGCCTCCTAAGCAATACGAAAATGATTCTTATTTCATTTTTCATGTTTCAAAGTTTTATACATTATTCAATGTTTTTCAATACCTATGTTGATTAATTTCGTAAATATTCTTTGAATTTTTGGTGCCGAATGTGTCCCCGTTTACAATACGTTTTGTAGGGTGATAACGGTAAAGTGACCATTCGTCCCACATTACGTGGGACAGTCCCACATCGAAAATTGTCCCACAAATGTCCCACAAAACTAGAAGTTGTCAAGCACTGTCCCACGAAATGTAACTTAAATTTTTCGTGCCCAGTAGCATTAAAATCATTTTTTGAAAACGAGGCTTCTGAGCTCTGATTAAAATTTTTCCATAACCGTCTATATTTCACGGCAGTATAAAGTCAATAGAGCAGGAAACCCTAAATTTAATGAAAGTTGCCGAAATTTTAAAAAAACCTAAAAAATAAGCTTCAAGAACGAATCGCTACTTAATATTTGCCCCTAGTGCTAAAAGATGAATTAAGCAATTTGGAAGAAGTGGGTCATATACAAAAAAATGGTTCCTAGAATCCTAGCCCATGTTCTTAATTTTTACAGTACCTACATCTTTTAAATATATAGGTCTTTGGACTGAACAGTTCAGTGATGTTAGTCAGTTCAATTGGGTGTTACTTAAATTAGAAATTATTTGGGAAAAAGTTCAACAAAATTTAAGTTATTTAAATACACATTTTCCAAGTCATAAAATTATTAAAAAAGATTTGTTTGATGAAATATATCATGCATAAACAAATATGCAATTGCTAATAAATTACAAACCTGGAATGATAAAAAAATATCAGTTGATATGAGATGTGTGGAAATTTTCTCGAACTGCGAGCTGCGACATTCCTTACCAAAACTCCAAAAAGTTTGTTGAGTACACCCTCTGTTTGCCGGGAACTAATGCGTCGACGGAAAGAATATTTTCAGTTGTGAATAAATTGTGGACGGTAGAGAAGTTCCAACTCTGTCGAGACAATTGAAGCGATATTGACTGTGAGATCGAGCTATTCAAGCTGCCAACATTTCTTAGAAGAAGTGTCGCGAAATAATAGTTTATTGAAAAAAATGCATTCTTCAGAGAAATGTATGTAAATAATTTATTATAATATAATTTATATTATAATTTATAATATGTACCTATATTTATAAATTAATGTTTTTTTGTTTCTTGCAAATTTGTATGTTAATGCGCTTTTTTAAAATCATCTTGATTTTACTGCGCTAAGCTTAGCAAATATTTGAGTTCCGAGTACACTGTCTTGGCGTTTCGGCGTCCATGCACCCAAATTCTCAAAATGACATAAGGTGCCAAATCGTATTAAAATGCAACTAGTGGATTGAAATCAGTTGATACGAGGACGGGTCAATAAGTCCGTGACTTTTGGAATAAAACACAGATTTTTTGATAATTTTTTTTTTTTATTTTTAACGTAGTCTGCCTTGAGCTCTATACACTTTGTCCAACGCTTCTCCAATTTTTTTATCCCTTCCAAAAAAAATGATTTGTCGAGGTCCTCAAAATAGGCCTTTGTTTGCTAGATGACTTCATCATTGGAGTCAAATCTTTTTCCACCAAGCCATTTCTTCAGGTTTGGGAACAAGAAGTAGTCGCTCGGAGCCAAATCTGGAGAATAGGGTGGATGAGGGAGCAATTCATAGCCCAATTCATGGTTTTTTGCCATGGCAACTGCACATGTGTGCACCCTTGCATTGTCTTGGTGGAAAAGAACTTTTTTCTTGGCCAAATGATTTCGGTTTTTTTTCAAATCGTCATTGAATCGGTCCAATAAGTTGGCATAATATTCCCCATTGATATTCAATGTTTTTCAATACCTATGTTGATTAATTTCGTAAATATTCTTTGAATTTTTGGTGCCGAATGTGTCCCCGTTTACAATACGTTTTGTAGGGTGATAACGGTAAAGTGACCATTCGTCCCACATTACGTGGGACAGTCCCACATCGAAAATTGTCCCACAAATGTCCCACAAAACTAGAAGTTGTCAAGCACTGTCCCACGAAATGTAACTTAAATTTTTCGTGCCCAGTAGCATTAAAATCATTTTTTGAAAACGAGGCTTCTGAGCTCTGATTAAAATTTTTCCATAACCGTCTATATTTCACGGCAGTATAAAGTCAATAGAGCAGGAAACCCTAAATTTAATGAAAGTTGCCGAAATTTTAAAAAAACCTAAAAAATAAGCTTCAAGAACGAATCGCTACTTAATATTTGCCCCTAGTGCTAAAAGATGAATTAAGCAATTTGGAAGAAGTGGGTCATATACAAAAAAATGGTTCCTAGAATCCTAGCCCATGTTCTTAATTTTTACAGTACCTACATCTTTTAAATATATAGGTCTTTGGACTGAACAGTTCAGTGATGTTAGTCAGTTCAATTGGGTGTTACTTAAATTAGAAATTATTTGGGAAAAAGTTCAACAAAATTTAAGTTATTTAAATACACATTTTCCAAGTCATAAAATTATTAAAAAAGATTTGTTTGATGAAATATATCATGCATAAACAAATATGCAATTGCTAATAAATTACAAACCTGGAATGATAAAAAAATATCAGTTGATATGAGATGTGTGGAAATTTTCTCGAACTGCGAGCTGCGACATTCCTTACCAAAACTCCAAAAAGTTTGTTGAGTACACCCTCTGTTTGCCGGGAACTAATGCGTCGACGGAAAGAATATTTTCAGTTGTGAATAAATTGTGGACGGTAGAGAAGTTCCAACTCTGTCGAGACAATTGAAGCGATATTGACTGTGAGATCGAGCTATTCAAGCTGCCAACATTTCTTAGAAGAAGTGTCGCGAAATAATAGTTTATTGAAAAAAATGCATTCTTCAGAGAAATGTATGTAAATAATTTATTATAATATAATTTATATTATAATTTATAATATGTACCTATATTTATAAATTAATGTTTTTTTGTTTCTTGCAAATTTGTATGTTAATGCGCTTTTTTAAAATCATCTTGATTTTACTGCGCTAAGCTTAGCAAATATTTGAGTTCCGAGTACACTGTCTTGGCGTTTCGGCGTCCATGCACCCAAATTCTCAAAATGACATAAGGTGCCAAATCGTATTAAAATGCAACTAGTGGATTGAAATCAGTTGATACGAGGACGGGTCAATAAGTCCGTGACTTTTGGAATAAAACACAGATTTTTTGATAATTTTTTTTTTTTATTTTTAACGTAGTCTGCCTTGAGCTCTATACACTTTGTCCAACGCTTCTCCAATTTTTTTATCCCTTCCAAAAAAAATGATTTGTCGAGGTCCTCAAAATAGGCCTTTGTTTGCTAGATGACTTCATCATTGGAGTCAAATCTTTTTCCACCAAGCCATTTCTTCAGGTTTGGGAACAAGAAGTAGTCGCTCGGAGCCAAATCTGGAGAATAGGGTGGATGAGGGAGCAATTCATAGCCCAATTCATGGTTTTTTGCCATGGCAACTGCACATGTGTGCACCCTTGCATTGTCTTGGTGGAAAAGAACTTTTTTCTTGGCCAAATGATTTCGGTTTTTTTTCAAATCGTCATTGAATCGGTCCAATAAGTTGGCATAATATTCCCCATTGATTGTTCTTCCCTTTTGAAGGTAGTCAATGTGGATTATCCCGCGTGCATCCCAAAAAACAGTCGCCATAACTTTATTGGCTGACAAACCCACCTTGGCCTTCTTTGGCGCCGATTCACCCTTAGAAACCCACTGTTTTGACTGTTGTTTGGTCTCTGGTGTGTTGTGATGGATCCATGTTTTGTCCACGGTTACAAAACGGCGCAAAACCTCCTCCATATTGCGATTAAACAACGCCAAACCTTCCTGTGAAGTTGTTACACGATTGCGTTTGTGGTCGACTGTGAGCAAACGCGGCACCCATCTTGCGGAAAGCTTTCTCATGCCCAAGTGATCATTCAAAATTGAAACCACTGAGCCATGCGAGATCCATACGGCTTCCACAATCTCTCGCATTTTCAATCTTCGGTCGGCCAACACCATATCGTGAATTTTTTCGATTGTTTCGGGTGTAGAGACCTCAACTGGGCGTCCAGGACGTTCGGCATCTTCAGTGCTTGTACGGCCACAACGAAATTCAGTAAACCACTTTTTTACCATTGAAATCGATGGTGCAGAGTCCCCACAGTATTTTTCAAGCTTAGCCTTGGTCTCGGTAATGGTTTTTTTTCGCAAGAAATAATGCTTAATAAGCACACGAAATTCACTTTTTTCCATTTTCTCCTCAAATTAGTGAGTAGTCTGATAAAAATAGCTGTCAAACACAAACTAACTGACGCAGCAAGTTTAAATTTTGACAGGAGTCAACTGACAGATGCCTGTTGACAGGAGCAGTGTTGCTGTTTCAGTAAAGAGGTCAGAAATTCAAAAAGTCACGGACTTATTGACCCGCCCTCGTATCATTTCATTAGACTATTTTAAATCTTTATAGGCATTCCACCCCACAAGAGAAGATAACTCACACGATTTTTTGCAGATTTAAGCTTAGCGCATTTAAATCAAGTGGATTAAAAAAATTAATTTTTGAAGTGCGGATTAAAGTAAAATCTAGTAATTTTTTTTTAACTGAACTGACTTTATATTTTTTGCTTAGCTATGTTACGTCTTTACTTTTTGTGAAAATTCATTGAATTATTTTGTTATTTAATAGTTATTAAGATTTTGTTCTTTTTTTCGTTTGAAATAAGTATTTTTCTTTACATTCTGAAATCTCATTAAATAAAATTGAAACTGTCCCACACTAAAAAAAAATATATATGTGTATATGATTTTCTGGTGATTTTCTTTACTTTGTCCCACATTTTGACATTTTGGATCTGGTCACTCATAACGAACATGAGGAACCGGAGTAAAATCAAATGAACGTGCCGAGAAAAGTTACTAAGTATGGACGACTTATACTGAGCTAGGCGGTCGAGTTTCCATCTCAGGAGCCCTTAAACGTTCCCCGAATTTAACGGTTCCTAATCGTCATTAAACTGTAGGTATCTTTCATGTATACCAAAAAGCAAACTTCGCACACACGGATGGTTGGATACGTCTAACGACCACAGTCCTAAACAAGCTTTTGTACCATAAATACATTTACGCGATGTGTAAGCTGCATTTCCGGCAACTGTTAAATGGACATCATGTAGAACGAGCGATGGGGCAAGAAAAACGGAGTAGGTGTTTTGGTAGGGCCCATGTACCAAATCATCAACCAAGTATGGGTATACCCGATGAATAGAAAGGCGGTCCTGTCCGGCAAGACGGGTCCTATGCGAGTGCGATTGCGGATCTCCCTAAGCAACTTAGACAACATCAGTGGAGAAAACCATACAACTGCACCAAAACACTTCTTTCCTCTTTCTCTATCTATTCTTTCTAAGGTAAGTAGCACCGAAAAGCATGCAATGAAATATGCCATTGCTAGGTGCTGCTTGCTGTTCACAAATGCTTGCGATGTGTTCATAGCACAATAAGGTTACTGTAACATTTACGGTAAAACCCCTTTAGCGTAAGCAAATTAGGTATATAAAAAAAAAGAACTGTAGAGAAGAATCGCTGCTACATGTCGCATATAAGATCCTATCCAACGTACTGTGTGAACGCTGCTCTGTATGTGACTTCTGGGCAGTTCGACAATAGCCCAAATCTTCACACGGATTAAAATCCTGAAAATACCAATTAATTTCAAGTCGATACTCACTGGCGATGGCCGAATTCGGGATCCCGGCAAAACTGAGCCACTTCTGTCGCGTGACTTCCGAACTATTCCTAACCTACCCGGATACCGGCAAGGAGATACACTATCACGTGACTAATTTCAATCTTGTTCTCATAGTGCGCAGAGTAGGTGTCTACACGGAAGGCACTATCTTTAACAGATCAATACGATTGTTGAGATACACGGATTAAATCGACATCATCGGCCGATATCAGCGTGCCCTGCTAGAAGCTTTCAGGCAGGATTACTTGGCCTTGAAATCAACGAGGACAAAACGAAGTACTTGCTTTCAACGAACAAACAAACATCTGTCCACCGACTAGGACAAAAAACCAGTGTTGGTAGCAGAAACTTCGAGGTAGTACGGGAGTTCACATTCCTCCGAGTAAACGTCAACTCCACGAATTACATTTTAATGGCGATCCGACGAAGAGTCACACTGGTAAACCATTGCTACTTCTCTTTGGCAAAAGAAATGGGTTCAAAACTGCTAACCCGGAAGACGAAGTGTAAGCTCTTCAAAACTCTGATACTGAAAGTTCTGCTTTATGGCGCCGAGTGCTGGACGATTAGCAGAAAAAGAGAGCCATATTCGGTTCATGCGAAACGTATATATTTACTTTGTCGGATATTTGATCACGTGTGCGAGAAGGGCAAATAGAGAAGAGAATGCAACCGCAAACTATATGAGCTATACCAGATCAGGATATTGTTCGAAAAACTAAAACACGTTAACGTTAATTTGGTCGGCCACATCGAGCTAATGAATGATCTGGATGTGATGGTGAATTGGAAGTTTCTGTCGAACTAAAGCTGGGCGATGTTACTTGGGAGGAATCTGAAATTCTTCAGAACAGCGGAGTGGCCAATTTCCTTGTCTGGCCACGGAAGATTGCCTTAAATCGAGGTTGCAGAAGGTTGTAGTCGTTTAAAGTGCTGCATAAACAAGCTGATCGCTGCACTTTGCTAAGCTTATCACGATTTATCGTTTTATTTATTGTAGTTCACAAGACAACGACTCGTTATAAGTTGTTACCGATTGCTGATTTCCAAAGGAAGAGTAAGTAAGTAATTAAGTAAGTAAGTAAGTAAAGTAATTTTATTCGTAAACTTCAGTTTCCTTATTTTTTTTACAATAATTTACAATAAAAGACTTTGGCCTTTGCCGTCAGCCGAAGAAAAGAGAGAATTATGCTAATATTTTTATTTGTTGTTATTTAAAAAGCTTCGTTTATTATTTGTTGCCGGTATTTTAATGCAGCTTTAAGATAGCTAGCAAGCACGCTCCAGTCCTCACCATTTAGACTTCTGATGAAGTCAGCCATTGACAACGTCTCCTTATTCCAATGAGTCTGATCTCCTTCAGTATAGGACATGTTCCAATAAAATGAAAAACGTCTTCTTTTTGTCGAAGGTTGCATAAGCTGCATTCCTCATACCCGTCGCTTATATGTGGTCGAAAGTTCAATCGGAGTAGTTCACCTCTGGCCTTAAAGATATTGGAAATTACGTCTACACTGAACCGATCGTGGAAATAATTTTTTGTCGCTAGATCATGGCAGAGTAAGGGATAATTACATCTGGTCTCACTTTGTTGCGCTTTCAGTCTAAACTCCGCTCGGGTATACTCTTCAATATTATATAACAGCTCTTTCAGAGAATGACGCCAAGATTCGGCATTATAGTCCGTTAACTGCATATTGTGTTCGCTGCTCAGCCTTGACCATTCATTAAAGAACTGCAGCTCCCGTTGTATCAAATATTTTGCGACGATGTGTGGAAGTCGAAAACGTGGAAGTTCCATTACTTTGAGTATGTAGAGAAAGTGCAATCTCAATGTAAAGATGTAGAGAGGAGATATACCAGTTTCCAGGTGCAACATGTACGTCGGTGTATTTTCGGGTAATCTAAACATTTTTTTTAAGAAATATCTTAAAAGTTTTTCAACCTCTTCGTACTCGTATACCCCCCAAACTTGTGCAGCATAGCACATGATTGACCTCATAGCCGCCTCGAATACCTTAAATTTGCAGCTCGATGGAATATTTTTCCTACAAAGGATACCTCGCCAACTGCAATTTATTGCCTTCTTGGCCTCTTTTAACTTTTCTCTCAGGTGAGGCTTGAAGGATACTTGGGATGTAAGTAAAACTCCGAGGTATTTATATTCCTTAACCACTTCCAGTTCCTGGTTCTCCCAAGTCCATCTTTCTTGTCTTGAATATCGTCCAAACCCATTTCTAAATATCATTACTTTCGACTTAACGGTGTTAAAGGAAGAGTACGACTGTGGAATCCAGAACTCTTTTTTGTATGTTAGGTTTCCAGTTTAGCTTTTTATCCAAAATAAGACCGAAATATTTACCTTCGTCACTTGACAGAGGGACGGTTAATGTGTGCAATTTTGTATTTTCTGGTGAAAGGGACAAGGTAAGTTTCTGAGCACACAAACCACAACGATCTGTCCATCTCGTTAGCTTTTTAAGAATGTTTTGAAAAAGTTCTTTTAAGGTATAAAGGTGCTTTCCTGAAACGCAATAGGAACGTTTTCCGCATAAGCGATCACTCGGCTGCCCGCCCGTTCCAGGAAGATCAGGCATTCTGGCTTAGGCGATGGTGTGGTGTTTCTTTTTGTGCAAACAGAACGCTCGTTTTGTTCTCATTTACCGTTAAACGAACTTTTGACGATTCTGCCGCCATTATTAAAAAAAGCACCACTAACAACTTCGGGTTTTCCCGAATACGAGAAGTTAGATGAAGCACATGCAGGGCCACCAATTTATCTTCTCCGACTATTTGTGCTTGTGAAGTTTTATTTTTGGCAAGAATTTAAGGGACCTACAATTTAACTCCGATTTCGAATGAAAAAAATTTGTGAGAAGCTTCTCTTGACAATTTATACTGTTGAATGTTTGTCAGATTTTGGCAATAGGTGGGGCAGTGGAGAATCGGTTATCTATTACGGGGGGTTTTAAATAAAACGGAAAACGTACTAGCCACTGACCCAATGTGGCTAATGTTGGTATTCTAGTTCCGGACATTTATTTTAATTAAATTGTTTACAAAATTTTAAAATAGTCTTAAATCTTTTCTGACAACGAATATGTCGGTATTGTTATTATTACTATTTGCAGCCCACTATTATAAATTACTTAATAGGACACCAGTTATTTATTTTATTTATATAAAGATTTGTTTAATTAATTCCTCGCCCGTCTAGCTTTCGTGCAGTTTTTTGGTTGCTATATTTTTGTTCTAGTTGTCTATTGACGGAAAGAAATTTATTACTTTGTAAATGTGGTACCTTTTATAAACACGCATTTGAATTAATTAAACACTCTTTTCCTCTGAGCTGTGCAAGTCTTCAAACATTCTTAAACCAACTTCACCTTGAGGCAAGTTTCGCCATGATTACAGCCGAGTAAGACAAATTACTGCTATTATGCAGAAATCTTAAACCGCCCACTGAAGCAAAGTTCAAACCACCACCGCAGGTTGTATTGAGGTAAAGGAATTGTTCAACCGGTGACCGCATTCCTTTGCAAAGCTGGATTGTAAGTTGTTCCGGCAAATATTTTACAGTTGCAGATCGACGATCTGGAGAATGGGAGGAATAAGAGGAGATTTTTTCCATTTAATGCTTAGGTAATTATTTAAAAATATCAAGAAGCAAACATACAGCGACTAAATATGAAAAAGTTCGTCAGATAAGTTCGGTCTTCATAACTTGTTGTATTTTTTCAAAATGTTGGCATCAATTGGGTGCAGTTCTTAGTAGTCTTTGGGAACGAACCACACCTATAATAATTGGTGCGTTGTGGAGTGGCGCATTGTGTACTATGCCGGTACGTATGCACCGGCTATTTTTTTAACTTTATTTTTTTTTATATTATTTTTCATTCGGCTTACATGCCAGGAATAAATTACTAAATCTAATTAAAAACTACCATTTTACTTAGACTAGCTTACTGGCTCTTAGGCGAGCACTCTTAACTTAACAATATCTTTAGAACTAGCTGTCTTTCGACTTATAAACTACTCGTATCTTACGACTAAGCTTACATAATAAGGTTATTCATGCAACGTTGTAAAACCGGCGTAAATGTCGAAAGCTTGCGAAGTGGTAAATGAGGTGTCAAAGACCATACAAATTTTGATAAATAAACGAAACGGATTATGTATTTGTTTACAATGAAACAGGTTGGGGTGGCCCGTAAAGGGCATGGTCGAACCGCCAACCGATCGACGATGTGTTAATCATTTTTTGATTTGCTTGTTGCGGCTTAATTTAGAACTAGACTGTCTAACGAGAAGTAGCTGCGAACCGCCCAGAAAAAGAAATTCGACGTTGGACGCCTTAGCAAGACTGGAGTACTCAGAACCTACGAGAGCACCTAAGAGAGAGATTTTCCGCTACACTCTCACCACCAAAGGGGTAGCCGAGAGCACCGTAGGTTACCAGCCACTTCAGAGAAAAATGAGTGCGCTAATAACGTATTCGACAGTTTGCATTAAAAAAAAAACAAATAGTTTTTTTTTCTTTTATTATTTTCTTTTATTTATTATATTTATTTATTATTCCAACAGGAGAAGCCGCTATCCATAGCAACGCTGCACTTCTCTAGTTAACTGTTGAATTAGAACTCACTTCGAAAATATATCTTAAGTCTAACAATGATTCGCTTATGATAAAATGTATATTTGCAATTTCTCAATCTATCCCATGATTTACCTGTTTGGTTTCGAATAACCGTGCTCGTGTTGGGCAGAGGGGAAAGGGGGCCCAACCGTTTAGGATTGGTTTTGCAATGTTTGTAAAAATGGCGTGGGAAGAGGAGAAGACGATCCTGCGTAGAAAGATGAGGGCATACGCAGTCTCCCAGATTAAGGAAATCGAAGAATCTCGCGATCGAAAAAACATCCGGAGGTTTTAAAAAAAGGTCAAGCAACTGGCTACTGGCCTTAAGACCGGAATGCAGACTCTTCGAAACAGTAAAAAAAACCTAGTCACCGAGGCACAGGGAATAGAATCATTTCTAACAGCTGTTTAATGGGCATCATGTAGAGAGAGTGATAGGGCAAGAAGCGAAACTACGTCTAGTCAACGAAGAACCGACTCCACCACACAGTATTGCAGAGGTAAGCATAGCTGGAATTTTCCAAGATCAAATAATGAACTACTTGAACAGCGTATAAAAACATGCGCACTAGTATAGGCCATTGCGAATATTTTGTTGCAGAAGTTCACATCAGCGATTTTTTTTTCAAAGTTTTGTTAAGAATATTTAAAAAAAAAGCGTTGAAAAGAACTGTTTATATTTATTAAAAAAAAGGGTTCCAGAAAGACTTTGACAGTGACTGAAAGAGGACAAGTAGATGCTTTCAAGGAGTTAGGACTGCTAGGCCGAGAAATCGCAAGGATGGTAAATAGAACTAAGACTGTTGTAAACAGTTATCTTGCGGATCCACAACATAAAGGGGAAAATCAAAAAGGACGCACACGGCAGAAGCAACAACATTGCGAGAAAAGCAGGTTATTCTACGCCTTGCCTCAAATTTTACTATTCCAGTGACTAAAATAAGGGCTAACAGCGGAGTATCATCCAGCATAGCGGTAAAAATGATGATACGAAAAAGTGGTACTATACATAGAGGCTGTTTCCAAATCAATAATGATGTATGGGGCACAAGTGTGGTTATAAGCAATACGACACAGTAGAAAAACTTCTCCGGTTCTTTTTAAAAAGAGTTTTTAAATTACCGCAGTGTACACCTAATGATATGCTGTTGGTCGAAACTGGTCTGTCACCTATATTTACGGAAACGCTAAGACTCCACTTCAACTACATACAAAAAATTATGTCCTTGAGCGACGAAAGGTTGACTAAACGTGTATTAAATCATGTTTTACAGGCGAAAATATTGTTTATCGAGGAATGGCAAAAACTCTCAGAGTTCTGCGGACACACTTTAAATATAGATGCGGAAAATATTACTCATTGGAAGGAAGAGTTCAATAATATCATTTCTGCGGTCGATGAGAAGATCCACGCAGACTGTTGTGAAAAGATAAAAAGTTCTATTCACCGAGGGATATATGCCAACTTAAACCACAGCCTATGTGAAAATAACTATTTCAAGGAAAGATACTCTACGGAATTAATATCAACGATTTTCAAGGCCAGAGGAGAGATACTGAATTTAAATTTTATACCACACCGGGAAGACCTGCCAATAACCTGCTCTTTGTGCAATCTGCGAGAGAGGGAGAACATCTATCACTTTCTGGGCAGATGTCCTATTTTAAAAGAGTTCAGACTACAGATTTATGGGAAGCGAGATTTGGAAGAAGCTGAGGTGAGAACCATCTTAAATGGCTCAGACTGGAACAAATTGTACAGTTACTGTAAAATAGCATTAAAATATAGGAGGGCAATTATAGAAGAATCTTTTTAAACAATTGTAAAAATTTTGTCAAACCCGGGCAGACGGCTTTAAGCCATGTCTTAAATTTAATAGTCATAAACAAATTGTAAATGAATTCTGGAATAATAAATATTTATCTTATCTTATCTTATCTTATCTCATAGAGGAAAACTTAAAAAGAAACCTGTTTTGAGGCAAATACACAAGGAGCATCGAATGAATTTTGCAAGACACAACAGCAGCGAATGGAAATGCGTTGTCTTTTTGGATGAAAAAAAATTTCAGCTTGACGGTGCCGATGGCTACAACTTCTATTTCCATGATCTAAGAAAGGAGGAGCTTATTTTGGGAAGACATCACTGCCGTACATCAGGTGTAATGGTGTAGGGAGCTAATATTACCCACTAGGCACAATCAAGTTGGAGTTATTGTTCACAACAATGAATGGAAACAATTACAAATGTTTGCTGGAACGGTCATTTCCAAAAGTGAAAAACATTTTAAAATATTTTAAGAAGACAATGCCCGTATCCATACTTCCGGGGTTGTTAGAAGTTGGATTCAATCAGAAGACGTGGAACTTTTGCCATGGCCGCCCTATTCACCGGACTTAAAAATAATCGAAAATGTTTGGGCATGGTTATCTTATAAAGTGTATGAAGGCCGCAGACGGGAGTCGGACAGAATCCCGAAAAACGTAATCCCGAAAGCCCAAAATCCCAAAAACCCACAATCCCGAAAAGCCACAGTCCCGAAAATCCAAAATTCCGAAAGACCATAATCCCGAAAATGAAACTAAAAATTTTATTGTAGCAACAAACAAATTTGGCAAATTTATTTAACAAAATAAACAAAATAAAAAACTTCAAATAAGTAAAACATAACAAAAACAGTTCAAGTCTTACAAAAACATATCCATGACAAAACAATATTTAATACAAGTTCATATTGTACGCAATTCCTCTTATTTTAGAACGTTCGTCATGTTCCGCTTAAATTTTTTTAATTTTTTTTTCGTCACGTAACGTTTTCTTAGCTGTTGCGTCTCACCGGACAACTGAATGCACATTGCGAATTGCAAAACATTACAATACAAAAAATTGCAAAACATTATTACAGTAAATAGAATGGACAAACACTTGTCTATTTTACATTCAAAATAAAATCCCGAAAAATTATATAAAATGAAAAATTTGCGCAAATTTTTCATTTTATATAATTTTTCTTTATTTCGTTTTCGGGATTTTGGCTTCTCAGGATTTTGGATTTTCTGGATTTTGGGTTTTCGGCATTTTGGATTTTCGGGATTTCGGTTTTCGGGATTGTGTCCCCAACCCGCCGCAGACAATTTGAAGACAAGGACACTTTAATCGAAGTTATTCGTGATGCCTGGGCCCAAATTTTTCTTAATTATTTAAAAAAAAAACTGTACGATTCTATTCCAACAAGCCATCTTATAGAGGTCAAAAATGGCGTGCATACTCATTATCATTATTAATATAGAAAAACATAATAAACAAATGTAAACATTTTATTCTTTTTTTCCCTTCTTTAGGAGATTTTGCATGCGGCGCCTCATCCTAGTGGCGTCTTGGGAAATTCCAGCGCTCATTTCTTATTTACCCTTTAATTTTATGAGATACTATTGGGAAAATATGAAGTAGGTAGTAAAAGTGTCTGGGTATAAAATTTCCAACAGGTATAAAGACTAAGAATCGATTGGCCTCATCTTTGTGATCGTCAGTGTATGTCTTGCAAGAGTTTTGGCGCATATACCGCTAAATATCGCATATAAGATCCTATCCAACGAACTGTGTGAACGTCTGAAACCCGTCTGCAATACATACACTTATTGGCAAGTACCAGTGTGGCTTCCATCCCGGCAGATCGACAATAGACCAAATCTTCACACTAAGGCAAATCCTTGAAAAAAACAATAATTTTCAAGTTGAAACCCACCACATTTATATCGAATTTAAAGCCGCATATGATCGCCAGGAGCCGAACTCGGTATCCGGCAAATTGATCCAGTTGTGTCGCGTGACGCAGGAAAACACGCGGTGCAATGTGCTTATGGAAACAGCTCTTCCGAACTATTCCAAACCTGCAGAGGTTTCTTGCAAGGAGATGCGTTGCCATGTGACTTCTTCAATCTTGTTCAGGAGCAGATAGAGCACTGGGCAGTTGGTAACATGAAAGGCACTATCTTCAACAGATCCGTACGGGTATACGCGCACGATATCGACAGCTTCAGACGGTGATATTTCGAATGGTGTGACCAGCAAACCCCAGAGTCTAATGAATAGGGAGAGTTTTAGTCCCTATAGTCGTATTAACTTCGCAAGAACAAAGTTCTTAGATTCGACTTGAAATTCGTTGGTCTTTTCAACGACTTTTCTAACTATGTATATAGAAATTTGATCCTATGTCGATCCGTCGTTTGTTTGGAATGGTTCTTCCATCACACGTTCGCCTTGGGAATTCATTTGGGGATGAGAGACTGCTCATCCTTAGATCTACATAGAGCTAAATATATAGGAGTTTCTATGAGGCCCGCAAGACCCACCAACCCAATGACCGTGAACTTTACATGTTGCTAAAAGTCTACTACAGGTGCAACTTTCGTAAGTAGTTCCGTCAAAGCTACACACCAGGTCACGCTGCATTGCCACACGATCCCAGGGTAAACCTTAATAGTATCATGAGTGTATGAAGAGTGTTAATAATTTGCATAACATTTAAATGTGAATACAAAAGATCCGACTCCGTTCCCAGGCAGCACACATGCGAGCGATAATAAAATTATCATAAATGTTTAAATGAACAACAAAAAAAACATAACAGACTACCCATGCGAATTATAATCATCATTTTGATGGTATTTTGCGGGCCATTGTTTTTGTGGAAATGCAGGACAACACTATTCCCACTGGTGAAGAATGGATCTCGACAAAGGCGCGAGATTTCAATGGCAAGCCCAGCCATGCCGTCGCCATCGTCGTCAACTTGGGTTTGGATTTAATGTGAATTCTCTGGTCCATCGCATTACGAAAGTAGTGAGATTGCTACCGTGAGCTTACGATAAAGAAGCAATTGTCTCGTTAAGTGTTCCTGTGGTGAGTTGCTCGAGGTACGAGTATTTTTCGTACATCCAGATGCCGGAAAGACAATTAGCAATGGCAATCACTGAATGCTCGCTGTTGCCGCTGCAAGCACAGGAGTCAACACACAACAACAACTCAGGCTATGCAATTACACACTGTTCAGTCCATATCTTGCTGCATAATTGGACAGGTGGACTATGTTAATGCTTTATCCAGTGAAATGGAAAAGTGAAATAAATTTAATTCAAACTTTTTGATTATAATTGTCGTTATTTTCGTTATTATGTTCAGAACAAAAAGGAGAACAGAAAAAGATGTAATTTGGCCAAAAGATATGTCATGCACGAGTAGCCTTCCATGAATTTTGCCACCGTGAGAGTGGGCTCACTTTTGGTAGGGTGAAAAATACTAGTCGCTGTTATTTGTATAAAAAGCTGTGTTTCTTTGATGTGCAAACATCCAACGCGGGATTCCCCTGAAGTGACGGGCTAAGAACATCACTGCAGCGTCCCAACAAAAAAAGCGTTTGTCGTTAAAGCGACTAACGGCAGAAATCATATCTAGGCAAATTAAACATTTGGATAATTTCATGAAACTGTCCCGCAAATATCCTGATCTACGCTGATGATATGAAATATTTAAATCTATCACTAGTCAGCAAGATAGAATTTTTCTTCATTCTGACATTAATAGCTTCGCCAATTGGTGTGATAAAAACGGTTTATCCCTGAACCCTACTAAATGTCAACATATGACATTCTCTAGAAAGACTATCCCTTCCACCTTTCAATATTCTCTGCATCAACATATTCTTTGTAATGTCGATAATTTTAAGGATCTTGGGGTTTATTTCGATCCCAAACTGGTTTTTGCCAAAGCATATCAATTTTATTGTTAATAAATCTAATTCTATGCTGGGCTTCGTAAAAAGGTGGGCGAAAGAATGTAATGACCCATTGTTACTATGTCATTGTACAATTGTTTTGACCGTCCGATTCTAGAGTATGCTTCACAAGTTTGGACGCCGTTCTACAACATGCATGTCATTGTACAATTGTTTTGACCGTCCGATTCTAGAGTATGCTTCACAAGTTTGGACGCCGTTCTACAACATGCATTCAAATCGAACAGAGGCCATTCAACGTAAATTTATTCGATTTGCACTTAGAGGACTTCCATGGTATGATCCTTTTAACCTTCCTCCTTACAGTCAGCGTATTAAGCTTCTTCAAATGTTACCCCTTTCTCAATGAAGGCTTAATAGCGATATCATTTTTTTACAGCAGCTTATATCTGGTCAAATAGATGCACCTGACTTGCTGTCATCTATTGGCTTTAATTTTCGGTGTGGTGCCCATAACTTACGTAGTGTTGATTTATTGTTTAGCCCCCATCATAGAACGAATTATGGGAGGCATGAGCCTATTAGTCGCATGAGTAGAATCTATAATATAAATGATCATGTGATTGACTTGCATGTTAGTAAAATTAAGCTGAAAAATATTTTGCGCAATAATACCTTAATGTCCTAATTTATTTGCAAGATTTGTGTTTGTGTTAGTATTTTGTAGGTACATAATTATTGTATTTTTAATTGTTTTGTACTTACTAAAACCTGCACTAAATGATGAGCCTGTGGGAGGACTTTTAGTGCCGGCAAATTTCTGCTCGTGATAGTTGCTTGCTTTAAGCACTCCACTACACAGAACTGATAGTGTATGTATATAAAAAAAAAAAATGTGCAGCCAAATCCGTGGGTTGGTATGAATAAAGCACCGGTGTCTTAAAAAGACGATTAAATAATAATCAATAACAGAAGCATGCACATTCCAAAATCATAAATATAGCAGGCCTTAGAACCGCTGGCGCTGGTTCAGACAAATGAAAAAAAAAACACCATCGTTCGATTAACCTTAGTAATTAAGTGATCCGAAACAAGGGGGCCACCGATGTTTATTGAGGTTGAACCAGCGAACTTCACAGCATTCATATTTCTTTTTTTAATGGTTGAAGCTTCAAAAGAATGCGTTTCATATTTACTTTCCTTAAGTGCTTGAGTTTTGGGTGAGATTTTTAAGTTTTCTTTGTTTGCACTTCAGTTCAGCATAAATTGTGTCGACTGACCACGGTTTAGGGAAATTATCTCCCACGAACTCATATTGCTATTTTATTTGCTCAAGCTTCAAGTTTCAAGTGTGTGTGTAACAAAAAGTGTTTTTTTTGTGTGCCAACACACTTGCAGTTCGGCTGCCAGCTTTCCGTCAGTTCACATTGGTCTAGCTTTTGTTTTTAGGTTTTAGATTCACTTGCATTGTATCGAATCAGCAGTTGCTTTTTTAGTATAAATCATTTACCTAACTTAGATTGATTAGATTAAGACATGTTATGTTAAGTTTGCTTATTCAATAATTAACAAGAAAAGAACATAATACGCCATTATATCTTTATTCAATTAAAACATCTGAGTGGAGATGGGCGGTTATTCCTTGAGACTAAAATGAAATACAAAAAAATTATCTGAACTTAGGTAGTTGTTTCCCATGTTTAATTTCATTAGTAGAATAACTAAGATGAGTCTGTTCGTTATTCTTTACCAAAACTGAAAATTTCGTGAACAATTCATTGGTTGATATGAAATTCTAGTTAAACTTAAACAGCCTTATAAATAAACGCGAATTAACGGTGAATTACACTGGCGATCACAAGGATGAGGGCATACATTTTGCAATCGATTTTCAGTCTTTATACCTGTTGGAAATTTTATACCCGGAAACTTTTACTACCTGTGAACAGGTACATATTTTCCCAACAGTAAGTCATAAAATTAAGGGGTAAATAATAAACGACCACTGGAATTTCCCAAGATCAATCAATGAACTACTTCAAAAGCGTATAAAAAGAGAAGCCACTACGATGAGGCGCCGCATGCAAAATCTTCGAAAGAAGGGAAAAAAAGAATAAAATGTTTACATTTTATTGGTTTAAAACATTTGTTTATTATGTTTTTCTACATTAATAATGAGTATGCCCGCCATTTTTCGATATGACCTCTATAAGACGGTTTGGAATAGCATCATTCAGTTTTTTTTATATACCTAATTCAGAGAAATTTGGGCCCACGAAAATTGGGTCCAGGCATCACGAATAGCTTCGATTAAAATGTCCTTGTCTTCAAATTGTCTGCCGCCTTCATACACTTTACGAGATAACCATGCCCAAACATTTTCGATTATGTTTAAGTCCGGTGAATAGGACGGCCATGGCAAAAGTTCCACGTCTTCTGATTGAATACAACTTCTAACAACCCTGAAAGTGTGGATAGGGGCATTGTCTTGTTGGAATATCCAAGACAGGGGTCCGAAAATGTTTTTCACTTTTGGAAATGACCGTTTCCGTTCATTGTTGTGGACAAAAACTCCAACTCAATTGTGCCATAGTGGGTAATAGCTCCCCATTACACCTGATGTTCGGGTGTAATGTCTTTCCAAAATAAGCAACTCCTTTCTTAAATCATGGAAATAAAAGTTGTAACCATCGGTGCCGTGAAGGTTAAACTAGTTTTCATCCGAAAAGACAACGCGTTTCCGTTCAGTGCTCCAAGCGACATGTTCTCTTACAAAATTCATTCCATGCTCCTTGTGTATTTGCCTCAAAACAGGTTTCTTTTTTAGGTTTTCTTCTCTGTATGGTACCACTTTTTCGTGGCTGATATTCCGCTGTTGGGCCTTATTTAAGTCACTGGTAGACTAGAATTTGAGGCAACCCGTAGAATAACCCGCTTTTCTCGCAATGTTGTTGCTTCTGCCGTGCGTCCTTTTTGACTTTTCCCATAGTGTTGTGGATCCGCAAGATAACTGTTTACAACAGTCTTTAGTCTATTTAGCCTCGTTGCAATTTCTCGTCCTATTTTCCTCTTTCTGTCACTTTCAAAGCCTTTCCCGAACACATTTTTTTTTAACTAAATAAAAACAGTTTTTTTCATCGCTTTTTTAAATATTCGTAACAAAACTTTGAAAAAAAATCACTGATGTGAACTCCTGCAACGAAATATACGCAATGGCCTCATCCTAGTGGCGCATCTTTTTATACGCTTTTCAAGTAGTTCACTGTTTGATCATGGGAAATTCGATTGCAAAATCGAATGCAAAATGTATGGCCTCATCCTTGTGATCGACAGTATATCTTTAGTCAATGAATCAAATAAGAAATTTTAATAATGTAAGTTGACGTTGATAAACAATCCAATCAATTAATTCACCGAAGTTGGTGAATTAACGAGTAATTATAGCTCCGTTCGCGTACTTTATGTGTAGAAAAATGAAACTGTCAAACCTACAAAATCGAGAGAGAATCCTATCATTTCAGAGAAAAGTACGCGAACGCTTTTGCGTAAAAGGATGAAAAACCTCAAAGTTTGGTTTGAAAAGAAGCAACCGCTGTTTTTTTTTTTGATTGCAAACTCGTAGGATTTCATCATTTGACAGTTTTAATTTTTTTACCAGCTGAAATTTTGTATGAAGAAAAATTACCGAAAGTACATTTTTCGTTCGTTAATTTTTTACCATTTTCTTAGTACGCGAACGCGTTTGTGTTTATACTATAAATTTACGTTTGCATATTAGTACGCAAACAGACCTTATGTTAAAATATAACTGACTGATTTTTTTACAACTGACAGCGAATCTTTGAACCAAATGGGACGTTGGATGTGGTATCCCCATGCAATTCATTACTGGACGATTCCCAATTTCCATACCATTTCTTACTTAACGACAATCAGCTGATGGATAGATGTGATTTTTAATTAATAAGCTGTGAATTAAGTTTTAATTCACGTTTTAGTTAATTTGTGAGTTAGAGGCAAATTAAGTAATTTTTTATTTAAGCGGCTGAACATGTTTAAGCGAAAATAAATGAAGGTAAACAAGCCGAATATTTGAAATATATTAGTCTTGTAAAGGGTGTGCATGAACGAACCCACGCGGATTCCCATTATACCAGAAACTATAATGGAAGGCTACAGTCGGCTTGGGCAAACTGTTGGAATGTTCGTATCGCCTACAGTGGGTTTTGCATTCGGGTCCTTGTCTTTTTGGGATTTTTTTTTGTAGCTAACAAAATAACCAATCTTTGAAGATTTTGTCAAAAGACCACTAAAATTGGGCGTGGCAAAAAACTTTGATTATGCGACCCCTTAAAAATAAAATTGTCTAATTTTTATCGTTTATACTGTTATTTTTCGTTTTTAGTCAATTATTAAAAACAAAAACATACATATTTGTGAAAAACGTCCCAAAAAATGGGATTCTACATATTTCGTTATTTTGTTTCAACTGTCTTTTATGCCTTTTAAGGATTATATCGAAAAAACAATGTTGGTGTAAAAAGTCACCCAAAAGTGGGTGATGATTTCTGTCAAAGTATAGCAGGTGGTATTAGCTATGGTGATGTGGAAGTGAACGTTCTATTTTTTGCTGATGATTTGGAAATTTGTTCTCAAAGCCCATTAACACGCCAACCTCAAATAAATAAGCTTAAGAAATACCTACTGCGACAAATTAGATCTTAAAATTAATACCACAAAATCCAAGTTAATAGGTATTTGAATGTTTAATACTACAACAACTTAGCCAATATTCGCTAACGAGCGGGGATTATTATCGCCGCTAAGTCCCTAAGCAGATATAGATTAGTGCTTCCAATAATCGTTTTCTACGTATTCCGATAACTTTTGTTATCGAATGCCAAAACTTTGACATGTCTCGCCTACTGAACTGACACATACCCCAAATTTTACTTGCATGTAAAGTTTTATTTTTACCAACAAATTATTGAACCGCTGCCATTTTCCAGTTGTTCTATAGGGTTGAACTTTATAATTTTAAGTTGCAGTTTTCTTGCCCTACACGGTGCTATAATTCGGTTTTTTAATCAGAGTAGTATTTTGGAATTTAATTTTCAGGTTCAATATACTCAAATGTCAAATGACGGCCAGCATAGTGCTGCCAAGTCTCTCGCTTGTGTAAAAAAACGCATATAATGGTGTTTAGAAAACAAAATCGTGTGGGCAGGAACGAGGGTACATGTACCCTAAATGGCAATAATATCGAAGAAATTAACCAATTTAAATAGCATCTTCATCTCAGCCGCCGTTAATTTGCCCTCATACTTTTTGTACGCTGTCCAACATTGTAAACCGCTTGTGAGCGCCGGGCGCACAACTGCAGTGTAGATCTTTCCTATCAGTTTAGGGCTCATTTTTTGATCATAGAAGATGGTATAGATTTCCCGAAATTTCATTCACCCTACGCTTACGCGATGCTTAGTGTCGTCATCACAGCTTGCTTCGCTATTGATCATAGATGTCAGATATTTGAACTCTTCACACTTGGGGATCACTCCTCCATTCATATAAATGTCTGAAATAGGCCGAAGTGATTCAGAGAATGGGTAGTACAAGTATTCTGTTTTCTTCGGACTAATACGATACCCATTCCCCTCCAAATCACCCACACATCAAGTGCTCATTTCAGTGACATTTGATCCTCGCTAATGATGATTTCATTGTCAGCAAAGAATAACTGATGCACTTTGGGGTCCGTCACTTTTCCTTCAAGCGGGTAATCAAGGACTGTAATAAATATCAAGGGAGTTAAGACAGTTCGCTGGTGTACACCGACTTCGACGGTGTGCGCCAACAGAGCATCTTACTTTTGTCTTTACTATATATATCCATGATCATCTGTACGTTGATTTTTGAAACTCCTTATTGCCTTAGGGCCAACCATATCAGATCCCTTGGTTGTCTTTCAAAGGCCTTTTCGAAATCAACCAACACCAAATGCAAATCTTTTAATGAATCAGCCGTATACTATTTATCGATCCTAAAAGCTCAAACGCATCCTATTGCTACCTCCGCAGATGTTTAGTGATCCCACGCAATCGTAGACCCACTCAGAACTATGACTTAAAAATCTCATATTATGATCGAAAAACTAATTGTTCATTAAATACTTCAAGTGACCGATCCGCGCCTTACAAATCATACTGAACCTTAAATCTTTATCATATCAGATTACAGTATTCCTCTTCCAATGATCGAAGGGCATACTTCATTTCATGTGCTTCGTCCAACCACTGCATAGCATTCTACTAGTTTTGTTTCTATATTTAAATTTTTAAATGTGAATCGTCAACTAATTTAAATACTCTTTCTATCTCTTTTAGCGCCCTCAATCATTGATGTCGTAAACGATACAAATTTTGCTGCTTCTAATCCAACAACCGGAACTAATCATTTCCAACTTAGCTTAAACAAGCACCGAAGATGGACGACTACATTACAGTGGTTGAGGTCGACGATCCAACGTCCAGAGACACAAACCTCGCAGACCGCCACCAAGCTGTGAAAAAAAGTAACTCTATCCAAGATTCATCGTTTATAACAGTTTTATCGATTAACGATGCTCCACCATCGACCGCAACCACATCAGTGATTCACACCAACCACCAATCTGAACAGCCGGAAGTGGAAACAGTCCATGTTTACCGATTACCTGGCGAACGTTTGGGGTTTGGCCTCAAATTTCAAGGTGGTACGCGCAGCAGCGAAAAAGTCCAAAGGCTGTTCATTCAGTCTTGTGCCAAAGACAGCCCCGCGTCTCGTGTGCAAGCTAGTTGGGGTTTCCTTCGAGAGGGCGATGAGATCGTGTTCATCGATGGAAAAGAGGTCTGCCAAATGACACGCATTGATTGCGTGCGATGTTTGAAAGATAATGTCGCCATCAAGTTGGTAGTGCGCAATGGCTATGGCCAACTACCAGCCAGTGATGGCAGCAGCGAAGAGGAGTATAGGAGTACAAAACAAAGTCCACCCCCTCCACCGCCGGTCCCACCAAGGAAGCTAGTTAAACGAAGGCAGATGAAGGATGGTAAAATGGCGATAGTGGATGACAAACCATTTACACCACCGCCAGATGCAGAATACTATATAAATCTATTCTCGGACGAGAATTCGCTGAAAGCTGCAGGCTCGGAGAGTGATGACACTGCCAGTACCATCTCAACAATATCAACCGTGTTCGATAAGTACTCGATTGGATCGAACTACTCTTCGGAAACGGATCTTTCCAGTTATTCCAGCATCAATGGCACGGCGATTATGAACAAAACCGAACTGGCCAAGGTCCTGAAACCATTTACAATGCTGGAGAAAGAATTCAAAGTCCCTGAGGCATTTTCAAATGTTGAGGAATCGGCAAATAAACCTGCAGCTGCGTCGCCTGCAAATAACTACGAAAACGTAGAGCTGAAGGTGGATAAAAGAAACATCTATGAAAATGTCGAGCTGAAACCTAAGGATGAAGACAAGGCAAAAGTATCTCCCGCTCCCAAGCCAAAGCCCAGGCAAACATCCATAATCGAGCCGAAGAGGCGGTCGATATTACCAACTCCGCGGAAAATTAATGGAGTGAAGGCAGAGGAGTCTTTGGTTTCCCCAAAATCAGAGGACATCAAATTGATAACAAAAATCCCCAAGGCGATTGCCGCGGTTTTCGGATCTTCCTCGTCTTCATCGCCCAATGAAATGGAGCGTTCAAAGACCGAAAGCGAACAGAAGCTAAGTCATCACTCGAAGAGCACGTCTGACCTCAGGAAACAATGTGAGTTGTTCATTCAATCCGAAGTAAGGAATTCCTTGGAGAATCTCACCACAGACAAACAAGCCGAAAACCAGAAGGTTGGCAAATCTAGAATTCCTGTCGTACTGACGCCAAAGAAGTCATTAGAATCACCAATTGAACTGCCTCCCAAAATCGAGACCATAGCCATCCAACCACGCGCAATGGTTCAGAAACAAAAGTCCGAAACCGACCTTAAGCTGACTTCATACCGCCCTAAGGACCAGCGTCCAACCAACCTTCCGATTCTTAAATCAACCACTCCAACTAAAATCCAACTTTATCGTTCGAATTCTGCAGATTCCAAGACAAGGGAATCGCCCAAAACTCCCGAAAGGACATTGATTCCGACACTAAATTCACCAACAGATTTGGGAACACCCACTAAAGGCAAAGGTCCCAAACCAAAGCCCCCAGAGCGCGTTCAGTCACTCGGCAAGACACAGATACCAAAGCTGCACGCTGTCACCAGTCCCAGCAATACAACTCAAGTAAATGTTAGCAATCTGGAGCCAGTTCTTAATCCGGTGACACCGCCAACTCCGACCATGCAAACATTTAAGCAGGGCTCAACACCCCCTAAGAACCGTGAGATACGGTTTAAAATCCAGACCTACGAAAGCAGCAAACTCGAAAAAGAGAAGGAGCGCGAAAATAACCCGTTCACTGATGTCAATGGCAATGAGGAAACGAAAATGCCCAGCCTATTCGATTTGGTGAAGAAGAACAGTCCAACGAGTGTGCGGAAGGACGAAGCTAAGCCCAATAGTGAGGAGTCAAAAAATGAGGATGCCGAGACCGCGATTATAGTGAAGAAGTGTATTAAAATTACCGAAGAAGAGCTACAGGCAGATACATTCTACTCGTCGAGTTCCAGTGGAAGTGATGACGACGAGGTGGGCTGCGGCGTTGATGAGAAGGAGTACGAGATTGAAGATGGTGAGAAGCTGGGACCACCTGAGGTCATAAATGGCCCAGGACCATCGGAGGCGTACTTCAACATGTATTGGCACTCGAATATGTTGCCAACCATTGGTGAAGTCGAGGAGGAGTTTTCATCACTCGAACTGCAATCTGTCACAAATGGGTAAGTCGACTTTTAAGGGTTTTTGTATTGATGGGGATGGGGGTTTTTTCTTATGGAAGTTTTTATAGATTGAAATGGATTGCTTTCATTAGTCCGATCTTGCTTTGTTTTTTTCCCCCTATAATCGTCTCTCACGGAAGATGAATCTATAAAGCTAAGCTAGCGCCCTGAAATTTTTTGTCCTCTGAAATTGTTGTAAATTTTATTCTTCCGGAAAGTTGTCTTCTGCGAGCGAGTAACAAAGCGTTTATTATATGAATTTTCCGTGATTTTTAAAAACTTTTTTATGGGGCTTTGAACATGACAGAATCAACTGAGCTGATCGCTCTGAGATAGGTTCTTTGCAGTGATGGCATCTTGGAACTTCTTACTCGATCAAGCATTTTCGCTACTACGATCATGCGACGCAGCTTCATCTCAGTTGCCGTTAATTTGCCTTCATACTTTTTGTACGCTGTACAACATTGTGAACCGTTTTTTTTTAGCTCCTGACCCGCCTAGGCGAAGAAAAACGATACGTCGACCTGAGTAGATCTATTGTACCATAGGTCAGCGAAGATTTCAGGCTTGTGCGTTTTCCACTTTTCTAGAAAAGGTAATAATGCTTCTAGCAGGGGATTTCTTCAAGTCTTCATTGCGTAAGAGTTCTTTGAAAACTCTTTGCGATTCCGCATAGGGCTGGGGATTCGCACAATATGTGCTCCTTGGTTTCGTCGTCCTCGAGGCACAACCTGCACTCTAAAGAGTCGGCTAAATTCATTTTGTTAAGGTGATATCGCAAAAAAGCTGTGAGGTACCCTATGAGGTTTTTGATATCATGCCTGCCTAGGTTTAGGATCCTGCTGGCATTGTTTTTGAAGGGCTGGATGGCTCGTTTGGCATGTCTTAGACCTGGAGTGATTTCCCAGTGTGAGCTTTTTATAGCTAAATTAGTAGCGGAACTAGGTGTGTAGCAGAAGGGTTCAGGTCATGTAAAAGGGGTTTCGGAGCCACCTCTGGCTAATTCGTCAGCTTTTTCATTTCCTTCAAGACCTCCATGGCCAGAAATCCACCACAGTTTGGTTTTGTTTCTTTTGCTGATTTTCTGGAGGGTATTGAAGGAGTGTAGGACTGATTTGGAGTCAAATGTGTGTGAGCTACGGGCTTTTATAGCTGCTTGACTGTCCGTGAATATGTGTATGGATGTGAGCGCCTTTGATACCAGTGTTGAAGATGTGGTTAGCGCATTCTTGAATGGCGAATAACTCTGCCTGGCTTTTTCCCATTAGTATTGAGACGTTTAGATTTGGTCCGTGAAAACCAGCTCCGATACCCGATTCCATTTTAGAACCATCCGTATACCACTTTAATCCGATTTGGCGATTCGGTGGGCTATTACTAGCTCATGCTTCTCTACTTGGTATCACCGTAGAGAACCGCTTATTGAAACATAACGTTTTTTGGAGGCAGCCTGTAACCGCGCAGATCATGTAAAGTTCTGGAATTTCTGAGAGCAGCGTCATAAGTTCCGAGTGGTCACTAAGACATATCTCATTTGTTTAAACAGACTTGCTGAGCTGCGTATTGCCACTTTGTTTATGTGTATATGCAAGGGTGTTAATCCTATTATGGCTTCTATGGCAGCAGTGGGGCAGATCCGCATGGCTCCGGATAATCAAAGACATGCGAGACGTTGTACCCTCCTGAACTTTGATATGGCGGTTTTTTAGTTTGTGTTGGTCCACCATATTATAGAAGCGTAAGTAATGATGGGCCTAACCATCACTGTGTAAATGCAATGAGTGATCTTTGGAGAGATCCCCCAGGTTTTACCATACATGCGACGGCAAGCCCATAAAGCTTTTATCTAATATTTTGTTATCAATGTGGGAGTTCCAGTTTAGTCTTTTGTCAAGGGTTACTCCAAGATATTTGACTTCGTCGGAATACTTAATGGTCGTACCATTCAGTGAGACCTGAGCTAAGTTCAGATTTCTTCTTTTTGTAAAAGGAACTATCATAGCTTTACTGGGGTTGATGGAGACATTTTCTTTGGTGCACCACTCTAGGACTATCTTAACGGCGTTTTGCATACGTGTCGTGACTACGTTTGACTCTTTACCCCTAATAATGGTGACCAAGTCATCGGCGTACCCTATAATGTCGTAGCCTAGATTACTTATCTTTTGAAGTAGGTCATCTATGACCAAATACCACAAGAGAGGTGATAGAACTCCTCCTTGTGGACAGCCTTTTATAGCTGATACTGATACTGAAGTCTGTCCTGACGAAGCAGTAATTTTCCGACTTTCGAGCATCGAAAGTTTATGGTGGAGAGGTCTACATTTCGGTGATGTAAAGCATTTGATATTGAATCATAACCGGTGTTATCAAAAGCACCCTCTATGTCAAGAAAAGCGCATAGTGCAATTTCTTAGCAACGGTAGGCGTTGTTAATGTGATTAGTTAGTTTTAACAGGGCGTCTTCCGTTGATTTACCTTTTTCTGAGTGGAGTTGGTTTCATCTATTATGATAACACCATGCTACACACTCGAGACGATACTAACCTAGTGCGCCGATTACAAAGGATAAAACCATTTGAATTAGCGCAATAAGATGTAACCGCGTACTTATAGCGGTATTAGCAGGTGCCTCCACTGGGAAGCTGCCTGCCAAACGCGTATTTAACAGTTTAAATAAAACTACTAGATAGGAATAACCTAGTTGTAGTATGAAGGTTTCGAAGGGAGGTGTTTTTTCTTTTCGTTTCTTAATTGAGAAAGAGTCTTATGTAAGATTTTCCACCTTCCCCTATTATTCGTCCGAGTCTAGTTCTGGTTCCACGTCTCGTGCTTTCAACCAGGATAGGTAACTCTCAGCTTGCTGAGAGTAACATATATATTACTATGGCTTGGGCGTAATATTAAAAACTCTATAAACTCTATATAGGACTTCCAACGCTTCGGTAAAGGCTGTAAGTGCTGTAAGTGCATTATTGCATACGATGTACACACAAATGCTTTGAGCCTGGCCTGTGTAGACTTTTCTTTGGATTTTGAAACCAGCTTTTGCTTGACCCATTGTTACCTATGTAGCAGCTGTATAAGTCCACAGTGCCATTCTGGGGCTTAATAACCAATTTTTCCCAAGTAGTCTTTTGCAGATCCTTAGCGAATTCGTTGCTTCGTGTCTGGTTCCAAGTGAGTTTTTGGTCACTGATTACACTCAAATATTTCACTTCACATTTCAACTCTATACTTACTTACTTAACAGGCTCCCGACCCGTGAAGAGCCTCTGCCTGAGACACAGCAGCCTTCCATCCTCTACGATCCCGGGCACGCTGCTTCCAGGCGTTCATACCAAGCGGTCTGGCATCCGCGATGGCTTGGTCTTTGAAACGGAGGTTCGGTTTTCCTTGCCTTCTCGAACCTTGGGGCTGGGATTCGAAGATCCTCTTACCTGGAGCATTATTGTCCATTCGCTCGATGTGGCCGAGCCAATGTAGTCGACGTATTTTGGCTTTTTGGACTACATCCACATCTTGGTACAGCTCATAGAGTTCGCGGTTGTATCTTCTCCTCCATTCGCCCTCCTCGAACACAGGAACACAAAT
The DNA here is from genome assembly GCA_949715645.1 of Portevinia maculata. Taxonomy (NCBI): domain Eukaryota; kingdom Metazoa; phylum Arthropoda; class Insecta; order Diptera; family Syrphidae; genus Portevinia; species Portevinia maculata. Next base: position 189,717,090 of record OX454527.1, on the reverse strand, counting down.
CCGCCGAAGAATTTTTCTTTCGAAGGAGCCCAGTGTCAGCTCTCCCTTCCTGCTTATCGTCCAGTACTCGGCGCCATAAAGCAGAACTGGCAGGATAAGGGTTTTGTAAAGCATACATTTCGTCCTCCGAGTTAGGAGTTTTGAACCCAGTTGTTTTGCCAAACCGAAGTAGCAGCGGTTTCCTATGGTAATTCTTCGCCGGATCTCCACTAAGGTGTCATTCGTGGAGTTCATGTTTACTCCGAGGTAGATGAACTCCTTAACTACCTCGAAATTGTTGCTATCAATAGTGACGTTTTGTCCTAGGCGGCGGACAGATGTTTGTATGTTTGTTGATAGCATGTATTTAGTCTTGTCCTCATTTACTACAAGGCCAACAGATTTCGCCTGTTCTTCAATCGCCGTGAAAGCTTCTATCACGGAGCGCTGTGATCGGCCGATGATGTCAATATCGTGCGCATAACCCAGCAGCTGAAGGGACCTGTTGAAGATAGTACCTTCCGTGTTGACACCTGCTCTGCGTACTATCTGCTCCAGTACGAGATTGAAGAAATCGCATGATAGCGCGTCCCCTTGCCGAAATCCGGTGCATGTTTGAATTAGTTCGGATGAACTATTTCCAAACTGCACGTTGCACCGCGTGTTTTCCAGAGTCACGCGACACATCTGAATCAGTTTTGCCGGGATTCCGAATTCGGCCATCGCCATATAGAGCTCCTGACGATGTATACTATCATACGCGGCTTTGAAGTCGATGAATAGGTGGTGGTCTCGACTTGAAATTCGTTGGTCTTTTCCAGGATTTGCCTCAGTGTGAAAATTTGGTCTATAGTCGACCTGCCTGGCCGGAAGCCACACTGGTACGTGCCGATAAGTGGGTTGCACATAGTACGTTGGATAGGATCTTATATGCGACATTAAGCAGGGATATGCCTCGATAGTTCTTGCAATACATAGGATCGCCTTTTTTGTAGATGGGGCATATGGAGCTGATAGCCCAGTCATCGGGCATGTTTTCTTCCACCCATACTTGGCTGATGATTTGGTGCATGCGCCCTACCAAAACATCACCACCGTATTTGAAGAGCTACGCTGGTAAGCCATCAGAGCCTGCGGCTTTTTTGTTCTTAAGCTTTTTTTATAGCTAAGCCAACTTCTTCTATACTGGGTGGTGGAACTGGTTCTTCATTGACTGGACGTGGGCTTTCTTCTTGCCCTATCACTCTCTCTACATGATGCCCATTAAGCAGCTGCTGGAAATGTTGCTTAAACACATCTACTATTCCCCGCGCTTCGGTCACTAGGTTTCCTTCGCTGTCTCGAAGAGCCTGCGTTCCGGTTTTGAAGGCAGCAGCCAGTTGCTTTGCTTTCTTCTATAAGCCCTCTTCTTTCTACGCAGGATCTTTTTCTCCTCCCTTCTCCTGGCTCGATACTCTTCCCTCGCTGCCCTTGTTTTGCGCTGCAGCGTTTTCTTGTGTGCATCTTCTGTCCTTTTTCCTGTACACGCATTCATCATCATACCACGGGCTCTTTCTCTGAGGTGGCTGGTACCCTACAGTGGTTTCGGCTACCTCCTTGATGATGTCGCGATACTGGCACCACTGATTGTTGGCGTCTGTGGTAGGTGAATGCACAGTCCGGAGTTTCATACTCAGGCGCTCCTTGTAGGCTCTGGCTACTCCAGGTGTGCTAAGGCGTCCAACGTCGAATTCCTTCTTTGGGCGGTTCGCAGCTTCTTCTCGTCGGACAGTCAAGCTCTGAATTTAGTCGCAACAAGAAAATGGTCAGAGTCGACGTTTGCCCCTCGGAATGTGTGCACGTCGAGGATGTTGGATGCGTGCCTCGCATCGATTAGCACATGGTCGATTTTGTTGGCGGTTCTACCGTCTGGAGAGCGCCAGGTTGCTGTGTGGATCCTTAGCCTTGGAAACCTAGTGCTACTTATCACCGTATTACGAACTGTTGCAAAATCGATGAGTCGGTAGCCGTTGTCTGTTGTCGTTTCGTGGATTCTGTGCTTACCAACTAACCCGCCAAAGATGTTTTCCTTTCCGACTTTAGCATTGAAGTCCCCGAGTACAACTTTTACATCATACTCCGGACAGGCTCCGTAGGCTCCATCCAGGAGGTCATAAAACTCCTCCTTGATGGGATCTTCAGCCTCGTCGGTAGGGGCGTGTGCACATATTAGGCTTATGTTCTGAAAGGTAGCTTTGATGCGGATCCCAGCCAGGCGATCACTTATCGGCTTGAAGTCAATAACTTTTGTCCTAAGCCAATTTCCCACGACAAATCCGCATCCTAATACATGCAGTCTTTTATGGCAGCTGTTATAAATGTCGCAATTTGTTCTTTTCATCATACCTGATCCTATCCATCGTATCTTCTGGATCGCGGTAATATCTGCCTTGTACCGCGTGAGGACAGACTCAAGTTTTTGAGTAGGACCTGGGGTGTAGAGTGTTCGTACATTCCAGGTACATACTCTCATTTCGTAGTCCATTGACGTTTCGGGTCTGGTTGCCATTTGAGGAGTTCCATTTTCCGAGGCTGGGTTGCGTCTCTCTCATAACTATTTTTTTTCCATGGTCGGGAAGTTACCCCAACGGCACAACCCCCAACCTGGAGGGCCAGGCCCTTGTTTTGACCCTATGACAGCGGACCGGATAATCCGATGTCAGTAACCCATTCTGGGATATGAGCGCTGTCGTTGACCCATTGAGGGCTCATCCGCCACCAACTCTTTTCCAACACCCTGGCTCAGTATTGGAGATCCCTATAGACCTGGTATCCAAATATGTCGAAGCAGCTCATATAGGGATTACACTTAGCAGTTCGACCTGACTGGAACTGTAGACGCCACGTTTGATTCCATCTAGAGAACTCATCCGCTGCCGCCTGAACAAGAGGAAGTGCCTAAGTGAGAAGACACTCTCCTCCCCTCCTTCTCTCGTCTGGCGCCACCAACGACCATCCACAGGGGTTGGTTACCACATCTCCAGTCGAGGTACTAGGCGCCCGGCAGTCACCAACGCGGAGGTGAGAGTAGGAGTTGATAGTGAGAGGCTAGAGTGAGAACGCTTGTGTTCTCATGTAATCGTATCACTACCCCTTTCAACTACCAATTTTCAACAACTCTATAGCTGTGGCAAAAAGTGTTGGATTTTTAAATATGACCAGTTATCTTCTTTTGGTGAAAGCTACTTTGGTACTTTTCCTAGGATTTTCATTTGAGTCAACTTTTTTGCACCAGTCAGCAACGATGTTAAGAGCTGTCTGGAGCTGATCTGAGATTGTTTCTTCAAATGTACCACTGATTAAAATAGCGATACCTTCTGCATTTGCGTAAACAAAGTAACCCTTGTTTCTAAATTTGCACAAAAGCTCATTTACTGCGATGGACCACAATAAGTGACAGAGGACCCCGACTTGTGGGCAGCCTTTTGCAGATAAGACTCTGAGTTGGGTGCTTACAAGTGAGGTTCTTATTTTCCTGGCTGCCAGCATGCATTTTCTCCATTAACATGTGGTATTGTCTATACCCCTGTATTTTCGATGGATCTGTATATCGGAGCGTGATCCGTGTTAACAAATGCACCGTCAATCAAAAAAGCTGCCAATCGTGGTAGAAGAAACCCTGAGATCTGCTGCCGCAAATAGGCCTATGTGATATCCTCAAGTTTAAAATTCATCCATGATGCCGCAATTCGTTATAAAAGCAGCTAATTCTTTGAGTGAGCTGGCAGCTATATTGGCCGTTGTTTCAGTCGCTTAGTACATGTGCCGTCTTGTCATCTTCGTTGCACATTCTACAAAAATAAGCTTGTGCTATACCTATAGCCATTAGGTGTTTTTTTTGATGCGGCAGGTTAGGAAACCTATGTCCGGCTCCTGTTTAGTTGCAGGAATTGATTTGGTCTATAACTTGAAGTGCTTGGGATAAAGCTTTTAGCTTGCCTATTACCTTCTGTTTCCTTCCAGTAGAAGTAAGTTTTGTCGTTTAGCCAGTTTTTAATACTGCTTCTTATAGCATACATTAAATGGTAGGCCGCATAATGGTCTTGGCATCATGAATTGAGATTCAGATCCTTTTCTGATAGTTTTTCTGATTTTTCATTGTTTTCATATCCTCTGTGTCCTAGTACCCAAATGAGGTGAACTCTATTTGTAATAGCCAATATCAGAACAAGTTGAAAGCAATCCCAGACTAGTTTCGACATTAACTTAAACGACTTATTTTTTTTTTTTTTGTTTTTTTTTTTTATAATAAACACGCACTAAAGGGGTAGGGACCCTTATAATGTATTAGCTACACAGCGCGGGCGTTAAGGAAATTAGGGTGAGAAGAAAAGGAGAGATGCCGATGCACGTTGGTTTTGAATGTTTGTAGGTTGTAATGTAAAGGAAAAACAATGCGTGGAAGAGTGTTCCACATTCGTGTTGTACGGCTGAGGAAAGATTCTTTGAACTTCACTGTACGTCCTAACACAGGCTTGAGGGTGAACTGATGAGCATTCCTTGCAAGCAAGGCTGCAATATTATCTGAGAGGATATAAATTAGCTTGTTAGACAGATCTGTTTAGATTCTCCCTGACGCAGACGTCTTCTCCATGAATTTTAGCCTGAAAAACGGAACTACTTGTCCACACTAGCATGCAGATACTTATTCGTGGAAGGATCGTATACTCCAGCTCCAACTACTTCGCCTGTTTTGGATGCATCTGTGTACAATACATGAGAATCTCCAACAATATATTCTGTTCCCAATTCAAGCGATCTGGGTTTTTTTTTTTTTTTTTTTTATAATTTGCTTACGCTAAAGGGATTTTTTTTTTGTTACAGTACCCTTATAATGCTAAGAACACAGTGTAAGCTACTTGGTATTAGAAAGAATAGAGAGATAGGAAAGAAGTGTTTTGGGTGCAGTTGTAGGGTTTTCCACCACGGGTGGTGTCTAAGTTACTTAGGGAGATTACGATTTCATGTATTCGGTATAAAGTAATGGACTTGGCCGGGATTCGAACGCACGACTTTCCATTCCGTAAGCGAATACACTACTACTGCACCATTGCCACCCGCAATCTGGGCGATCTGGGTTACCTTAAAGTTGTGTCTGAGGTCAAATTTTGGGAGATATTATTTGTCTTTTTATTAATTTTGACGCATATTTTGTAATATACCTTAATATTGCACGTAGACCCCTAAAAGTTACTATATTTATGATCAGCATCGATAGTAATGTCGATCTAGCCATATCCTTTCGTCCGTCCGTCTGTCGGCAAAAATTAGGCCTTTAAACTGGACCCAGAGAGCTGAAATTTTAACCATATACTCTCTAGGGTCCCGAAATAATCAAGTTTAAGAATTTTTGAAATCCGCCCACAGACACGACCACAAATTCAAAAAAACAAATTTATCGAAAAAAATCGAATTTTGAGCTATAAAGCTGAAATTTGTATGTATATGATCTTTGACTCCTAAAACTGCTCGGGAGATACAATTTTTAAACTCCGCCCACTGACACGCCCACAATTAAATAAAACAATTTTATTGAAAAGTCAAAGTTTGAGCTAGGGAGCGTTTTTTTTACAAAAGCTTCGTTTTGTTCGATAAAATCCTTTAAATGTTATATAACAAAATATGTAGAGCGGTCTTAACAATTCAAACATACTTGGACTTTTGTCACGCCCACTTATGAGGGATAGTCATAAGAATATAGTATCCAAAAGTTCGCCCAAGCGGGCTGTAGCCCGTCACTATGTTTATTTTTTTATTTGATTTTTATTGATTTCTTTTTGAATATCAGAATGGAATTGACTGAAGTTTGATTCATATTTCGCTTTGCAGTGTACACTGTACATCCATAGCATTATTCTGGGATATAGCAAACAATTTTCATCACGTAGACTTTTGCTGGTCCAAAGTGAGATCCTAGCTTTGCCTGTGTTCTTAGTAAGACGAGAATTCCATGCATACGTTTTTCATCTAGGACAACCCTTAGATACTTCACTTCTTTTGAAAATTCTCACTTTTTTACTTTAAAACTAATTTATTATTGGTTTTTTAATGTCAACTTACATACTAGACAAAAATGATTGAATCTAACTTTAAATTAACAGAATACTTATTCTAGATTATTATACGCACGCCCTAAATTTAACAATATCTTATATTTATTGCCTTTCGGCTTAAAGAATATTTTACAAACTAATCTTACTTATTATGTTTTCATCGAGCAGCTTTATCAAAATTTATATTTTTATTTAAAAACAAATTACAAGCCACCTACTCTACTTACTTAAACTACTTAACGTATTCTATCTATAATTAGTATTCTGAGCACGCGTTGCCCTGCGTAAGAAGAGGTCAAAATCCCAATTGATTTCCGAGCGCCTGGCAGTCGTCAACGTACACACGCGCCGCCGTGAGGCGACTGAAGCTATACAGCGTCAGTCACCTCCCGGAAGTACCAACACAATTTGACGAGCCCGGCCTCTCCAAGAAACGCCCTAACGTAGTCTAACTTATAAACTAAGAGGATGTTACATAGAGTAACGCACCGTTTTGGGAGGGCGTGTTGACCCCTGCCCCCTCAACAAGCCACCAAAATTCGGGGAATTGCTTTTCCGTATCGAATTTCTCCCTCTCCGCTATTGCGGAACTAAAACGGAGGAGCTCATGAGCATTGGCGACGTCCCCGCCGTGGATGAGCCGCTTATCTCTCGCCCTGCAGTAGCGGTGGTATAATAATGGGATACCATCCCTCGTCTGGACAAGCATTTTACCATCAATATAGACAAATGCCTCCGGGGGGATAACACCGGACCGGAGCGTACTCTCTATGTACATTTTGTTGGGGTAGTAAGCCCCAAAGATCAGGCTATTTTCGCTGGCCATCACCCTTGCAACGTGCCTTCGATAGAAAATTGTCAATCCTATTCAACTGAGCCCCATCGTATAGGACCTTGTTAGGATAGTATTTTATATAGTTGGATTCAGGAGTTCGGGACAAAATTCTCTCCAAAACCCGAATATTTTCCATATAACTAGCCACTATATTAAACCACAATGGACAACCATGAGCGATGATCGGCCATATAAGAGCCACGTAGCATATGACCTTCACCCTGGAATCAAGTTGACTGATATGAAACAGTCCCCTTGTCTGAGCATAAGCCTTCTTGGCCCCTGCAAGTCGAGAAAATGTATGTCTATCGAAATACAGACACTTGTCGAGCCAGATACCCACATATCTAACTACACTTCTCACCGCCAATTTGTAAAATAATGGCCAATTTCTCCCAGGTTTTTCTGATATCCCTGGAGGCCAGCCAATGATGTTCTGAACAACATTGCTTCCGTCTTCTAAAGCTTGATTTTCAACTTCCAGTCGAGCAATATCCCTTAATTTAATCGAAGTTTTAGGACCTGATCCGTATTCCACCAAATCGTCGGCATTCACTCTTATAAATGTTAAACAGGATTGGAGAATTCACCGCCCTCTGCTGTAAACCGTTTTTAATTTCAAAGACTCTGCTCGAAGTAACGTTGCCACATTTGACAACGAACTTCTTTCCCTTAAGCATATTATAAATTACATATAGCAAAGGTTTGTGCATCCCCCACCTGTTCAACTTGTAGAAAAGTCCCTTTAACCATACGTGCCGAAAGCCTTCTCAAAATCAATCAGACAAGCACCCGTGTATTAGTTAAATTTTAGCACGATTGCAATATCTTTCTCCTTAGTATGCAACAATATACCAGCAAGGTAAAAAAGGAAATTTTTTCCACAACCTGACGGGACTATTCGAAATACCTCTCTCTAATCGGTTTTCGGCAAAATCTGGATAGCTGGAGAGTGTCGAAGTGGACATCCAACAAGATATAGTCAGACACCGCAAAACACGTGGGCATCACAATGGGTCCACATTGACTTGCGTGCGATGAGGAAGCACAACTTATTCATAAACACACCAACTCAACCCATCCTAGAGTCTTATGTTAAACAAGACGTTATGGTGGTAAGAAATCGTTCAAAAAAAGTATGCAAAGCAGCATATGCCTTATTTTTAAAGAGGACAGACTCATACTATTTCGAATAGTGTCGTTTTCCGGGTGACGTTATCTCATTGGCCTACTTTTGTTAAACTCAATTACCGCTATCATGTGCACAGTGAGCATAGTTTTATTCCGCCACTAAATGTCAAATCAATAAAAAATGCCACGACTTTCCCAAAATTCATTTCTTGTAAATATTTCGTTTTGGTATTCTATTCGCATTGCGGTTGAAAACATGTCGTTATCATTTCATTTCCAATCGTGATTAATTCATCAAATATAGTGTTCAATTTCTGCACACGCCTTGTTAGCATTTCTACAGATAGATAATATGAGACAGAAAAAAGCAACAAAAAAAATTAAAAATCCCATTTACCATAGACAAATTGAATTTTCTGTCCAAAAAGTAAAGTGAGAGCGACTGAAGCCGACCTCAAAACCAATCCCCGAAACAATTTTGATTTAACAAAACAATTGTTTTGCGATGTTTTGCCAACAGACAGTACGTCCCCCTGGGATACGGCCACACACAAAACAAATTGAACCAGAAAACAATTTCAATTAACTGATTTTGTATTTTATCTGTAGATACGGATACTATTATGTAGGTATTGCTTGTATAACGTATTGAACCACTTTCGGATTACGCATCAAAATGACGCCACAAATACTGGTCTCGCTGGCGGGCATTTGGTACGACCAGGTATTTCGTTCACCAAAAACGAAAACGCAGCCTGCATGGCCTGAGAGGATTTAATCGGCAATAGAATAACCATCGGCGATAAAACGAAACGAATGATTGAATTAATTATTTGATATCGGCGCGAATTTTAATTGAATAATAAAACAAAAATAATTTTTAAACAATATTTGAAATGGAATTTAATTAATTATTTGCTAGCTAACCGTGGTTTGCTAGAAAATAATTGTAAACCACTTTTCCAAGAATTGTTTTATAGCACCCATGGATTCGCTCATAATTCACACAACTTTTTATTCCCTGCCTAATTCTACCGTTATTTGTTTTGGAAACGTTTTCATGCCAGTGTGATAGCCCTAGCTTTTCAAAATGACTTCCGTTTTTCCACTAGCCTTCCATGTGCATTCTTATCTGTGACTTTTTTATTAGTTTGAACTCTCAGTATCTTAACGCTCCTCTGACAAATAGAGGCTCGTTATTATCAGACCTGACTCGGAATTACCTGCAAGAGACTAGAAAGTTCGAGGTTCGATTGAAACAGTCATATCAAACGTCAGTCCTTTCCGTGGATCAGGAAGCAGTAGCTCCCTCCGCTACGCAGTGAATTAAGATCGATTGCGGAAAGGAATCAGCTAGCCGAGTTCGTACCGTGTTTGGCTCACTCCTTAAATCTTGTAGGTGTTCATTCTGCCTCATCATGCCAGGAAGCTATAAACCGATTTGGACTGATTCAAAAAGTATATTGCTTCTTTGTTGGCTCCACTACTCCACTACTAGGTGTGACATTATGAAAAAATACGTTAAGACAATTTTAAAAAGAAGTAGTCAGACGAGATGGTCGACGAAACATGTTGCTGTGAATGCCCTATTAAATAACTTGCCAGAAATAGCGGAAGCCTTAGAAGAAGTTTAGCTAACTTCTCATGCTCCAGAAGAGTACGAGTCAGGCCATCTCTTACCTGCTATAAAGGATTTTAAAGTTATTCTTAATTTAACTATTTGGGCGAATATTCTCCGCGAAATCAATCGAGTGAATATAGAAATTCAGAAAGATGATGCTATCCTTGCCCGTTCCGTCGCACTAATGGATGGTCTGCTCAAAATTTTGCAAAAAATGAGACAAAATCCAATGGAATATTGGATAAAAGAGGCTGGAGAACTTGCTGAAAAAAGTGGTGTTGGCAATATTTTGCAAAACAGAAATTAAAAAAGGTATGATTTTGCTAATATGCTGAATTTGAATTTAGCTTTTCTTAATGGTACTAATATTTTGAAAATGTCAATTGAGGAACTGCAAAAGTTTGGAACAGATCTGGCTTGAAAATACGAGCGAGATTTACACCCCTATTGCGAGTGTCAATCGACAATTGATAATTGACTATTTTCAATGTGTGCTATTGTGAACGAATTATTTTCATTGAAATTCTTGTCAATCGCATTTTTTCAATTGACTGCGATTGTCAAAATCCTTTAGAATCGTTTGTTCACAATAGCACACATTGAAAATAGTCAATTATCAATTGTCGATTGACACTCGCAATAGGGGTGTTAAGCTCTGTTGAATTCTGCCAGCAACTCTACGTTTTAAATAACAAGCTCCGCTTTCATTTGGTGATATAGAAAAGGCTAACGGTTTCTATCTCTTGCAACAGATCGTTGCGCATGATTTGCAGGATGCTTTTCCTAATATTTGTATTGCCCTGCGAATTTACTCTACGCTTCCTACTACATCCGCAAGCTGTGAGCGAAGTTTTAGCAAACTAAAACTATGTAAAGGGTTTTTCAATAAGAGCGCTACAAACGTTTTTTTAAATAAAACAAAAAGGGTTTTAGATATCAATGAAATCCTTTATTCCTGTGAAAGTACGTTCGATGCCATTATGTATGGAACTCGATTTCTTTTGCACGGCCACCACGGGCACGCTTGCAGAAGTCCAGACGCTGAACCCAATTTTCGACGGTTTTCAAGCATAAATCGGCCGATACTGCTGCAATTTCACGTTCGATATTCGTACGAAGTTCATCAATCGTCGCTGGCTTGTTGGCATAGCCCCACAGGAAATAGTCTAACGGTATCAAATCGCACGACCGAGGCGGCCAAGCGACTGGACCATTTCGTGAGATAACACGGTTTCCAAACTTGGCTTCCAATAAATTGATTGTGGCATTCGCTGTGTGGCTTGTGGCGGCATCCTGTTGGAACCACATGTCCTCCAAGTCCATATCATCCAATTGGGGCCACAACGACGTCACAGAGATGCCAAACGCTTGAGAGACACATTTGGGCTTTCTTCAACTGAAGCCTCAGCGGCAGCAATATTCTCGACACTATGGGCACTTCTTTGTCTCAATGGCACGGGAACATTTTGTACTGTGCTTGTCGATTCAAATTTGTCCACTAGACGCTCAATTGTTGATCTACTAGGACGATTATGACGACCATAAATTGGACGTAGCGCTCTTAACGTTGAGGCCACTGACTCCGAATTTCGGTAGTAAATTTTAATAAATTCGACTCGTTGTTGGCTCGTATATCTTTCCATAATGAAATGGCAAACCTTACTGAAGAGAAATGTCGAAAAGAGCGGCAAGAAATTCGGCGTCGTTTGCTGTCCCTGTCGCTCTACTTTTGTAGCGTCCCTGTTGAAAAACCCTTTAATTACAAATTATTTGCGATCTTCTATGAGCCAGGAACGCTTATCGAGTCCTGCAATCTTAGCAATAGAAAATCGAATTGCACACGAGTTAAATTATGACAAGGCCATAGATATTTGCTGAACAAAAAGCTCGAAGAGTAAAATTGTAATTTCAATTCACAAATGCAATGATATATTTGATTTTTGTTTTTATTATACATATTTTTATTTTAAATCCTATCCTGTGCTGTGTATAAAATATATATCCCATACGTTCATGTCTAGGTATATATCTTTAAATTCTCCCGCCTTGTGGTACCATAATGGACCGAAATAGCGGTCTAAGTGAGCCTGGGAGCAACCTGAGCTAACCTAATCTATAGGTCGAGCTTTTTATACCCCATTCTAAGGGTATATCAATTTTAACTCATGATTTGTAGCATCCCTTAATATTTTTTTAAGCTAGAAAGCTGAAATTTGGAATAAATTGTCTTGAGCTAAGTTATTGCTCGTGAGTTAAGATTTTTAAAATCCGCCCACTGGCACGCCCTTAATTGAAAAAAAAAAACAGTTTTATCGAAAAGTCAAAGTTTTAGCTGAAATTCCTAATGTGTACCATCTTTATGCTCGTGTTAAAAGATTTTAAAATCCGCCCACTGATACGTTGATACGTCCACTATTTAAAAAAAAAATCCTTTTTATTCAAAAAATCATTGGAGATGAAAGTACGATTCTTCGCAAGGTATGTAGATGAAGTCGTTTTCAATAATTCCTTATATAAAGTTTTTTTGGCAAGCCCACTTTTATTTTTTACAAAAACTTAGTTTTTTTCGATACAATCATTAACATTTAAATGATTTATAACGATGTATAACAAAATATGTGGCAACGCAGGAGGCCTACTGATCGAAAGGTCGTGCGTTCAAATCCCGATCAAGTCCATTATTTGAAATGGGATTAATGAAAACTTGATCTTCCTAAACAACTTAGGCACCACCCGTAGAGTAAACCCTACAAGTGCACTAAAACACTTCTATCCTATCTCTCTATTCCTCAGTAGCACCTAAAAGTATGCAATGAAATACGGCATTGCTAGGTGCTGCTTGCTTCAAAACAAAATGCTTGCGCTGTGTTCATCAATAAGATTACTGTAACCTTTACAGAAAAACCCCCTTAGCGTAAGCAAAATAAAAAAAATGTAGATCCTTCTTAACAATTCATCCAGACTTAAATTTTTGCCACGCCCACTTTATGGGGGATAGGAATAGGAATAGAGTATCCAACAGTTCGCCCAAGCGGCCTGTAGCCTTTAACTTTGTTTGCAGTTTACAATTGATTCAGGAAGGTCGTTGATAAAAAATATTGAAAACAGTAGGGGTCCCAAAACAGAACCCTACGGCACCGCGGAATTTACAATATGCGATTCGGTCGAGCTGATGTCGATCTTTCTAAACGCAGACACCGGTATCCGTGCTTTTGATAAAACGCTCCTCGGCCGAGACGCTTCATTTGGGGACTCGATTGATTTCCAGAAGTTACTCCAAGAGCCCTTTTACGCAAATCTCATCCCATTCTTAAGGAGCTTAACGATCTCTGTGTATGTCGTCCACTCCATGAGTTTTTCCTTTGCTTGGTTCCCCCTAGACTTTGAGTCCTGTATGAACTCGGTGACCTTGGAATTCTACTAGACCTTTTCCATCTTGTCCCTTTTTTCGGGATGGTTTTTTCTAAAGATTGAAAGATGAAAGTGGGATCGTTTCCTCGATTACAGACATGAAGATTAAAGCGTAGAAGGTAATCAAACAAAGATTTACCCCTATCATTGTTATCTGAGCTGCCACAGATAGTGTCATGGGCATTGACATCACAGCTGAAGATTAAGTTTCTTTTTAACTTATTCAGAAGCTGCTACTAGCGTCTTTACCGAATCCTTGGAGACAGATGTGTTAATCCATGGTTCTTGATTTGAGGCTAGATCCAGCTGCTCCCCTATAAGGAAAAGCCTCAAAGTGTGTGGAGACTCTCTTATGATGGAGGTTTACATGGACTTTTTTCATTGAGTAAAGTCTCCTCCATCGTAGTCTTGCTTGCCTGCGCGTTTCCTGCAGTTCGCTTAAGGAGCTTGATCTGCCTCTTTTTCCTCAGTAGTGCGGACGGTTTCCTCCATCGTAGTCTTGCTTGCCTGCGCGTTTCCTACAGTTCGCTTAAGGAGCTTGATCTGCCTCTTTTTCCTCAGTAGTGCGGACGGGTCATCGAAGACGATAATATATCGCTGACAATCTGCAAATCCTGTACAGAGAAGATACAGATACAGAGAAGGAATTTTCAAAATTTTGGTGGACTCTCGAGAAGGAAAGGTTCAACACGCCTTCCCAGAAAGGTCCGTTACTCACGGTAATACGCTTCGACAGGTAGGTGTTTCTGGAAGAGACCGGGATCGCCAACTTGAAGGGGTGCATCCGTGCTGACTACCAGGATAGGGTTAGGTTAACCAGGATAGCTAACCTAACCTAACCAGGATAGGGATTTGTTTTGTGAGACAAAGAGTGCTCAGAACCATGTTCTGTTCATAGGTATTAATATTTATATGTTGTTAATGCGTACATTCCATCGTCTCGTCTATGTTCTTTGTATTCCGAACTTTCTATGGCACTAGACCATATTTTTGACATATCTTGTTGTGACAGCACTGTCTTACTTATAGGCGACTTCAATCTGCCACATATTGGATGGGTACCTTCTGAGGATGATTCTCATTTTATTCCATCCTTTGACTCTGCCCAACAAGAGCTCGCTTTACTAGACAACATTTTGTCTTTTGACTTACGCAAACAAGCTGTATAAAAAATTTCAAAAATCGAACTCTCGATCTTGTTTTCTTTTCTGACTCTGTTAGTACTGTTGTTCTGGAATCCCACTTCAGTATAACTAACATAGATGACAATCATCCACCCTTGGATGTATTTATTGAACTAGGCGCACATTTGTACGAAAATAGTAATTCGTATGACCGTTCGCAATCTTTTGACTTTCGGAAAGCAAATTTTCAAAGGCTTTCTGATGAAATTAACAGCTTTAATTTTAACCTTACTGCCTTATCTAATATTGAAGATGCAGTAGGTTCTTTTTATTCCTTGATGGATAACTGCATGAAAAAAGTGATTCCTGTGAAATCCTCTAGGAATCTGAAAACGTCCCATCCTTGGTACACTAAAGAGCTCAAATCGATACGAAACAGACGTAATAGGGCTTGGAAGAACTATTTCAAAAGTCTCTGCCACTCAGATCTTGAACTCTATTTCACATTATTCAATGAATTCAAATCTTTATCCTGCAACTTATATATTGACTATATAAGTAAAATGGAATGCTCTTTAAAATTGAACCCCAAACTTTTCTGGGGTTTTGTCAATTCCAAGAAAAAACCGATGGTTATCCATCGAAGCTTACTGACAATAGTTCTGCAACTGCTGATTGGCTAGACGCAAGCAATGTGATTGCAGATCATTTCAGTAAGTCATTTAGGGAGACCCCTCTTCACATTGATGATCAATATTTTAGTTATCTAACTAGCTGTTCCCAAATAAGTTTTAGTAGTATCTCATTCGATTTGGAAACAATTTTAAAATGTATTTCTTCTCTGAAGAATGACTATTCACCAGGTCCTGATGGCATTGCACCGATTGTTCTTAAAAAATGCAGTCATGCAATTGCTCCATATCTTAAGTATCTGTTTGAATTGTCCATTAGTACAGGTAAATTCCCTAATCTATGGAAAAGTGCTTTTATCACACCTGTATTTAAAAATGGCGAACGTGGTGATATCACTAATTATAGGCCCATTTCAAAGCTTTCGTTCATCCCTAAGCTTTTTGAACAAATTGTTTGTGAAAAGCTAATATTTCTTTGTCGCAATATAATTTGTAATGAACAGCATGGATTTGTAAGAAACAGAACCACTGTCACTAATCTATTAAGTTTCTTGCATGATTGTTCTAATGCCTTGGAGAATAAGGGCGAAATGGATTGCATATACACTGACTTCTCTAAGGCTTTCGACCAGCTGTCCCATGAAATAATCGAATTTAAGCTTAGGGCTTTTGGCTTCCCACCATGTTTCATAAAATGGGTTAATTCATACCTTAGATCAAGCGTTTATCAAGTGAAAATTAGAGGATCGCTATCTGTATCTTTCACAGCTCAGTCTGGAGTTCCCCAAGGAAGTCACCTCGGACCAATTTCATTTATATTTACTTGCCATTAATGATGTTAAGGCATCTATAAATCACAGTAATATCCTGATCTACGCTGATGATATGAAAATATATAAATCTATCACTAGTCAGCAAGACAGAATGTTTCTTCAATCTGACATTAATAGCTTCGCCAATTGGTGTGATAAAAACGGTTTATTCCTGAACCCAACTAAATGCCAACATATGACATTCTCTAGAAAGACTATCCCTTCCACCTTTCAATATTCTCTGCATCAACATATTCTTTGTAATGTTGATAATTTTAAGGATCTTGGGGTTTATTTCGACCCCAAACTGGTTTTTGCTAAGCATATTAATTCTATTATTAATAAATCTAATTCTATGCTAGGCTTCGTAAAAAGGTGGGCCAAAGAATTTAATGACCCTTACGTTTCTATGTCATTGTACAATTGTTTTGTCCGTCCGATTCTAGAGTATGCCTCTCAAGTTTGGACACCGTTCTACAACATTCATTCAAATCGAATAGAGGCCATTCAACGTAAATTTATTCGATTTGCACTTAGAGAACTTCCATGGGATGATCCTTTTAACCTTCCTCCTTACAGTCAGCGTATTAAGCTTCTTCAAATGTTACCCCTTCCTCAACCAAGGCTTAATAGCGATATCATTTTTTACAGCAGCTTATATCCGGTCAAATAGATGCACCTGACTTGCTGTCGTCTATTGGCTTTAATTTCCCCCCCAACGAATTATGGGAGGCATGAGCCTATTAGTCACATGAGTAGGATCTATAATCTAAATGTGATCATGTGATTGACTTGCATGTTAGTAAAATTAAGCTAAAAATTATTTTGCGTAATAATGCTTTAATGTCTTAAATTGTTTGCATGATTTTGTGTTAGTATTTTATAGGTATGTACATAATTATTGTAGCTTTAATTGTTTTGTCCTTACTAACACTTGCACTAAATGATGAGCCTGTGAGAGCACTTTTAGTGCCGGCAAATTTCTGCTCGTGATAGTTGCTTGCTTTAAGCACTCCACGACACAGAGCTGATAGTGTATTTAAAAAAAAAAAAAAATAAGTTATTAGTGATGTTTTAATCTGCGTGATGAAACTGAGAGCGGTATTTTCCAAGACTGTTTTGAAGTTTTGGCCACCAGTGACTTGCTTCTGCCCTTAAGAAAACATTAACTTCTAATGAACTTGGCCGATGCATGCCTTAATATTTTTTCATTCAAACTCCCCTGGAAAATTGTAAGCCTTTCTAAAGTATTGAGCATTTTGACTCCTTTTTCCGAGTGTATTCTTCAGAGAATTGTACGAAGGAATCAAGTAGCGCGTATTCGATGTCTTGTATACCTATATCGACACTTGATCAGGAATCCTACGCTGTTTCATTGAGCTGCAGGAATATTCGCAGCTAAGGATGACCCTTGATACCGTCAAAAACTTGGACATGCAGATTTCATAAGTTGCCTTTAATTCCCTTCCAATTTTTTCATACACAAATGCGGGATAACCGTAAAATACTTTAATAGTTACTGCTATAGTATGTACTCGTATATTATTCCGCTCTAATGGATTCCTTTTTTGTTTTATTCACTTTCAGACCGATTGTCATCGTCAATGATGTATGTCAACAGCAACGTCAACACCAACATCACGAACAGCAATCAAAATCATCTGTGGAGAGTTCAAGTAAACAAAAGGCACCCGCAAATGCCCCTGTGCCAACAACAATAATCACAGAGATTGTATCTAAAGCAATAACATCCAACTCAAATGCTGAAAGCGATAACAAAGAAACGTTTATTTTCTCTCCCATAACATACACCACCACCACCACCACCATCACCGACACTTCCATGGAAGCCCCCAATTCGAGCCACATTACGAGCGATGATAAGCAAGCAAACAAACCTCCTCCAGCTATCGACGACAGTCAAATTGCAGGCGATAAGATAGCAGCGCTAAATGATATTGATTCGCCTGTACCAGCAAAAGAGTACCGCACAAGCGATGATAATAATAATGCTAATGTCAAAAATGACATTGAAGTCACACAAAACCACCACCAATACGACCAAAAGCCTCAGGTAAGCGCCGTGAACGCCGATGAGAAAGAAAATAGTATTCGTGATAGTCCCGCTCGTAAAGGTAATCGTGTTGCCGACGCGCCGGAAGCCAATACCATTGAAATGAATCCAAGCGGTGACGTTGACGCTAATTGTGCCTCAGTAAACGGAACCATTACTAAAACAATAAAAACAACAACCACATGCAAGACCACAAAGTCCAGCAAAAGGTTTGAGAGTTTCGAGCAGATTGATAGAAATAGCCCAAACAGTCCAGAGATCAGTGTGGTCAAGAAGAGTGAATCCAACGAGGAGTCAAGTAGCTCTACGCAGCTAGTTGAAGAGGAAAAACTTAAGAGTCCAACTAGTAGCGGTGACTTGTCATCGATTGCTAGCCTTAGTCCGCATTCGGATACCAAAGTGTCCGTGCTGGAGGAGACCTTCAAAAGTGACCAGCAAACCAATACACAAACCATAGTACGGCAAGACGACAAAGAACATGTCCATCAGTCGGTTGAATGCCAGTCTGAACGTGCTGCCGTAAAAGCAGTGCTGAGGGAGAATATTGGCACACCAGAGGCGGCTGACAAACCGGCCAACGAAGGGATAACCGTCACAGTATCGACTGAGACGCGTCTTATCGAAATCAATGATGGCGACGATGATAAAAAAATCGGGGATCCAGCGGATAAGCAAAGTATTGTTACGGGTATTTTGAGTTTATCCGAAAGCGGTCTCAGGACGAGGCAAACAGCTAACGCAATCGAAGTGGTCGAGTGTGCGAACGAAAAGCGAGAGGGCTTCACCGAAATGAACGTGGTAAGAGATTTGAAGAAGCGGGAACCAAATGTTGGAGTTCGATGTGAAACTAGAAAGTCTCTGGAGGGTGGAAAGATCGATTTGGAGGGTGTTAAGGTTCAGGTGGCCGGTGATGTCAAGGAGGAAGAATGTGGCACGGTTGAAATTTCAGAGGTCGATACTATTTTTCCCACTGCTAAAAAGGATGCGGAAGAAGCAGAAGCAGAACAACATAAAGTGCCATTAGAAGTAGACTCAAACTGGTTTGAGGCTGTCGAACCAGAGGAATCCGTTTTTAAAAGCAGTAAAACGGAGGAGCTTGAGGTGGAAATGCCAAAGGCCTCTGCTGACATTTGTGAAACCATATCTACTCCCAAAGTGGCCGAAACTATCGTGATTTCTGATGAAACCTTGAAGTCGGATAAAACCGATAGAAATGAAGAAAAGCTATATACATTGGAAAACCTCCCCGATGAAGAAGAGGTACCGCTAATTGCAGGCCTTTCTGGCACTATTTCAATACCGCAGAGTCCTAAATCAGTGATGAAATCTACAAAAGTCGAGGAAATGTCTCACCAAATGGACAAAATGAAAGACGAGTTTAGGAGCATGGAGCAAATATTTACTGATTCAGCCCCGTTATACGTATTGCGAAAGAACATCATCCATTGTGATCCACCAAAATCGGAGAACACTGAAGTCGTCCAGTCGAAGGATCAACCATTGCCTGATGAGACAAAAGCTGTCGTAGAAGTTCTTAAACCTACTTTGCCGATAAACGTTGCCGTTGTTGAAGAGACTTTAGTTGTCGATACTCCAGTTGTCGATACTCCAGTTCTCGATATTTCAGTTGTCGATATTTCAGTTGTCGATATTTCAGTTGTCGATACTCCAGTTGTCATTACTCCAGTTGTCGATACCCCAGTCGTCGATACTCCAAATATCGATACTCCAGTTGTCGGTACTCCAGTTGACGATACCACAATTGTCGATACTCCAGTTGTCGATGCTTCAGTTGACGAGATACGAGTTGCTGTTTCCGATGCGTTAAAAGAGGATCATATTGTGAAGCCTTCGAATGTACCCAGTTTTAATCCAGTTCCAACAAAGGAGAAACATGCAAACCGAAAAACACCCTCCAAAGTACAAACATCCTCGGACACTCAAAAGCTTGACCCCAAGCCCTCGCCAACAAACAAGCCCGATACAAAGCCACGTGAATTCACCGCCAAGATAATTGACGTGATGAAGAAGACTCCAATGGTTAAGCCATCACTTCCACCAACTGAGATCCGCACCGAACCGAACGGATTAGAATGTAACACAATGCCTGCAGCTGCTGTCAACAGCGTGCCAGTGAAAACTAAACCAATGGAACGTATAATCCTAGGCGTCGAACACAATGCAGATGGACATGCAATGTCCGCGTCGCCGTCCAGTGAACTTCAATCAAAAGTGAAAACGGTCAGTGAAAGTTCTACTCCAGAGGCGTCAAAGACATCAACGTCAGCAGGATCATCATTTTCATCGTCGTCGGCTCCAGCCTCACCTCCAGTAACTACAGCGTCATTAGCAACTTCAACATCATCATCGCCATCATCATCTGGAGCTCCAGCCATTGCCAGCGCAGTGAATGACTCTAAACCCCACGAGGATAAACAAGGTGAGTGATAGTGTTATGAATCTATACCAATGGTGTTTGGGTAAGTCGTGATGTAGAGAGATCCCACGCTCTGGTTATTGGTGTTTCTTTGACTGAAAATCAATACAAAGTCTGGTATCTATCAGTGGAATGTTATAGTCTTTATCGTTGCTTATACAGGTTATGTGCTGTAGGTGGGTACCTATACAATTAATTTGAATTATGAATTATTTGCATTTTATCATCATCGGTGCGGTACACTAAGGCTTGTGGATTTGAAGATAAGATACGAGTACTCGTAGATATAATGACAAATTTCGCTAAATAGAAATGCGCCGAAGGAAGCGACAATATTTGCAAATCACATTCCTGGCGAATAGATTCATAAAAAAATTGTTCAAATGCATTGGCTGTTGAAATTCTCAATGATAGAGAAAATCATTGAATCTTTTTAATTTAAATTCGAAGATGACTCTTAAATCGGAATGCATCACTTTTAAATTGGTTACTTGGAGATATTAGGTTGATCGGTGTTCCTGTTGAATCATGCACTAGGTTTCAGTGATGGAGATACCGTTGCTGGAACTGTATATACGTGTCTAATACGGTTTCTCGTCTACTGTTGTTTGGGATAACGGTCACCGCTTGCTTTAGTTATCTAAGTGCCGTACTTTGAACCCTTTATTTTATTGTGCTATCGCCTGTTCGGACTTCGTGGTGTGTTGCACTAATTCCGATAAGAGGAATGAATCGCAAAAACTTGTAGTATACTTTAATTGAATTAATTGCGGTCGCTACCGCCGAGATAAAAAATACCGAAATTCCACAAACCGAACTAAAATGCCAAAACCACGGATCGTTGTATACAAAGAAGTGCAACAAGAATCGCCGAGAAGGCAATTTCCCGGTAACTCAGCCTGGGGTGGGTTCGTTTAGAACGAAATCAAAAAAACCTGGAATGTTAGCTTACGCTGTTGAACGATTTTCGAAGAGCAAAAAAGAAAAAAAAATGGGCGACACACAATTTTGTGAAAAATTGTGAAACCTTGGTATAGAACCACTGAAATAAAAAGGTAATTTCCAAAAAAAGGAAGACACAAAGGTTTTAACCAACATTATAAAGCTCCGTTGGAGCGTGGTCACTTTATTACTGGAAGTTTTTTTTTTTTTTTTTTTTATAATTTGCTTACGCTAAAGGGATTTTTTTTTTCTGTTGTTACAGTACCCTTATAATGCTAAGAACACAGTGTAAGCTACTTGGTATTAGAAAGAATAGAGAGATAGGAAAGACGTGTTTGGGTGCAGTTGTAGGGTTTTTCTCCACGGGTGGTGTCTAAGTTACTTAGGGAGATTACGATTTCATGTATTCGGTATAAAGTGTAATGGACTTGGCCGGGATTCGAACGCACGACCTTCCATTCTGTAAGCGAATACACTACTACTGCACCATTGCCACCCGCAAGTCAAAAAAAAAAATAAAGATAGCAAAAAAAATCCGATGGCAAAAAGGTTAAAGTGATTGTGGCCTGAAGGGCAAGTAAAGGTGACCGGCGTGACCCGCTATGGCGTGGCCCGGAATACCAAAATGGTTGAATGGGTCGCGTGTCCCGATCGTTTCACGGGGTAAATTCGCGGCAGAATCCTACCAGACTAGTAAAATACAAAAATCCTAACACAACCGAATACAAAAAGTATGCACTAACAAATACACTCTACTTAACTTTGTGTTGGGATCCCACTCCTTAGTCCTGTTCGTCGAACAAGGTGTTCTGCTATTTTTACTCCTTCTGATGTCCGTTAGGTTAGGTTAGGTTTGAAGGGAAGTGCACAGCCATTGCTGTGCTTGCACGGGGGCCCATTGGTCCATTGTGATCCCTTTTTGTTTATCGTGGTAAAAACTTCACTTACAATAAAAACACTTACCATGCTTCGTTTAAATTTTTCTTGCTGGTTGGCCTATTGGAACCAACCTGTTTTCTTGACAAACCTGATTATGTCCGTCAGTGGTACCTGCGCTACGTCCTCTAAGTCTTCGAAAAATCTGTTACCCAGATAACGAAGTCGAGATGTCTGGAGGTTTGGACACTCGCAGAGCAGGTGTTTGATGGTCTCGGTTTCTTCTGTATCCTGACAGCTCCTGCAGTAGTCTGGTGAGCTAATGCCCAGCCTGTTTGCCATTACTCCTATGGTGCAGTGGCCGGTCAGTACGCCGGTTAGGATACGTATTTCTTGTTTATTCATTCCCAGAATGTGCTTTGTTCTTTTCTCGTCGATTCTTGGCCATAGGCTGCGAGATATAACACAGTCGTTCCTTTGGGACCAGGTAGTGTTAATTTGTTCCCTCAGTTTTTGGTCAATGTTTCTTTTTGCTGCACTAATTGGGATGTCTATTGACGTAATGGCGTCCATTGCGTCAAGTTCTGACCCTGTTCTTGCTAGCTCGTCTGCCTTTTCATTCCCCACGATGTCGCTATGACCGGGGACCCAGCAGAGGGTGATCCTGTGTCGTTCGCCTATTTCGTTAAGGGATTTTAAGCAGTTCCTGTCTGTTTTTGACTTTGTGGTTTCGCTGTCTAGTGCTTTGATCGCCGCCTGACTGTCTACGAAGATTGTAATCTTGGAAGGATCCAGATTCTTCGCGGAGATTGTTTCTGCTGCCTTGTCTATGGCGACTATTTCGGCTTGAAAGACGCTGCATTCGTTGGGGAGTCTGTACGAGTCCTTTATGTCTAGGGGCTCGCAGAAAACTCCTGCTCCTGTACCTACATCCATTTTTGACCCGTCCGTATAGATATGGATTTCTTGTGCGCTGGCGTGCGCTGATGTCCGTTAATCCTTCACTCTGATTATCCCGTCTCTACGTTACTTTTCCTTTCACTTCCTTTTGTCTTTCTAACCAAAAATTCGCTTTTATTTCTTTTTTTTTTACTTTAAAACTTCGCGTTTCTTCGTGGAAATTAATCTTCTTCGCTACTTTGAACTTTTGCAAAAACTCCTCTCGCAACAAAACAGACTCACAAGTTGGGTGGTTGACCAAGAAGTGATCTTCTAGAACTTTCATTGTTCCAGTTCGGCCACTCTCATCTTCCACACACTCGCACACACATTGGTAGTGGAATCCCACTCATGGCGTGCAATGGACGTCCTCCATTCGTTCCAGCGAGCCAACGGCAGACCACATTCAGCGGCACCGGAGCGTGTTCGCAATGGTGTGCGTGAGTCTGAACGTTACCCCCTCGCTATTCTTCCATCCACTCAATCCATCCACTCGTATACCCACGATCCATCACTGGAAAGTCGGGTTATTGAGCTGCTTGACCGACATGGAACAATCTTCTCATCAAATCAAAAGATAATCTACGTTTGACATTTCTCGTCTGAGTTCTGCCAAAGTGCAAAGTAGTCAAAACAATACATATCCCCAAATTATTAACATTACTCTTAAATCGGTGAAAAAAAGGAGTGATTGGATCTCTAAAGGGATGACCCATATCAGGAGGAGCAGAAATGTCCGGACGATGTTGTAATTAACCCTCCCAGCGCGTGGAGTAAAGTGCAAAAATCCCCCCAGAAACCAAAACGAAGCAAAGTGAGTTGACATTAATTTAAGAAAACCGCGAATTTTAATCTTGTCTCGTGGAATCCTATTCAGGTAGGATGTAAGGGTCTTGCCATTAGCGGGTCATTCCTTACATTCTGTTTCGTTATATACAGGATTCCTACTTTTTATTTATGTTGTACGTTGGTTCAATTGTGTTGTGTTGTGTTGTAGGAGGTGTATAACTTTATTGGTATGAAAGTGTACATTTCTTTTGTTATCGCACATATATTTAATACAGAGATATGATATTTTAATGATATCTTTCTACTGAAACATTATTGGATATAAAATCAACTCTTCTGAGTACAAAAAGATAGCGAAAGAATGTTGTGTTTAGAGGAAAATACCAAAAAAAAACCTCTAATTTAAAAAAAGAAAAAAAAATAATAATAAATCCAAGCATATAATTATGTAAAATATAGCATATGACTCAAGTCAATTAGGTTGTTTTGTTAATAATTTAAAAGTTATAATAATATATAAATAAATCAATAAATAAATAAATAAATAAATAAATAGATAAATAGATTAATGAATAAATACACAATTTAATAAATAAATAAATAAATACCTAACCATATCAATAAACAAATAAATAAATAAATAAATAAATAAAATAAATAAATAAATAAATAAATAAATAAATAAATAAATAAACAGATAAATAAATAAAACAGTGTTGTGTTGTGTTGACTAATCGTCGGTGTGTCTCGCGTTCCTCTTCAGTGTGGGCTAGTGTTGTCACGTCTTCAACGGGAGTGTCTTTTGTCTTGGCCGTCCGCCTACACTCCTCTGCTGCTCCTTCGGTGATCCTACGGCGGAGTAGAAAGGAAGAGCGTCTTCTTCCCCCTCATCGAACCTAGCAGCCCACCGTGTCAGTGGTGGTTCTTGCGCAGATGTAAATGTGTAGGCAGTCCACCCACACTTATCTGCTGCCTCTCCGTGTTGTTGGAGGGCACTCACAGGATACGGCCGTGTACTTTGCCGCATTGCCATTTGTCTCGCACGGTTGCTGGTGTGCAGACAACGTTGGGCCCATTTTGCATGGCTGGTGCGTTACTATTGCGTGGGCACTTTTTACCGGCTGACCTTGTGCCGTATCGTTGGGGTTTTCGTCCTTCTTTTCCCATTTCTGCTTAATCTTCAGTCCTCTTCTCTCTCAACTCTGGTTTCTCAGGTTCGTACATCGGGGGTGGGTACCTGTGGGGGTGGTACCCTCGAGGTTCGGGGAAAGTGGCCCAAAGGCTGATGGGACCTTGGTTGCCCTCCACTCTCCTATGACCTCGCAGATGCCACCCAATAGAAGAAGGGTGCGGGGAGGGAAGTGAACTAAAGAAGGTGAAACTTGTTGCGGGAAAATATTCCGCAACAGGTGGTTTGAAATCGTGGCGTATCAACAGTGATGCGTTGTGGAACCTTTGGACATGTTCCTGTTGCGTGAATGCCGTAGTTTAAGGTATTAAATTCTAAAAGAAGTGGTGCAATTTGTACATCGGGCAGTGTGGTGAACAGCGTAATCAAAATGGCGTCGCAGCAGATAATGTTATGGGCTGCGAATTCCTTGTCGGGGTCACCAATATTGATCTCCTCGTGTAATGTTGAAATTAGATGTACACGAGTGTGGAGTTCAAGTTATCTTTATTATACTCGTACTTTATTCACAAAATGTATATATGAATATTGAACTTAACTTAACTTCTGATCACCCTGCCAGTTTCACAATCCATCTATCAATGACAATATCTCTAGCCTCTTCTCTCTGTTTAACATTTTATCGGACGTGACGCCTTCTAAACGCGGGCCTCTACAATGTGCATCTATTGAGGTTGTTAACAAATTGAATGTTAAATGTGAAAAGGGTGCCGTACCTGTTATACTCATTTCCCCTAGAATGTTAGTTTTGAAATTTTAATGAGCTCCTTGAATCAGACTATCCGTTTTAAATAAAATCAATGTTTATGTGTTTGGCTGAATTCCAAAACGTCAAAAAAATGCGCATTGTGAATGCACACTGCTTTTCGAATGCCAGGTTATGAATGCTTTTGCGCTGCTTTGTATTGTGATGCTTTGCAATTTTTGACGTTTTGGAACGACTTTGATGCGAACTATCGTAAAATGTTTCAAACGCCATTAATGTCTAAACAATAAGTAACAACCATACTTTTTAACAGCTTAATAAACAATATTGGTTCGTACAATACCAACACGTTTAAGTATATTCTTTATTTAAGAAGGAAGCAGATTAGTCACAGAATGTCTGCTTTCTTCAATTAAACAATAATTTATTGGACTCATTTGTGCATCAAAGTAAAATTGCCAAAGTACTCGTATTACAAAATATATTATTTTACTTTCGACTCCGGCGATGAATCCATTTTATTTGGCGGTTCAAAATGAAATATCAAATGATTTAGATTAGATTAGATTATTTTTATTCAATTTACATTTGTGCGCACAATTTCCAATTTTACAAATTCTTGAATAATTTATTATAAAGGACATGACAATTATCTGTCGTCTGCCCGAGTGGCAATATCATTTTTAAATTTAAGATATATTATACATATTAGATTTAATTTTACATTTCTGAAGCAAAAAAGAAAAAAGGCTTTAGCTTTTACATTATAGAGATTGGCACAGTTTCCTAGTAATAATTTTGAAACTAGTTAAACATACAGTCAAAAATATAAAAATTAACAAGGTTTTTTTTAATTTTTTTTTTTTGTAATTGAGTGGACTTTTAGTTTAGTTAAAACAAAAATTGATAACTTTTTTTTTTTTTTTTGTTATGTTACACCTTACTTGACTTAGATTAGTTAAATCGGAATATTTTGATAGACTTTGAGTTTAGTTACAACAAATTATTGAGCAAAAGCGCTACGAATTTAAATGCTTTCATTGATGATTCTCCTTCTGTAGGATAGAGCTTCTTTGCAGTATTTATAGAGTGCAAGCCAATTCATTCCGTTCATGTAGTTAGCAACCTCTTCGTTTGTGACCCGTGCGGTGCAGGTTCAATCTCCATGGGAAACAACAACATACGCCACCCATTCACATGCCTCTACACCAAAAGGAGGATTTCTGCCTTGTAGTACAATGGACCGTTACCGAGTCTGAGTGCTCTGGGATTTGGATTTTCTTTTAAGTAATATAAAAAAAAAAAACCTCTTCCCATCGCAAAGTATTTTTGCCGAAGTGGACCCGCCTTATCTCCATCAGTATTGGACAAACGCCAATTAAATGCATTACGTCTTCCTTTTGTCGAAGATTGCAAAGTATGCAGATATCAGATCCCTCACTTCGATGTGGCATGAAGGCTAGCTTCATCAATTTTCCTCTTACTTTAAAGATAGTTCCAATGATATTTCTGTTGTAACTACTGTTAAAATAATTTCTTTCGTTGAGATTCAGATTACACCTCGAATAATATCGCCTTTCCGTAGATGAACGTGCTTTTTCTATGAACGCATATCTTTCGTTCTCATCAGTGGCAGCAATTACTTCATACAAGGACTTTTTCCAAGCGTCTGCATTTACTTTCGACAAATTGAGAGCTATGCCACAGTCCGCAGCTATCCGGTTGCAATCCTTGACGAAAAGTGTCTTTTGCTGCACTGCAAACTGTAGGATTTTCTTTGGAAGCCTTTGCTCACCCATATGTAACACTCTAACAATGTAATCCACATTTAGTTTTAGCGATATAAACATTGTCGGAAGCCCAGTTTCCAAATAGTACATATAGTTTGGTGTATTGATCGGCAGGAAGAAGGTTTTTCGTAGAAAAAAGCGAAGCAAATATTCAACAAGCTCGTACTTCTGCACACCCCACACTTGAGCTCCATAAAACAAGATCGCTTTGGCAGTTGCGTTAAAAACTCTTTTTTTTGATATTGAGCGATATGAGTTTGTTGTTAAAGATTTTTGGCCAGTTCGCGCATATTGCAGTTTTAGCCTTGTTTAACTTAATTTTTAGATGCTTCTCTAACTTCAAGTTGAACGTAAACTCCATACCTAGATACGTATACGATTTCACAACTTCCAGCACCTTTCCATTGAATTTCCATTTTTCGTCTCCTGCCGTTCTTCCAGAGCCTTTCTTAAAAACCATAACCTTAGATTTCTCTGTGTTTTCCTCGAGATTCCACACTTTGCAATATTCCTCTAGCCTATTTACCATCATTTACAGGGGCGACTCCGCCAGAATAACAATGTCATCTGCGTACATAATTACTTTGAATCGCGTGTTATTAAATTCCACTCCACAGGGCAACCAGTCGACTATATCGTCAAGAAAAAGTGCAAATAGCAGCAATCAAATGTCATTTGCATCATAATCATTCACGATGCTCTGTTTTCTTTTGTTTGCGCAGTTGATGCGTTCACAATGCGTTTTAGAAAAGTATGTATTGCATCATAGTAATCCGTTTGCGTTTTGGAACGCTTGATTAAGCAGTAATGCAGAAGGACTGCGTTTTGGAATTCAGCCTTTGTCCTCTATGCATTCGCGCATAGTTTCTCCGATTGAGTTCAAACTCTGTAGAGTTGTTGCTGTCACTTGCGCGAACGTTTCTAACATAGAACCATCAACTGGGGCTGAGCCATGCGGATAAAAGGGTAAAATTCCATATACAATTGATCCGATTGAGCTGAAATTTCAGGCAATTTTTCATAGCAAAGCACGCCGCGAACCACTAGTATATACAGGGTGTTTTTTTTTTTTATAGAGGCATACAACTTTTTTTTTTAAATTAAATGCAACAAATTTAATGGAATGACCATTTTTTTTTCAAAAATAATTTCTGGCATCTGGCATATACAAGGTGGCGCAAAAGTTGTCAGGTGGCGCAAAAGTTGTCACCCGATGTTCTTTCGCTGTAATTTTTTTTATGAATGAAAAACTTTGGTTCTGCTTTTGGATTATGTTAATTGGTATCTTAAGTTTTTTCTGTATCAGTTAACTTCACAAATGTCAAAGTAGAATTTACATTTGCCGCCATTTGCAAAAATTATAGCTTCTTCCGATAGGATGATGACTTTTGCGCCACCTTGTATGTGCGTCGAATGTTGGCTTCTAAGTGGATCAATCGTTGCTGGTTTATCAGCATAGACCAGAGATTTGACGTACCCCCACAAAAAGTAGTCCAAAAGTGTCAGATCACACGAACGAGGTGGCCAACTCACAGGTCCATTTCTTAAGATGATTCGGTCACCAAACGTTTGGCTCAACAAAGTCATGGTTGCACGTGCTGTATGGCATATTGCGCTGTCTTGTTGGAACTATTTCTCCTCCAAATGATTTCCAACGTCATGAGGAATATGAAAACCACGCTTCATTTGCCTGTAGAGTTCGCCATTCACGGTAATCTTGGCACCGTTTTCGGATTTAAAGACAAATGCGCCGATGACGCCTTCGGCATCTAAACCACACCAAACAGTGATTTTTTCGCGATGTAATGGAGTCTCAAGAGTCTCATGAGGATTGTGCTCACTCCGAAAATGACAATTCTGCTTGTTTACAAACCCGTGAAGCCAGAAATGAGCCTCAACGCTGAAGATGATTTGACGATGAAAATCTGGTTCAACTTCCAGTTGATTCTCAGCCCATTCACAGAAGACACGATGCAATTGATGGTCCCCTGGCTTTAATTCTTGAACCACTTGGATCTTATACAAGGTGGCACAAAAGTTGTTATGTGGCGCAAAAGTTGTCACCCGATGTTCTTTCGCTGTAATTTTTTTTATGAATGAAAAACTTTGGTTCTGCTTTTGGATTATGTTAATTGGTGTCTTAAGTTTTTTCTGTATAGTTAACTTCACAAATGTCAAAGTAGAATTTACATTTGCCGCCATTTGCAAAAATTATAGCTTCTTCCGATAGGATGATGACTTTTGCGCCACCTTGTATGTATGGAAATTTTCCATGTAGTGCACGGGCAGAGACCGATTTGCTGGAATGGCGTCGGCTCGATAAATTCGGGTCCTCTCTCACACTCACGTCTACAGCGACGATGGCTTCTTTTGTACGCACGGTACGGACTCGATTTGAATGAATATTATCACAAAGAGTAAATGTGATCAATAGTATTGCGTATAAGCTGCTCAGATGGACGATTATTCGCACCGTACATTTGACGAAGTGCACTATAAGTTTGGTGAACAGAGAGCGGAAATAAATTTCCACGATTAGTGAACGTTGTTCTGGTGTGAGTCTTTCCAAGGTGATTTGCCAAAGTATACCTACTGGAAAAAAGTCAAACACACTTTATTAGTATGACAGCTAGTTTGACAGTTATCCCTATCAGAAGTTGTATGCCTCTACAAAAAACACCCTAAAAGCCTGCCTTAGGTATCTGCCCAGGAATGACAACACGTTTTAATAATCTTATTCTATAAAAACAAGCCGAACAAAAATCGAATACATTATCACAGCCCAGCTTCAATCATTAGAACATAAAACTAGAGCTTCAAAGTATCCGTATATTTCGGATATCGGGATCAGATCCGCATCCAGGATCTGTTACCCGAACTATCCGAATAGTACCGGATATTGTCGGATACTCGGATAGTTTCGGATCCTCGGATAGCGCCGGATAGTGTCGTATACTCGGATAGTATCGGATAATTGGTTCAAGCTGGGGATCCACATTCAGATTTGACGAGATTTGAGAGTGGTGGCCATTTTGGTTTGGTAGAAAATGGGCTGTTGGTGTGTTGGCTAAAAAAGAAATCCCTTCGTTGTGTTGGTCCAACGAGCTTGCCGCAAAGCTACTGATGTAGCATTTTCTTTAATTTTAATCATCTCGAAGCCGTTGTGTAGGCTCAAGGCCATGTCGATGAGGACCATTCCATATCTGCTTTGGGGTCGTTGTGCGCGGACATCGCAGGAACACAAACACATGCATCATTTACTCTTGTAGGAAGGAAAGACTTAAAGGCATGTATACTACGGCAGTGTGATGGTGAAACACAAGGATATCTTACTTAGTTATCCCTAGTTAGCAAATGTGTCTATGACTTAAAATTTTCGTATGCGGAATTCCGCATTTAGCTGACAGTTCAGTGTGTTATGCACACGGAAGCAAAAAAAGAAAGGAAACAAAGTCTCCATTTTGTTTCATGGGGAGGAGAGGTAAGCTATTTTTCAACTCTGAATGGAGAACGTTTTTTTTTCTTCCTTGACCAGCCTCGGACGAGTTAACACGAGTCGATAAGTGCCCTAGTTACATCACCTAAACTAGAAAAAAATACATAAAGCTTATCCTAACGTAATTGAAAAGTAATACTTAAATTTAAACTATAAAATAACTAAAAGTAAAGAAGTTTTATTACGTTAAAAATCACATTTGCTTTTTTTTTAAATAAATAAATTTAACTCCGAGAACAAAAAAAAAATAAGTCCGAAGAAAACCAAATTATTGGTCAAC
Source organism: Portevinia maculata (assembly GCA_949715645.1). Taxonomy (NCBI): domain Eukaryota; kingdom Metazoa; phylum Arthropoda; class Insecta; order Diptera; family Syrphidae; genus Portevinia; species Portevinia maculata. The sequence goes on along the minus strand of OX454527.1, from coordinate 189,685,935 downwards.
GCAAATAAATTACGACCACCCTGCAGACCATTATCAAGCAATTGATCAAACATGAAAATTCCTGGTGTTTGTTTCAATTACTCCAAAGAAGCCCCACAGCAGAGGAAGCAAGAAAAAATATATATATATCGATCACCGGCATTTCTGCCCAGAGAGCAGCATCCAGCGCATACAATCATACCTGCACGAGACAACTCCGATGGCATTGAGATTCATTCAGCCATACCGTTACACTGATTAGTGCAAATCTCCCACGTTGCTTATCAATGACGATTGAGACGTCAGTACCCGCCGCAGAGTCAAAACGTCCGTTTCAATTTTAACGGCTCCGTAGTGAGTTTTTTTTCCATATGGTGTACCTATCTACATATTATATCTGTTTCATTATTATAATCGTATCAAAAAGAAAAAAAATCGAATATACCTAATTAGTTAATTTTACCTTTAAATTTTATATCTACTTATACCTTGTGCTAATTTGTCTAACTCATTTATCTTAAAAAGTAATTTGCATTGTGTGAAATTGATTGGCAAACAAATATAGTTACTATACATACTACGCTGGGCCGTTTTTATTTTTCTTAACTTTTCTAAGAGGCTTATTGTGGAAACGGTGCAGAATTACTTCAAATTGGGATATGTAAAATCTTATTACATTCTAAGAAGTCCTTCTGCCTCCGGATCGTTGTCAAAGTTTTTAAAAAAAACCTGTTTTTTCACGTTTTGTAGGTAAGTTGTTGCATGAAGATTAGGTACTTAAAATCAAGTAATAAGCGTGCTATTTAATAAAATAGAATGGTATTGTAACCTACCTTGAAGTAAGGGGAAAAATTACGCGCCAAAATTTGGTTCGCGCGCGCTTTAGTCATAAACAAACAATTATAGACTGTCGACTTCCGCGCACCTACGCGATTTTCCCCCCAAATATAAAATATTTGTGATACGTCTGTGAATGCAAAAGCCAATCACAAACAATAAACTGTCAAAGCCCTTAGGTGCAAGTGTTAGTGTATGCAAGTCCCCCATTTAATTTAACATTGCACACATACTTTCGCAGAAAGCAGCTCGGTCGGCACTCGGCAGTCGGCACTCGGCAGGCAGCTTGTTGGCAGTTCCCTCAGTTGGCTTTCAGTTAACGGTCTAGTTAGTTATAGTTTGTTTATGGTTTGGTTGTATTGCGTTCATTTGTGCGTTTTAACATGAATTGTACTCGTGAAAAGTGGATTTGCCCGTTATTTGGTAACACATGTGAGTTAAAAGACAACATCTTACCCGCATATGAAGACATGATGAAGTTTTATGAGTGGACCCGTCGAAAAATTAAACTCGAGCAGTGCACCAAAATGCAAAAACCTCCTAAAATCTCACCCAAAAATACCCAAAAAAAATTGGAAGAATTTCACCGTCATGCTAAAGTTTTGTTTGATATTTCTTCTTGTAAATGTGAAGACATTTCTAAATGTACCTGCCCTAGAGAAAAAAAAGTACCTGCAAGAGAACACAGCTTCCTGATCGACCAACGAACTACAAGAAAAATGTTTATTGGAAGCGTTGATACTATAACAACTAATAAACTACAAAAAACGTTTAAACGAAAGTTATTAGGGCAAACCCAAAGGTTTCAGGTGGAAAATGAAAGCACACAAGAGCTTAATGTTTCTTTTTCGTCGGAATCTAAGTCCGAATGTACTACATTGGATCAAGATGATGAATTCGAACCACCGCTGAAGCAAGTCAAGCCATTGGCAACTCCTTCCAAAAAACTATCTTCTGAAAGCTTAGACTATGAGTTGCTCTCGAAAACTTGTGATAGGTTTGGTGTCTCTGACAGAGCTGCGGCTGCAATCACCTCGGCAGTGCTCCATGCTTCCAGCGCAGAAGTTATTGATAAAAATCGGATTCGCCGGAAACGAGATCTAACTAGAAAATGTGCCGTGATGCGAGCAAAAGTCACCGAGATACCTGCCTTATATTTCGACGGAAGGAAAGATAAAACTTTGTTTATATCGAAAAAGGATGGAAAAATGTACCAAGAGATTGTTCTTGAAGAGCACATTTCATTAATAACAGAGCCGGAGACTAAATTCCTGGGTTATATCACACCAGATTCGGGCACTTCAAAGTGTATAGAAAAAAGTATCGTCGACTTCTGTTCAAAAAAAGAAATTTCTATGAACTCTTTAGTAGCGGTTGGGTGTGACGGAACAAACGTGAACGTTGTTAAGAAAGGAGGCATCATTCGACTGCTCGAAAAACGATTGAATAGCCCGTTACAGTGGGTCATCTGTCTTCTCCACATGAACGAATTGCCATTACGCCACTTATTTCTACACCTTGATGGCAGCACGTCAGGACCCAACACATTCTCAGGCTCTATTGGAAAATGTCTACAAAACTGCGAAAAGAAAGCCGTTGTGAATTGCCTCAGGTGTCTTCAAAAGATATTAGCACAGACCAAAAATATCTTTACAGAATAGTACAGGCAGTGATAACAGGGCAGTTTTCCATCGATTTGGCAAACAAATCGCCCGGAAAAATTTCCCATGCTCGCTGGCTAACTCGCGCTAATAGAATTATGCGTTTGTATGTTTCAACGGCACATCCATCGGAAAGCTTAGTGGTTCTTGATACGTATATCGTCAAAGCTTACGCACCAACCTGGTTCTCTACTAAAACTCACCCATCCTGTAAAGATGGATCACGACATTTTTATCAACTCATCTCTGCCACCAGATATTTACCAGAAGAACTGAAATCCATAGTCGATCCAGTAATTCAAAGAAATGGATACTTCGCTCACTCTGAAAACCTGACTGATTCTCAACAGCACATACGCGAACTGGCCGCACGACGCATTTTGAAAGCTCACAGCGTTCAAACCAATAGAGTTCGCTTTTTCCAGCTTCCAAAATTGAATCTAAACGCATCATCCTATGTCGATCTTGTTGACTGGCAGCTTAACATTACAGATCCTCCGGTATTGAAATCAATATCTGATGAAGAAATTCAAACGTATGTTGCGCAAAAAGGAGAAGGAAGTTTGCCGTTACTACATCTACCATGTCATTCCCAAGCAGTCGAAAGAGCAGTTAAGACTGTAACGGAGGCTTCAACAAAATTAAGCAATAGAAGTGACAGAGAAGGCTTTATAAAATCCCAAATCGAGTCTCGTAGAGCTATGCCAAAATTTGATGGCAAGAAAGATTTCCGGGCTAATTAAATTAATGATAACATATCTGATCCTATTCAGTAATTATTTTTGTACCATTTATCCTTCTTTTTTAATAAATATAACGCATTATGTTGTGTTTAATTATATAAATACTCGTTTCTACGTATTTGTAAACATTGCTGAAATCACGTAATTTTTCACGACTTTTCGATATTTTGAAAACCAATCCGGAGGCAGAAGATGATGTTCAATATATTTTAGGTATGATTTAATGACATTATTTGGCACTATTTCTGCAATAAGCCCGAAAGAATCGACCACTTTTTTTTCGTCATAGAAAGTGGCCCAGCCTAATACATACCTACGAGTATAGCTACCTAAAAAAAAAAAAAAAAAACCTATTTAAAGAATAGAAAAGTTATAGGTAATTAGAGTGGTTCAACAAGTGTGTTACATGCAATCATATATTATATGGGTATTATTTTGGGATAATCTACGATATCGTCAGGCCTGCCGAACGTAAGGGTTTTTTTTTCTATCTTTTTCTAATTAACTACATAATTGAAATATCTACTTAATAAACTACTTATAGCTACCTTATGCTTATACATTATATTTACCATTATCTAAAACATTGCGATTCATAATTAAAACTATATTCGTTTGCAATGAATTCCTTTTTTTTCTAATAAGCTGTTAGGATTCCTAATTTGTTCTATTAATTATTTAATGAGCCACGTAAAAATGAATTGTTGGAATAAAATTGGACTAAGATCATGAACTAAAATTCAGTGTTTGATTTGGCCGTGATAGTGATTCTGTGATAAGTGAAAGGGGATAACGATCCAAGGGTGCTACGCAGATTAGAAGCACAAGGTTGGGAGGGCTAGGTTGAGGACACCTAACACCAGAGTTCTCAGAACAAAGTTTGGATCACCTTAGTGTATTTATTTCTGTTTGCTTCATTTTGTTTCGGGTTCAGTAGTGATTTTTTTTCGTTAGTATACTTTCACTTTTGGCTTTTTACCTTTTTTTTGTGCACGCATATTATTTAGTGTGACCAGGGATTCACGAACGGATGCAGGAAGGCGGCCATATTTACACCAGCCTTACGCAGTCTCTAAACGCAAATATCAGCGTCTATACGTTCTGTCTGAAGGTGTCTCATTTTGAAGTTGAAGTCGACGGTTCGCTCGTTCGACCTTAATAAACATCGGCAGGTTTGCCGGCTTCTGATCACTTCTTTACTGAGGCCAACAAAATGCTGGTGTTATTGCATTTGTTCTATCCCGGCGGGTCCTTTTAACGATTTCGAGGCGGGCATGCTTCTTTAACTGATTTTGTGACCGGATAAAGCCAATCCTGTTTCGATTGGATTAGCGTTCACAGGAAATTTAACACGAATTTAACTTTTTTTTTGTAATCCTTTGCCATGTTCATTTTGTTTGTGGTTTTTGCTGTCACTAAAAGAGCGCAAGACAAAACGCGTATTGTGAAACTCAATTCTACTTCAATTCAATTTCTCAATTCAGTAAGAGGCGAATGCAAGTTTCGACTCAGTTTCAATTTGATCTTGTCGCTTATAAGATCCTATCCAACGTACTCTGTGAATGTCTGAAGCCGTTCTGCAACACGCTCAACGCTACGTACCAGTGTGGCTTCCGGCCCGGCAGATCCACAATAGACCACATTTTCACACTGAAGCAAATCCTGCAAAAGACAAATGAATTTCAAGTCGAGACCCATCACCTTTTCATCGACTTCAAAGCCGCATATGATAGCATTCATCGTCAGGTGCTCTACGTGGCGATGGCCGAATTCGGGATCACGGCAAAACTGATCCAGTTGTGTAGCGTGACACTTGAAAACACGCGGTGTAATGTGCAGTTTCGAAGCAGCTCTTTCGCAAACTTGTACCGTATTTCGGCAAGGAGATGCGCTATCATGTGACTCTTTCAATCTTGTTCTGGAGAAAATAGTGCGAGGGGCAGGTGTTAACACGGAAGGCACTATCTTCAATAGATCCGTCCAGCTACTGGGATAAGCGGACGATATCGACATTATCGGCCGTTCCCAGCGTGCCGTGTTAGAGGCTTCACGGCGATTGAAGAACAAACGAAATTGGTTGGTCTTGAAGTAAATGAGGACAAGACAAAGAACATGCTATCAAGAAACAAACAAACATCTGTCCACCGCGTAGGACAAAATATCACTGTTGAGAGCAATAACTGCGAGGTAGTTAAGGAGTTCATATACCTAGGAGTAAACATCAACTCCACGAAGGACACCTTAGTAGATATCCGGTGCCGAGTGCTGGACGATAAGTAGAAATGGGGAGCTAATATTGGGTTCTTTTGAAAGAAAAACACTCCGTCGGATATTTGGTCCTGTGTGCGAGGAGGGCGAATGGATGAGAAGATACAACTGCGAACTCTATGAGCTGTGATGTGGATGTAGTCGAAAAAGCTAAATCACGTCAACTACATTGGCTCGGCCACATTGAGCGAGTGGAAAATAATACTCTAGCCAAGAGGATCTTCGAATCCCATCCCCCTGGTTCGGGAAGGCAAGGAAGACCGAACCTCCGTTTTAAAGACCAAACCATCGCGGATGCCAGAGGCCTGGTCTGGAGAACTGGAAGCAGTGTGTATGGCGTCCCAGAAGATAGAAGGCTGCAGTGTACCCAGCAGAGACTCTTCACGGGTCGAGAGCCCTATATTTAAGTAAAAGTAAGATCAATTCGATCTTTCTGTTTGCCCATGTAAATGGGATAATTGTTAAACCATCGTTTTTTGACCATCTCAAAAATTGTAAGCATATTATTATATGAAGGGGCTTCATCGGGGTAAGTGCTGGGTAAGCAGATTTGTTACTTCGTTTGTTGTTGGTCGAACTACTGTATTATTTTAAAACTGAGGAATACAATATACATTCCCTTTATCGCAAAAATCTTAATCGCACGATCAACAAACCCTAGACAACGGAAAAAGTCGCATTACACTGTAAGAGCTTCTTGAGGTGGTATAAAAAAACAACAAAACCTCACAACTCACTTTCAACTACATATAACAATCATTAAAACTGCAGCGGGTTTGTTCTCTCAAAGCAAAAGGCTGCAGCATAAAACTACCCAGGCACTATTATTGCTCCATCTAACCACACTGCATCGATTAAAGGGAGGCCCACTGTTGGCTTTATTTTCAGATGAGAGCGGATCTACAAAAAACATACAATCGCACTTTCAACCCATTAAAATCTACTGCCCTGTGCTGATTAATTCAGTTAATGGCCTGATCCTTCTCCTGGCTCTGGATAGAAATAGATTTCGAATTCAATATTCAATCGATGTTGATTCAAATTCACTGAGCATAATTATCCGTCCGTTCCACTACTGACCCATTATTTATGAAACTCTTCGCCCATGCAAGTACACAACTTTGCCATTAGGATTGCATGCGTGGGGAAAAAGTAACGCAATCCGCTAACCGCGATAGCTTCCTATGAATTGTTGGTTACGGGAAGATCCTTGGCAACTATCTACCCGTGCCGACAGTTGTGGTACCTCCAAATGAAGTCAATTCTCTGATGTTAAAATGTTCCAATCCGTCAATCAGACGAATACGCATTTGCATTCACGTTTGGCACAGCGAGGTGTGGCACACGATGGGCGGATGATGATGACGACGATGTTGGTGGTGTTCTGTTGTTGCGATAGAATCATTTAATGGACAAAGTGATTCAATGGAATAACGATTAATATTCATCAGGAGTATTATCCTTTGAAGGAATGATGGTGATTAGACCTTCTCTGGTTTATCCTTTGTGGATGACCATATTACCTTTGTGTGGTTAATTGTAACTTTTTGATTGATGTGCTGAGGCCAGACAGCTATCAAAGTTTATGCTGACACGAATGGGAGGTGACAAAATATTGAATGGAAGATTGTGTATTTTTGATATTAAAGGCGTGTATTTGTTTGTATTTGACATATTTGTGCTATTTCGTTGCCATCTTCCAATAGTTTACCAATAAAAAGTCAATTACTCTATGCAGAGATTGACGTTGCTATTGCCGTCTCAGGAAAATACGTCAACACGCTAAAGGAACTTCTTCAAAACGATCTCAGTAAGCGGACAAGTTGGGTAAGACGCTGTGGGCTGTGGGTTAACCCTCATAAAACCGAACTTGTCCTATTCTCCAGGAAATAGAAAACCTTTCATATCTACCCTCCCTCTATTATCGGTACAAGCTTAACCTTTTCCGATGAAGCTAAATTTCCTGGGTCTAATCTTCGATAGGAAGTTAAGCTGGAAACCCAATGTACAACAAAGAGTAAGAAAAGCTGCAGTAGCACTTTTCTCTTGCAAAAAGCCATCGGTAATAACTGGGGCATACAGCCCCGCATATCTCACTGGCTATACGTATCGGTAGTGAGACCGTTTCTGACATACGGGGTGGTTGTCTGGTGGACTGCTCTAGACAACGCGGTAAACCGTGATAAGCTGAGCAAGCTGCAATGCACAGCTTGTCTGTGTATCAGCGGAACACTCCGAGTGACCCCCTCCGCTGCACTGGACATCTTACTGCATCTGACACGCCTGGATATTTTCAGCAGGCAATTAGCTGCCTGTTCCGCTGTCCGCTTAAAAGCCACCTCACAGTGGATCAATACGAATATTGGCCATTCTATCATTTTGGACTCAATTGGGTCCCTACCAAGGAACATCGACTACACTATACCCCAGCTACAGTTCGAAAAGAACTTCCAAATCACTATACCCTCCAGATAATTCTGGGAGGATGCTGATTACACGGAACATAAATCGATTCACTTTTACACCGACGGATCAAAAACTAGTAATGGGGTAGGTGGGGGTGTTTTCTCAGAAAGACTAAATATAAGTCTCTCCTTCCGTCTTCCTGATCATTGTAGCGTGTTCCAGGCGAAAATCATGGCGATTAAGGAAGCCTTGTCGTGGCTAAAGAGAAACGTAATATCCGCTAAAGACATCCGCTTATTCTCGGATAGTCAAGCCGCGTTAAAGTCCCTGGAATCAGTCTCTTCAAACTCCGTCGCAGCCATAGACTGCCGTTCGTCTCTTGAGGAGATGGCAGAGCAGTTCAATATTCACCTCTTTTGGGTGCCAGGGCACAGAGACATCGCAGCGAATTGCAGGGCAGACGAACTCGCCAAAAATGGAACCGCATTACCTCTTCTACCGGAGAAAGGTTTCATAGGTATGCCTATCGCTACTTGTAAACTCATGTTCAAGCTAGCCGCAGTCGAGAGTACAAACAATCGACGGTAGCGATACGTGTCTAGCGACCAAGCATATCTGGCCAAAGCTGGACCTGCGACGCTCTCTGAGTTTGATCTCACTTGACCGACTGCACATTGGCTCTGCCATAGGTGTCATCACAGGACACTGTCTAATAGGCAAGCACGCTTCAAGGCTTGGCGTCTATTCAAATGACTTTTGCAGAAGCTGCAGGGATGAGGAGGAGCAGGAGGAAACTACACCTCATCTTTTCTGTACTTCATGTCCTGCAGTCTCCCATAAAAGAAATCTCTATTTAGCAGCCTTCTTTCTTAATGGACTGAGTGACTTAGCTAACACAGATGTTAGAAGTCTATCACACTTCATTAGAAGCTCCAAATGGTTTTAGCGAGTAGTGGTCGAAACTCCCGATCCATGTGGCATCACAATGGACCTCATTGGTTGGCTTTCAGCTAACAGCCACCTCTACCTAACCTAACCTATGCAGAGCTTTCGAGATACAATTTTTACGTTGTACGAGTAGATGTACACAAAACTCCCAGGAGCCATTGCTCTTAAGTCAGAAATATTTCTGTAACCTCAAACTACATACACACTTGGTTCACCTCTGCCCACAATTTGGAATTAAAAACACAAAACTCAACTTCCACGACTTACCTTTATTTGGTGTGCAGCATTACCCCACGATTCTCATCATTAAATTCTAAAGAAGTCATCTTCTGCTGACTCTGTCCGACCAAACACAGCAATAACTAACTGCTGCACATCATTGTTGCCATGATTATGTTTTCCTAGTAAATTCAGGTAGCATACATGACCAACGACTAGTGATCTGTGCAAATTGCATCACTGCCACGTTAAGCGAAATGCAGTAGCAATTCGGCTCCACTTGAAACTAACAGCCCAGCGATCTGAGCAAAACGGAGAGACTTTCAATTACCACAATTCATTTTATCACGGCCCACAGTAGATGTGGTTGTGCCATTGAACCAGAGATGATATGTGAGTCAGATTGAATACCGACGATAAGTCTGGCTATGAGGTGATTAAGCCAGCCCAGGTCTGGGCGTACTTCAAGTAGTCCAAACTGTCATAATATATTCGACAGAATTATGGTGTACCATGAGAAGATGTAGAAGTTAGTCGTGCCCTCAGTGGTCATGAACCTCTTGCTTAGCTGTGCACTCTAAACGATGAAGGAGAACGGTAAACATTTTCAGATTTTAATCGACTGGAGCCGGGTAAGGGCGAAGAAGCACCAACTAAACTTTAACTAACAAATAAATAACTTTAACAGATTTTTCAATAATTGAGATTTATTGGGCGAGATCACTCACAAGGGGAAGTATTTGGCCTTTGGTGGTACCGTATTATTAGCCATAAGACATTGAAGTAATTATATACATTGTATGCTGATGAATTGCAGGGTGTAATTTCATTCCAAAAGCTATGCGAAGATTGAATATTTCATATTTATCAAAATAATAGTTTTACAGTGAGATTGAATCTATACGGCTACTTCACAGTTCACAATAATTGTATGGACAATTATGGAACAAAATATGGCTCTTTCGTTCACAATTTTCTCGCAGCGTCCAATATTTCGTGTTCATCTGTTTTTTTTTCAGCTCTTTGCATTGTGTGGCATTCTTGCCATGCCTTGCCGGTGTTTGCTGTAAATATACTTTTTTATAATATCGTCGGTCAAAATATCCCGGAAAATATCCTCTGTCAAAATATCCTTTTCTTTTGTGAGTCTAACCAACAACGATACCACGTCGAGTTAATCGGTTCTCGTACAGATAAATAAGTTGTTCAGAAGGATAGATCACAATGATATTCCTTGTGTTCGAATCTCCCAGACAGCAGAGAACAGACAGCAAGTACTGACTGCTGGAATAAGTCCAGAAAGTGTCGCTTCAAACGACGATTTTTTCGTGGTCGAGGACCCACAGGAGAAAGTGGATTTGCTGGGCGCTTGTTTCGAGGCCGTGTATACGGTGAACAATCCTGTTCGCCGTAACCACGACATTGAGAATAGGGCTCTGGTGAGCCACTTCTATCTGCGCACCGAACTTGAGAATTGGCGATCTGAGAATAACGGTTTCACCGTGTTCACTGATGAAAACCATGCTAATGCAGTTGTCGCCAATGGCCGAGATGCATCGCACTTGTTCGTGTCGAAGGATAATCTTCTGTGCATCTTGGAGTCACTGAAGAATAAAAAGTCTGCGGGGATGGATGGTGTCCCAAACGTCGTATTGAGCCTCTGGAGGCTGTAGATATTTTCACCACGCTGTTTAACAATGCGCTGAATAATGCACATTATCCGGCCCATTGGAAGGTAGCTGTGGTACACCCTATCCCGGAAAAAGGTAAAGGTAGGACGAACCCTGCCAATCTCCGGTCAATTAGCTTGCTTCCGAATATTAGCAAGGTCTTTGAAAAAGTTGTCAATAAAGCCCTGTTAAAGTGGGTCGAGGACAATAAAATAATTCCGGACAACCAGTTTGGTTTCAGGGCGAGGCATGATACTATTCATGCCGCGTCGAAACTGTTTTCCGACATTCAGTGGAATAAATGCAAGAACCAATGCACGGGTGCTTGTCTGGTTGATTTTGAGAAGGCTTTCGACACCGTATGGTTAGAGGGACTTTTCTACAAGTTAACCAGGCGGGGGATGCACAAACCTTTGCTATATGTAATTTATAATATGCTTATGGGAAAGAAGTTCGTTATCAAATATGGCAACGTGACTTCGAGCAGAGTCTTTGAAATTAAAAACGGTTTACAGCAGGGGGCGGTCAATTCTCCGATCCTGTTTAACATTTACACGAGTGATCTGGTGGGTTCACTCAGACATGCTTTAGCGTATGCCGACGATTTGGTGGCATACAGGTCAGGTCCTAAAATCGAGGTCATTAACATTCTTTTGCAGCGTGACTTCGATCAAATTAAGCGATATTGCGCTGACTGGAAGTTGAAAATAAACTTTCAGAAGACGGAAACAATCTTGTTCAGAACACCATTGGCTGGGGCCTCTAGGGATACCAGAAAAAACTGGAAGAAATTGGCCATTGTTGGACCAAATGGGCAGCCATTGGCGGTGAGAAGCGCAGTTAGATATCTAGGTATCTGGCTTGACCAGTATCTATATTTCGATAGACATATAGCTGCTTGTCTTGCTGGGGCCAAGAAGGCTTATGCTCTGACAAGGAGACTGTTTCATAGCAGTCAACTTGACTCTAGAGTGAAGGTCATTTGCTACGTGGCCCTTATAAGGCCGATCATCGCTTATGGTTGTCCATTGTGGTTTAATATATCGCCTAGTTATATGGAAAAGATTCGGATTTTGACCACTTGTTGCGCAAGGCAACGAGTGTTCAGAATCCTAATTATAGTTAGAATATGTTAGGTAGTTTAAGTAAGTAGAATAGGTAGTTGGTAATTTGTTTTATATAAAAATATAAAATTTAAATAATGATGCCGAGATTTATTTAATTTTCTCGAGGAACACATATGTAAGATTAGTTCGTAAAATAGTTTTTAGGCCGAAAGGCAATAATTATAAGATATAGTTAAGTTTAGGGTGTCCGCATAAGGATCAATATTCTAGAATAAGTATCCTGTTAATTTTAAGTTAGATTTAACCATTTTTGTCTAGTATGTAAGTTGATATAAGCTAATAATTAATAAAAATGTATTTAAAAGTAAAAAGTAATCGGTTCTCGTCAGATCACCGTAATTAAACGACGTTGGGCTCGGTTAGTACGTAGATGGGGGACCGTTTGAGAACAACCGCCTGTCGTTGGCCAGTCCCATCTACAGAGTTGAGGTAGATAATATACGTGGTATCTCAATGGACCTAAATTAGTCTTCGTATTTGGGGTTTGTTGACCTATATCTCGCGGTTATTTTTTTATTTTATAATTTTAAATAACTATCTACCTACCATTCAAATGGTTTTTTCAACACCAATTTTCTCAAAAATGGTTTTAAAGATTTTGATAATTTTTAAAAAAATAAATAACTGAGGTTCGCGTAAAAAAAATACATACGAGTACCTACTCATGTTTTTGAGAAAATAGACGAATAATAGTATTTTACCCTGAAAACCCCTTAATAAATGAACTCAGTACTATTCACTTAAGGCCAGACTAAACTAGATTCAACATACTTTTGTTAACCCTCTTATATATACAATGTATACACATATATCGTTTACACTTTTCGTCTTATTATTGTTAATTCTCTGTACAATAAGAGTTTGTTTATCTGTTTGTTGTATGAATTTATTTATTAATTTGTTACTTATTTATTCCTTTGGCTATTTATTTATTTGTTTATCTTTTATTTGTCTATTTATTTATTTTATTATTTATTTATTTATTTATATATTTATTTAATTATTTATCTATTTAATTAAACTATTTATTAATTTATTTATTTATATAATGTTTTATTAAATTATATATTTATTTATTAATTTATTTATTTATATAATTATTTATTAATTTATTTATTTATTTATTTATTTACAACTTAATTTTTTTAAATTTTTTTTATTATCATTTTTTTTTTGTTTTTACATAAATGAAGGGTTGTTGTTTCCCTTTGGTAACATTTTGATTGTTCAACCTTATAATTTATAAATAAATTTATTTCAGTTGAAAGATATATTTATTACATATCACATCTCTGAACTGTAAATTGTGTGGTGGCATACCATTGTAATATTTAAGAACGAAATAAAAAAAAATCTATCTATCTATAGTATTTTACAAAAATGCTTATAGGTACATCACAAACAGGTCTAGTTATTTCTCAGAAAATTCACACACCGACGAATACTGCGATTGGAAAAAAATGTGTATTAACATTTTTAAATTATTTTTTATAAATATAACGGTTTTAGGAATTTTTGAAAATTTCACTTTTTTTTAATAAAAAAGCGGGTGTAACGATTTTGATAAGTTTTGATGTTTTTAATACTTGCGTTGATTATAAGAATATGGATTAATTAGTTTTTCTCAAAAGAATCGATTTCAGGTAATTTTAAACAAATTTGGTAAATTATCTGATACAAATATTAAGATGTAATCTGCATACTCAGATTTTCTAAAAAAATTATTAATTTTTTATGATTTTTGTTAATTAATAAATTAATTTATTTGAAAGTGTTATAATATTGTAAATTTATTTAATATATATTGTACCATAAGTACTAAAAGAGACCTAGAAACCTTCGTTGAAAAACATTAGCAGAATTGAAAAAGTTCAAAAAAACTTCTTGCGCTTTGTTTTACGCCGATAATGTCCACTATTCTTACCGTTCTAAATGTTTACTGTTTTGTTTCGTTTCCCTCGAAGTTTGCCGTAAATTGCACTGCGTTATGTTCGTTAGAGATTTAATCTGTTCTTCTATTGATTATGATAACTTACTTTCCTTAATTCGTATTTATGCCCCTCACAGGGTTCATTTTCAACTGTGAAGGGAGAACTGTTTTTGCTTCCTTGACCAGCCTCGGACGAGTTAACACGAGTCGATAAGTACCCGAGTTACATCACCTAAACTAGAAAAACTAGATAAAGCTTATCCTAACGTAATTGAAAAGTAATACTTAAACTTAAACTATAAAATAACTAAAAGTAAAGAAGTTTTATTACGTTAAAAATCACATTTGCTTTTTAAATAAATAAATTTAACTCCGAGAACAAAAAAAAATAAGTCCGAAGAAAACCAAATTATTGGTCAACGCAAATAAATTACGACCACCCTGCAGACCATTACCAAGGAATTGATCAAACGGGAGAATTCCTGGTATTTGTTTCAATTACTCCAAAGAAGCCCCAGCAGAGGAAAAAAAAAATATATATATATCGATCACCGGCATTTCTGCCCAGAGAGCAGCATCCAGCGCATACAATCATACCTGCACGAGACAACTCCGATGGCATTGAGATTCAGGTATACCGTTCCACTGATTAGTGCAAATCTCCCACGTTGCTTATCAATGACGATTGAGACGTCAGTACTCGCTGCAGACTCAAAACGTCCGTTTCAATTTTAACGGCTCCGTAGTGAGTTTTTTTTCCATATGGTGTACCTACCTACATATTATATCTGTTTCATTATTATAATCGTATCAAAAAGAAAAAAAAATCGAATATACCTAATTAGTTAATTTTACCTTTAAATTTTATATCTACTTATACCTTGTGTTAATTTTTCTAACTCATTTATCTTAAAAAGTAATTTGCATTGTGTGAAATTGATTGGCAAACAAATAAAGTTACTACGAGTATAGTTACCTAAAAGAAAAAAAAAACCGTATTTAAAGAATAGCAAAGTTATAGGTAATTAGAGTGGTTCAACAAGTGTGTTACATGCAATCATATATTATATGGGTATCATTTTGGGATAATCTACGACATCGTCAGGCCTGCCGAAAGTAAGGGTTTTTTTTTCTATCTTTTTCTAATTAACTACATAATTGAAATATCTACTTATTAAACTACTTATGCTTATACATTATATTTACCATTATCTAAAACATTGCGATTCATAATTAAAACTATATTCGTTTGCAATGAATTCCTTTTTTTTCTAATAAGCTGTTAGGATTCCTAATTTGTTCTATTAATTATTTAATGAGCCACGTAAAAATGAATTTGTTGGAATAAAATTGGACTAAGATCATGAACTAAAATTCAGTGTTTGATTTGGCCGTGATAGTGATTCTGTGATAAGTGAAAGGGGATAACGATCCAAGGGTGCTACGCAGATTAGAAGCACAAGGTTGGGAGGGCTAGGTTGACGACACCTAACACCAGAGTTCTCAGAACAAAGTTTGGATGACCTTAGTGTATTTATTTCTGTTTGCTTCATTTTGTTTCGGGTTCAGTAGTGATTTTTTTTCGTTAGTATACTTTCACTTTTGGCTTTTTACCTTTTTTTTGTGCACGCATATTATTTAGTGTGACCAGGGATTCACGAACGGAGGCAAGAACCCCCCCCCCCCCCCCCATAACGACGAGCTAGTTCCAGAGCATCGCTAGGCGTGCACCCCGCTTCCTTTTAGTATCCCCTCTTACCAAAGTGGTAATTACACTGTACATTTTAGATTAATACATTGAAATTGAAATTGAAAGCTTGGCGAAAAACAGACTTCATTTTATTACGAGAGGTCTACTGTTACCAATCTGACTTATTTCACAGCGTATGTAACTAAAGCTATTGAAGACAAATTCCAAGTCGATGCAATTTGCACTGACTTAAGTAAGGCCTTTGATGCTGTGAACCACTAATCATTACTTAAACATAGGGGCTGGCTACAGTCCGCTTGGGCGAACTGTTGGATACCCTATTATTATTCCTATCCCTCATAAGTGGGCGTGTCAAAAGTCTAAGTATGGTTGAATTGTTAAGAACGCTCTACATATTCTGTTATATAACATTTAAAAGATTTTATCAAACAAAAACGAAGCTTTTGTAAAAAAAACGTTCGCTAGCTCAAACTTTGGTTTTTCAATAAAATTATTTTATTTAATTGTGGGCGTGTCAGTAAGCGGATTTAAAAAAAAGTAACACATGAGCATAGAGGACCCCCTAGAGAGTATATATTATAAATTTCAGCTCCCTAGCTCAAACTTTGTATTTCAAAAAAAGTTTTTTTTTAAATTGTGGGCGTGTCAGTAGGCGGATTTTGAAAATATTTACACATGAGCTTAAAGGACCCCTATAGAGTATATATTATAAATTTCAGCTCCCTAGCTCAAATTTTGGTTTTTCAATAAAATTGTTTTATTTTTTTGTGGGCCAGTGGCCGGATTTTGAAAATTTTATATCGCGAGCAGTTTTAGGAGTCATAGATCATATATAAAAAATGTCAGCTTTCTAGCTCAAAATTCGTTTTTTTCCAAAATTTTGGGCGGATTTCAAAAATTCGTAAACTTGATTATTGCGGGAGAGTATATGGTTAAAATTTCAGCTCTCTATGCCCAGTTTAAAGGCCTAATTTTTGCCGACGGACGGACGGACGGACGGACATGGCTAGATCGACATCGCTATCGATGCTGATCATAAATATAGTAACTTTTAGGGGTCTACGGGCAATTTTAAGGTATGTTACAAACTATGCGTCAAAATTAATATACCCTTAGAATAGGGTATAAAAAGCTTCAAATATTCGGTTTCCATTCCCAATTGCTTGATTGGCTCTCATTCTCATCGTATCTAATTGATAGAACGCAAATAGTTCAGATTGGTAATAAGTGTTCCAAGCCATAAAAGTGTATATCTGGCGTTCCTCAAGGTAGCCATCTGGCCCACTCCTGTTCATTATTTTTATTGATGATATTCTAACAGTGTTTAAACATTGCGATGTCTGTTATATGCAGATGATCTCAAGCTGTTTTCAAAAATCAAATGTTTAGAATATTGTCATCTGATTCAATGATTTGCGGGTGGCAACAGTGCAGTAGTAGTGTATTCGCTTACTGATTGAAAGGTCGTGTGTTCAAAACCCGGCCAAGTTCATTGCTTTTCGTCGAATACATGAAAACTAGATCTCCCCAAGCAATTTAGACACCACCCGTGGAGAAAAACCCTACAACTGCACCCAAACACTTCTTTCCTATCTCTCTATTCCTTCTAATAGTAAGTAGCGCCGAAAAGCATGCAATGAAATACGATATTTTTAGATGCCTGTTCTTCAATCGCCGTTAAAGCTTCTATCACGGAGCGCTGACGTCCGCATAACCCAGCAGCTGAACGGACCTGTTGAAGATATTGCCTTTGTAGATACATTATTATTAAATAAATAAAAAGAAACGGCACATTAGAAAAAACACTTTATTTCAAAAACAAATTTTAAAGAAAAATAATATTAATGCTTAAAAAATTATTGTCGTTCGCAGTGGCTCAGTGGTTCGTGCGTTAGACTACCAATCGAAAGGTTCGCGGTTCAAATCCCGCCGAGGTCAATTAACATCTAGACATACATCGAAGAGAGAGAAGTTTCTCAAATCTGCCTTTCGCATTCGGATTTAAATTGTAGGTCCCTTCCACTTTGTACAAGCAATTTGCAGGTGGCAATGGTGCGATGGTAGTGTATTCACTAAGTGAATGGCAGGTCGTGTGTTCGAATCCCGACCAGGGCCATGATTTTTATAAATTGAATACACATAACAAAAACAGATCTCCCTAAAGCAATTTAGGCGCCACCTGTTGAGAAAAACATCCCATCGCACCAAACTTCTTTCCTATCCTTCTATTCTTTCATACAGTAAGTAGCACCCAGAAATAGGCAATGAATCATTTGCTGGCAGCTACTTACAGAAACAAACAAAAATGCCTGCGCTGTGGTTTCCACTATAAGGGTACTGTGTACTACAGAAAGAAGAAATCCCTTTAGCGCACGCAAATTATAAAAAAAAAA
The DNA here is from genome assembly GCA_949715645.1 of Portevinia maculata. Classification (NCBI taxonomy): domain Eukaryota; kingdom Metazoa; phylum Arthropoda; class Insecta; order Diptera; family Syrphidae; genus Portevinia; species Portevinia maculata. The sequence goes on along the minus strand of OX454527.1, from coordinate 189,668,043 downwards.
AAAAAAAAAAAAAAAAAAATGTTTGCAGAAGCTAAAGGCCCGGTATGAGCATTGTCAGATTTTCAAAATATTTTTTTTTTATAAAGTCTTAACTTATATAGCATTTTCTGAAATTTTCTAAAACTTCACTTTTCTCAAAATCGGCTTTAACGAATTTTGTCTGTTTTGGCGTTTTAAATACGTGAGTGAAGGTAAGAAGCTGGAATACTCAGTTTTTACCTAAAGACAACACAGATATTCACCAGGTGCAATTGAAAGTGGAAATACAAATATTTTTTTACAAACTGCATTTTTAAATGCAATTAATCAAATAATGGTACGAGTATCTTCAGTACCTTGTATGGATTCTTTTTTTTCTGAGTTTACGAGAAAAGAAAATTTCTGACGAGAAAATTCGATTCACTTCTTATAAAAGGCAGACATTTTTCGTACGATCCAGTTTTGTAATTTGTTTATTTCCCCCAAGAAAATATGAATTTGCATTACCTGCTAACGTTCCACCAAAACATTTAAGTTTTTCATGTGAGTTCGTTGAATAACAATGTTAACAATTTACGTCATACGAGGGCGGGTCAATAAGTCCGTGACTTTTGGAATAAAACACAGATTTTTTGATAAATTTTTTTTTTATTTTTCAACGTAGTCTCCCTTGAGCTCTATAAACTTTGTCCACCGCTTCTCCAATTTTTTTATCCCTTCCAAAAAAAATGATTTGTCGAGGTCCTCAAAATAGGCCTTTATTTGCGAGATGACTTCATCATTGGAGTCAAATCTTTTTCCACCAAGCCATTTCTTCAGGTTTGGGAACAAGAAGTAGTCGCTTGGAGCCAAATCTGGAGAATAGGGTGGATGAGGGAGCAATTCATAGCCAAATTCATGGTTTTTTGCAATGGCAACTGCACATGTGTGCACCCTTGCATTGTCTTGGTGGAAAAGAACTTTTTTCTTGGCCAAATGAGGTCGGTTTTTTTTCAAATCGTCATTGAATCGGTCCAATAAGTTGGCATAATATTCCCCATTGATTGTTCTTCCCTTTTGAAGGTAGTCAATGTGGATTATCCCGCGTGCATCCCAAAAAACAGTCGCCATAACTTTATTGGCTGACAAACCCACCTTGGCCTTCTTTGGCGCCGATTCACCCTTAGAAACCCACTGTTTTGACTGTTGTTTGGTCTCTGGTGTTTTGTGATGGATCCATGTTTCGTCCACGGTTACAAAACGGCGCAAAAACTCCTCCATATTGCGATTAAACAACGCCAAACCTTCCTGTGAAGTTGTTACACGATTGCGTTTGTGGTCGACTGTGAGCAAACGCGGCACCCATCTTGCGGAAAGCTTTCTCATGCCCAAGTGATCATTCAAAATTGAAACCACTGAGCCATGCGAGATCCCTACGGCTTCCACAATCTCTCGAACTTTCAATCTTCGGTCGGCCAACACCATATCGTGAATTTTTTCGATTGTTTCGGGTGTAGAGACCTCAACTGGGCGTCCAGGACGTTCGGCATCTTCAGTGCTTGTACGGCCACAACGAAATTCAGTAAACCACTTTTTTACCATTGAAATCGATGGTGCAGAGTCCCCATAGTATTTTTCAAGCTTAGCCTTGGTCTCGGTAATGGTTTTTTTTCGCAAGAAATAATGCTTAATAAGCACACGAAATTCACTTTTTTCCATTTTCTCCTCAAATTAGTGAGTAGTCTGATAAAAATAGCTGTCAAACACAAACTAACTGACGCAGCAAGTTTAAATTTTGACAGGAGTCAACTGACAGATGCCTGTTGACAGGAGCAGTGTTGCCGTTTCAGTAAAGATGTCAGAAATTCAAAAAGTCACGGACTTATTGAGCCGCCCTCGTATAACAACATCTGTATTCGTTAGCTTAACGTAAAAAGTGTTATCATAAACCAAGCCGATGGGCATTAAACTGTTGGAATTCATCATTATATTATAGCGAAACCTAATACAAGGTGGCGCAAAAGTAATCCTCCTATCAGAAAATGCTATAAATTTTGCGATTGGCCCCTAATGTCAGTTCTGTTTTGACATTTGTGTAGTAAACACATGCGAAATACACGTTAATAAACAATGTTATGCTACACTGCTCCAGAACGCGGAATATTGGTGACTATTTATTTGAGCAATAATCGGTCGGTGACTTTGGCACAACGTGAATTAGTCGCAGATTTCCTACCCGTCCAACGCCTACTGGTGAAACACTGCGACGTTTAGCCGCTCGCCTCGAAGAGACTGGCACAACACGAGATGCTGCCAGGCGTGGCAGACCCCGGAGTAGCCGTTCTGCAGAGAATATTTCTGCTGTAGCCGAAGATGTCATGGAAGCGCCGTCGACATCGACCAGACGACGTGCCACGTAAATGGGTATCAGTCGACGGTCTTTACAGCGAATTTTGGTACAAGATTTGAAGATGTTCCCGTACAAAGTCCAGACGGTGCATCAGCTGTTAGCTGCTGACCGCCAATCGCGTCTAACATACGCTCAAGCCATCCTTAATCACCACCAAGAGGAAGATGATTTTTCATCAAAAATAATCATGAGTGATGAGGCCCATTTCCATCTTAGCGGGTACGTAAATAAGCAAAATTTACGCTTCTGGGGCACGGAAAATCCGCGTGTAACCCACGAAGAGCCATTACACCCGCTCAAAGTCACTGTATGGTGTGCTGTTTTCGATGGAGGACTCATCGGAACTTTTTTCTTCGAAGACGTCGCGGGCCAAACGGTTACTGTGAATGGTGAGCGCTACAGAGCAATGATCAACGAGTTCTTTTTGCCGCAACTTGATGAATTGGGATTGGAAAACATGTGGTTCCAACAGGACGGTGCAACGGCACCACTGCACGTGCCACAACCGATATGCTGAAGGATGAATTTCCCGGGCGCCTAATCTCCCGTTTTGGCGATTTGCACTGGCCAGCCAGATCGCCTGATTTGACCGCTCCAGACTTCTTTTTGTGGGGCTTTTTGAAGTCGCGGGTTTATGTCAACAAGCCTCAGATTCTTGCAGCTCTTAAAGACAATATCCGTCAACAATGTGAGGACCTATCGCCGGAAGTTTTGGCCAAAGTGATGGAAAATGCCATAAAAAGGGCTCAAATGACAATCAACTGTGGCGGCGGCCATTTACATGACATCATATTCTTGACTTGATGTAAACAAAATTAAAAGACCAAATAAAAATAATCCACAAGAAGAATCAAAGTTTTTCATTTTTTTTTTAAATTACAGCCAAAAAACATCGGAAGAGTATTTTTGCGCCACCTTGTACCTAGAATAAAAAATATCCATCATTTTCTGGAACAGTTTTCCATTGGCGGACATAAAATAAATCCATGTTCTATTAATTCAATTTAAATGAATTCAATATGAAGGGAGGAAAGGAAATTCACAAGATAACGACCAAATTTATGAATGTAGTTCATCCCTCAGCGCGTATTTTAAAGATCATCTGGGTGCAGTTAGTGTCGCTGTATCACATTGGCTTACTTTGGTTTGACATCACTTAACCAAGTGCCCACCTGAGACTGTGTGACGCCTTTATTTGCTCACAATTTCAGATTTAATATTCACAGCGCAACTTTTCTTTGGGTTGCGTATTGTTTTTTCTTTTTTTTCTAGGTGAGTAAAATACGAGTACCTACAGTATACTCAATTCATGTGATATTATGGAAATTTAATGTGGTTACAAAATGAGCAATAAAAAGTCACAACAATAAATTAAATTCAGCAAGGACACTTTTCTTGGAAATCCCACAATCAACGCTCGCTTCAATGTCAATCAATTTTGTTCACGCAAAGTGCAATCGAATGGAGTGGTTTAATAGTGGCCTTTTGTGTTAAATGCGTCGAAGGGACCGCGCCTTGATTTTGATTAATGGCACCTTTTTTCTCGTTAAATTAAATAAGGAGAAGTGTTAATAAAATTAAAAACAATTTGTAAATGCAAAAGCGATAAAGGAAAAGATGATCGTAGTCCGGTGAAATATAACATTGTGTTTTTTTCTCTCAGGGCCTGAAAGCTTGGATATGATAGATAGGTACGTGTTATGCAGTTCAGGGTGCTGCGACCTTATCTAGCTTTTTTTTTTGGAAACGTAATAAAACCCGTTATATGTATTGGAATCTTTTTTTAATAATGGTGCAACTTATCTAAAGTTTTGGTGTACAGAGTTTTGAAAATCGTGTCAAATAGGTGACGCGCTCGCTCCCCCTTGTTCATACACTGAATAAGCCGATTTCTGGCGTTCGCCATTCATGACCGAACAGAATAGCGGCGGGTATGTCGCAATTTCTGCCCAAGTGTTGGCCTTCAGGTCTTGTAGGTCCTCGGACGGTTGACATAACCGAGACAATTCTAAAAAAAAAACAATTGCGTCTTTTGGAACGTTTTCGATAAGTGTCACACACGCGTTCCTCCGCGAATTGAAGTCACGTTCGTAGAGTTAATGCACTTTTGTAGAGTTTCTGCACTTTCATAGATTTCCTGCTTGAAGAATTAGCCTCACTGAATGATCGGAAAGTGCAAGGGCAGAGGCATGTTTGCGCGCAGAACGCCATGAGGATTGCAAGATTAAAGCTCTCACTGCCCCAATGTTCTCAGTTTATTTGACGGGTCGAAGGACTCCAGTCTTCGTCGTCTCATACTCGAGGTTTCTCTGAACGTAGTGACCCATGTAAGAATTGATTTCCCGTCCGGGACAGGGCAAACGGGGCTACATTGAAGTGTTTTCGGAAGACGCGCTGGGTTGCGATCACAGAACACCCATTCGGAAAGAATGCCTCCACGGCAAACGCATGCTCTTCGCTATTCCAACGCATAATGGCGACTGACGTTTAAGGAAAGAAATGTTTTGAGCCACGCCTATCGATGAGACCACTCCCGCCCCCTAGGACCCCTACAGCCTGAATAGCGCGTAGGCGTATTTCAAAAAAGAAGTTGTGGTAGAAACAGATCAACACTTCAACTAATACTTCTACTTTGACAGGAGCGAACACATTGAAAAGTGCAGCTTCGAGAGCGAAACAAAAAATTGTTGGCAACGAAAGAGAAAATTATGTCAAAATACAAGCAAGAGAGATAATTTGCTCAAAATACAAGCATTTGCATGTTGGGAAAACTGAAAACAGATTTGCATTTCAACTTTGAATTTAGGATTCAGGTCTAACGTTGAAGTTGATGTGGAGGTTGAGGTGTTAATGTGCGGCGTGGTTGTCAAAGTTGAAGTCGTGGTTGAAGTGTTGATTTGTTTCTATCGTTATGTTGCCGCACTCTATATATTTGAAACTTACATGGATCTGGCAATGAATATGCTTTTTACTATAGTCCTGTCGTACACCGCGTCTCAGTTCTTTATATCAAATCTTTTATTTTGAGCATTAGCGCAGAGGTTAGTGTGTTGGACTTCTAATCTAAAGGTCTCCGGTTCAAATCCCGCCCGACCCAAATGACATCTAAACATTTTCCACTGCTCCACCTCTTGCGAACGTCTGACAAATTTGCCGATCTGACTCGGCTTTAAATTTAGGTCACTTCCACTTTGCACAAGCACCTTGTTGGAGAAGCTAGGTTTTTGGACCTGCATGGGTCGTTAATGCCTAATATTTATTTATTTTTCTTTCCAAATTTGGGTACTAAGGAGAAACAAAATTAAGACATTTATTGAAGGTGATATTTGGAATAAGTTTCAGGAAGATTGTTAAATCCAGGTCATAAAATCGGAGCTTCTTTTAGTCTCTCATTCAAGTCTATATTCAAACATATTAAAAGCCGCGAACTGTTGGATACCCTATTTATATTCCCATCTCCCAAAGTTAGGTATAAAGTCCTTGCCCATTTCGGATCATTTTCCGTTTCTTACAAAATAACAACGCTGAAAATATTGTCAAAACGCCTCCAAAAGTCGACGTAGCAAAACACTTTGTCTCCAACCAATATTAAGGCATGTTACTAATTATGAGTCAAAATAAATATTACCCTTAGAAAAGGGTTATAAATCGGTCAAGTAAATAAATAAATCGTGGGCGTAGTGGCGCAGAGGTTAGTGTGTTGGGTGCAGTGAAATAGCTTCACGGACAATAACCTCACATGGGCAATAACTTCAACTGATGGTGAGCAATATCTTCACTTTCTTGTGGGAAATAAATTCTCTTAAAATTTAATGATAATTCAAGAACGGTACCTCGCACCTACTCCAAATCAAACAGTGACCCCAAGAAGTGGGTTGGGGCGGGGGGGGGGGGGGGGGGGGGCAGCAGGCCCCCCCATAGGTATTGAACTGTTTATGGAATCTACTTGCGATTTCGCAACTTATCCCATAAACAGTGGGGCCATGCTGCACCCCTGCAACCTCCCGCTTGGGATCACTGTTTGATTTGGAGTTGGTGCAAGGGTCTTTAGTTATAATAGACAAATTCTCAAATTATAGGTGGGAAACAACTTCACAAAATTTACGAAAGTGAAGTTATTGCCTACTCGAGGTGAAGTTATTGCCCGTGAAGTTATTTCCCTGCACAAGTGTGTTGAACTACTGATCTTAAGGTCTCAGGTTCAAATCTCGCCTGGGCTTATGAAGACATAAACGTTTTTTTCCACTGCCCCAAATCTTGTGAACAAGCAAATGGTTGGAGAACCTAGGTTTAAGGCTCTGTATTGGAAAAGATCCATAAACTTTAAAAATAAACAGTTCAAGACATTTTTGTCAATTGTTTCGTCAATGAGATACCTATGCCAAAAGAAATTTATTGGCATGAAGAGAACAACTTAACGTAAAGAGTTACAGCCGCCGATAGGCAAAACGATTCGATGATCACATGAACACCGACCTCCAAAATATGACAATTTATTACAAAACACGTTTGAACAAGGCTGCAACGCCTCAGAACCGCCACACCTCCCTCAATTCAAATCTATCAGTGGGCAAATCAGACTTTAAACCGGAGCGAAATCCAGCTAGCAACTGTTTTGTGGGCAATGAAAGGAAAATTACACAATCATATTATCCAAAACATCAAAACAAAATTTTAAAAGGGGACTTCGACTGTTCCTCAGATTTAAATTGATACGCTGGTCATCATTAACCCTAATGAGACCATGCATCTTCTTGCTGTTACGCTGAACTCGGGCGTAGCTTTTCAAAGTCTGCTTCCGCAAAATTAAGTACCTAACCTTTTCAGACCAAAGTGGCACTTTTCCTCGAAAGAGTCCTCCTCCCTTATAAAGCACAGCTTCCAAACAAATACATTCACCTCATTGTTAATTCAGTCATCGAAGATGTGTCGCTGAATGATAAGTAAAAGCAAAGCTTGGTCAAAGTGCGGCTCAAATAAATGAGATGAAGAAGCTCACATAAAATTGGATTGCAGGTTTTTGGGATGTATTCGAACTGGAATCATAATTTGATTTCAAAATAAGTTTTATCAAAATCCCCTAAGCATACCGAGTGGAATCTAGTTCCAATGTTCCACCTCTTGCGTATAATAAATGATGTCAAACGATACTCGTTGTTGTCCCTAAATAACATTATTACTGAGCCGTTTGCTAAAAATATCAGAATGCATATAAATTTTATCTTTTAATAAATTAATTTATCTGCAACTTTAGATACTGTTGTATCCCTTGATTCCAAAACGTCTTAGATACGTTTACTTCCCACTTTTGAGATGTACATATATCTCAGAAGCATGCCAACTCCAACTTATGTAATATAAACCAATTGACAAACCATTAGTCGACCTCATTGTAAAGACATTCATTTGGTTTGTTATTTACTTTCCAATCTTAATATCGAATTATGAATCGTACTCATGCAATCTGCAATGGGCAACATTGTACCACATTGTTGTCAACACGCTAACAAGCATTTCCCTTATGCCAAAGCCAAACCAACTACGCCGACGGAGGGATTTTAATTGATTTTATCGCCTTCGCACTGGTTTTAGAGACAAGAAAAAGCTGGCTTAAGATAGGTACATACATATCTCAGATTTCAATTACTGTCCACCTTAATCGGTGGTCTATAGCCACAGGCAAGACCAACCTCTACAAATACAAACTAAGTGCACCTCGTGATTATACTTTAGATGTTTAGATGTGATGCTGCATGCTTGAATGGTCTTTGGGCCTTGGGCTTTGTCCAATACACGGCAAGAAATGTTGCATTGTGCACACATAGGAAGACAACATGAACATCGCATCCAAAGCACACTGACCCTGACCCTTAAAGTTTCAATTGAATTCGAATTAGTTTTCTTCTTCTCATATCCTGGTAATCAACGTATCGCACACTGAACGTGGATAAATAAAAGAGGTAAGAATTCAATTTCAAATGACTGTTGCGGCGCAGTTAACATGGTTGTGATTGGATACACAATACGAGTAGTAATGTCTTATTTGAGAGATGTGCCATGTGTACAATTAAGTGATGACAGTCTGTTTGACAGGAAAGTGAATTTGGAGGTGATAACATTTTTGTAATAATTATATTTCATAAAAAACCATGGGTCTTGTTTCCCTTGCTTTTACCAGGAAAAGAGGAGCCTGCGCTATTAAGACATTCCAGCCAGCAAATTTGAGAAGCTTGTCATTATAAGAGATGAATTGGCAAACAACTTGTTGGTGTTCCTGATGAGATTTAAACTTTGAACTTTAGTCGAATGGGCTTAGGACTGAGCCACTGTGTTTACATTAAACATTGTTTGTGACACCAGTACCAAGGAACCCAAGTAACAGTTTGAATTTAAAAAGGCGTTATAGAGGCTATTTCGCCCTCCTGCAATATTGACTGCGTAAGGTCTCGTCGAAAAACATGTTGGCATACTTTAACGAAGCTACAGAGCTTAAATAATAATTTCTATTGCAAGTCTAATTGGCTTAGCTCATTAGAAACTTCAAGAGCTTATTTCAGAATCTCCTCATGCTCCGTTTGCACTCTTCTTTGATATGTTCCAGATCGTTTCAACTTTTTCCATAAACTTACCTTTTTTTTAAAGGAAAAATATTTAATATGTTTTTAGAGCTCAAATAGACGCGACACATTTCCTATGTGTATTTTAGATGACAGATACAACTATTTTGTTTAAAATAGCAATGCGGCTTCGATATACATAACAATATAGTATTATGCTTATACCAAGCTTTCATTCGTTAGCTACTAATTTGATGGACCAGTAATGGGGAGTTATTGCTTCTTAACAACCTTCAATCGGAGCTGTAGACTTTAGGAATGACAATAGGTGGCAATGGTGCGATGGTAGTGTATTCACTAAAGTGATTGGCAGGTCGTGCGTTCGAATCCCGACCAGCGCCATGATTTTTATAAATTGAATACACACAACAAAAACTGATCTCCCTAAAGCAATTTAGGCGCCACCTGTTGAGAAAAAAAAATCCCATCGCACCAAACTTCTTTCCTAAATCCTTCTATTCTTTCAGTAAGTAGCACCCAAAAATAGGCAATGAATTGCTGGGAGCTACTTGCGCAACAAACTAAATGCCTGCGCTGTGGTTTTACCATTATAAGGCGCATATATAAGCGCACGCAAATTGTAAAAAAAAAAAAAAAAAATCGAACCTTCGGGTGGCAAGCGCTTCATAGTTTTTTTTGACACAGCTTCGAACCTTTCACATGATCGACGTAAATGACTTACACATTATTCGTTAGCAAAATGTTGGAAATCCGGTTGAAATTGTATCGGCATTAAACATATAAGACCTCTATAAAGCCTGTTAGTCTACTTTCCAAAGAAGTTATTTCCGAAACCATTGCCCGAAAAAATTCTCTAGTCCAGCGTAAAAGTTGTATCGAAAGTTTGTCCACAGATTATTGTTTTTCGAAAATTATTATATTTCCTGAAATAAATCTCGTTATCCCAAAAGGCTACGAGCAGCAGTCAGTTATTAACCCGCATACAGAAACGCCGGGATTTGAACGGAGCTCGCGGTCCGATAGCAATGCCTCATCTCCATAGCTGCTCGTCAATGGATTACCAGTATTTTTCCTTTCGCTAGTAACTATTCCACAGGTTTATAGAACGCGCTACCAACCCAAGAAGCCCACAATACAACCAGGTGAACGTTTTCCAGACCATGCGTTCCGACATGCCCGATGTCTTGATCTTTAGAAGTAGCATGCTTGTCTTGGACCTGGGAGCCTAACTAACCTAAACCAGACTTACTAAGGAGCCTAGGATCTAGATGGATGGAATATAATAGTCGGCGTGTTTTACCTTTTTGGACTATATCGGCAGCAGCTCATATAGAGTTCGCAGTAGTGTCGATTTTTATCGTGATTTGAAAAGCTGCCGCATTGCACATCGATGTTAAGTTCCTCGAAGTTGGTGCTTTCCAAAGATAGTCAGATGCTGGTTTGTTTGATGGTAGTATATACATACTTGGTTTTGTTCTCGTTGACTTCAAGACAATCTGAATTTCTTCAATCGCCATGAAAGTTTAGTCAGAGCTAGAAACTGTCAAATTGCACATTGTAGCCTGTATTTTCGGAGTCATGCGACATAGCTAAATCAGTTGTGCCGAACTCAGAATTCGGCAATGTAGGTCCTGGTGTGGAATTCTACCATAAGCGGTTGTAAAGTCTATAAAAGGAAGTCGTTTCTCCATGATTATTTCAAAAATCTCTATTCGTTCAGTATAAGGTTTGTAGTTGACTTACACCTACAACGATCACTGATCGTGCTTAAAAAAACTTTGGTGGATGCAGACCAGATTAATATTGCATTAAAAACTTTTTCATTATATATATAAAAAAACATGGCTTTAAAAGCTTTTCACGAATTGAAACGGGTTGAATCGTTTATTTAGAGCTCCTTAGCCTTTTTATTGTCATATTATGGAAAAGCATTGTGCGTTTTGGGGGGGTGTCAAACGCTTCTACGGGAAGCTGACTGTAGCTTTAAATGCTTGTTTTTCTATCAGATAATATTTCAGTTAGCTATGCACTTCGAGCATACATAATAAATAATGTCGTTAATTTAACCAAATCGTTGCTGCAATTGGTTTCATCCTTCATATATAAATTAGTTGCAGAAGTGCCTACAGTAATACAACCGTCGATGTACATAGATATAGTTGCTTACTCACTTACCTATCGGTATCCGCGATGACTTGGTCTTTAAAACGGCTGTTTGGTCTTCCTAGCAATCTCGAACCTAGGGGCTGGGAGTTAAAGATCCTGTTAGCTGGAGCTCTTTTAATCACAAGTTTTATATGACCGCGTCAATGTAGTCGACGTGCTTAACCCTAGAAAGATAATAATATTTTTTATGACATTAAAGATAATCATACGTCTCAGAGACGTATGGAACTTTATTAGTGTATTTAATGAAACCCATGAACTTTTTTAAAAAATATTAACGTTTTATTTATTAATGTAGTTCATATTAAGTAAAATAAATCAATGATTTAGTATAAATAAATATTAATTTAAGCAATAAAAACAAAAAACTTAAGCCCCATTACAAATCAACAAAAAACAAGTTATATTTTAAAGGAACCTTAAAATTGACATTAAGTCATAATTTTTTGCCAAAGTTTCATTTTTCGGTTTATTATAAGTCTACTAATAAGTAATTTTAAATTATGTATATACGATTAAATTAAATGTAAGAATGGCACAGGTCAGAAGTCCGGCATAGCTATAACTTGTTACCGCAGGTACTTACCATCGCGCCACGACCGTTACGGGCTAGCTCCGACCACCGACTGAGTTAGTTTAAGCAACCAACCCAATGCGGTTTATAGTTAAAAGGATATAACATTTTTTCCGCGCGTCATACGTCTCGCATACGTAGATTGTCTTTCTAGTGTTAAGCCTTTTTGAGCACACCCACATCTTGGTTTAGCTCATGTTAGTCGCGGTTGTACTCTCTATTCACCCCCATCACACACAGGACCAAATATCCGACAAAGAATTTTATATCAACTCTCCCTTCCTGCTTTTCATCCAACACTCTGCGCCATACTAGTACTACTACTAGCAGAACTGGCAGGATTTATGTTCGAAGGAGCATGCATTTGTATCGATAAACCGAAGAAGCATCGGTTTTCTAAGGTAGTTCTTCGTCGGATCTCTTGTAAGGTGTCATTCGTGGAGTTGATGCTTACTCCCTTACTATCACGAAGTTATTGCTATCAAGGATGACATTTTGTACTAGGCTTTAGACATATCTTTGATTGTTTTTCTGTTGTTAGCGTGTACTTCTTGTCCTCCTTAACTTCAAGGCCAACCAATTTCGCCCGACCACTAATTAAAACAACATATTAAATTCGTTATTAGTAAAGCCCAATAACTAAAGACTATACTTCCTTATGTTCTTCACTTTCTGAACTTAAAAAGTTCAGGTACGATTTGCAAAACGTATGCTTGTTTGAAACATACGAATGTAGCTCTCAATGATTGGTTGGGCTTGGGTTTATTCCTGAGCGACCATTGTCGTGACGTGGCATTTGCTATGAGCGACACTTTTTGATCATAAAATCTTATTCTTCCCTATGTCCTTGGCTGTTTGCTTCAGCAGTGGTTGAATGCAATGAGCTGTGGCTCCTTGCACCAAATTATAGATAGATGGCCATCATACCTGTTTGATAAATTTCAATGTGCTCGTTCCGCTAGGACGTTTATTAAAACTCCTCACATCATTTGCCACCAGACTCTGGAATTCCCTGCTTACAGCAGTAAAGCAAATAATCGGAATCACACAATTTAAAAATGTCGCCTTAGAGCACTGCTTATAAAAATGCAACAACTACTTATTTCTTTCTTCCTTCTACCATTCTATTCCTCTTTTTCATACTTTTCTTTTGCCCCTCCCTCTTTACCTCTTTTATGTATTTTCTTTATTCAACTATTGCTTATTGTAGGTTTTTACTAAAGAAAATCCTCTAATCCTCTAATCCATAATTGTTAAGTACTGTGGAAGACTTACTTTTTTTGTGCACACAATATTAAATAAATAAAATAAGAAGACGAGACCTGCAGGCGGATGTAGATATTTCTGCATCGGTATTTGAAAGCTACTTTGAGTCTCTTTCGAACCCTCCACGTGCAGCTACCAACGTACAGTATGCGCCAATGTGGCTTTGATCCATACAAAACCATAACAGCGGAAGAAATTAGACTAATGCTATCCAAAGTGAAATTAAATAAAGCACCTGCTGAGGATAGAATCCCTTATGGGTTTTTAATTGATGCGTCTGATGATTTCATTAAAGAGTTATGCAAGGTTTGCGATAGAATACTGAATGAAAGCTGCGGCGATAAGATAATACCTTTATAAAAAGTGTTATTTTTCCAATTTATAAAAAAGGAAACGCCAAACAAATGCATCTCATTCATGAGTTTCATATCTAAGATCATCATGGGTACAATTAATGAATGGTTATCATTGTGGCTGGAAAAACATGGAAAATTAAATGAATATCAAGCAGGATTTCGCGAACAAGGGTGTAAAGGTCTTACAAATAATGATAAACCGACTAAAAATCTATTGTAATAAGTGGTGGATGGAAGTGAAATCGGGTGCTAGAATGGAAAATGAAGCTATAAAGGAGTAGAAGTGAAAATAACTTCGGAATACAAGTACTTGGGTGTAAGGGTAAAGGGTAAGAACTCTGCAGCCAAAGCTTCTATCATGCAACCTGGAAAGACTTTTTTTTAAAAAAAGGATATATCGCTAAGAATGAAATGGAAATTCTTTCAAGCAGCATGCTGATGAATAAAAACTCATGGACCTCAAGTTTGGGGCTTCGTTTAGTTCGAATCGATTGAAAAATTGCTGTTTTTTCGTTAAACGGATACTAAAATGGCCAGAGTTTACGCTTAGAAAAATCGATGAAGCGTATACATTTTTACACGATAAATCTCCACATGCGATATATTACCAAGATGCTATTTGAATACCATGACGAAAGATCTCCTCACAAGCTGTCGCACAAAATATTAAATCGGACAGCTGAACTGGTAAAAGAGGTCCGAAATCGAATGCATGATGGAATGACGGCAGCCAAACTTTAAATGATTGGAGCAATAGATATGTCGCTGAAAGGTATGACGATACGAAAAAATCAAGAAAACGTGCATAGCGTTAATCAGTCCAGCAAGAATATACAAGTACATATCTGACAATGATAGAGGATATATCTATTGTACTCATACAAACAGCCAAAGAAAATCACCTGGATACTTAACACGTGGACAGACCTTATACTGCTTAATGGAAACATTTTCAAAACGTATGACTCAAGATTGTGTTCTCCGTGTAACTTTAAAGATGTAGAAACGATTCAGCTTTTCCTAGGCAGATGCCCAGTGTTCAAGGAATTTATACACAGATATATGCTCACGGAGGAAGAAATAATTATAGAACGGGGAAAATGAAAATTGGAATAACTGAGTACAAAATATAGAAAACCCTTTAGAATATAGAACATTTTGAACAGGATGAATTTAATAAATTAAAATATGCTTATATGAATAAACTTCCGACAAACGGCTTAGAACATGTTTTATGTTCTTTATTTCATTTACATACATTGTGTCCGAAATAAGCAGTATAATCCCTTTAATTAATTTTAAGTAGTGTTGAAACGAATAGTACCGAATATTCGGCCAGGGCCGTGGACAAATAGCCGAATATTCGGCCAAACTATTCGGCCAGATTATAAAGTTCAGAAAAGCGAAAATGGTTGATTCAACATAAGATCATTCTACACAAATTCCTCTATTTTTGGGACACAAACCTAAAAGCTTTTTCCCATCGCTTTATTTGGTTTATGTTCTTTTCTTTGTCTTTCACGAAAAATATCCTTCAAAATAAAAAAAAACATAGGGACGGGCTACAGTCCGCTTGGGCGAACTGTTGGATACCCTATTCTTATTCCTATCCCTCATAAGTGACAAAAGTCTAAGTATGATTGAATTGTTAAGAACGCTCTACATATTTTGTTATATAACATTTAAAGGATTTTATCGAAAAAATCGCTCCCTAGCTCAAACTTGGGTGTTTCAATAAAATTGTTTTATTTAATTGTGGGCGTGTCAGTAGGCGGATTCAAAAAAAATTAACACATGAGAATAAAGGGCCCCTAGAGAGTATATACTCGTATTATAAATTTCAGCTCCCTAGCTCAAACTTTGAATTAAAAAAAAAAAAATTTAATTGTGGGCGTGTCAGTGGGCGGATTTTGAAAATATTTACACATGAGCATAAAGGGCCCATAGAGAGTATATATTATAAATTTCAGCTCCCTAGCTCTAACTTTGGATTTTCAAAAAAATTGTTTTATTTATTTGTGGGCGTGTCATTGGGCGGATTTTGAAATTTTTTTATCCCGAGCAGTTTTAGGAGTCATAGCTCATATATAAAAAATTTCAGCTTTCTAGCTCAAAACTAATTTTAAGTAAAAATATGGAACAACAAACTTTCATAATTTTGAGCTTAAGGGACCATCACTTTTTTGTAGCTGCACAAAAGTTCGCAAAGTGTTTAAGACTTGTATGCGCTTCTAAATTGTCTTTCTGAAATGTACAGAATACCTACTGTACCTATAATAGTTTAGAAGTAAGCGTTTAAAGTGGTTACACCTCCAAATTAAAGGTCACTCACTTTGATAGGCTATAACTTGAAATGCTGCCCTGTCATACAATTTTTTGTTCGTCGGACCTTAAGAATTTCCCCTTAAAATATTATACTGTTTAACAGGGACACCCTGTATATGTTATTCAATGAAGATGTTTTTTGTGATATTTACATTGAAACTAAGGAGCCTAATTATTTTTATTATTATTAAGCAAACAACTTGCGGTTCTTCTTAAGTTTTCAACTTCTGGTACATAATATGTTTATCAATATCGAAATTGTTAATGAAAGGTTCTTCTGATCATCGAAAGCAGACACATTTATCTGATCATTTCCATGACTGATCAATTTGAAAACGCCTGCACATCTACCTGTAGCACACACTGTAATTTAGGTCATCAAGAAAACGTTCTAACCAGAAACTAGTCGACCGTGAAATACCTATAGATAAGTTTGCCTTATATGTGCGCTTCCACTTCCATCGAAATGACGACCGTTTGAAGAACCAGCTCGGTGTCTCTGTCTCTTCCGATTTCTTCTGCACAATTTCATCCGCCAACCACCAGAGCATCGCGATAACGTATTCTGCAACAATGTTGCAACATTTAATTCGATTCCGAATCTGAAAGGTTTATTCATTTGTCCACATGTTCCGTGGAAGAATTAATAGATGCACTTTACTATACGTCAATGCATCGTATCGCATGCTTACTGGTGTAAAACAGAATCAAATTCCTAGAGACAGACAGGGGAGTCCACCAACATATCACCCCTCCAACAGTGAAGGTGACAGAAATTCACCATAAACTTTTGACGTCGCAAAAAATAAAATGCGATTCGCACTAGACTCGGCCCTGGGGGTACAACACATAAAACGGCAGGACGAGAACAAAAAACCAAAGTTAATTTTATGGTTTCTGTCGAACATTATTCTCACTGAAGTGACGATCGTCGACATTTTACTGGGGCTGTGACCAACGTCCGCCTCCAGTTGCTGATGATGGTGACGTGATGCAATGCTGCGATTTTTATTCGGATCAAATTGTCTGCCACTTTGGCGATTTACACGTGCAACATTGTTTCTGGTTGCTGTTCCCTCCTTGCTACTTCCGAAAACAAAAGAGTAACCATTTGGATTGCACGATGCTTAAAGTTCTGAGTAAAAAGATAGACCACAACCGCACCGCGTTAAGTAGCTGCGGTATAAAGGCAAGGTTACCACCGGACACCAGATTTCACAGCTGGTGGAGGATTACATTTATGGCGATAGTGGGCAGTATTACTGAAGGTATTGTACTCTACTTTTTATTTGTATTTACTTCTCCTTTGCACTCATTCTGCTGGGCAGATAGAGTGTCATTTGTGTGAGGTTTTAATCGGTGTGACAATGCAATTAAAATATTTTAAACTTTTATGTAAGGTACTTCGAGGAATTATGCACATCTTAGATGGACGCATCTGTGTGTGGGTTGTTTTGACGATGACAAAAAAAATGCATAATAGTTGTTGCTTATGTTTACGACCGGTTTATATGGGCTAAGAAATGGTACGATGGAAACGATGTTCAAATTTTGGAAAATGTCAAAAGTTCTTCGAATGCAAGACCCTGTATGGATCGGTAGGCGGACATGGGGCTGAAAAACTAGCACAACTATTTGCCGTATTTTGATCCGATTCTTTCCGATTTCGACGCAGTTGAATGCATTCTGAAACATCACCAATCGAAAAATATGAGTTTGGCAGGAATACCGATATCGATCATGCCATTTACATACAATCGACACTATGGATTTGAGGGTCGGCTATTCATATGTAAAAATATGACATTGACATTAACCCTTAGTTGCCGGGACTATCGGATTTTAAGATATGTTTGAATTTTTTAGTTTTCTAGATTCTTCTGGTCTATCTTAAAAATATTTCTCTTTATCCTTTGTAAGTCCTTTTTGTAGCTGTGGTACCCAAAAGTACCGACCGGCCCTGAAAATCGTAAAATTCTGAAATTTTTGAAAATTGAAATAAAGCAAATCAAAGAAAAACACTGATTTATTTTATGGGATTTATTTTGATGTCAAAGTAAAAAGTATTTAAATGTATTCAGGATTTATTTTGATGTTAAAGTAAAAAGCATTGAAATTTATTAAATTTTTACTTCATGGATTTCTGCAAAACAGTTTTACGTAGAGTTGCTGCTAGCCCGCCTATTGGTGTTGGCACGTATACTGGTGGTACGTATACAACGCTTCTAACTGTGCCCTGTCATAGGACATTGGAGTTGGTCGCTTGCTTCTTTGCAGATTAAAATATTGCTTCTATTCTGCGAAGATGGCAGGATCGCCATGTAATGTTTTATCTGCTCCTGATCAGAATAAAACAGGGGATTACTTCTCGGAGCCTACCCCTAAGCTATACAAAGCGTAGCACGCTCTTCTTTGCTGTTTTAAGCGCAGCTCGTTTCACTCGATGAGAAATTACTGCAGCAGTTTTTAAAGAGAGAGTCAAGTGTTGATTCAAGACTGAATTTTATTCTATTCTTACTTGCTATTTATACACAAATTCTTACAACTAATATTTACTACTCTAAGCATAAATACGTATCAATTATACACAATATGCAATGTATCTTCACGATCAATATTACAAATATTCAATTATGCAAACCGACCTATTTGTCCTAAATTGAGAATGAAGGAAGCAAAGAATGAAATTGTAAACAATGGCAAACACATGAACTGAGGTGAACCCTCATGCGACACTTTCAATGCTATAGGGTTGAGATTTCATATTATATAATGGATTTCACGTTTCGTGTGCTTGCACTGAATCACACTACATTTGCATAGGGAACAAATCAAAAATGGACGGGCTTAAAAACCACGTTTTCTGCATTCTTCGCATCTACCTTTGGTTTCAATAAATTTTGGCAAATGAGAGCCGCGGTTGGATATTCTTACCCTTTTCGATATAGAATAATCTTTCCCTCTACGTTTCATCAAATGACCAGCACCGATCGATTTTCCTTTTTTGCACGACTGGTGCGCGATCATTCCCATAGCTACAGATCAACGATGTTGCAGCAATCTGTCTTTTTCACGAATATCGCAATATATAATATACGAATTTACGAAAGCTATATCCATCAAACCGCAGAAAATCCGGTGCCACCATTTTGTTGATCTTCTGTTAACACCATACACGATCGGAGTGATCAACACATCAATTGAAAGAGTTGTAATATTTAACTATTTTTGGTGCAGAACTATCAAGCTTTGATCCATCTCTCTGGGTGCGCTTCACATTAGTTGCTTCACTCCCATTGAAGTCGCTAGCAAAATGAACACATTTACTGTCCTTCCATTTCCAGGTCCTGATATCCATAAGGGAAAATCTGTAATCGAAATCTCCACGAGCAAGTGATTTATCAGCGGTCATATTCCCTGCAAGTCCTTTTCTAATTGATATGATCGTGCCACAAGCCAATGTTTTTTTGACTTTTAGCTTTTCTAGTAGTGGTAGAGAAGTAACATAATAATTGTCAAAATAGACATATCTTTTTTTTCCCATTCTGATTTGGTTAAGCTAAGGACGACTCGCTCACCAAGGCCAAAATTTGTAAACTTATTTTCCACAGCCTCATTTCTTCCTTGGTAAATTTCAAATTTCATGACGTATCCATGTTGATCGGATAAGTTCCATAATTTACAGCCCCTCGTTATTGGTTTCGTGGGATTATGTTGTTTGAGTGATCTGCGACCTTTGAACAGAATCATGGACTCATCTACAGATAACTCACGTGTACCTTTGTACCTATACTGATTAAATGCATTTATCATCGGCTGTAGCGTATACATTTTACTGGCGTTATTAGATGGTATATTTGCATTTACATTTATGTTTACATTTACATGCAGATAGCTCAGAATGGCGTCAAATCTGTCTCGTCACAGTGCTGTGCATACATACATAAATTTATACCGATGAAAGTGATCAATTCATCCTTTTTCTCATCTGACCAGAAATTTGCTATGTTATCTAATTCCGCGTCAGTAAGGTTTAAGTAAGGCTGAAAACACGCTGGATCAAACAAAACGATTTATATTCGATAGTCAAAAAAAAAAAACGTTTTTATTAGAATACACACCATGCGATACAGAATGTGACAAAACTAAACATTTTGTTTTCTTGTTTCGTTTGGTGTGCGTTGAAATAAAACGAAATGGAATTTGTGACTTGCTTTTGTTGTGCCAATCTTACATATAATTTTGGAAGCAATTGAGGAAAAGGACGCAAATAGCAGAGAGCGGTAGGTGCATACAATATAAAACGAAATGATGGGGAACCAGAATGCGGATTGAAACTTTTGAATATTTGCTGGGATTATTCTATGGTACCGTGTGTTACGGTAAACTTCCGCGACACAGGACACTAAGAGCCGACTGACCCAATGAAGATGGTCGTGGGATATTGATGGTAAATGGGCGCCACGCGATTAATCTTAGCGTCCCGATACCTGCTTCCGGAAGAATCGCGACTACCTGGAAGAGTTACAATTAGTTCCCCAAATGAGAACAAAACCAAAAAATAAATAAACAGGATGCTCCAACAACCAGATATACCTAATAATAATAATAAAAAAGGCAAATTGAAAGAATAATTAAAACAATATCAGAATTAACGCAAAACAACAACAAAAATTATGGAAATGAATGAAATAGTATAATAAAAAAAAGGAATATACTGACGACTCCTCAGACTCGAACTAGCAACGCATTCACCTCAAGCAGGTACTCTGGGTCCGCGCCAATTCACCTCCAATATCCACTTCTCCTGGGTTTAGGTTTCGACCCACTGTACGCATGCCCTGTTATCGTTCGGGGTGGCCACGTGTAAGCACCCAAATTTGCGATGCGTTTTCTTATAGGGGAAGGAAAACCACACAAAAGAAACAAAACCACCTTAGACGACGGATTTCCAGTCTCGGATATATATGAACACTTACCTCAAAATGGAGGAAATCTAGATTGGAGTTATATCTAACACAAATCGAGCTCCTTTCGCTATTTAATTATCAAATATTGATGAAGGGAGACACTCCCACTATTTAATACCGCGTCTAATATTGGTTCTACTTCTTGGTTCCAGTTCCACTGGATAACCATTCACTGAATTTACTGAATTAAAATTAAATATTTACCTGAATCAAGCAAGAACCAATTTGTCGAATGCAGTCAACATAACGGTAAAATACAATCCCCACTCGCAGTTATACATAATTTTTCGATCAAAATACATTCTTTACATGGTAACATACGATACCAACTAGTCGCACAAATTAAAAACGTTTACGTGTATTTAATACAATTATTTGAAAAAGTGATATCGAAAAGTTCCGTCCGTCAACTAAGGTTTAACCCGTCCGACTGTTTTATTGCTTCATGTCATTCTAATGCTACCAATTCCTAGTTTTTATTGACTCTTGATAGTAGTAGAATGGATGGCTTTGCATTATACAGAGTCGATGAAGTTTAAGTCTGTTGGTTTGGATAACATTCACCCAGTTTTCATGGGTTTCCTTTCATTTTACCCCATGTTTCGCATATAAACAACACAATCCTTATGACATCCACTTACCCAACCGCTTGGGAAAAATAAAATTTTACTTATTCCGAAGAAAGTCAGGCTCCGCAATACAGAGCAATCGCCATACTTTCATTTCTTTCGAAAGTATAGGAATTAATCATAAGTCGCCAAATTAAAGAACACGCCGAGAGCAATACTATTCAATCTGGGTTCCGATCAGAGTTGCAAAATAGCTTAACTAAAAGTATCTGGTGATATTATACAGGCTGTAGAAGAGGATAAAACGACTCTCCTGGCCTTGTTCGACCTCTCTAAAACTTTCGATTGTATAAAGCCGTCAATTCTTCGTTACAAACTCACAAAATGTTAAAGTTTTCTGTTCCTTCTATTAGAATACTCGTGTTCAAGCTGTTTCCTACAAATCCAAAATGAAAATCCCCCGTGCTGTTAGCAGTGTATTCCCACAAGAATCTATACTATTGGCCCTTTACTTTTAAACATATTTTTTTTTATTATTATTCTGACCTGCCAACAGTATTATCTGATTGTAAATTCCACGTCTAAAGGTGGACATCGTCTGCGTAGATGTCTTAGCTTTCCTATTGTTATGATGGAAGATTCTGTCCTAAAAATTAACGATTATCTACACACCATTACGACCCTTTTCTTCCTATATTTCCTCCTATTGAACTATACTCCACCCAAGTACGAGGGCGGGTCAATAAGTCCGTGACTTTTTGAATTTCTGATCTCTTTACTGAAACGGCAACACTGCTCCTGTCAACAGGCATCTGTCAGTTGACTCCTGTCAAAATTTAAACTTGCTGCGTCAGTTAGTTTGTGTTTGACAGCTATTTTTATCAGACTACTCACTAATTTGAGGAGAAAATGGAAAAAAGTGAATTTCGTGTGCTTATTAAGCATTATTTCTTGCGAAAAAAAACCATTACCGAGACCAAGGCTAAGCTTGAAAAATACTATGGGGACTCTGCACCATCGATTTCAATGGTAAAAAAGTGGTTTACTGAATTTCGTTGTGGCCGTACAAGCACTGAAGATGCCGAACGTCCTGGACGCCCAGTTGAGGTCTCTACACCCGAAACAATCGAAAAAATTCACGATATGGTGTTGGCCGACCGAAGATTGAAAGTGCGAGAGATTGTGGAAGCCGTAGGGATCTCGCATGGCTCAGTGGTTTCAATTTTGAATGATCACTTGGGCATGAGAAAGCTTTCCGCAAAATGGGTGCCGCGTTTGCTCACAGTCGACCACAAACGCAATCGTGTAACAACTTCACAGGAAGGTTTGGCGTTGTTTAATCGCAATATGGAGGAGTTTTTGCGCCGTTTTGTAACCGTGGACGAAACATGGATCCATCACAACACACCAGAGACCAAACAACAGTCAAAACAGTGGGTTTCTAAGGGTGAATCGGCGCCAAAGAAGGCCAAGGTGGGTTTGTCAGCCAATAAAGTTATGGCGACTGTTTTTTGGGATGCACGCGGGATAATCCACATTGACTACCTTCAAAAGGGAAGAACAATCAATGGGGAATATTATGCCAACTTATTGGTTCGATTCAATGACGATTTGAAAAAAAAACCGACCTCATTTGGCCAAGAAAAAAGTTCTTTTCCACCAAGACAATGCAAGGGTGCACACATGTGCAGTTGCCATGGCAAAAAACCATGAATTGGGCTATGAATTGCTCCCTCATCCACCCTATTCTCCAGATTTGGCTCCGAGCGACTACTTCTTGTTCCCAAACCTGAAGAAATGACTTGGTGGAAAAAGATTTGACTCATTTTTTTTGGAAGGGATAACAAAATTGGAGAAGCGTTGGACAAAGTTTATAGAGCTCAAGGGAGACTACGTTGAAAAATAAAAAAAAAAATTTATCAAAAAATCTGTGTTTTATTCCAAAAGTCACGGACTTATTGACCCGCCCTCGTAGAATATGTCATCATCGCTGCATCGCTCAAAGGTTTATCAGTCAGCAAAGCAATACTTCCAGTTGAAACAAAATTAAGTCTTGTAAAGGCACTTATTGTGCTAATTATCTCATGTTTTGTAATCATCTTTATTGACTCTGACTAGATTTATCTTCTAAAGCTCAAAAGGGCACTTAAATCGACCGCTCCCTATGTTTTCAATCTAAGGACATTATGACCACGTTTCAACAGAACGTCGCAAACTTCTTGGCTGCGATTATGATGCGTTTTTAATATATCGGACCTGTATATTGTTCTTTAAGATAATTCACAGATAACAACCAGAGTTTTTTTTAAAACAAACCTACCTTCTCCCGGTCTAACCGTTTTATTACATTTAAACCATCTGAAAACTAAAATCAAATACAGACAATTTTCACCTTCGTGTTTTTCCAAATTGAAATCACTCACATTACATTTCTGAATTTCAGTCTACTTGGTGTATAACTAATTCCTTCTGTATCTTTCTTCTTTTCTTCTTTCTACATACATTTTCTAAAAAAAATGTTTTAATATAATTAATACTTGCGCAAGTACTATTTATAAGTGTTTTGCGCTTCGTGTACAGCGATTCTTGTTATAACTGAGGAATAAATAAATAAAATAATATTGATTAGATTGAATTTTTAATACCATCGACCACATGGCTGACACTGCGATCTTGTATCAAAGGGTTCATTATTTCAAGAGAAGTACCTACCGCCTTATAAAAGGAAGTACATATATCCTTGATCGCGGAGTTCTTTACCTCTGCTGGTGAATGTATTTTTTATACCATATTCTAAGGGTATATTAATTTTGACGCATAGTTTAATATTACCCGTAGACCCCTAAAAGTTACTATATTTATGATCAGCATCGATAGTAATGTCGATCTAGCCATGTCCGTCCGTCCGTCTGTCGGCAGAAATTAGGCCTTTAAACTGGACCTAGAGAGCTGAAATTTCAACCATATACTCTCTAGGGTCCCGAAATAATAAAGTTTACGAATTTTTGAAATCCGCCCACAGACACGCCCACAAACTCAAAAAAACAAAATTTTGGAAAAAATCGAATTTTGAGCAAGAAAGCTGAAATTTTGTATATATGATCTATGACTCCTAAAACTGCTCGGGATATAAAATTTTCAAAATCCTCCCACTGACACGCCCACAAATAAATAAAACAATTTTTTTGAAAATCCAAAGTTTGAGCTAGGGAGCTGAAATTTATAATATATACTCTCTATGGGCCCTTTATGCTCATGTGTAAATATTTTCAAAATCCGCCCACTGACACGCCCACAATTCAATTTTTTTTTTTTTTGAAAATTCAAAGCTTGAGCTAGGGAGTTGAAATTTATAAAATATACTCTCTAGGGGCCCTTTATGCTCACGTGTTAATTTTTTTTAAATCCGCCTACTGACACGCCCACAATTAAATGAAACAATTTTATTGAAACACCGAAGTTTGAGCTAGGGAGCGTTTTTTTTTTTTGATAAAATCCTTTAAATGTTATATAACAAAATATGTAGAGCGTTCTTAACAATTCAACCATACTTAATTTTTGTCACGCCCACTTTTGAGGGATAGGAATAAGAATAGGGTACCCAACAGTTCGCCCAAGCGGACTGTAGCCCGTCCCTATGTTTTTCTATTGAAAATTAGTCTTCTTAATTATTGAAGTGCCACAGAGAATGTGTTCGGAGGATTTATCCTCCCTCAAACAAAGCCTACATTCAGTCTCTGAGCACAGCACAGATTGAATTTCTTAAGATGGTATCTGAAGCCACAATGGCCTGACAGAAAGGTCAACACTTTCTTAAGTTTACCTATAATATAGATAACATTTTTCCGTGTAGGAGGAAAGCCTAATAAAACATTTTGATTGTCCAAGCCCTGTTACATTTTCACAATTGGTTAGACGAACTTTATTTTCCCCAGTCATTAATCAGTCCTAGAGCATTATATATTCGAATTAACGCTGCAATAAGGTTCTGAACCTGAAAACCGGATTCTGAGCCGGGCCTAGCTAGATCATCGCATACTCTTTGCCTGCAACACCCCGGTGGCCAGGCAGCTAGCCCAAGTTTAACCTTGCTAAGGTTAACAACGCCAGAGCAGCACCTGCGACTGCCGTAGAATCCTTTGACCGAAGCGAGAGTGGGTGAAGGTATGCTTCCTATTTCAGAAAAAAAATTGTTCTGGTGGCCATATTAAATCTTTCAAGATATATCAATGGCATGGACTTGCCGGAGCACAGTGGTACGCATTCCCATAGGTTCGGAGTCTTTGGGGTTGGAACCAAAGATGCCAGCACCAATTCCAGATTTCATTTTCTATCCGTCGGTCACAGACCAGACTTCTAGGGTCCAGTGCCGGAATACCATTGTACCAGTTTGTACGACCTAGTACGTTTAACTCCAATAAACTCCCTAAGCGTATTCTCCGGGATGGGGCAAAAGATGTCCTATTTTAAACTTGTATTCTAGATGCAGCTTAATAGCGCATCTATCAGCCGTCTTTCTATTGAAGATTTGTAAACGTGAAAGCCCAACATTTGTGTCTGGGGCTACCGTTGAGCAGGTAAACATCGGTCATTATGAATAGGCAGGACATTTCCGGAAGCTTCTGTAGCTTGGTTGCCGTTGCCGATGTCGGTAACGTAAAATATCTCCGAACGAAATAAGACCAAATTTAAAATTTGTCAACTTCACGGGCTCAAGGGATTTCACCTTTTTACGGTTTTGCCCGCTCACGCAGCTCCGTTGCTCCACTAAAGGTAGATGGCGACTGAGATGTCTCAATACGAAATTTGGGACACCATCCACCCCCGCCGACTTTTTATTAATTAGTGACTTGACGATGCACAGAAGATCATCTTTCGGCACGAACAAGTGCGATGCATCTCGGCCATTGAGAGTACTGCTCGCCACATCATCTGCAGAAGTTGCATTTCGTACACTATTAACGCCGTGCTTCCTGCTTTTGAATGCATCAATCTGCCCCTTTGATAGCTTGGCGCACGTACCTAAATAATATTCTTAGACTTAACAAACAAAACATTATTTCTGTTTTCAATGCAATTCTTTGTATTTACTCGAAGCAAATTCCTCTCTGAACAATCAAGGATTGTTGAAATACGCCCCAAACCCTTTATAGAGTTATTTTCTTTGCAATCCGGATTCGGTTTGTTCCTCTGCACCCGGAAAACAGGAAAACCTTCCGTTCTGCCATGAAATTAGTTTAATCGATCAAGAAACGTATTCCGAATTTGTGTGAAATGAGTTGGAAATAATTGAAATTGCTGTTCAGGACAATTCAACTTCACTGGAACATGTTCCAACGAAACGGGAATAAACAAAGGAACAAAAAAAGAACTAAGCCAAGTCAAACTCTATTAATCGATTGAAAGGAATTTGTGCACCATCCTGCAGCTCTTTTCCTAAAATGAAACCACCGCTAAGCTCCAATAACAACACACATCCAGCCCAGCCACCGGGCTTAACTCTATAACCTGTTCAACTTATTAAACTGCGAAGCACTACTCCGGCAGACATATGTATTTACTTCACTTTAATTGCCTTGATGAGCGTAATTAGTGGTGAGTGCCATCGTCATACACTATTGTCCATTGTTTCGGGCGCGGGCACTTTTGCAAGAGCTGAAGGAACAATCTTTGTTGCTGGATTTCTTATCTTGTGGTGGCTCTCCTTGTCAGCACGGACATCAGTTTGGATATACAATGAATCAAGAAGTAAGGTTTCTTTTATCCTTTGTTGTGGGACTGTTTTAGAACATCTTCGCTTGGAGCGGGTAAACAAAATGAAATGAAAATGAAGTGACGACAAGAGATCCCCCGTAAGGCACTGTTTGTAGTGCCGTTCGAGTGTTGTTTTGTTAATGACACAAGGAATGAGGGATACTGCAATTCTTAATTCTGAGTGCGGCATTTTTCGTCTTTAATGTACTGTTATCGTTTTGCCTTAAAGGGTATAACCCAGTGTATTGTATTTTAACTTGCTTATGATGATTCTCGTTCAGGAACAGGCTAAGGATATCACTGCACCGCGCCCCAGAAAAACAGAGTTTTAAAAGGCGACTAAGGGCTCGGCCACGCAGTCAACAACAAAACTCTCAGCGACAGGGAAACAAAATTATATTGTACTGCGCTTGCGGCCACGAAGTCGTTGAGCGACAACCGACGTTTCTCAGCGATAGAGCGGCGCCGCTCTGCTTTCAATGCAGTTCCTTTATTTTTATGTAATCCTAAGTGCCGTGAACTAAGGCCATATGAACTAACGCCATAATGGTGCTAATTTACACTATACACTATAATTTACTAATTTACAAAGTTTACCAGCATTACCACTGCTTCACAGTAAGTAATCACACATTCCTTGTGTTGCTTAACAACAAAATCCAAATATAGTTCAAATATAGTTGGCAATAGTTATAGCTCCGACTCCGGATGTGAGTCTGGCTCTGTCTCTGATTCTCTCATTGAATACATTGACACTGAGACTGATAAAGCATGATACGGGAAAGTTGGCTAATGATATAGATGAAAATATGAGATTGGTACTTGTGCAACGCGGTACAGAAGTAGTGTAGCGGAAAGGCAATTGATAAAAGACAGAAAAATATCGAAGCCAAAGAAACAAAAAAATTCTTACTAGAATGGTCGATAATATTCAATTCCTCGCGAAACAGAATTTGGTTTTCGTGGCAGCAGAGAAGAAATTACCAGTACAAATAGGGGCAACTTTTTAAAACTGGTGCACCTACTCGCAAATTACGATCCAGTGCTTCGAGAACACATTTTACGAATAAAAATGGGTGGAAGAACTATCACTTATATGTCACTACAAATTTCAAAACTAGTTCATTAATATTTTAGGAGATAACGTTCGTCAACGAATTTTCTGTCAAGGCCAAATATTATTCCCTTATATTCCATAGCACCCCAGATGTATCACACAAAGATCAAACCAGTCAAGTATTGCGTTATCTTAAAATTTAAAATCAGAAAGTAGTACTAGTGATTTTAAGTAGGCAAGCTAAAATCTGATGATCTTGATATAATGGATTGCAGAAGTCAAGCATATGACAATGCTGCTGTCATGGCTGGAAAATATACGGGAGTGCAGCAAAGACTGAAAGACAGGCGCCACCTGTTGAGAAAAAAAAATCCCATCGCACCAAACCTCTTTCCTTTCCTTCTATTCTTTCAGTAAGTAGCACCCAAAAATAGGCAATGAATTGCTGGGAGTTACTTGCGCAACAAACTAAATGCCTGCGCTGTGGTTTTACCATTATAAAGGTACCGTGTCACTACAGAAAAAAGAAATCCCTTTAGCGCGGTCACTTTCTTCGGCACCTTAGAACGCATATATTCATTTTTTCGTTGGGAAGTTCTGCTTTGTACTTCAGGCAAAGCATTGAAGAAGCTGCAAGAAACAAGATGGAGCGCAAGAGCTGATGCAGTCGAGAATACCTGGAACCATTATGAGGGCATTTTTAAAACCTTGGAAAAACTGACGAAAGCAGACGGAAGACTAAACATACGGACGGATGCAGGAGCATTGCCAATAGCATTGCAATCGTTTTCATTTCTGTCTTTTTTGGGCTTTTGGAAACCAGTACTACACGAAGTTAATGATGTATACTTGCGAAAAGAATGACTCAATCTTCATCAATATGCTCAAAAAAATGCATTGCTGATCTTCCTTACAGAAAAACGAGATGAATTGGTAGACAGTGCTTTTACCTTTGCTAATAATTAATGTCAAAAACTTTTAATTTTAATAGAACATCCCAGGAAAATAAACATATTTTCGGTGACGGGAATCCTATGAAAATGAACAGCGACGAAAATTGTTTTTTTCCTTAGGCAGGGTCAGTGCTGAAATACAGCAAAGATTTCAACAGCTCGTTCGTAATTTAATGCAATATTACTGTAATAAAATAAAAAAAATGCAAAAGCTAAAGAAAAAAAATAAATACATAAATGGAAAATAAACTACAAAAAATAATCGAATCCTGTTTTTCTGAAGAATTTTAATTTAGATAATTTAAGTATAATGGGAATTACCGTTGTTTATTTGATATCCTGAGTTAAGTAATTATTATCCGCTTAGAGAATGGGAAATCAGAAATTAAAATTTACCTAAATTTGCGGCTTCAATTTTGCTTCACTCGCTAGAAAGTAGTACGAACGACAGTTGACAAAATTTTGAAGAGAAATTTTACCAAGTTTATTGACATTATATTTGTGTAGAATATATTATATCAGAAAAGAGACGAGCTCGCAAACGATGGCAACTGTCAAGAGCTCCAAGTGATAGAAGTAGACTTAATAGCTTAAACAATAAGCTCAGAAAAAGGATATGAGAATTTAAAAATGCATCGGTGGAAAGATACATTACAAATCTGACAAACGATGCTAGTACAGAATACTCACTGTGGAAGGCTACAAAAAAAATTAAAAGACCAACGGCATACATTCCGCCAGTGAAAAACAGCAGTGGTAACTGGGCTAAAACAAACAAACAAAAGGCGGATCTATTTGCGGAACATCTTGAAAACGTCTTCAAGCCATACGACGATAATGATATTTCCCAACAAACAGAAGAAATGTGCGAAGACGAGAGATCGATTCCATCAGTAACCTCTAAGGAAATAGCCAAAGAAATAAAAGAAAAGATCAACTCGAAAAAAGCCCCGGGATTTAATCTAATAACGGGTGAAATTCTGAAAAAACTGCCTAAGAAAGGTATGAAAAAAATAGCACAGATAATAAATGCTGCGTTCAGACTAAGGTATGTTCCGCGCATGTGGAAGGTTGCGGAAGTTATCATGGTACCTAAGCCGGGAAAATTGCCCAGTGAAGTAACGTCATATCGGCCGATATTATTGCTGCCAATCCTGTCTAAGCTATTCGAAAAAATGCTCCTAAAATGACTCCATCCGATTCTAGAAGAAAAGACACTGATCTTGAACCATCAGTTTGGATTCAGAAATAAATACTCAACAATAGATCAGGTCCACAGAATAACTGATATAATAGAAAAACCTTTAGAAGAAAAACAAATATGCTCTACCATCTTCCTTGATGTAACACAGGCTTTTGATAAAGTCTGGCACAAAGGATTAATCCGTAAGCTACAAAAATATCTTCCAAAAGAGTTCCATGGAATACTAGAGTCGTATATAATGCAACGATTATTTAGAATTACGCAAGAGAATGAGTACTCCGAATTAAAACACATCAAAGCTGGAGTACCGCAAGGTAGTGTGTTGGGACCAGTACTGTTCCTTCTATACACGAACGACCTACCACAAAATGACGAAACTACTGTTGCCACTTTTGCAGACGATACCGCTGTACTTGCAGTAGGAAAAACCGCACAGGAAGTTACAGAAAAACTGCAAAGGACAGTAAATGATATATCCAATTGGACCAAAAAATGACAAATAAAATTAAATGAACTAAAGTCGGTTCATATTAACTTTACGAATAAAAACGTACAACACATACCTGTGTACATAAATAATAAAGTAGTTCTGCATTCGAACTCAGCTAAGTATTTAGGCTTGACTTTGGACGCAAAGTTGCGTTGGAAAACACATGTCAAAAAAAAAAAACGAGATGAACTAAATATACGATACAATAAAATGTATTGGCTCATAGGTGGGAGGAATTCATGTCTCTCAATCTACAACAAACTGCTTCTCTACAAGCAAATATTAAAACCAATTTGGACATATGGCCTCCAGCTATGGGGGTGCACAAGAAAGACAAATCTTCAAAGCATACAATGCTGTCAAAACAAGGTATTACGCAATATTGTTAATGCGCCGTGGTACTCGTACATACGTAATGCTGATCTACATAGTGATCTAAAAATTGAAATGGTAGAGGACGAGGTTCGGAAGGTCGCAAGAAGACATGAAGTTAGGCTTCGCAACCATGCTAATTTAGAAGTAGTTCAACTGCTTAATAACAACAATTTAGTTAGAAGATTACGTAGAGTTAAACCTTTTGAACTAGTTAACTAGGTAAAAAGAAAGAAATATATTTGTTACAACATAATCACACGAACAAAGTGATAATGAATTAAGAAACAAAAGGTAACAAACCAAAGTTAGTTCCTAAAAACATTACATAAGTACATATGCAAATGTTAAAACAAAATTGCTGATTAGTCTTTAGACTAGGTGGGATTACTGGAAGGATGGTAACATCATGCCTTCCCTGGGTGTTTTTAGTGGGTGTTTCAAGTCCCACACTATCGCAAAGCTCGACAGCGATGTCTTTCAACGATTTTCACCTAGCTACACGCAAAAAAAAAAAAACATATTGAATTGGTTGAAACTGTAGACAAAGATTTATTTTTAGTGTATGAAAAAATTACTAGGCGCGGCATAAATTGGGTCTGCCCCGGGCGGCCCCAACCCACGCTACGCCACTGTGGATATGTTAGTTCTTTTGTTTTTCACAAAACGAAAGTGGGTTTTCAGAGTTGTGATTTTTGAATTAATTTATTATGTATTTTAGTGCGAAGGCATTTTAAAAATGTCTTTAGAAACCTCGCAGTATATCTGTGTTCAATCTGTGTTATTTTAACAACAGGTCCTTTGAACTCCAATAAAGGTTCTTAAATCCAATTTACCATCAGGTCATTGGGATTCCAAAAAAAGTCCTGAAAACCCGAAAAGGGATATTTTTCCAAAATGTATCTAAAAACCGCGCACTAAATATATGTATGCGAACGATATTGACATCATCGGCCGTCCCCGCAGCGTACCGTGGCAGAAGCTTGAACGGCGATTGAAGAACAGACGAAATTGGTTGGTCGTGAAGTCAACAAACAAACAAACATCTGTCCACCGGGTTGGACCAAACGTTCAACTTTTTGGAGTAAACATCGACTTCATGATCCGACGGATAATTACCGCTGCTACTTCGGGTTGGCAAAGCAAATGGGCTCAAAGCCCCTGACTCTCAGAACTTATTGCGTACCTACTCTATCGAACATTAATCCAGCGAGTTCTGCTTTACGGCGCTGAGTGCTGAACGATAAATAGGAAAGGGGAGATAATATTGGGTTCTTTCGAAAAAAGTACTCCGTTCTATATTTGATCTTGTATGCGAGGAGGGCTAAAAGAGGAGAAGATTCAACCGCGAACTCAATGAGCTATACCAAGCTATATCACGTCTATTACATTGGTTCGGCTACATCGAGCGAATGGTCAGTAATGCTCCAGCCAAGAGGATCGTCGACTCCCAGCCTCCAGGTTCGAGAAGGCAAGAAAGACCGAACCTAAATTTCGAAACCAAGCCATCGCGTATGCCAGAGCGCTTGGACTGGACAACTGGAAGCAGCCTGCCCGGGACCGCAGAGGATGAATGCTGCAGTGTCTCAGGCAGAGACTCTTCACGGGTCGGGAGCTCGTTAAGCTAAAAAGTAATAATTGGCATTTGCGGACTTATTATTACCTAGATTATTTTTTTTTTGGATTAAGTCAAGAAAAAAATCTCAGTTGGGTTTGATTTAAGAATAATTTCATTTTGGAGTTGCGCGACTTTGGTAGTAGTACTCATGTACAGTTCCAATGAGTACAGAAATGTAACTTTGCTGTTTGATACTCGTACAATATGTATAAATAAAATAAATATAAGGTTGAAGAAGCTATGTCCTATTCCATTTATGCGCCCTAATTACTTTTCTTCCTACCTTCAAGTAATGTAAAAATGGGGTACCGACATTGTCTGATCTTCTTCTAAGAGAAAGACTTATACCCTTAGACGAGCGCACCCGCGGGTGAAAATTACTAAATATTCCAACGTATGGATGACGGTAGAATAAGGCGGGTTACAAAAAAGCTTCTTCGATTGAAAATATGTTTTTCCTGGATCAATTTGGCGGGTGTTTATTTCTTGGATTCAAATCGCCATGAAATACAAGACTTGAGAGACTGTGGTATCAACATAGTTGTAGACACATGTTTTTAAGCCTCTTATTAAAAACATCTTCTTCTTAGCCTGCTAACCTTCAATTCCCTGTCGGAATCGAAGACTAAGTCAATTTTTTTTATAGAATCTGAATCTGTTGCCTTTATATCGCATTAATGATCCTCGCAAAAGTCTCTCTGAAACCTGCTCACAGCCGTCAGAAATTCGCTAATTACTCTCTACCGCCAATCACCGAATGATCACAACAGCTCCAGTGCTGTCGCGTATCGTAAATGCAATTAAAACCCTTTCTTCTCAATTTATCTCCTCAAAATCCCTATCTAAGACATGTCAAGAGTTTATCTGCAACCATTCACCAAACCGGCCATATCCAATGCCCACTGCCATAATCTACGATCCGAAATCCACAACCTTTCAGCACTAATTATTCCATTCAGAGTCCATCGAACGACTGTCCATACAATCAATTGTACACACATAGACACCAGCATTAACCTGAACCGTGTGCTAAATCGACTATTATCTGTACACAAACAGTAATTAAAGGGATCCGTGTGCTCGCACAGTCCAATATCCTCTTTTGTAAGAAATAGACAAGGAACACTATCTGCGCCTCGAGCACCAATTGAAAATCAATTAAAAATCAGATCTTTCCGAACAAGGATCATTCACCCAATCATGCTGCTGGCCTGACCATAGTACATCCAATCCGACCGCATCACCACGGATTCATGAATAATAATCGAACATGGGCGATAATTAAGAAGGATTACGCGCGAATTCGCGGTTTTTCTTAGTCGTTTTTTCTTTGTTTGTCCATTTGCGATTTGGCCAAAGGATTGCTGAATGCCGTTTCATTGGAATTCTCCTTTTCCGACCGCAGAACTGTCATTTAAAGCAAAATACTGCTGATGATGCTGCCACATGTGGCCAATCAACAAATCATGTTAAAAAGTTTTGTTAACAATTGTTCGTCCTAGCCCCTGTCCCTGCGGATGTGCTTCGCTCTATCGATATGAGAGTACCAATCCATTAGTAACATTCGCAGCCAAGACAAGACTAAATGTATCGACGAACTAAAAATAATAACTCCAATGAAATGTAAGAAATGGACAAGGCAAAATATTTGTAAAACACGTACAAAATAATAAAGGATATTTGTGTAACTGCGCTGTACCCTATGGGCAATGAGAAAACAGTGTTAATCTTGATCATAAATGGCAAACTATCAAACCTCTGTCGGCGGCTATACCTTAAAACTATTCTTCAAAAAAGGTTATTTATATTCGAATGTTTTTTTTTTGTGAAAGCACACGTGCTCCGGTAAATTTACATTGAATTGTAGAATGAATAACATGAAGTTTTGATTGCACGTGCTGCGGTAGCTTGAATAATAATAATAATATTTAGTTAGGGTATATCACACTGCGACCTATTGGTCTATTGTGTCTCCCTGCTTGTGCCTCGGAGAGGTTCATGCCCTCTTTCAGAGCCCTCTCTAGATACTTCTTTGTGAAGCGTGTCGAGGTATTGCTCTGATTTATCCTTGCCAGGTAACACTCCTTAGAGCACAGCGTCCAGTCCAGTTTCTTTGATGAATCTGAAAATGAGCTGTGGGTCCATGGTTTGTATGTCCTTGTCTGTTATTTGGTGCCTGCCCAAATCAATCATTTTGTGGGCCAGTGCCCCACAGGATTCCACTATGTGGTCTGGAGTTTTGGCGGTTTCACTGCAGAATCTGCAGAGCCCGTCCTCCGAAATGCCCATTTTCCTCAAGTGCTCCTTGAGTCTGCAGTGCCCCGTGAGGAGGCCTGTTAGGATTCTTAGGTTGTTTTTGTTAAGGCTGATACAAGCTTTGAATCTGTTTTGGTTGTAGTTTCCTAAGAGTTTCTTTGCTTGCCTCAGGCCTTGGAGGTTGAGAAAAGTTTTAGCCCTTGTTTCTTCCTTCAGTCTCCTGAACTCTTCGCTCAGAGTGTGTTGTCCTATCCCGCAGAACGGTTCAGGTCCTATAAAGGGTTATTTTCTTGCCAGAGAGTCCGCTGCCTCATTGCCTGTAATGCCAACATGGCCAGGTACCCAGGAGATGGAAATTCTGCTATTCTTGCCTAGTCTATTCAGTCCGTGTAGGAGTTTTGACTTGATGACGTAGGCGTCAAGAGCCTTTATGGCTGCTTGGCTGTCAGACATTATTGCTTTGTTGCAATTCCTGTAGTTTTTCTCGAGGTTGATTCGATCGCACCTGTCTATGGCTCATATTTCTGCCTGGAAGATGCTGGTACATTTGCCCATGGAGCGGTAGCTTTGTTACAGAGCAACATTTTAATTGTTAGCCTTTGGGCAAGAAAACGGATCTACTTTCATCCCAAAACCATGGCTGGCTCCGCCCAAGGTGCATTGTTGAACCTAACGCCTTGATGTTAACATCATGGGTTGCACAATCATAACAATCTCACGTTTAAGAAGAGGTGTCCTTAGACTTCCAAACGGAGACTTATGCTATTATAATGGCTATGAACTACGTTGTGAGGAACAAGTGGATTAGGCGGAGTATCTGCGTCTGTAGCGACCGTTAAGCTGCATTTAAGGCCTTGCTCAACCCTTTAACCGCCTACAAAATAGTTCGTGACTGCAAGAGCTGTCTGATTTCCATGGGCAGGCTGATTTCACAAAGTCAAAACGGGATCACGGGAAATGAAATCTCCGATGAGCTTGCTAGACAAAGCTCAGAGGAGGACTTTTCAGGATCTGAACTGGCGTTCTGTGTACATGCGTCCTCGTTGAGGGTTTCCATTGAGGGTTGGGTTTCATATGAACACAATCGCAGATGTCATGACCCTCCAGGGTGCAGAGAGACTAAGCGAATACTTCCCGACGTCTGTTAAAAACCTGCGGCATTCTTGTTTATCTCTCAACATAAAAGATAAATTACTGGCGTTCTTACGTTCTTACGGTCCACTAGGTTTTTGCCGGAGAAAGCGACTCTGCGGAACATTTTTCTGTGATTGTCCTGCTTTTTCTTGTATCATGTCTCAGTTATTTGGTATTGTATTTGTTTCTGATGTTGTGAGTGCTGGGCACCTACTAGGAAA
The DNA here is from genome assembly GCA_949715645.1 of Portevinia maculata. NCBI lineage: Eukaryota > Metazoa > Arthropoda > Insecta > Diptera > Syrphidae > Portevinia > Portevinia maculata. Next base: position 189,631,812 of record OX454527.1, on the reverse strand, counting down.
TTTTAGTAAAAGTGGTGTGTCCTCCTGGCAGTACAATGGACCAGTACCTATTAAAAATCTCGTACTCCGATAGAATTTGGCATAATTGTTATTTCCATAAGGAAATAGACCAAATTTGGAGTTTGGCTTTGTTGCATTTAAGAAATCGAAATAAGACCAATTTGGCATTACTTGGTTTTCAACTATACGCATATATGTTTTACAAAAAAGTCACCATTGTATAGTATAAGATATTTAGTACCAACAAAGATACGCTAGGTACATAAGTAAACATGAAGGTGCATGGATTTGTTACGAAAAAGTGATAATTTTTTTTATTTAAATATCGAATAATCCAAGTTTGTTTGAAATTAGAAGATTCAACGATACCGCGTTCAAGGAGCTGTACGTACCACAGAGCTTGTACACAATACAAACCGTTATGGTTACGAAAAAAATCGGAGTACTTTGAGAAGCAAGATTGTAAAAAGTTGTCCGATTTCTGGAACAGAGCTACAAAACTCAATAGATATACAGTACTCCCCGGATAATAGCGCATGCACATGGGTATAAAATTGTAGTGCTTATAAGCGGGTTTTCAATTAAATTCCCATTAAGCGGGGACCCTTGTAATAGCACATAAATTTGTTTTTAGAGGGGTATTTTCTTAAATTTTTATATAACTGGATTAACTTACAAGTTTTTTTTATTTATTAATGCAAAAAAATCAAAAATAAAGTAAAATGTACATAAATATAAGAATTCACAAAAAAACAAACAAAACACAAAAATATTGTATTGGACAATATGTACGTACTTATCTCAGTCTTAAAAAAACAAAAAAACAAGTTAATTAAATTGTTAATACATTTAACGAACAGAATTTGAAATTTTCCTTTGAATCATTGATTTTTCAGTAGTTTCCAAAATATGATCCTCTATTTCATCTAAAGTTTTGAAAGTAAGTTTGTTTCCATCCAGGTACGTTACTAAAGTATGGTATGAGACTTAAGTGCATCTTTCCTTGAGGGAATTTCAACCGCATTCTCGACTACTGGAACTTCCATCTCCAAATCTTTACCATACGTTACTGAACATTCTTCAAATGAAACCACATCATCACTAATTTCTTGATCGGTTAAACATCCGAAACATTCTAATTCATCATGGCAATTCAGTAGCTCATCAAACTCTTCTTCTGTTGAGAACACATCAATCTCTTCCAATACTTCTTCATCTCCAACGACTCCATCTTTTACAAACCCAGCTTTCTTTAAACAATTTTTTATAGTCTGAATACTAACAAGCCACCAGGAACGCTTGTTAATTTTGAATGCCTCTAAAACTTTAATTGATTTTACGAAATCTAGCAAAGTTTGTTCATTTTTGAGTGCCAATAATTCTTTTCGTATAAGATTCCTCCTATAATATGCTTTAAAACACCTGATTATGCCCTGATCTAGTGGCTGTATAATGCTGGACGTATTTTGGGGCAGCATACGAATTCTCACATGTTGAAGTTCCACGCCAGGAAACAATTTATGGCAACCTGCATTGTCGACAAAAAATATTATTTGTCTATTTTCCTTTTTCATTTTTTCGAGGTCTGTTATTATTTGCATTTGTAATAAAGCCGACTTTCGTCCCCATTAAAATGATTTTTTCAGAATATTCGTTTAATAATGTTGGTAAAATATTTTCGATGCATTGTGATGCAGCTCGAATATCAGCATCATTTTTTTCGCCGTGGACTTTCTTGAAACTAATGTTTTCCTTTTTTTGCCACCTCCAAAGCCAGCCATTGCTTGGCTCAAATTCAGTAAAGTTCAAGATTTGGTCGAATTTTACGGCTTGTTCTTTTATAAGTGGTCCACTTATAACCACCGAGCAACAGCCTTGTCCAGTTCTTTACTGTGTCCTGAACGAACTCTATTTCTCTGTAAGTTTTTATTCCCTTCGACAATCTTACTTACAATCTTTTTGTAAAATACGTGTAATAGTTGAGGCATTGCATGCGTTTTTTCGATAATATCTTTTCTAGAACTCCTTTTGTCTATAAGTGAATCCAAGATATTGATTTTGTCGAGAATTAAAAGTTCTGTTCTTTATCTGGGTGCCAAGTCTAATAAAGAGAAAGTGATCTAACATAATTCCACACCGAGATGCAATTTTACCTTTTTTCCGATACGAAATCCTTTAATTCTTTTCAGGGAAAATAAAACAAAATATTTAATCTTTTTTTGAGGCAAGCACAGAAAGAAAAACACAAACTAGCCGATCATCGCCGGAGATACAATAACGGCAAGAATGCGTTAATGTATCATTTTGCAAATGTATTCATAGACTTGTTCAGACATCAATTGTCATGAGAAGCTTCTCAAATTTGCCGTTCGGATTCGGCTTAAAATTGTATGTCTCTTCCACTTCGTACACATAAATGGTTTCAAAAGCTAGGTTTTAGGAAGAAGACAGAAGTTTGGCGTTTCATTAAGCTTCTTATGGTGGATTTTGCATTAAGAGCCTTACATGCTCTTACGATCCAACCTGCAAACTTACAACAATATTGTTGGACATCTTCAGAATCAATTAGTTCGTCGAACTTCGCTGTGTTACAAATGGCTGTTTTAAACACGCATTACACTATGCTGGAATCATTTTACTTTCGCCTCAGCAGAGGTACTCGTATATAATGCTGAAATGTGATTATTCACTGAGGCAGACAGAAAATTGTTGCGGCTGTCATCGCTGACCACAAAGAGATAATAAGTGCCCGAGCGCACTCACAGCAACTAGTAAGCCCCTACTTTGGCTTTTAGTTATAATGCCTAGCAAGGTGCGCATGAAACGATGCGGCATGTTGAGTGAGATAAATCCAAGGGTGCTATTCTATGATGGGTTGGCAGGTAGGCAAACAGCCATCAAATGTAGACGAATTCCCATTCTGCAGCGATGGGGATGGGCGATGGGTTCGGTCAGATCCGTCTTTGTCACGTTGAAGGATGTTAGTAGTGAAGATATAGATTATACAGTCCATAATGCAGGTTTGAGAAGACGCTATGGACGAAATATAGCACAATACGAACATGAAGGATATAATAAAATATTAATTGATTGGCAGTGCATGAGATACAACATTTATTGTACACATATTTAAAAAATAAAGAAATGCAACTTCAAGAGAAGTAGCGAAGTACTCATCATTTCGCAATATATTTTCCAGCGTTTTGAAATGTTAAATTTCGTCTCTGCATTTGGAAGTTTTTGAAATCGAACAAACCATAATAAAAACATAGGGACGGGCTACAGTCCGCTTGGGCGAACTGTTGGATACCCTATTCTTATTCCTATCCCTCATAAGTGGGCGTGACAAAAGTCTAAGTATGGTTGAATTGTTAAGAACGCTTTACATATTTTGTTATATAACATTTGAAGGATTTTATCAAAAAAACGCTCCCTAGGTCAAACTTGGGTGTTTCAATAAAATTGTTTTATTTAATTGTGGGCGTGTCAGTAGGCGGATTTAAAAAAATTAACACATGAGCATAAAGCGCCCCTAGAGAGTATATATTATAAATTTCAGCTCCCTAGCTCACTTTGAATTTTCAAAAAAAAAAAATTAATAATATTTGTGGGCGTGCCAGTGGGCGGATTTTGAAAATATTTACACATAAGCATAAAGGGCCCATAGAGAGTATATATTATAAATTTCAGCTCCCTAGCTCAAACTTTGGATTTTCCAAAAAATTGTTTTATTTATTTGTGGGCGTGTCAGTGGGCGGATTTTGAAAATATTTATACATGAGCTTAAAGGGCCCATAGAGAGTATATATTAAAAATTTCAGCTCCCTAGCTCAAATTTTGGTTTTTCAATAAAATTGTTTTATTTTTTTGTGGGCGTGGCAGTGGGCGGATTTTGAAAATTTTATATCCCGAGCAGTTTTAGGAGTCATAGATCATATATAAAAAATTTCAGCTTCCTAGCTCAAAATTCGATTTTTTCCAAAATTTTGTTTTTTTGAGTTTGTGGGCGTGTCTGTGGGCGGATTTCAAAAATTCGTAAACTTGATTATTTCGGGACCCTAGAGAATATATGGTTAAAATTTCAGCTCTCTAGGTCCAGTTTAAAGGCCTAATTTTTGCCGACGGACGGACATGGCTAGATCGATATTACTATCGATGCTGATCATAAATATAGTAACTTTTAGGGGTCTACGGGCAATATTAAGGTATGTTACAAACTATGCGTCAAAATTAATATACCCCTAGAATAGGGTATAAACATAGGGGCGGGCTACAGTCCGCTTGGGCGAACTGTTGGATACCCTATTCTTATTCCTATCCCTCATAAGTGGGCGTGACAAAAGTCTAAGTATGGTTGAATTGTTAAGAACGCTTTACATATTCTGTTATATAACATTTAAAAGATTTTATCAAACAAAAACGAAGCTTTTGTAAAAAAAATCTTCGCTACCTCAAACTTTGGTTTTTCAATAAAATTATTTTATTTGATTGTGGGCGTGTCAGTAAGCGGATTTAAAAAAAAAACACATGAGCATAGAGGACCCCTAAAGAGTATATAGTAGTATTCAGCTCCCTAGCTCAAACTTTGGATTTTCAAAAAAGTGTTTTTTTGTAAATTGTGGGCGTGTCAGTAGGCGGATTTTGAAAATATTTACATATGAGCATAAAGGGCGCCCTAGAGAGTATATATTATAAATTTCAGTTCCCTAGCTCAAACTTTGGATTTTCAAAAAAAGTTTTTTTTAAATTGTTTCCGTGTCAGTAGGCGGATTTTGAAAATATTTACACATGAGCTTAAAGGGCCCCTAGAGAGTATATATTATAAATTTCAGCTCCCTAGCTCAAATTTTGGTGTTTCAATAAAATTGTTTTATTTTTTTGTGGGCGTGTCAATGGGCGGATTTTTGAAAATTTTATATCCCGAGCAGTTTTAGGAGTCATAGATCATATACAAAAAAATTTAGTTTTCTAGCTCAAAATTCGATTTTTTCCAAAATTTTGTTTTTTTTGAGTTTGTGGGCGTGTCTGCGGGCGGATTTCGAAAATTCGTAAACTTGATTATTTCGGGACCCTAGATAGTATATGGTTAAAATTTCAGCTCTCTAGGCCCAGTTTAAAAGCCTAATTTTTGCCGACGGACGGACGGACGGACGGACATGGCTAGATCGACATTACTATTGATGCTGATCATAAATATAGTAACTTTTAGGGGTCTACGGGCAATATTAAGGTACTCGTATGTTACAAACTATGCGTCAAAATTAATAAACCCTTAGAATAGGGTATAAAAATGCGGCCAGGTGCGATTCGGACTTGCCCATGAAGGATTCCGCGCGAATTACAATTATTATTTACTTAGGCACCTATTACAGATTTATTATTAGGAAATAATGGTTCACGGTTTAGCATAAGGTCTATGTTTGTGAAATTAAATGTTTTGTTTTATATTTGAGTTGATTGAATGAAAGGTAAATTGCGGTTTACGATTTATGACGTATTAAAAAAAAACTACTTAGGTACTAGATCTCGTTCCAACCAATTTTCGGTGGAAGTTTGCATGGTAATGTACGTCATATATTTATTTTAGTTTTATCATTCTCTTATTTTAGAAGTTACTGGGAAGGGTGGACACACATTTTACCATTTTTGAAGTGTCTCTCGCGCAAACTATTCAGTTTAGAAAAAAATGATATTAGAAACCTCAATATCATTTTTAAAGACCTATCCATAGATACCCCACACGTATGGGTTTGATGAAAAAAACGTTTGAGTTTCAGTTCTAAGTATGGGGACCCCCCAAAATTTATTGTTTTTTTTTCTATTTTTGTGTGAAAATCTTAATGCGGTTCACAGATTTTTTTTTTATATAATTTGCGTGCGTTAAAGGGATTTCTTTTTTTTTCTGTAGTGACACAGTACCCTTATAATGGTAAACCACAGCGCATGTTTGTTGCTGCAAGTAGCTCCCTACATCTTCTTACCAAGTTTCAACAGTATAGTTCCTTTAGTTTCGGAAAAAAGTGGCTGTGACAGACAGAAAGACAGACATGACGAATCCATAAGGGTTCCGTTTTTTGCCATTTGGCTGCGGAACCCTAAAAAACAATTGGAGAGAAAACAGCGTCAAAATATTTATTCAAATAAAAACAAAGATTGACCGAAAAGTATATAAAGGGTCTTTCATTAAGGCCTTGACTACTTCTTTTTTAAATAAAATGCAAACTACTTGAGATATCTCAAAAAATGTATTGGCTTGAATTACTATCAAAACATTTATGACTGGAATTCTACTTCGCTCATATGTCCACCACGGGAACGTATGCAACGGACGATCGATACCTTCAACCCAATTCTCGATGACTCGGGCACACATTTCGACCGATACGGCCGCTATTTCTCGTTCAATATTGCTTGTTGACAGAACGCCCGGCTTGCTGACATACCGAAATTCCTAGTCGGTGGTCGCAACTTTAAGGCCGTAATGCTCCTCCCAGTAGACTAGCAATTCATAGTCTAGTGAAAAAATTTGAGTCAGAATATTCACTGCTTGATGTTGCCCTGCCAGTGAGACTACGTTTTGCCCAGTGTGGAGAATATTGCTGCCGTATAGGCGTCCGTCGCAAACCAGCCAAATCAGTCAATTTCACGGCGTTCTCATGAATTGGGCCTCTCCCAGACCACGTTATGGCGAATTTTGCGCAAGGATCTTGGCATTCACTCTTACAAGATCAAGTTGACTCAAGAACTAAAGCCACTTGATATGAAGCGACGTACGTTCTCGAATTGGGCTCTGCACATGATGGAAGAACATGAAGAATTTTTGGTTAAACGACTTCGTCAATACGCACAATATGCGTTACTGGGCAGGTGAGACCCTCATATGCTTTATGAAACAGCACTTCAACCGCAAAAAGTCACATTAAATCTATAGTCTATTCCAGTAAGCCTGCGACGTTCGAGGAGATCAGAGCCAATATTGAACGAGAAATAGCGGCCGTATCCGTCGAAATGTGCGACCGAGTCATCGAAAATTGGGTTCAACGTATCGACCGCTGCATACGTTCCCGTGGTGGACATATGAACGAAGTCAAATTCCATTCATAAATGTTTTCATAGTAATTCAAGCCAATACATTTTCGAGATATCTCAAGTAGTTTGCATTTTATTTAAAAAAGAAGTTCTCAAGTCCTTAAATAACGAACGAAACTGTTGTTCCAAATATATAAAAATATTGTCCTGCACAAATGTTGTACTCATTTATTGGAATACCGAAAAAGTTAACCAAAAAATCTTGTCCCTATCTGAGTGCAGTCCAACTTTGTTAGAGTCGATATTCTGTTTATCACATCAGATACGGATCTGCTGAATCTGATTTTGAATTAGACAATTCGTTGTTTGCAAATATTTTTTTTTAATTTTTCTTTAATTTGCTTTGCTAATATTCAATATTTTTTCTTTTCCTTTTTAGGTAATTAAAAATGCTTAGGACTACATTTAGAAAGCCAATGGTAAGTCTTAAAATAGTTGCCATATATCAAACGCCTGATTCATACCTAAAATTCTCGTGATACATATATGCTAGGTATGATACCTTCTAAAGGAAGGCAACGCTGTAAAGGTTAGTGTGTTGGCTTGTGACCGGTGCGGTGCAGGTTCAATCCTCATAGGGAACAACAACATACTCCACCCATTAATGGAGAGAAAACGAATGACACCCTGTTTTTTCCAACCTCTACACCAAAAAGAGGATTTCTGCAATGGACCGTTATCGAGTCTGAATGCTCTGGAATTTATATTTTCTTTTTTAAGTAAAACAAAAAAATGACACCTTCTACAAACCCCAGCTTCGATAAGGTAAACAAAAAAAAAATTGAGAATTAAAAAAATTTCAGTTCTACATACATAGTCTCGACCAGAAGGCAATTGCTATATTGAAGCCCTGACTTCTGTAGCTGCTACGTTATGGTTCAGGGACAAAAACACGAACATTTATGCAGCAGATTTGAGATTGGTGTGTGTTCGATTCATCAGCCACCCCACTCTATTCACGAGCATCTCCAGTCTGTTATTTTTCAGGGCTCAGCATTCGTATAGCAGTTTCTTGAAAGTACTTACAGCTGCTGCTGTATTCATTGTGCAGTATGCCCAGCTGCTCCGCAAGTTTGGTCATAGCGTCTTATAAGGACCACTATTGGAGCGCGATCCTTAACGTTTAGTCCGATCGTGAATTTGGATCACCCTTTGTTTACTTTACTCCATTGTGGAGCTGTTTTAAGTGCCTGCATGTATCGCGATTGGTTCTTATTAATCCTTGGCAGGTCACACTCCTTAGAGCACAACGTCCAGTCCAGTTTCCTTGATGAATCTGAGAATGTGCTGTGGGTCCATGTTTTTTATGTCCTTGTCTGCCTTTGGTGCCTGCCCAAATATCTCATCTTTTTGTGCTCCGTGCTCCGGCGGTTTCACTGCAGAATCTGCAGAGCCCATCCTCTGATATTTCATTTTCCTCAGGTACTCCTTCAGTCTGCAGTGCCCCGTGAGGAGGCCTGTTAGGATTCTTAGGTTGTTTTTGTTAAGGCTGATACAAGCTTTTGGTTATAATTTCCTAAGAGTTTCTTTGCTTGCCCCAGACGTTGGAGGTTGAGAAAGGTTTTGGCCCTTGTTTCTTCCTCCAGTCTCCTGAACTCTTCGCGTAGAGTGTGTTCTCCTATCCGGCAGAATGATTCAGGACCTGTGAAGGGTTCCGCTGCCCCTTTTATAGCCAAAGAGTCCGCTGCCTCATTGCCTTTAATGCCAACATGGCCTGGCCAGGTACCCAGCAGATGGAAATTCAGTTGTTCTTGCCGAGTCTGTTCAGTCCGTGTAGGCATTCCCACACGAGTTTTTACTTGATGACTTAGGCGTCAAGAGCCTTTATGGCTGCTTGACTGTCAGACATTATTGTGATGCATTTTCCTCTTCCAATCCCCCTTTTTTGCCATACTTAGGATTGTTCTGTCTGCCGTGTTCATCACTATGATGTGTAGAGAGTTAATTCCGATAACACTTCCATGGCTGCGGTTGGGCAGTTACGCATTTTTATTTGCTTACGCTAAAGGAATTTTTTCTGTTGTTACAGTACCCTTATAGTGCTAAGAACACAGCGTAAGCATTTGTGTTTTAACAGCAAGGAGCTCCTCTCATTATCGTATTTCATTGCACGCTTTTCGGTGCTCCTTACTATTAGAAAGAATAGAGAGATAGAAAAGACGTGTTTGGGTGCAGTTGTAGGGTTTTCCTACATGGGTGGTGTCTAAGTTGCTTAGGGAGATTACGATTTCATGTATTCGATATAAAGTAATGGACTTGTCCGGGATTCGATCGCACGACCTTCCTACTGCACCTATTTTTTTTTTTTTTTTTTTTTATAATTTGCGTGCGCTAAAGGGATTTCTTTTTTCTGTAGTGACACAGTACCCTTATAATGGTAAAACCACAGCGCAGGCATTTTTAGTTTGTTGCGCAAGTAGCTCCCAGCAATTCATTGCCTATTTTTGGGTGCTACTTACTGAAAGAATAGAAGGATAGGAAAGAAGTTTGGTGCGATGGGATTTTTTTTTTCTCAACAGGTGGCGCCTAAATTGCTTTGGGGAGATCAGTTTTTGTTGTGTGTATTCAATTTATAAAAATCATGGCCCTGGTCGGGATTCGAACGCACGACCTGCCAATCACTTTAGTGAATACACTACCATCGCACCATTACCACCTATGCCACCCGCATTGCTCTGGTAATGCACAGGCACGCCAGTCTTTGCACTTTGCTGAGTGTCTTCCTTGTCGTAGAAGACTGGTTCGTTTCGCCCATGCTACTGCTCCGTATGTGATTATTGGTCTCACAATTATTGCAGTGTACATCCATCGCAGGATGTTTGGGCTGCATCCCCATACCTTCCCCGCTAGACTCCTACATATCGTGAGAGCGCGTGTATCGCCTGCATAGGTATTTTTGAACTTATTAACCTTCGTTGCTTAGTATAGATGAAGGGGGAGAAGACCCCACCTTGTGGGCAGCCTTACATCTCCCTGCGAGTAGATAGATTTTCTGAATAGTATGGTGAATAGATTATTTGAGAACCATGTGCCCTTAAAAACCAAAAGCTGCGCTCCTCACAACAATTCTTGGTTCACAAATGACATACGTTCTTTGATGATAGAGCGTAACTTAGCCTTCAGACGGTGGAAAATGTTTCGTCTTGGCAGCTTTCACCAACAATTTACCTCATTGCGCAACAAAACTGTTCAAAAAATTCGTAAGGCAAAAGCCTCTTTGTATTCTACTCGCATCAATACGTCTTTAGGAAGTAAGCAAATTTGGAAAAATTTGAAGAATATCGGTGTTGGAAAAATAGCTTGTGGGTCGCCTGAAGACATAGACATCAACGCTCTCAACAAATCTTTCGTTTCTAACTCAATTACTAATCAGCAATCTGAAGACCCCCTACAATTTTCTGAAGAGATTTTGTCAGCGCATAACACAAACTCAAATTCATTTATGTTTTCTCCAATAACTGCGGAGGATGTGGTAGAAGCACTCCTTTCTATCAAGTCCAATGCTACAGGACTTGATAATATGCACCCTTCGTTTTTGAAGATAATATTACCAACGCTATTGCTCTTTATTACCCATATATTCAATTCCAAAATGAATTCCCAACACAATGGAAAGGGGCAAAAGTTGTACCCATTCGAAAAACTTCAAGAGGGGATGAATTTAGGCCAATTTCAATATTGCCATTATTATCAAAGGTTTTTGAGAAAATTATACAAAAACAAATGAGTGAGTTTCTTAATCAGTTCAGTTTATTGACCCCTAAGAAATCAGGCTTCCGAAAGAAAAACAGCTGCATTACAGCTTTGTTAAGTGTCTCGGAAGATATAAGGAAAGCTTTAGACGATGATCATGTTACATTTTTAATACTGCTCGATTTCTCTAAAGCGTTTGACATGGTAAATCACTTGGTACTTTGCAAAAAACTCCGCAGTCAGGCTCTTATTTTCATACCTTACTGATCGAGTGCAAGCAGTAGAGGTGAACAAAACTCTTTCCAATTTCCTACCTGTCGTTAGGGGCGTTCCGCAAGGTTCGATTCTTGGCCCGTTGTTGTTTTCAATCTATGTTAACGAACTTCCTACAATTGAAAGACAATGTTCAATACGCCTGTATGCTGATGATACCCAGCTCTATTTGCACTGCCCATTGGGGCTTATTGAACACGCTGCAGCTAGCATAAATGAGGATTTAAGCTTAATTGAGCGTTGGTCGGTTGACAACTGCTTACTTCTGAACCCAAAGAAATCAAAGTGTCTCGTAATTTCAAAGAGCAAATTAGATTTGTCTTACTTTCCAGCAATCCTTTTAAATAACTGTCCTATTGCTTACGTAGATTCAGCTAAAAATGTAGGTGTAGTTTTTAACCGCAGTCTTACTTGGACACATCATACGAGTATAAATAACACAATTGGAAAATCGTATGGTGTCCTACGCATGCTATGGTCAACGCAGCACTTTATTCCTTTAACAACTAGAATTCTGCTAGTGAAAACGCTGATTTTACCTCTGCTTACTTACGGTTGTGAAATTGTTTGTAAGTTAGACTTCGAGAGTAAAAGGAAATTAACGGTTGCATTTAATAGCGCAATAAGATATATTCAGGGGCTGCGGCGTTACGATAGAGTTTCGCAGCATACATCACAACTTGACAATTTGACAATTTTATAAAATTTCGCACAATTACCTTGTTCTCTGACATACACTTCGCTTCAACTGAATAAGCACAAACATTTTCTATGCTACGTTGTCCATTTTTTCAAAACCTTGTGCCGTAATATATCATTTGATGATGCAAACTGTTTGCGTATGATGTTGACAAAATAAATCGGAAATAAGATTTCAAAAAGTACCGCTATTTTTTTCCTGTTTCCCTTGCAAAGCATTCAATATGGAAGTTATCACCATCTGGCATACCGCACCTGAAACCCCTCGTCACCCTAAACCTGAAGTTATCATCATCCGGCATACCGCACCTGAAACCGCTCGTCACCCTGAACCTGATCAGACACGCACAAACATGTTCCAGCCGACTCAGCATGTTCCCACGATTGCAACGATGACGGATACCCGATACAGGCGGATGCACGCGCTGCATGCATTGGGCGACTCAGCAGATTGGGCATGAGAAACAATACCACCTGAAGCAGGAATTGAACAGCGGTGGGACAATCTAAGTTTGGACGTGACAGAGTGCAGTCGTGTTAATATTCAATCGTATAGAAAATAAAGAATTAATTGTAACGTAGTCTAAATAGTTGTGTTTGAATTCTTGCGAACCGTTGGACCAACCTCAGGTTGGTGTTCGTTTTTTTTTTGAGAATCCTCGACAGGATTTCGTAACTTGGAAAAATGCAGTTTTATTTTGCGTCAACTGAATAGAGACAAATATTGAAATTGGAAATAAAAGTTATTGGGATTAAATGAAACAAGTTTTTCTTAAAACAGTTTTTTATTAGTTAATTTTAGTAGTGGGTACTGCGGCCTTTATTCGTAATAGTTTCGTAAATTCGATACGGCATGGAATCGTACAGCCTCTTTATGTAGTCTAGCAAATTTCCCTCCAGGCCAATTTAATGGCTGCAATAATAGATTCTTTGTCCTCAAACTGACGGTCAGACTCATAAACTTTTCGTACTAGCCATTCCCAAACGTTTTCTATAAGATTCAGGTTAGTACGGCGGCCATTGAAGCAATTCCACATTCTGCTCCTCTATCCAATGTTTTACTATGCGCGCCGTGTGGATGGAGCGTTGCCCTACTGAAAAGTTCAGTTTATGGGTCCAAAAATGCTTGAAAATCTAGGAAAATTTCTTTTAAAATTTCCTTTATAACTTAATGCAGTAATTTTTGAGGTTTTTAACTCAAGCTCAACAGTGCCATAGTAGCTAACTGCTCCCTATACCATAACACCACCTTGTCGACTATGATGCCGCAATAAAAATCGGTCTTCTTTCCTCACGTCGTGGAAGTAATAATTAAACCCATCAGGGCCATCAAAATTAAACTTCTTCTCATCCCAGAAAGCTACGTGACGCCATTCATTTTTAAAACTCATATGGAGTCTAGAGAATTCTGAGCGCATACACTTCCGTTTCTCGTTAAATGGCGGTTTCTTTTGAATTTTTAACCGTTTCAGATGTTTGGTACTATTGATAACCCTTCGCACTATTGAAACGCTTGCAGTAACACCCACTTTCTCCTTTATTTTTGCCGCAGAGTCGCAGGAATTGGAAGCACATCTTAAAATTGCTCTTCGATCAACCGCTGTTGTTGCCGTTTTTTGACCTCCTTTCATGTTTTATCCGTGCGAATCTTTGCTTCTTAAATAAAAATAGACCACACTAGAACTTTGTCCAATTTTGTCAGCGATAGAACGCCCGGTTAGTCCGTGTTCTTTTAGTAAATCGATTTAAGCTCTTTCAACACTGTTTAGAGATTTTGATCTACCTGTTTTTTTTGGAAATACAATTTATCAAATAAAATTCACTTAAGGCACTTCAACTGTTGATCTAATGTGTCAATCTCCACAGAATACTTATAGGCAGTGAAAATAATGACTTTGTTTCTATTCAGTTGACGCAAAATAAAACTGCATTTTTCCATATTGAATGCTTTGCAAGGGAACCAGGAAAAAAATAGCGGTACTTTTTGAAATATTCTTTCCGATTTAGTTTGTCAATATCATACGCAAACAGTTTGCATCATCAAATAATATATTACGGCACAAGATTTTGAAAAAATGGACAACGTAGCTTAGAAAATGTTTGTGCTTATTCAGTTGAAGCTGAGTGTACTTCTAACCCGCCAACCTATGGATCTTGACAACGAATTAAACTTTTTCAACTCTCATAGATGTTGTGATCTCGTTATTCCACGATTTCAGTGTTTGACATCCGAAGGTCAGTTTTTCGTCAACTCTGTAAGAATTTGGAATTTACTTTAGTAATGCATAGATTAAGTTATATTTGCATCTTTGTTACAAAAATATAAATGTGTAAACTTGAATTAAAATCAATTATGTAGCTCTTCTACATTTTACACGCTGCACTACAAGTAAGATATTGTATCTTACAGTGTAAGCTAATCATGAAATAAATAAATACTAAAAATACTAAATACTGAATACTTTACATGTGGTATTGTATATCACTGTATTTTGGATGTATCGCTATATCTGAGCGTGATCCGTGTTATCGAATACAACCTCAATATCAAGGAAGCAGGGATCCGCTACTTCTTTATTTATATTATCAGTTATTGATTCTCTAATCATGGAAATTAAGCTCTAAAGAGCTTGGGTGGTTGATTTTCTTGGCTGATATGCATTTCGATTTTTATGGAGGGGATTCAAGTCGTTTTGAGGAGGAAGAAATACTTATTGGTCGATATTGTTAAGGCAGCTATGTGGGCCTATTGGCTTCTTTAGGGAGATCTAAATAAAAATCTCAATATTGTATTTGGTGAGGCTTTTCTTGTACCTCTTCCATTCTGCATTGGTGAATTTGGCCGATTATGTCTATATCGTTAGGTACGCATCATAGAAGTCAACAATTCTGTTGAAGATAGTGACGTGACGTGGTGACACCTATCCAGAGTAGTATCTGCTCCAGAACAAGATTCAAGTGAACACATGATAACGCATCTTCTTGCCAAAGTTCGGCGCATTTTTGAACTAGTTTGAAAGAGCAAACAAACTAAACTTCCCATGACTATCCGGTATAACATTTCGTTTGCATTTCTCCTATTTATTGGGATTAAGGAGACCCCAGCCCTTATCGAAATTCAATCTACTTTAAAGCATAAGATACGGCATTTTCGGGGCACATCTACTCATCATCAATTGCAGCCGACTGTGCAGCATTAGGCACTTAAGCAACCTTTATAAATCTCCTCCACTGTGAGCTTATACTTTGTTTTGTGCAATCCACCATCAGTAAGGTACCTTTAGGCTAATGGAAGAAAAATGGAGAGAAAAATTTCGTCATTCAGCAATTCCATTGATCGGGAAGGTCGATACAACCCTAAGTGACTCTGCGGATACCCTTTTCCGATTTATTAGCGCCAAAGTGGAAAATTTCTATTGCATCGCCAATTGACTCCTGGTGTCCGCGCATTCTGGAATCGATTGAACCTATAAAATAGATTCCTTAATAACGATGACTATCCCGGCATGAGGCTTGCGCTACATAAAACCTACATTCACAGTCACATTGCGCGGAACGGCATTGGCATTACTTGCGACTGACAATTTGGAATCAACAACTTCGACGACTGCTATTCCTCTGGCTGCTCCAATGCGCTACAAAGAAGCAAAATCGGAATGTGTCCTCCGTGTCTTGTCATCGTTCATCGTTCAACGAAGACGTAACGTTGTCATTTCATTGAAGCTCCAATGTCACAACATTTCTATCTTTAAATGGTAAAAACTTCATCTTTAATTACCGAGATAGGGACAGCAGCGTAGAGGAATCGAGGAGTGTTGTAGTTCTTTCTGCTAGGTTTCCTTATTCTTTCGCGATATATTTTGTATGTAGGTATGTATCATTAGAGAGTTTTCATGGAATTGTGTGAAACCGATTACAACTGTTTCTAATTGAATGGGACGGGAAGAAAGGAAACTGCACAACATTAAATGACATCACGACATGCATCCTATAGCTGACTTTGTATAATCCGGAGCCTTTGTAAAATTGCACACTGGCACTATTCAAAGGCTTTTACCTATCTTTAAGGTGTGCTTTGGTGTTAGGTTTGGGTGCAATAAACAAAACAAGGATAAACACACGGCCACATGACGACGCTGGCCGCATCCACTTTACTTTTGCGGTCCATGAAGCCTACAAAGTGAGATAAATGGCAACAAGTAATGTGATTTTTTCTTTCTCTGGTATTTTTTACATTTAATTTAACAGTGTCTCTCATCACAAAAGAGTGAAGAAGGAATGGGAATAGGAATCCCTGTAGAAGTTGCTGTTCTTGAGTTCGTTTCTAAACGACTTATCGACGGGGGTTTGCCAGCAAGAAATACAATTTAGTACAGTGGCGCCTTACCTGTCGCGTTCCTAAGGCCATTTAAGGCTTGTACTTTCCGGCTGCTTTGACATGGGTTACTTCATGTCGTTCGCCTGTCGCGGCAGCGGCGTCCAGTTTTCCTAATGCTATACATAGTCTTTTCACTTGCGACTTGTTAGTGAGTGCATATTCACATAGGTATGTGCAAGATCGGCAAATGGTCTTCTGATGATCGCAAAGTTAGATGGTGTATTGTCGTTTGGGGCTACTACGGACGGGCAGTTATGTCATAGCGGGAGTAAGTTGGCTGGCTATATATGAAAGCGAAATTTGAATTTCAATGTTTAATGGCTTGGGTGTGATATTAATGACCGATAGTGCACACACCTTGGTGTTGAGGTGTTACCGGCTTATTTGGTGTGGGAGTACAAGTAATACCCATTTTATTTTGAAATTGGTTCTCAGTTGAAATGGGAGAGACTGGCTGTAGATACTGCGTAGGAGCAATAAAGCACAACAAAATATCCCATCAAAACTTCTACGGGCCGACGAAGATAATCGATTAAATATTTCGATCACGAGACGGGGTAAACTAACACCCCAACCCTTTGTCAAAGGGGTTTTCTTAGAGCTGTTCGATTTGAAATTGAAAAAAATTTAAACAATTGTATGACATTAATGATAAATAATTATTTCGAGCATTAGCCACCCCAGGAGCGCTTATTAGCTCCAATATTCGAACATATTTTCGATCATATGAATGGTGCGCTCTATGTAGGCTTCCAAGACTGGAATCATTGTAAGCTTGTCCACATAGACAAACGACTTCAAAAAACCCACAGAAAGTAGTCCACTTGAGGCTCGCGATCTTGGAGGCCAGGCAAGAGGTCCATCATGTTGAGATTATAACCGTGTAGGGCTAGGATTTTCATGCACTTAAAAATGTAAAATATGCACTTAAAATATGCATTTAAAACCATATCCCTTGCTAACCATTTGTATGGGGGAGAAACATAGTATTTAGGTTTATATAACAAATTCAGTCTTTATTATCGAGGAACACAAAATTATATCAATAAAAACAGAAAAATAAAATTCTTTTCAATTAAAACGAAAAAAAAATCAAAATAGCACAGAATTTGAACATTATTGCATTAAATCTAAACTTAAAAATTTTCGTATGCTGTATTCGCATAAATCATAAAGTTTTTTCTCAACGTTTCAAACGTGAAACTTTGACGATTCGGTCTCTGAAATGCTTTATACATAGAGAATGATCGCACAACGTCAACCTAAGTTAATGGAGCATTCTTTAAAGAACATATTTCTTGAGGTATTAAGTTCTCAATGTTCTTTCAATTTACCTCGACACAACTCAGTGTAAATGCCATGCATATATTTTTTATTTTTGAAAAACCTTAATTTTTTTTCGAGAACATTATCCAGTTTTTTTTTAATTGCTGCAGCAAAAGGTCCTTCAACTGCACTTATTTTTATTTTCATTTCATTTTCATTTATTTATTATTTTAAAAATAGTATACATTAAGACTTGGTCTTTAATAGTACAGCAAAAAAAAAAAACTAAGTAATGTGTACATATAATAATATTATAATTAGGAAATGCGTTTGCAAAATTAAATCAAACAATTTAGTTCAGAAAGTATAGTGACAGAAAATAAAAAGAAAAGAAGAAAAGAAAAATGAAAGATAGACAAAATTAGGACAGAGAATAAGTAACAGAACGACAGATGGAAGAAGAGGAAGTTAAGAAGTAATATGTTATTGTGAAGCGTAGAAATTTAAAAGTGCAGCCTTGCAATTATTGGTGTTTGATAATCTTTTTATACAAGGTGGCGCAAAAGTTGTCATCTGTTTACTTCACAAATGTCAAAGTAAAATTGACATTTGCCGCTATTTGCAAAAATTATAGCATCTTCCGATAGGGTTTTCAGCCCTTGGGTGTGCCTTAGGCAATTCTGTGTGCCAATGTTCTAAATGATCCACGACGTTTGACATCTATCCTATGTAGTTTTCAGTCGGATTGGTGAACGCCACTGGGTGTTGACTTTTGCGCCACCTTGTATGAAAGGGCAAGGAGTTGCATAACCGAATAGCATGGATAAAAAAAGGCGAGATGAAATTAACTAGTTGTACCTAGTACCTACGGGATACAATGTTGAAAGTTCTAAGGGAGCGGGTAAATTGGAGCTTGGAGTAGAGGTAAGACGGGGACTGGGTACTAATGATTTTATGAAGAAACAAACAGTTCCTAATGTTTCTGTGCTGCTGTAGAGTACAACCTAAAACACTCCTCGCGAGAAAAGAGATTCTTTCATGCCTACGTATCTGACAGTAAGCCACATGCAACTTATGATATGAGAGTGAGTCGAGGTTACTATAAACTACCTCCGAATAGTTAATTATGGGCACAATAAGGGTAAGAACCAGTCTGCGTCTAGTTTCAACTGGAGTAAAACTGGCTAAAATCCAGAGTTTCCTCAAGCAACCATAAATTCTACTAATAACGACGTTTATGTGATTATAGCAGGATAAATTGCGGATTAAGACAAAGCCGATACTAGTTGCAGTTTTGACTAACTTTATCTTAGTGCCAGATAGAAAGATATCCGGGATAGAGGAAGATTCAAATGTCCTATTGGAGATAGGAATGACCTGACATTTAGTTGGATTAAGGATTAAGTCATTATCCCAAACCCATTTATCAATTTAGGATAAATCATGGTTCAAAAGCAAAACAAGTTCATCCAGCTCTTCCACGGGCCTAGAGTAATAAAGCTGGACATCATCAGCGTAGAGGTGAATTGATGCGTGGTTGCAAACAGAGGGTAAGTCATTAACATAGAGACAAAAAAGAATGGGTTCCAGGATTGATCCCTGGGGAACCCCTTGTATAACAGGCCGAAATTCGGAAGAATTGTCCCCAACCACAACTTTCTGTAATCTATCACTCAGAAAACTATCAATTAGCCTAATGGCATTGTACCCAAAACCGAAGTATTGCCAAAGCTTCCAACAAAGGATGGAATGATTGACCTTGTCAAAGGCCTTTGAAAAGTCGAGAAGGCAAAGTAATGTCATGAATGCCTTGTCAAAATTCAGCCTTATGTCATCCATGATATAAACCATAGCGGAAGAGCAGCTATGGTCTGCTCTAAAGCCCGACTGGAGCGGATTAAGGAGAGAATTGGCATATAGAAACAACTATTTCAATTAAATCGATTTGTTGTTTTAACGTATTTTTTTCCTTCAAGCTGTGCAATTGTATCGCACTGGAAACTGTAGTTGGAACTGATAAATATGATTTGACTCCTGACCAAAGGCTGATTCAATGCTTCTTTTGTATTTTTAATGGCAACGGCATCAGAGTCATCAAGATCATTCACAACATCTTCAAAATGTTCATAGTTTTTGGCAGAATAAGCAACAGCTTCCAACCAAGTTCCCCACCTGGTAACAATTGGCTGGGGTGGAAGAGGGGTCAAGGGATACTTTGCTTTGAAATGCTCATCGCGTGATGGTGTTTTTTAAAATATTTTTTTTCCATTTGAGATTAATAAATCTACATTTTTAAAATTGCTTCTTATCTGTTCTGCCACTCTATGTACTGCATGTGCTAAGGACGTTACATGAATCAATTTCGGATATAAAATTTGTAATCCCCGAGCGGCCTTTACCATGTATGGAGCGCCATCAGTTAAAAACAAGAGGATTTTTTTTTATCCCAAAATAATTGACAGTTTCGTCAAAAACTTGAGCAATCGTCGAATGGTTTGTTTTTTTCTAATTCGACAACATTTAAAGTTCAAAGTTTTTTTCAAAGTTTCAAATCTTTATTTAATAGTCATACACAGTAAGATACAATATCTTATTTGGTAGTGCATGCTTCAGCAAGGTGCTATATGTACTTAATTTTAAGTGTTACAAGACGAGTAGGTACTGTATAGTTTACAAGATCAAATGCTAGTACACCAATATAAAAATAAAAATAAAAAAATAGTTAAATCCAAATTCAAATTAAATCAATTATTCAATTAATTACTTATTGCTAATAAATTAATTTACAGGGAGTAATAAGTAAAGAGAAAAAAAAGTAGAGAAGAAAAGAAAAGAGAGGAGAAGAAGAAGAGAACTTAAATATCCAATCATCATCATCAAAGTGTTTCAAAGTATTGTTGCAGTTATTCCTTGAACAGTTTTTTGCAATTTATCAATCTTAAGGGTCGGGGAAGGGAGTTCCATAGCCGAATCGCATGGACAAAGAATTCACTTTCAGAAATCAAGAAACGGGAACGAATTGGTATGAGATCAAAAGTTCTACTCGAACGCGTAAAACGGAATCTGTTATAAAGGTAGGGTGGTTGGCGTGGCTGGAGTATATTGGGAACCAATATCAACGTTCTGAGCTTGAAAATGTCTTCGAGAGAGATGCCATAAATCGATTTGGAATACGAGGAAATGTTGTCATATCTTTTTATTCCAAAAATATATCGCGCAATACTGTTGTATGCCACATTTAGCTTCCGCCTGTGCTCATAATCACAATTGCTGAAAAGCTCACACCCATATAGCATAATAGGAATGAGCAGCGTTTTGGAAAGAATTACTCTTGTCTTTAAAGGTGTGATTTTCTGCGTAGCCCAGAGCATACGAAGTCCTCCATATACCCTACCTAGAGTAATTCTGATGTGGTTATTCCAGGTAAGCGTTTTATTGAAAGTTAAACCGAGATTTTTTGCAGCATCAACAAATTCAATAGGGTCACTATCCAGATAAATATTTGGAAAACAGGAGGTATCAATCGGCTTCCTAGAGATAACCAAACATTTAGATTTAGAAGGGTTCAGGTGAAGGCGATTAGCCTGAGACTAGAGTGAAATCATGTTCATGTCTTCATTTATTTCACATGCAGCATTTTCCACAAGGCCCAAAGGTAAACTTCTCCGCACTTGCACATCATCTGCATACATATCAAATGAGGAACTTAATAAGCACTCAGGAAGATCATTTACATACATTGAGAAAAGAATCGAACCTTGTGGAACACCTGAACTAAGGAAGTCTGACGAGGAGTTTTTCACTACAACTGCTTGAAATCTATGATTTAAAGAAGAGGCTATCAAGTTTGTAGACGGAACTGAAAACTGATTTGATTCCTAAGCTTGCTACAGAGAATGTTGTGGTTAACCGTATCGAATGCTTTAGAGAAATCAAGTAGTATAAGGAAAATTACTTCATCATTATCTACCGCTTGTCTGATGCTTTCTGTTACATTCATTAAGGCAGTAGTACAACTATGTTTTGGGCGAAAACCAGACTGATTAGTGCATAGTAGATTTTTATTTAAAAGAAATTTCCGTATTTGGGAATTCATTACCCTTTCAAGAACTTTGGAAAGAAACGATAATATCGCAATCGGTCTGAATTCGTTGTTGGTTTTCGGGACCGGAATTATTTTCACTCGTTTCCAAATATGACGATAAACACCGGCCATAAATATGTTGTTAAATAGGTACGTTAAATATTTTAATATATGCGGAAGAATGATTTTAACAAAAACTGGACTTATCTCATCGAACCTAACCGAGTTAGATTTTATACTCGTAGATAAAATGCTTTCTAAAACATCAGCGTCATTGACAGCTGTAAAATTAAAACTCAGTGAAGAAAGCGAATTAACAAGAAGGATGTTCGACGAATCGTCACTGTTTGGAAGGTTATGGTTGCTTGGGGTATAATCGACGTTAGGGGATGAAACGGAAACGAAGCTCTTATTTAATTCATTACAATCAACATTATTGAAATAACGATTCATTTGTTTGCCCACTCCTATTTCCCTAAGGTTTTTCCAAAGTTTTTGCTTGGCTTGAGAGGGATCAAGTCGTGGGGCATAATAACGTCTTTTTGATTCTTGTATCTCGCAGGTAACCCTATTTCTCAAAATGCGGTAGTCATTTAGGAGTATATCCAGCCGAAATTTTTTCCAGCGCTTGTATGCCAGGTCACGATGGTAGATCAGGGTTTTTATATCGTTGGTAACCCATGGAGATTGGCATTCAACTGGTCTGGCAGACTTGGTTATGAGAGGAGCATGAATATTAAAGAGATTCCTGATATTATCTTGAAGGAATGCAACTTGACTGTTGACCGAGGGCATTCCATAAATCCTGTACCATTCAATCGCAAGTAGGTCCTCCTGTAATTGATTCAAGTCAATTTTCTTAAAGTCACGGAAACTATAGGTGTTTTCGGATATAACAGGTTCACATTGAAATGTTAAGTGAATTAGATCATGACGAGAAAAGCAAGAAGCCGAGAGTTTACTGAAATGAAGAACTTTATGTGGATGACTTGCAAAGAAAACATCAAGAAGTGCTGTTATCCTTAGTAAAATGAGTGGGAACATTTGTATTTACTGGCGTTAGATTGAGTGCACTCATACTATTAACACGAGATGCTTCTTTGAGAATGTTGCTATTGAAGTCTCCGCACAGAACAACAAAAGGTGATATATAGGACAAGTCGTCCAAAACTGAGATCAGCAGTGCTGTATAAATATTTGAATTAGGTCGGTAGACTGACCCTATCAATATCTTGTAAGACTTGCAATATCTTTACAAAGACGTATTGCATTTCACTTCCAAACGGAGCTTTTCGAATAAATTTATAGTGTAGACTTTCACGAATATAAACAGCCACTCCTCCACCAACACGATCGTCCCTATCAGATCTAAAAAGCTTTTAACCTCTCAGATCATAAACCACATCCTTAACATCATTCAAGAACCAAGACTCAGAAACGCATACAACATCAATTTTTGAACCAATGAACAAATATCTAAACTCGTCTAGTTTTCCTTTTGATTTCAGACTCTGAGCGTTAAGATGGCAAACCTGTAGCCCGGTACGCTGACTGCATATTATCTTTAACATTAACCGCGTAGTATCCTTAGTGACAGCGGCTTCAGACTCCCTGTTCTGCTCATTGGGACCAACCATTAGTAATTAAAAATGGAAAGTGCCCAATAAGTTGCACCCTGATTAAAGAGAGATAACATTGCAAGAGCCGTTCCACAAAACGAACAAACCACAACACAAGGATGATGATGATTAGATATTTAAGTCATAGAAAGCAAACATAATTCATACAAATTTAGAAAACAATAATTCAGGTAAAGAAAAAAACCAAATAATAGTAAATAAATGAAAAAAAAACTTAAAGAAAATGTGTATACATTTAGTTCGAGCAATGATCTTTAATACACTCGTCATCTTCAGCTGGATATCTAGTTGTTGTTGTTGTTGTTGTTGTTGTTATTGTTGTTGTTGTTGTTGTTGTTGTTGTTGTTGTTGTTGTTGTTGTTGTTGTTGTTGTTGTTGTTGTTGTTGTTGTTGTTGTTGTTGTTGTTGTTGTTGTCTGCGTCATTATGGTAGAATCAGCTATGTCGTCCGTAGTCTCAATTAATATTGCCTTCTCATCTTTGCACTTCTTAACATAAACAAGGCCACGAATAGTAAACACCGAGATTTATCAATTATTTTTTTGCATAAGTCCTCGTTTTGGTTCAACATATCCGCGATAACATTGGCCACAAACGGCATTGAATATCTGTCGTTTCATCAATTGAAATCCATAAATATTCGTCTTCAAGGTCGGATCTTATGTGTTCAATTAATAAATTACACATTTTATTAATGTAGTTTTACGTAATGTTGAAGCATTAAGCACCATTTTTTTGGTATATTCAAACAAAAACTTTTTCAAATTGGGATTATTGAGCTTGCTTAGCGGAATATGAGCGGCAACAAATGCCTCACATAAATCCATATTGAAATTGTTTTTTGTTCTAAACGTAAGGACTTGTGACTGTGATTTTGCAGAACTAGATTGTTTTTCCAGTTCCGTATGTTTAATAGATTTCAGGTGTTGGTCAATTTAAAATGGAGACACCTTTGCTACAAATTTTACAAAAAGGAATTGCTCCATCGGTTGTGAAAGTGTGCGGGTTGTCGCAAACATATTTTTTCAGATTTGGATGTCTTCGCTTTCGGCATTGTTTCTGAAATAGCTACAGATCTCAAATTAATCGCTTGATTAAATAATTGAATTGCTTACAATTTCTGTTTAAAGCAAATTCTAAATTTAATACGAACTTTTATCTAAAAACAAATACAACCATTAATTGATAGACATGAAAGTTAATCCAGAAGCTTTAGAATAGAAGAAATGAATTCAAAACATATTATTTTGATTTTCGAAAATATGCATAAATATGCATTTATTTTTGAAAATATGCAAATAAAAGTAAAATATGCATTTATAATAAAATATGCATTTATAATAAAATATGCACTAACGATTAAATGCAATTTTAAAGCAAATTGATTGATTCGTGTTTGTATTTTATTCCTGTGTTTCTAAAGTTTCTAAAAAAAAAATATGCATTTGCATGGAAATCCCAGCCCTATAAACAGTGATTTACTAAGACTGATGATTTGTTTAGATCTGCCGACGATAATAAAACAGGATGAACGAATTCTTGCAGAGCTGAATTTCCAATCTGAAATCCAGCCCTTTGTTACCATACGATCAAAAATGTGCATAAAATTAAAATTTTACTCTTCCAGCCTATAATAGTTTTCAACCAGATGCAGTATATGTATAACATTTGACTCCCAAACCTTTTTATACCCTATTCTAAGGGTATATTGATTTTGACGCGAAGTTAGTAACATAACTTAACATTGCCCGTAAACCCCTAAAAGTTACTATATTTATGATCAGCATTGATAGTAATGTCGATCTAGCCATGTCCGTCCGTCTGTAAAATTAAGGCCTTTAAACTGGACCTAGAGAGCTGAATTTTTAACCATATACTCTCTAGGGGCCCGAAATAATCAAGTTTAAGAATTTTTGAAATCCGCCCAAAGACACGCTCACAAACTCAAAAAAACAAATTTTTATGTAGAAAGCTGAAATTATTTTTATATATGATCTTTGAATCCTAAAACTGCTCGGGAGATAAAATGTCTAATATCCGTCCCCTGGCACGCCCACAAATAAATGAAACAATTTTGTTGAATTTACAATATATACTCCTTTATGCTCATGTGTAAATGTTTGCAAAATCCGTCCACAATTTAAAAAAAAAACTTTTTTGAAAAACCACAGTTTGACATAGGGAGCTGAAATTTATAATATAGACTCTCTAGTTGCCTTATGTTGAAATATTTTTTTAAATCCGCCTACTGACACGTCCACAATTAAATAAAAACAAAGTTGAGGGAGAGTTTTTTTTACAAAAGCTTCTTTTTTTCGATTAAATCCTTTAAAAGTTATATAACAAAATATGTAGAGCGTTCTTAACAATTCAACCATACTTAGACTTTTGTCTATGAGGGATAGGAATAAGGGTATGGTATCCAACAGTTCGCCCGAGCGGACTGCTGCCCGTCCCTATGTTTCTATATTGTCTGATATGATATGATTCATGGTTTTATGACTGAAACAGATGTGCTACAAGGACGTACGCAGTAATGCAATCAGTCACGATGTGTAGTAAAGAAATCGCCATCGTTCAGTATGCTTTCTGCCTGATCTAAATATCACTGAACCATTAAACAGTCTAAGATGCTAAGTAATGTCGTAAAATTTCACATCACGAAACGTCAAACCGGAAGAATTGTACCAAATGGTGCTGTTGCACTACTATTGGTGCAGTAAAAAAGAAATATAGATACAACATGCAGGAAGAATGGACATGTAGAAACCAATGCGAGTTTTACATACAAACTTATCTTACTGCACGGATTTTTCTGCAAATCTGTTTAACACATTAAGGAGTAATGAAAACATATGGAAAGGCTACAGTCCGCTTGGGCGAACTAATACCCTATTCATATTCCTTAGTATGGGCGAATTGTTTAGAACGATCTACATGTTTCGTTATACATACAACATTTAAAGAATTTTATCGAAAGAACTATGTAAAAAAAACGCTTTTGAAAAAACGAAAGTGGGCATGACATTTAGAGCAGTCGGTCCAACGAGAAGTAGCTTCCAACTGTCCAAAAGAAGAAATTCGACGTTGGACGCCTTAGCACACCTGGAGTAGCCAGAGTCTACGCAGAGCGGATGAACGTGAGATTCTCCAATGTGCATTCACCACCGACATGCGCCAACAATATGTGGAACCGATATCGTGACACCATCAAGGAGGTAGCCGAGACCACTGTAGGTTACCAGCCACCCCAGAGAAAAAGCCCGTGGTATGATGATGTGTGTTCTCATCAGAAGAAGAAGGTGACAGAAGATGCACATTTAAAATTGCTGCAGCGCAAAACAAGTGCAGCGAGGGAAGAGTATCGACCCAAGAGAAGGAAGGGGAAGAAGATCCTGCGTAGAAAGAAGAGGGCGTACGCAGTCTTCCAGCTCAACGAAATCGAAGAGTTTTGCGATCGAAACAACATCCGTAGATTTTACAAAGAAAGCAAAGCAACTTTCTGCTGGATATTAAACCGGAACGCAGACTCTCCGAAACAGCGACGGAAACCTAGCCACTGAAGCGCAGGAATAGTAGATGTATTTAAGCAGCATTTCCAACAGCTGCTAAATGGCCATCATGTAGAGACAGTGATAGGGCAAGAAGAGATCCCACGTGCTGTCAATGAAGAACAGATTTCACCACCCAGTATAGAAGAGGTTGGCTTAGCTATAAGAAAGTTAAAGAACAATAAGTCCGCCGGCTCTGATGGTTTACCAGCTTGTACCGAATTTCTGCAAGGAGATGCGCTATCATGTGACTTCTTCAATCTTGTTCTGGAGAAAATAGTGCGAAGGGCAGGTGTCAACACGGAAGGCACTATCTTCAATAGATCCGCCCAGCTACTGGGGTATGCGGACAAAATCGACATCATAAGAAACATCGGTCCACCGCCTAGGACAAAACGTCACTGTTGATAGCAATATTTTCGATGTAGTTAAGGACTTCATCAACCTAGGAGTAAATATCAACTCCACGAATGACACCTTAGTGGAGATCCGGCAGAGAATTACCTTGGGAAACTGTTGCTACTTCGGTTTAGTGAAACAAATGAGTTCAAAACTCCTCACTCGAAGGGCAAAATACATGCTCTATCGAACCTTAATTCAGCCCGAATGCTGGACGATAAGTAGAAAAGAGGAGCTAATATTGGGTTCTTTTGAAAGAAAAATACTCCGTCGGATATTTAGTCCTGTGTGCGAGGAGGGCAAATTGAGGAGAAGATACAACCGCGAACTCTATGAGCTGTACCAAGATGTGGATCTAGTCCAAATAGCTAAATCACGTTAACTACATTGACTCAGCCACATTGAGCGATTGGAAAATAATGCACCAGCCAAGAGAACTGGAAGCAGCGTGCCCGGGATCGCAGAAGATGGAAGGATGCAGTGTCTCAGGCAGCGACTCTTCACGGGTCGAGAGCTCCTTTAACTAAAGTAAGCAAGTTCAAACTTTGAGTTTTCGATAAATGTTATTTTGGGCCTCTAGAGAGTATATTGTTCCAATTTCAACTTTCTAGCTTGAGATTTTTCCCGACGGACATTACTATCGATGGTGATCTGATCACGAATATAAGACGCGTTTTTTGGGAAGTTTATACCCAGCTCAGCAAAATTTTATATATTAAACAACAACAAACAACAAGTGAAGATAAATAGGTCAGCACAAGAGTGAGCATAAAAAGTGAAGATAAAGTCTTGGAAGTCTTACATGAAATGACACCCAAGTGGATGTCCGAACCTTGGGTAAGATTTTCAATGTCTAAGCTAAGGTGCGGAAATTAAATCAATTAACTACCCCGCAACCATCCACACTCATTTGCTCACAGTTTTTAAATATTAGAAGATTAGATTAGGTTAGGTAGATGGTTGCCCTTGTTTCGGGTGTCACAGCTCACTTAGACCAACAGTTTGGGTTCATTGTGTCCATTTTGGGATTCTTTAAAATTCATGGGAACCTGAAGAGAAACAAAAGACACCGCTGTTTAACAGCTCAATGATTCGCCAGCTCAAACACCACCCGGATTCATATGTGAATCTCAGGATTTTCTTCAGCTCTATATCAACCAGATCCTCCTGCTCCTCAAAGAAGTTGCCGCCAAGAATCTTCAATCTGTTTGTTGTAAGGGCAGGGCATTCGCATCGTAGGTGACGTATAGATTATATTTCTTCAACGTCCCTGCAGATCCTGCAGCGCCAGTGCTCGAATATCTTTGCGGTTAAGCCCGATCATTGTTGTAGATGTCATTTTGTTTACCGATTGCCAGATCTCCCTGTGTGTCTGGGAGCTGAGTCTGGCAGCCTGAGAGATCGCAGTTGTTTCTGTCTAAATGATTCGCTAAGGTTCAGAGATTCAGAGAAGATTCGTGTACCCACCTCCATCTTGGATCCGTCGATGTAGATAGCTATCTCCTCTTCTGAGCATTTTTTTACTCCATTCGCTTCTTTCGGGGATTATGGTAGTGAATATCCTTTTGAAGATGAGGGTGTATGGTAAGTAGTCAGTAGCTACTTTCTTTTTCATGGTGTCTCCACGGAGGCATGTCCTTATGAGTCTGATGGCCTTTTTAACCACCTTGCTGCTGCAATGAATGTCCAGGTTTATGAGATTAAGTAGTAGAATAAGAAGTACATCAAGGACCCTGTTATCCCGATTCAAGATGTCCTTTGGATTTTGGTGAGGCTTGAGAGATAACACTTCTTTTCGGTAGCCGTCCACCATACCGCCGCGCCATATGTAAGAATGGGCCTCACCACCGTTGTGTACAACCGCATATGGTTTGAATCCCCATTTATTGCCGAACGTTCGTCTGCATGCATATAATTCCACATATACGCTTTTCTCATGCTCGTCCTCTATATTTTCCTTCCAGATGAGTTTGGAATCTAGTATGACGCCCAGATACCTTGTTTTCTTGGATATTTGCAGGTCCACTCCACTCATTCTTGGTAGTTTAAAGACTGGCATTGCCCTTCTTCTTGTGAATAGCAGAAATTCTGTCTTGGATGAGTTTACCCCCAGTCCTCTGCCCGCAACCCAGTTGTTGACAAGTAAGAATACTAGAAATGAAAATTGATTTAGAAAGCAAAAATTAGATTAATTGTTCGGGAATAATAAACAAAGAGCCAAACAATATAGGAGCATTTTTTATTCCATGAAATGAGCATCCCGCGATTTTTTTCACACCGAAATCCAATCTCCAACCGCTGGCTCATCAAAGAATTTTCACTGACCTTTCCTTTACAGATACTACCTCTTCTATTCAAAAAAAATAACCCCCTAAGCTCATCAGTGTGTCATCCTAATAATCTGACAGGCTACCACCACACCATGTGCATTTGACAACTGCGACGACATCTATGAAATTACTCGAGGGGGAAGGAAATCTTTCCGGGAGAACACAATTTGCAACAATTGAGCAGAAGCAACCGGTGTGTGGCGATATAGTATAGCATTTCCTCAGAAAATAATATAAAAAAAAGAACAGAAGGGAAGTCCCCACAGCGTAGTCTTTTACACCATTAAGAATGTGCCAAAAGTAATGAATACTCACGTTCATGCAGTTTGTCAAACTTCTTGCCAATTTCGCGTCCACGAACAATCTGTTCTTTCACAATACTTTTGCTCTCGCTTGATCATTTGTTTCTGCTCCCGCCTGATGCATTATAAATTGAACTCCACTCCGAGACTCATCCTTCATTCATTCGAACCCCAGATGGGCACTTAAGCCTATTATATCTTAAGTTTCGTTTAACGTTTTGCTTTCAATACGTATAAGTACTAACCTTATGCGCATGGCTTACGGAAATTCTAGGGCTTCTCCCGACTTTTAGTGTAATCAGCGTACCCTATTCCGTGACTGCGTGTCGAGTTGAAATAGTAAAAGTGTGGCACATACACTGCTGCTATTATTGCGTCTCCCACTATGATCCAAGTGCAGGCAAAATGATGGAATTCCGAAGCTAAGTGCTGATCGTTTAGCTGTAATTATAATAATTTTTACATAAGACGTTTGCAGCAAAGCACATGTAGGAAGACTGCAATTTCGCATCTAAAGCGAGGCATGATGAAGATGCTCAGGGCTGTATATTGTGCGGTGGACAACCACAGTCTCATTTATTTGCTGATGCAGAGGTAACTCCGAAGCTGGGATTTGTGAACGGAAATCAAGGATTGGACTAAGTAGGGTTTTGTTGGAATGACTAGATGAGTCAGTTACCTTGGCGGTTTTATTCTAGACTGCAAATGTTATTGACTGCTACAATTTCAAATATTCGTAAGTCGCCTTCGTAGCAAAGGGCTTATATGCCTGAGTACTGTTTTAGAGACTGTACGGCTATTAAAATGTATCTTAGTACAATGGACCGTTACCGAGTCTGAGTGCTCTGGGATTTGGATTTCCTTTTTTATAAAAAAAAAAAAAAAAATGTATCTTAAGCGAGGAACCACGGTAACTGAGACTATCTTAGCCTCGGTGAACCTTCCATTCAACGGTAGAACTGATGAGGCTTGTCGAGCATGCTTGTCATTACAACAACCATTTGAACGTTGGTATGGAAGCGAAAGCGTATCATCGCGTTTGGGGCAGTACTGACTTAAACAGCACAGTTGAATCTCTCCTAAACTTTTTTGCTGCCTCCCAGATCGATATACTAAAGACCGATAATGAGCGCACATTTCTCACTCGGCTGAGACTGCAAGTTATTGATGTTACAGTTGCAACTTCTGCTGCATCCGGCATTGTTTCGAATCGGAGAAATTGCATCGGATCATCGGTATGTTTTTTTGTATCCTTTCAAAGCTCTTGGACCTATTGCCATCAATACCGTCTTCTTGCTAAAGAGTAAAGAGATTTTGCTGATATTGCTAACTAGGATTTATGGAGCTAGTGTGGATCAGCGATATATTCATCTAGCCTGTAGGAGAGCTTAGGTGATTTTTTTCCCGAACCGAGGAAGGCTCCCTATGATCTCCTCAAAAGCCACGTACTATTAGACTATTATTATTTCTATTAATGGGCCTTAACAAATTGATTGATGTAGGTACAGCTTTAGACTATTTCAGCTTCGCTGGGTATTCAAGATAGCCAACACGCCTATCCAATAGGCGAGTCCACTGAGACAGAACTAATGGATCTGTCGGCAGGAGTCCGCAGAGAGCTCGACTTATGCCCTCGCTGTTTTCATGGATATTAATGGCGTTTGTATTGACGAAAAGATTTGCTTTTGCTTTTTTGATTTTGTATGCTTCAGGGAGAAAAAGAACAATCCTAGATTTGCCCAAACACGAGATATGCGATCTCAAATTTTTGACAGATTGCTCTATAATTTACCAATACATACAAATATCCTTACGTCAAACGTCAAAGTGAGGAAAACGTGGTTTTGATTTATTGTAAAATAATTTCAGTAGGTAGGACAGATACTGTGTGTGATACCCCCACCATCACTGTAGATGCAATTAACGCGGTAATAATGAGAGCCCAAGCCGCTATAGAGGGAAGGCGTTGGAAAGGAGGTACCAAAAAGTATTCAATTCAATTCAATTCAATTTATTATTATTATTAAATAATATAAGTACAATAAGACTTGGTCTTTTATAGTACAAAGATGGTTTAAGTAAGTTAACAATGCTCTTAAAACTACAAATTAAAACTAACAGTGGTTTTATACCAGGAAAAAATTATAAATAGGGGGGAAGAGAAGAAAAGATAGGAGAAAAAAAAAAAAAAAAAAAAAAAAAAAAAAAAAAAAAAAAAAAAAAAAAAAAAAAAAAAAGAGGTTATTGCTGTGCTGAGAAGAAATGTATAACTTCGGATTTAAATTTTGCGGATCTATTTATACATTTAATATGCAAAGGTAAAGAATTCCATAGCCTAATTGCGTGAATATAAAACAGTCTGGAAGAATTAAGATATTTGTAGGAAGGAATGATAATGTTCATGGTTCTATTAGATCGAGAAAATTCTATTTTTTGATAAATGTAGGGAGGAGACTTGGAGGAGAGAACCCTATGCAAAAATATGCAGTTCCTAGCATTTATGTAGGATACGAGAGTACATCCAATTAAGTTATTGGCGTAAGCAGAGATTCTATCCCACCTACGAAGACCATGAATGTAGCGTATAGCGTCATTAAAAGCTACTTGGAGTTTATGCATTGATAGCGAGTCAGGGTTAGGGTAAACAACTTCAGAGTATGTTATTAAGGGCAGAATGAGGGTGCGAACAAGTTTTTGCCTGGTTCCAGGGGGTGTGAAGCTCGCAGTTAGCCATAGTTTCCGAAGACAACCGTAGATACGCCCAATTACAGTGTTAATGTGGTTGTAACATGATAGATTGCGATTTATAATGAAACCAAGACAGGCAGGAGATTCAGCTACTTTGAGTTTGCAATTTGAAAGCCAAATGTCTGGAACAACATCGAGTTCAAAAAATTTGCTAGCAATGGGAATTGCCAACCATTTATTGGGGTTAAGAAGCAGTCCGTTTATTGCAGTCCATTCGTTAATTGCAGATAAATCCTCATTTAGCAGCATTACAAGTTGTGATATTTTTTTCAGAGGTTGGGATAGGCGGATCTGAGCATCATCAGCGTAAAAATAGATGGAGCAATATTTGCATACTGAAGGTAAATCATTTATAAAGATGCTGAACAAGATAGGTCCCAAGATAGATCCCTGAGGCACTCCTTGTTTGAGCGGCTTGGATACCGAGCAGCTTTCACCAATAATGACTCTTTGAAATCTGTTAGAAAGGAAATCACACAACAAACCAACAGCGCTGACGCTAAATCCACAATAGTTTTTTAATTTCCAGCAGAGAATGTCATGATTTACCTTGTCAAAGGCCTTTGAGAAGTTGAGAAGGCAAAGCAAAGTAACAAAGCCTTTATCAAAGTCCCTACGAATGTCATCAAGCATGTTGACCAGTGCAGTCGAGCAGCTGTGACCAGCTCGAAAACCTGATTGGAGAGGGTATAAAAGAGAATTGTCGGAAAGGTGATCAATGACTTGTTTAGCAAGAACCTTCTCAAAGACCTTTGACAAGCATGGCAGAATGCTTATGGGTCGGAAGTCACTGAAAGAAGACGCATGGGCTTTTTTGGCAATAGGGATCACTCTTGCATATTTCCAGGCCTGAGGAAAGGTTGAGGTTGTGATGCAAAAATTGATTATGTGTGTCAGAGGACGTATGACTACAGGTAAGATCAGACGTATAAATCGAAGTGGCACACCGTCTTCACCAATTGCATTTGATTTTAACGAAGTAGTGATTGAAAATATTTCACTCTCTGTCACTACTTCAAAGTCTGAGGGCCTCACCACATTGATGTCAGAAACAAGGCTGCTATCGAGGTCAAAACTATTTGGTGCCGAATCGCTATCCAAGAAATAATTATTCAACTCGTCGGGGTCCAAATCACAATCGTTATTACTTCTACTGCCAACACCGATCTGACGAAGGTTCCGCCAAAGTATTTTTGAAGGCAACGAAGTATTAAGTTTAGCTGAGAAAAAATTGCGTTTCGAAACACGAACAGAGAGCGTAGCGTGGTTACGCCCTACTTTATAAGCCTCCCAGTTGGCTGAGGAACGATTTCGTTTCCATTTGCTGTAGAGTTTGTTTCTATTTTTAGGAGCGCAGAGAACATTAGAAGTAAACCAAGGGCAAGCTTTATTGCGAATTCGCACCGTTTTTATGGGGACGTATCGATCATAGAGGTAATCAATAAACAGCTGTAAGTATTTTAATTTATCATTAGGATCAGAGCTCTGCAAGCAATATTCCCATGGAACTGAGCCGGCTGCAATATGGAGGGCATTAAGATCTATGGAGCTGAAATCCCGAAACTCAAACGATGTCGGTTCAGCATTGCGTGAGAAAGCTATATCATAGGTACAGAAAATAAGATCGTGCTGGGAAACATAGTCAAGTGTAAGTTGATCGAAGAGGAGAACATCTGAGGCGTCAGTCACAATAAAAAGATCAAGAAGACTGGGAATTTCATTTGGGCGGAAGCATGTGGGGCTGGAATTATTCAATATTGACAGACCACAGGAGGCAACATAGTCTTTAAACTGTCGCGAACGCGAGTTTCTTTTGAACAGATCAGCATTGAAGTCCCCGGATATAATTATGTTATCATAGACAGCTGAGTAAGATGATATTTCAGAAAAAAAGGGTTCGGGTGAAATTCTACTATTGGGTTTATAGCAGCATGCAACCAAACATTTAGTCGAGCTACGAGGGCGGGTCAATAAGTCCGTGACTTTTGGAATAAAACACAGATTTTTTGATAAAAAAAAAATTTTATTTTTAACGTAGTCTCCCTTGAGCTCTATACACTTTGTCCAACGCTTCTCCAATTTTTTTATCCCTTCCAAAAAAAATGATTTGTCGAGGTCCTCAAAATAGGCCTTTGTTTGCGAGATGACTTCATCATTGGAGTCAAATCTTTTTCCACCAAGCCATTTCTTCAGGTTTGGGAACAAGAAGTAGTCGCTCGGAGCCAAATCTGGAGAATAGGGTGGATGAGGGAGCAATTCATAGCCCAATTCATGGTTTTTTGCCATGGCAACTGCACATGTGTGCACCCTTGCATTGTCTTGGTGGAAAAGAACTTTTTTCTTGGCCAAATGATTTCGGTTTTTTTTCAAATCGTCATTGAATCGGTCCAATAAGTTGGCATAATATTCCCCATTGATTGTTCTTCCCTTTTGAAGGTAGTCAATGTGGATTATCCCGCGTGTATCCCAAAAAACAGTCGCCATAACTTTATTGACTGACAAACCCACCTTGGCCTTCTTTGGCGCCGATTCACCCTTAGAAACCCACTGTTTTGACTGTTGTTTGGTCTCTGGTGTGTTGTGATGGATCCATGTTTCGTCCACGGTTACAAAACGGCGCAAAAACTCCTCCATATTGCGATTAAACAACGCCAAACCTTCCTGTGAAGTTGTTACACGATTGCGTTTGTGGTCGACTGTGAGCAAACGCGGCACCCATCTTGCGGAAAGCTTTCTCATGCCCAAGTGATCATTCAAAATTGAAACCACTGAGCCATGCGAGATCCCTACGGCTTCCACAATCTCTCGCACTTTCAATCTTCGGTCGGCCAACACCATATCGTGAATTTTTTCGATTGTTTCGGGTGTAGAGACCTCAACTGGGCGTCCAGGACGTTCGGCTTCTTCAGTGCTTGTACGGCCACAACGAAATTCAGTAAACCACTTTTTTACCATTGAAATCGATGGTGCAGAGTCCCCATAGTATTTTTCAAGCTTAGCCTTGGTCTCGGTAATGGTTTTTTTTCGCAAGAAATAATGCTTAATAAGCACACGAAATTCACTTTTTTCCATTTTCTCCTCAAATTAGTGAGTAGTCTAGTCTGATAAAAATAGCTGTCAAACACAAACTAACTGACGCAGCAAGTTTAAATTTTGACGGGAGTCAACTGACAGATGCCTGTTGACAGGAGCAGTGTTGCCGTTTCAGTAAAGAGGTCAGAAATTCAAAAAGTCACGGACTTATTGACCCGCCCTCGTATCATATACTTCACAAATTATGTACTCTACCTCGGAATTATTAGATTTGCATATTTCATTACAGCGTAGTGACGATGTGCAATAAATTGCCACACCCCCACCGGTAGTGCTAGTTATACGGTCATTACGAAACAGATTGTAGCCATCGATCTCATACATAACATTTCCAACATTAGGATCAAACCAAGTCTCATCCACACAAATAATGTCTATTTCAGAATTTTTAAATAAATATCGAGCATAGTCTAACTTACGCCGATTAAGACTCCGCGCATTTAAATGAACTACTTTGAATCCATCCCGATAGTTCGACAAAACACTTAACATCACCCGAGTTGAATTATTATTCACACCATTCATAGCATTCATTGGGTTATTGCTAACCAATAAAATAAGAATCAGCACACAAAGTGGTGCATGCACAAGAAGAGAAAAAGTTATAAATTAGTTGCAGCAGCGAAAGAATAGGGAGAGTAGGAAAATGAGAAAGAAATTAAATGAAAAATAACAAATGGATGATTGACTTTGTATAAGGTAGGTAGGCGTATTTACAATATTCGTCTGGATTTTTATTTTTATTCAGCGAGGTTCACTCCAGCTCCAGCGACGTCATTAAGAGTTGACTCGGCGACAGCAAACAATCTTTGAGAACTTTCAATGAGAAAGCATTTACCGTTTTTAGTTTTGCGAACGAAGACACTGCCAGATTTGGTAAACACATCGAAGAGCTGGTGCTTTTTCTTCAAGCGGGTAGCAGTTTGCAAAATAAGCCGAACTCTCTTCGTGAGACTCTGGTTTAAATACAAGCAACTGTCAGAGGCAATTCCAACGTCACGGAGTTTAAGTTCTCTTTTATGTTTCAAGCGGAAGTCAGCAGCAGCTTTGAGTAAAGAGTTCCTGTCAGTCCGGTTAAAAAACTTTAGTATCACCGGCGATGGGGAGGTGTTGTTTGTGATGCGTTTATTCGGGCGAAAGATGTTATTC
The DNA here is from genome assembly GCA_949715645.1 of Portevinia maculata. Taxonomy (NCBI): domain Eukaryota; kingdom Metazoa; phylum Arthropoda; class Insecta; order Diptera; family Syrphidae; genus Portevinia; species Portevinia maculata. Next base: position 189,595,119 of record OX454527.1, on the reverse strand, counting down.
AGGGATCTAGTGCTATGACCGATCGAATTGCAGAAGTGATCGAAGATTGTATTTAGATTTTCATTCGGTGTCTCGGGAATCCCAAACAAAATTGCGTCGGCAGCAATCTCTTTCCGCTCTAAGACATCGACTTGTTGTTGGAGAGCCGTCATCTCTTTTTTTACGGCATTTGATTCAGCCAAATTGGCAGCGGGACTGGCTTCAATCTTATCAATTCGCTTTACGATGTTAGATATATCATTATTCACAGCCTTAAAACGATTTTCCCAATTTTTCTCTATGAGGTCAATTTTGAGGAAAATATCTTTGCTAATTTTGGCGCATTCCTTGATAATGATAGTTTTGAAAGAAAGCATTTGTTTTTCCAGACGGTCATCAAGAACAGCAACTGAGATCTCACTGTTGTCAGCTTGAGATGGTGAATTCAGCTTCGAGCGCAAACCGTGCATGATGTTCGTTTGTCAGCAGTTTATTTTAGTGGTAAGAGAAACAAAGTGGTGAGAGAAACAAAGAATGGCGAAAATATGAATTGGAAAAATTTTATCTTCGATTTAGAACTTATGTTTACTGATCTATGATCAAGGAACTTTGAGATTTTGTTCATAAATTTAAACTTTACATTCAGAGTTAACTAGTTTCGCACACTTTTTGAATTATTTATGAAAGAACACACGAGATTTTGTTGCTTTTGCCGGAGCGAGAAATTAAGACGTTTATGCAAATTTACACATTGTGTTTACACAATTATTGCGCCGTTTTATCTCTGGACGTAAAAAAACGTGTTTAATTCGGCGAATTGGCAACGTATTACGAGCTGTCTTAACCGGATTGAAATACCAGACTGTCTCCGTAAAATTATAAAGAACTGCTTTGAGAATAGAATCCTCCTCTATGTCTCTAATGAGGGAGTAAAAGAGTACGAAGCAACTGGCAGTGTACCACAAGGCTCGGTCATAGGTCCCTTGCTTATTTATGATGAAATTCTTCGCCTGGAGATTCCAAGAGAATCGCCGTGGTTCTTTTGGCGAAAACTATAGAAGATGTCAAACTGCACTGCAACGAGACAGTTGTAACTGTACGTAGAAGGCTAGCTAGCGCGGGCTTGCAACTCGCAGAACATAAGACAGAAGCAGTGCTTATTACTAGTAGGAAAGTTCGGGAAACGATAACGTTTAGAGTAGGAGAGCATCCAGTAGTTTCTCAACCGTTCATTAAATACCTTGGAGTAATTATTGATGCTCGTCAAGATTGATGAGTAACATCGAAGCAGAATAAAAGAATACTTTTTGCAGGAACTGTCGGCTCAATACTCATGTACGAAGTAGAAATATGGTCAAATGCCGCGAAAGTTAAGATTCTATGTGCGGGGAATTAAATTCGTCCACCGGCCTTAGCGCATTGAGAGACACCTGTGCATTTCGAACAGTTTCGAACGACGCTATTCTAGTCGTATCTTATGTAAATGCTACCTATCGATATACGTGCTGAAGAAATATAAACTTTAAAAACCGATCGAGTCCGAAATGGCCCGGTAGATGGTGAAATAAGGAAACTCGAAAGAAATAGCAGTATCACAACCTGGCAACAACGTTGGAACGAACTCTTAAAGGGAGGAAAGTCATCTCATATCAGTGATCGATGCATAGATTAAACGAAGTCATGGTGAAACAAACTTCTATCCGACTCAGTTCTTGACGGGTCGTGGCTGTCACAGAGATTATTTCTTTGAACGCGGACATGAATCCATCCCAAACTGTCCACACTGTAAAACAGTTTCGGAAAACGCAGAACATGTGTTTCTTTCATTGCCCACAATACGAAACCGAGAGGATCACCCTACGGGACCGATTTGGGGAGTGCCCCACTCCCGAAAATGGCGTAAATCACATGCTTCAGAATGCTGGAAATTGGACCACTATAAGTAACGTGGCCGTGAGCATACTAAGCGATCTTAGGCGTTTAGAGCTCCAACTTAAAGCGGATAATGCTTATCATAGAGTTAGATTAAGCTAAGGCTCTAGACGCCCGTGAAGTAACGCCAACGGCGGTTCCGTTAGACTATTTCCTGTGGGGCTGCGTCAAGTCTATGGTCTATGCCAACAAGCCAGCGACGATCGATGAACTTCGTACGAATATCGAACGTGAAATTGCAGCAGTATCGGCCGATTTATGCTTGAAAACCGTCGAAAATTGGGTTCAGCGTCTGGACTTCTGCAAGCGTGCCCGTGGTGGCCATGCAAAAGAAATCGAGTTCCATACATAAAGGCATCAAACGTACTTTCACAGGAATAAAGAATTTCATTGATATCCAAAACGGTTTTTGTTTTATTTAAAAACAACTTTTGTAGCGCTCTTATTGAAAAACCCTTTACATCTGCACAGGTAACCAATCCGCTATCAAAGCCTGTTCGGCTGGTATAGGTAGGTAGATAATAGTGGCGGCTTGTTAAAAACCCAATAAGCACTGAGTGCCTTTTGTTACCAAAATTCACGTTAACCTTGGTTTTATCGTTTGTTGATGAGAAGTCTCTTAAACCAACCTGTAGAGTTTAAGAAAGTTATTAGTTCCTTAACACTTTTCTAGGAAACTTCCGCATGTGGAAGAAGTCTCCGAAAAAAGGAAATATTTTCCTAATGCTCGTGGTCTGGTCCTAGCTATTGCCTGATAGGTGCATATACAGTGGACTAGGGTCTCTTGTCGGTTGCAAAATTCGGCAGTGGATTTCGTGTTTTCGGTTGGTATGCTAACCTCAAAAAGTGTTGAGGAAACCATCGCTATGCTAAACTGTTTAACGCTTACCTGGGTTACTGGGCACACTTTTATCCAGGGTAATGGGATCTACGTCGAAGAAGCTGGTCGCCGGTCCCAAAATTGAGATCCACTGGTTTCAGTCCTCCAAATGAGCATCTAAAAACTGTCAGTGTAAGGTGCTCGGGCCTATTTGAGTGTTGCCTGAATGCGAATGAAACGGCCTGCTTTCCCCAAAACTACCCTCAATATTCTGGGTAATACTTCATTCAAGAAGATGAATTAAGGATTCTTCGCTTTTTCAAGGCCACTGGCTGGTTTTCTGATACTAACTCTAATGTTAATCGCTTGTAAACAGTGAACTGGCAGCTTTGCTGAAGTCCAATTGACCATTAGGTCTTAGACCTTGTTTCAAATACAATACAAGCTTTTGCTATATCAAGAAATACTGTAGAGCACACATTTTTCTCTTCAAATGCTTTTTCGATTCTATCTGTGATTCTATGCACCTGATCAATGGTAGAGTGATTATTTCTAAATCCAAATTGGTGAATTGGGACTAGCGATTTTTCATCTATTATTTTTTGTAGACGTTTTACCAGCACTTTTTCGAATAACTTTGACAACATTGGTAGAATTGAATTGTAGAAGATTGGCCGATATGAGGTAACTTCGTTAGCTGGTTTGCCTGGCTTAAGTATCATTATTACCTCCGCTACTTTCCACATGCTTGGCATATATCTTAATTTAAATGCAGCATTTATAATCTGCGCTAGTTTTTTTTAAAACATTTTCGTGGAATTTGCTTCAAAATTTCTCCTGTAATCAAATCAAACCCTGGGCCTTTTTTATATTTATGCTTTCTTTAATTTGTTTGGCAAGTTCTTTAGCTGTTACCGGCCGAATAGGTCTATCTTCTTCGCACCTTATTTCGAGTCCTTGATAACCTTTATTTTCATAAGGTTTGAATACGTCTTCAAGATACTCAGCGAAAGTGTTTGCTTTCTCTTATCAGCTTTTCGCCCAGTTACTTTCTCTGGTTTTTATTGGCGGAATGTGAGCTATTGGCCTGTTCATTTTCTTTGTTGCCATCCAGAGCGATTAGTCGGTACTAGCATCATTTGTAAGACTTGGAAGATACGTTTTCAAAGACTCATTATTGAATTCTCTTACAGATTTTCTGAGCTTATAATTTAAGTTGTTCAGTGTGGTCTTGTCGCTTGGCGCCCTTGTCTGTTGCCAACGTTTTTTAGCTTTCCTATTTTCTGTAATAATTTCACATATTTCGGGAGGATAAGAGTTTTGTTTGATCTTTTTTGTTGTTTTGGGAGTGGCAGCCCACGCAGCGTCAATATTTGGACTGCTTCTTCTAGTTGATCTTCTGTTTGAATAGCTGGTGATAGTTGGATACTTTCTTCCAACTTCTGTCTGAAGTAGTTCCAATCATTCAGTCTATTTACTAGTTTTGGGCTATGGTCTTTTATTATTATTTTATCGCTAAGTGTTAAGAGTATAGAGGAATGATCTGATTGAAGATCAGGTCCTTCCTCTATGCTTATTTTATTTGGAGATATATTTTTCGATAGAAAGAAGTCGACAAGATCTGGGGTTTTATTCCTATCTCTTGGGCAATAGGTAGGTTTTCCCGTTGAGTGATATTTCGCGCCATTTTCTTTAATTGCTTCATATAGTTCTCTGCCTCTAGTATTAGTTAATCTAGACCCCCAATACTTATTTTTGGCGTTATAATCGGCTCCCGCGATTAATCTATTGTGAAATATGCGGAAAAGACTTTTAAAATAATTTTTCTTTAGTCTATAGCTAGGTGAGCAGTATGCGATACCGTTGCGACAGACATTTGTCCACTGCTCGTTTCTACACTTATGGAAATTCCTTGGATGGCACATAATTGGAATTTTGCTTCTATATGGTGTTTTATTGTATTCTTTATTAACACTGGGCCCCATCTTTTGCGCAGTTATAATGATGTGCGGAGTGATAGAATTCATATCCTTGCAGTTTAAAGTCAGTAATCTCTGAAATGAGACATATATCTATCTGGTGTATGTCAAGAGTCACTTGCATCTCGTCCTTGCGACTCTCGATACCATTACTATTCCATTCAAGAATTTTTATTTTATACATCATGTCTGTCTTTTGGTAACAGCTCTTTTGTTGCTGTTCTGTCTCTCTAACAACAATATTCTATCTAATATCGTTTTATTCGATTTTTCCATAGAGCCAATTCTGTTTAGGATTTGTTTCGTGAGGTTTTCCATGTCAGTGTTTGGCTCTACTTTGCGTTTTACCGTTTTATCTGCTGGTATTTGAGTATTTATTGATGCTGCCTGAGCATATGCCATTTTTGTACCCGCCGTCTTTTGTCTCTGGACCTTTTTGATTATCGCTTGGTCTTTAGGCTTTTCTTTCTGTGGACTCTTTTGCAAGTCCTTTTAAACTGTTTGCTCTTCCTTGTTTGAGTTTTTTTGTGTTTTTTTTTTGCTTTTTGTTCCTTGCAAGGATAATATGAAAAAGCAGTCCTATACAGAGAAGAAAACTTAAAAAGAAACCTCTTTTGAGGCAAGTACACAAGGAGCATCGAATGAATTTTGGAAGAGAACATGTCGCCTGGAGCAGTGAATAGAAACGCGTTGTCTTTTGGGATGAAAAAAAGTTTAACCTTGACGGCCCCGATGGTTACAACTTTTAATTCCATGATCTAAGAAAGGAGGTGCTTATTTTGGCAAGACATCACAGCCGTACACCAGGTGTAATGGTGTGTGGAGCTATTACCCACTATGGCACAATCCAATTGGAGTCTTTGTCCACAACAATGAACGGAAATAACTACAAATGTTTGCTGGAACGGTCATTTCCAAAAGTGAAAAAGATTTCCGGACCCCTGTCTTGGATATTCCTATCTATCCTCCTCCTATCCACACTGCCAGGGTTGTTAGAAGTTGGATTCAATCAGAAGACATGGAACGTTTGCTATGTCCTCCCTTTTCACCGGACTTAAACATAATCGAAAATGTTTGGGCATGCTTATCTCGCAAAGTGTATGAAGGCGGCAGACAATTTGAAGACAAGGACACTTTAATCGAAGCTATTCGTGATGCCTGGACCCAATTTTCTCTTAATTATTAAAAAAAACTGTATGATTCTATTCCAAACCGTTTTATAGAGGTCATATCTGGCTGGCATACTAATTATTAATGTAGAAAAACATAATAAATAAATGTTTTAAAACCATAAAATGTAAACATTTTATTCATTTTTTCCTTTCTTTCGAAGATTTAGCATGTGGCCTTACCCTAATGGTCTCGTTACTGGTGTCAGTCCTCTTAACGAGCACCTAAAGACCATCCACATTAGAAGCTCGGGCCTATGTGAGTGCTGCCTAGAGGCGGATGAAAAGGCATCTCACTTCATCTGTTAATATCCTGCTTTCGCCAGAACCAGGCTCAATACTATAATTAAACAATTCGTCAACGAAGATGAGATGGGGGATATAGAACTTGCTAATATCCTTCGCTTTGCCAAGGCCACTGGCAGGTTCTCTCTCACTGACTCTATTACTAATCGCCAATAAGCAGCGAGCAGGCAGCTATGCTGAAGTACAATGGACCACTAGGTGAATGCAAATACAATACAATACAAAACACCCTAATGCGCATCTTTTATACGCTTTTCAAGTACCCTTTAATTTTATAACTTACTTTACTTTGCTATACTTTTGGTGGCGCTTACAGTCCGGGGTGGACCATGGCCTCAACCAACAAGCCCCTCCAACCAGCTCGGTCCCTCACTAGCTGCCTCCACTTGCGCACACCAACTTGGTTGAGGTTGTTCTCCACTTGTGCGCGCCACCTAAGGTGGGGTCTTCCTCCGCTGCGTTGACCCTCAGTGGTGGATTCGAAGACTCGTCGGGCTGGTGCGTTGTTGTCCATACGCTCCACGTGTCCCAGCCATCTCAGCCGTTGTATTTTTCGCTTTTTGACCAGGTCAGCGTCCATCGTCATAAACTGGACCGAATATCACTCGAAGAATCATTCTCTCAAAGCATCCCAGAAGGTTTTCATCCGCTTTTGACAGGGTCCATGCTTCTGCACCATACAGCTGGACCGGGATGATTAAGGTCTTACACAATATCTCCTTGGTTCTATGAGAGAGGGCTTTACTTCTTAGATGCCTTCTAAGCCCGAAGAAACAGCGATCGGCAAGAGTGATTCTTCGCTTGATCTCTTCGCCGATGTCATTTTGCGAAGTAATAGTGGAGCCCAGGTAGACAAAATCGTTAACTACTTCGAAGTTGTATCTTTCCATCGTGACGTCCGAGTCGCCGATGTTGAGAGTCCTTTCTCGTTGACAGCATATACTTCGTTTAGTTCTCATTAACATTTTATAACTTACTGTTGTGAAAATATGTACCTGTTCATATAGGTAGTAAAAGTTTCTGGGTATAAAATTTCCAACAGGTACAGTCGGAAACGGATAAGTGCACAACCCATCGGGCACGACTTTGCGTGCACTTATACGTTTTGTGCACTAATACGTAAGTGCAAACTCTTGCACTTATCCGTAAGTGCACACATTTGCACTCATCAATATTATACACAATTATGTGTATGTATTTATAAAGAATACTAGGGAAATAAAAAACACAACATTTTATTCATTTAAATATGTATCACAAAATTCAATTGCATTCAGGCTTAGAGTATAGATTATAATAAATATTGTTTAGTTAAAATAGTTTTAATGGAGGTTTTAACCAATGGACCTATCGAAGTAAATATTTTATGTTCGATTTGATACAAAATATTCTCGCATTCGAGATTAATCTGATTCATATTTGACCTTAGGATATCTACGGATTGTACGGCCTGTTTGCGACTTATTTGAATGAGACCTTCGTCGACACCAACTTCTTCAGCTACAACTTCAATGCGATCACTGTTTATAACTTCGTTAATTATTTCTGCGTCGGTCAGTTCTCCATAACATAATTCGTTTTCGTCTATATCTATTAAACGAGAGAACTCGTCCCTCATGTCGGTGGAATTTCCAGCAGTTCTTCAATTTCATCTTGTTGATCGACTTCTGGCGATTTTACAAATCCTGCTTTTTTGAAGCAATTTTTCTTTGTCGTGGGTGTTACTAACCACCAAGCTCGTTTTGCCATCTTTAAGGCATCTAAAATGGAAATTGACTTTACAAATTCACTTAACTCGATATTTTTTTCTTCTGCCAGGACTTGCTTTCTAACAATTTGATGTCGATAATAAGCCTGTAAAACGATTTAAGGTTTGGCATTGTATATTTGAATAATAAATGAAAATCCTACCTTAAAACTTCGTATGATTCCTTGGTCAAGTGGTTGAATCAGAGCCGTTGTACGGGCAGGTAAAAAAACAACTTCAATGTTTTGGATTTCGACACCTTCATTTAGTTTATGGCAAGAAGCATTGTCCACAAAAAGAAGGATCTTCCTCTTTTTCTTCTCCATTTTAGAGTCTAACACTTTAAGTATTTTGGACCAAACGTCTGCTCTCATCCATGCTTTAGAATTGTGATAATATTTTATCGGTATTTCTTTCCCTCGAAAACAGTGTGGTTTTTTGAATTTTCCAATAGAAATTATATCACCTTCGGAACCATCCATATTGCAAAAAAACAGTAAGGTTATTCTGCTTTTGTCTGTTTTTACCCCAGATGGATTTTCGCATCGATAAGCCGTTGTGCCTGACGGTGCAGCTTTGTAGAATAATGCTGACTCATCTGCGTTAAATACGTCTTTTATGTTATATCGACTTAAAAATCCTGGAAGAACGTTTTCGATCCAAAATTTTGCTGCAGGTTCATCAGAGGCCCTGTATTTTGTAGAAGTGAATGTTATTTTTTGACTTCCATCGGGATAGCCAACCTGGATTCGGTTCGAAATCTACTTCTAATTGAACGGCGAACATTTTAGCTTGTTCAAGAATCAATGGCCCAGACACTTGGCAGCCTTTAGACCTCATTTGTCTGAACCAAACAGCAACAGCCGCATCGACACATTCATAATTGCCTAATAACGATTATCACTACACTTTCTGTAACAAATATCGTGAAGTCAGATTTACCTTTTTTAAACCTTTTCTTTTGAACGTTTCCGTTTTCAGCGGCTGTTGCTTCTAATTTATGTTCGTCTTTTAAAATTCTTGAAATTGTCGAAATGGAGTGTCCATTATTGTGCTGCGATTTCTTTTCTGGTTTTATTTTCGTTTTTTAAAGCATAAATTATCTTTAGTTTTTTACTAACTGAAAGACAATTTAGCTTTCTCGAATCCATGTTTTGGAACAATTAAAAATCCAAAATTAGCTAAACGATTACAACTTCAAGCATTTAAGTAAGAATTTATTGTTGATAGATGACAGATGTACAGTACATAGATACATAACAGATGGCTGGTATTCAGGCGATGAGTCAGGCGACACGTTTAAAAATAGTGTTAAAAAAGAGAAACACAATTGTGTTGTATGTACTTACAAATTGCACTTATTTTTGGGGTGGAAAATGATGTGCACTGAGAAGAAATTTGCTCTTATGCAAACATTTTTGTATGAAAAACTAGCGAATTGGCATGGGGTTTTTTGAAGCATTGCAGTAAGACGGTTTTTGCACTTATCCGTTTTGCACTCATCCGTTTCCGACTGTACCTATAATGACTGAAGCGGGTGGCGACGGTGTAGAGGTTAGTGTGTTGGCTTGTGACCCGTGCGGTGCAGGTTCAATCCCCATGGGGAACAACAACATACGCCACCCATTCTCCAGCCTCTATACCAAAAGGAGGATTTGTGCCTGGTAGTACAATGGACCGTTACCGCGTCTGAGTGCTCTGGGATTTAGATTTCCTTCTTTAAAAAAAAAATAAAATTTAACTGAAAGTCGATTGCAAAATGCATACATGTTGCAATCGATTTTCAGTTTGCCTCATCCTAGTGATCGCCAGTGTATGTCTTAATTGAACGAGCCGTTCCGTTCCGATCTAACAATTGCTTAAGTGACCCATAACAAAAGAATGTGATGGTGAACGGTAGCAACTGCTTGATTTTTGCCAAACAAAAAACTGGTTGTCAAATTTACGTACGTAAATTGCAAATGGGTTCACTGTTGTCGGACTTGAGCGGACTTTGCTTGGCAAAACGGAGCAATCTGCTATTATTATAGGCACACAATACAAATTCTTTGTATTCGATTAGTTACGTACAGTACCATACGCAACGCTCCGACTATTTTAGGTAGCCCTTACTTTGTCCATAAGCGGATTTCAGTTCCAAATCCGATTGATATCTGTCTTTTTTTGTATACCTAAACGGAATGGCGCCACCATGAGATTTTATTCCCAAAAAAACACGCCTTCCCATCCTGATGGAAAATAATATGGTTCCAATTTTTTTTTGGATATAAATATAAGCAGGTATATGGGCCTTGAAATTTCGAGTTGAGCTAACCGTCCATTCCAATAAAACCTAACGCAGTTGTCTGCTTATTTATAGGCATCTCACACCTACTAAATCTTTCCGGCCAATTAACACTTCAATATTGCACACTGTGTGGGCTCCTTTCTGTTTACCTGGAATCCGGTGGTGATCCCCATTATATTCAGAAATTCGATATCTCACAGACCACCAAGATCGTTTCTATTTTTATTTTTATTTTATTTTACGCCACCAAATTAACGCACAACCGGACATATTTTTGTTCATATTTCGCCGTATTAGGCCAAATCCTTCAGAGAGTGGTGAAGCAGGAGACTATCGGTAGCCGATACAGATTCCATATCGTGTCACATAATCTTATGATGGAAGCGATGGAGCCAGCCACCAACGATGATCATGACCCAACAAGAACCAAATAAGTTGAAGGAGGTTCTTTCGTTAAAACTTTTGTGTGCATCCACTAAAGGTAAGGAACACCCGAGTGCGTGGTCGCCGTCCATTGAAGATATTTTGCTGACCAAATTAATTATTTGTACATGCCCGTCTGGTCCTTGCATGGGTATCGAGTGCCGCTCCGACTCAAATGTGGAATTAATAAATGTAGTATGCAGACGCAGACATTGACGCATATGGAAATTTAGTAAATAAGTGCACAACTGCCTGGCAGGAGGCTTTGGCTCGACCTGAATGGAAGTAATCGAAAGTGAATTCTTCAACATGATTTATTGCCTTGGATATGTTTGCGCTTAATTGGAGTATAAAAGTGTGCGTTTGCATGCTCAAGGATACGGGCATTGATTGATATGGATTTGTTTTGATTGATAGAGTATATGCTGGGAAGTGAGACGAGCGTCATTTGTAGCAAGTCAACGTTACCACAGTGATATGTTTGGCTCAAGAGTGATTATTGATGATTAACTGTGTGAGACTTGGTAATCTTTAACCGGCTTTTTCTATGTGGACGCTCTTGCGAACGTCTGACAAACATCAAAGAGTATCAATTGTCATGAGAAGCTTCTCAAAAATTTGCCCTTCGGATTGGGCGTAAGATTGTAGGCCTCTTCCACTTCACACAAGAAAGTGGTTGGAAAAGCTAGGTTTTATGCCCTATATGGGCCGTTAATGCCTGGTATATTTATTATTTATTTATTTTTTTTTTTTTTCTTAAGGACTTCACTATTGTCGAAGTCAAAATATGGGAAAGTGAGGCTGTGCCATTTAAAATAAAGACTCGGCTCTTCATTTAAGCTTGTGATTCTTCTTAATTTGATGATAGTATAGGTAATCGGTGCAGATTCATAGGTGAGCAATAACTCCACCGTAAATTTTGTGAACTTATTTCCCACCTATAATTTGAGAATTTGTCTATTATAACTAAAGACCCTTCCAACCACTCCAAATCAAACAGAGACCGCAAGCAGGGGTTTATTTGATTAGTTGCGAAATCCCAAGTAGATTCCATAAATAGTGCAATGCCTTTGGGGGGTATGCTGCCCACCTGCAACCCCCCTGCTTCGGGTCACTGTTCGATTTGGAGTAGGTGCGGGGTACGGTTCTTGAATTATCATAAAATGTTACGAGAAATTATTTCCCACAAATTTCCCACCTATGGTGGGCAATAACTTCACAAAAAAAGTGAGGTGAAGTTGTTGCCCATGTGAAATTATTGCCCGTGAAATTGTTGCACTTTTTCCGCTAATGAAAATTAATCGCGCTGACTTCACTTTACTAAATTAATTGGATTAATTGCGGTCGCTACCGCCGAGATAAAAATACCGAATTTCAACAAACTGAAACGTCAGAACCACGGATCGTTGTATACAAAGAAGTGCAACAAGAATCGCATGGAGTGCAATTTCCCGGGAACTCAGCCTGGGGTGGGTTCGTTTAGAACGAAATCAAAAAACCTAAAATGTTAGCTTACGCTGTTGAACACTTTTCGAAGAGCGAAGAAGAAAAAAAATGGGCGCCACACAATTTTGTGGAAAATTGTGAAACCTTGTAGGTACAGAACCACTGAAATAAAAAGGTAAATTCCAAACAAAGAAAGACACAAAGGTTTTAAGCACGTTATAAAGCTCCGTTGGAGCGTGGTCACTTTATTTTGGAAGTCAAAAAAAATTAAAGATAGCGAAAAAAAATTTGATGGCAAAGCGGTTAACGTTATTAGGGCCTGAAGGGCAAATAAAGGTGACCGGCGTGACCCGAGATGGCGTCGCCCGGAATACCAAGATGGTTTAATGGGTCGCGTGTCCCGATCGTTTTGCGGGATAAATTCGGGGCAGAATCCTACCAGACTATTAACTTATAATTAACCTAACACAACCGAATCACAAAAAAGATGCACTGACAAATACACTCTACTTAACTTTGTGTTGGGATCCCACTCCTTAATCCTGTCTTCTGTAAATCTGTCCTGCTACTTTTCCTCCTTCTTATGTAATTTCCTCTTCCACTTTAATTGTCCCGTCTCTACTTTAATTTTTGCTTTTCACTTTTTTCCAAAACAACTTCGCTTTAATTTCCTTTTCCTTTCGCAAACTTTCCCTCCTTTGTACTTTAACAAAACTCCTGTCGCAACCAAAAATCCAACTATCTTATTAGCCGGTCGACCAAGAAGTGATCTTCCAGAACTTTCTTTGTTCCAGTTCGGCCAACTCACATCTTTCACACACTCGCACACACATTGATAGTGGAATCCCACTCATGGCGTGCAATGGACGTCCGCCTATGTGTTGGTGGTTGTCCGCCATATCCCACTACCTTCATTCGTTCCAGCGAGCCAACGGCAGACCACATTCAGCGGCACCGGAGCGTGTTCGCATTGGTGTGCGTGAGTCTGAACGTTACCCCCTCGCTATTATTCCATCCACTCAATCCATTCATTCTTATACCCACGATCCACCACTGGAAAGTCGGGTTATTGAGCTGCTTGACCGACCTGGAACAATCTTTTCATCAAATCAAAAGCTAATCTACGTTTGACATTTCTCGTGGAGGTTTTGCCAAAGTAAAAAGTAAACAAACCAATATGCATTCCAAATTATTAAAATTATACTTAAATCGATGGAAAAGGAGTACTTGGATCTCTAAACCGATGACCCCTATCAGGAGGAGAAGAAATTTCAGGACGACGTTATAATTAAACCCTCCCAGCGCTTGGAGTAATGTGTAAAAATCCCCATAGAACCCAAAACAAAGCAAAGTGAGTTATCATAAATTTTAGAAAGCCGCGAATTTTACTCTTGTCTGGTGGAATCCTGTTCAGATAGGGTGTAAGGGTCTTGCCGATAGCGGGTCATTCCTTACATTCTGTTTCGTTATACAGGATTACTTTTTGTTTATGTTGTACATTGTTTCAATTGTGTTGTGTTGTGTTGACCAATCTTCTGTGTGTCTCGCGTTCCTCTTCAGTGTTTGCTAGTGTTGCCACGTCTTCTGCGGGAGTGTCTTTTGTCTTGGCCGTCCGCCTACACTCCTCTGCTGCTCCTTCGGTGCTCCTACGACGGAGTAGAAAGGAAGAGCGTCTTCTTCCCCCTCATCGAACCTAACACCCCACCGTATCAGTGGTGGTTCTTGCGCAGATGTCAATGTGTAGGCAGTCCACCCACACTTATCTGCTACCTCTCCGTTGTTGGAGGGCAATGAGGATACGGCCGTTTACTTTGCCGCATTGCCATTTGTCTCGCACGGTTGCTGGTGTGCAGACAACGTTGGGCCCATTTCGCATGGCTGGTGCGTTAATATTGCGTGGGCACTTTTTAACGGCTGACATTGTGCCGTATCGTTGGGGTTTTCGTCCTTTACCCATTTCTGCTTAAATCATCAGTCTTCTTCTCTCTCAACTCTCATTTCTCAGGCTCGTACATCGGGGTTGGGTACCTGTGGGGGTGGTACCTTCGAGGTTCGGGGAAAGTGGCCCAAAGGCTGATGGGACCTTGGTTGCCCTCCACTTCCCTATGACCTCGCAGATGCCACCCAGTAGAAGAAGGGTAAGGGGAGGGAAATTAAGGACAGAAGGTGGAACTTGTTGCGTGAAAATATTCCGCAACAAAATTATTTCCCTACACCGGACTTATGACCCTGCAGCTTGGTAATCAACTGACTACTTGAATTTTTTTTTTTTTTTTAGTGAAGGTGAAAATCTCGGAAGACATAATGGGGTTAGAAGCCCAGAGTAGTGTGGGACTCTAACCGCTCTAAAAGCACCTCCTAATCATGACTAATCTAAAAAGATCGACAAATGGTTTTAGTTTCAACGTTCAGTTGCGTTTGAGAAGGTATTCTTATTTAAAAACCTGTTTTCATATATTTTCAAAATATGAGTTTGTCAGGTTTAGTTCTTCTTAATCTACGAATATTGTATCGTATAATTTAAGACGTCTTCTATTTCAGGATTAATGTGCATCCGCAGACGATCGTTGTGACGAATTGCGTATACTTTTTAATTACTTCCGTTACAATATCAATCTGCAAACACGATGCAAGTCGTTATTTCTAATATACCACGGGGCATTTACTATTCCTCGAAGGACTGTGCTTTGGAATATTTGTATTATTTGCACATTCGGTTTCTTTGTTCAACCCCATAATTGGACAACATATGTCCAAACAGGTTTTAGTATCTGATATGATTTTATTATCAGTGGACATTTTCGAATTATGTCCTGACAACCAATAACGTTTTCTGTACCTAATGTTTAGCTCTTCTACTTTCTTTTTCACATGCTCCTTCAATCCAGATTCATACCCAGATACTTAGCTGTATAAGAATAAGGAACTACTTGATTATTAATAAGCACAGGAACATTCGTTATTTTTTTTATTTGTAAAGCGTATGTGGGTGGACTTTGACTAATTAAGTTAAATTCGTCATCGTTGCGTCCAATCACATTTCTCGTTAACTGCATTTTGAAGCTTTTCTGTTGCCCTAGTCACGCATCTATCAGTTGATAGAAGGGCAGTGTCATCTGCGAATGTGGCTATCATCGTATCATTCGCGTGTGGTATATCACTAGTATACACTAAATACAGGGTGTGTCCGAGAACACTTCCCTGTGGAACGCCTGCTTGTAATTCATGGAGTTCAGAATACGCTGTGCCATAGCGAACTGTAAAGAATCTATTTGCTATATAAGATTGAAGTATCTCATAGTACTGTCTAGGTAGATCCCTATGAAGTTTTTTTTTTTTTTAAATTCTGGCTCGCCAAGGCGATAAAATAGGGGGGCACTTCGACCTAAAAAAAAAGATCTTTTGTGCCGTATGGGCCAGAAAAGTTTAGACTAGTAGAGTTTCCACTTTCCGTGTAAAGCGGACAATTCTACTAGTCGAAGAATTCTTTATGTCCTCGGGGCACATTTGTTCCCTGAAAAAGATCTTCTTTCTAATTCCGCGGATCGCCACTTTTTGAATGTATATGTGGAGAGGTGTAATTCCTGTTATTGCCTCTATGGCAGCCGTTGGACAGGTTCGCATGGCTCCGGAGATACCAAGGCACAATTATAACGAGGAGTGAAGCGTGACGCTATCACATTCAAAGAACGGCACCTGAACTCTGAAAGGCCTTGGAGCAATCCGTGAAATGCGATCGTATCCATCTCCTGGCTCAGATTCTGGCTGGAATCACTGTTAACCTTCGGGAGAGTTGACTTTAAAGGGTTGGCATACCCATGAGACACGGGTAAAAAGTTATTTCTAGCGTCATGCTAGAAGCTATTCCTTTTTAATCGGGAGACGAATTTCAAGGTGGTCCCTATGATATAAATATCAAGTGGATCCGAGTATCTGTAGCTGAGCCAGGCGTGCTTGCAAAGGCCGCTATGGACCCGAGGCAAACTTTTCTTTGTCGATTGGTAAAATAACGTATTTTCGTGAGAACTTATTCCACCGAAAGACCGACGCCCAAGATAAGATTAGTTTAATCATTGTTGTGTATCAATCCATAAGAACTTTTTCAATGACAAACCCCTTGCACTGCCAGAAAGTTAACAATACCCTCCGTCGCCACATGCTTGGTCGAAAGGAGGACGCTTTCCAGGATAGCTTTCAAAGATAGCTATCTTCCTGTTCCCCAGCATTGCTCGTATCAACACGACTAATTGTTCAGGAAAGCCATGTTGCCTTAGTCGCGTCGTCAAAAGCACCCTTAATATCAAATCAAAATGATTTCCCCCGCTGATAAGTATGTATTTCGCACCTCAAAATCAAAAAGAGGATCAGCCCTCACTACGACATTGCCAACCACTCTCTTCAACAGAAAGGATGTAAGACTAAAAGGTCTGAATGTTTGCATAAATACCACTCTTACCCTTCGCCAGGGGAATGGTATATATGCCAGTGACAAGCTAGCCTTGAAGATTTTCTTCAGAGGAGACCGCAGTTTGCTGGTCTTAAGGCCCTCAAAAGATGCTGTGGCACATTTGATTGCCTCGTCAGTAGCCACGATCGAAGCAGCTACGCCAAGACTTTGCTCTCCAATGATTCCAGTTAGTGGAGCCAATTGTGAACAAGTGCTGTAAATGGTTGCCTGGGAAATGCGTTGGCTGGTAACCTTCCAAAACCTCGTTGAACTTATCGCCGTATTACGGCTGTAAAGTTGATTAAACGAAAGGCGTTGTCTGTTGTCTTGTCATGTAGGTTGTTCGCCAACTCATACGAAAAAAATGTTTTCCAACCGATTTTGTCATTGTAATCACCGCGCGATTGTGACACCGTACTTCGGGCAGGATTCGTAGTCTTCTTCTCTTTTATCGGTAGGGACGTGTCCACAAATAAGACTGATGCTGTTGAACGTGCCTTGGATGCGGACTACAGTCAGGCAATCAATTAGCGGCCTAAAATCTATGTGTATTGATAGTAACGAAGTCCCCACGACGAATCAGGATTCTAACATGCGAATCCCTTTGTGACACCTGTAATAAATGTGACACTGTTGTTGTATTTTATACCTGATAGCAGATCCTATCCATCCTACCTAATTTTTTGCGGTTACATCTGGCTTATTCTTATGAAGATACATTCAAGTTTTGGGTATAAACTCCGTTGTAGGTGTCATCACTGCGCACTGTCTCATAGACAAGCACGCATCGAGGCTCGGCATATTTTCAAACGACTTTTGGACTTTGTATACACGACCCTTAGACCCTTTTTTGTTGCGCTCTTCACAGTTATGTAGTTTAAAAAGACGAAAAGGATAATAAATAAAATAGACTACTGCCACAACATGGAATCTGATGATCGGCTTTTGAAGGCTGGTGGTCGAGGACCCACAGTAGAAATAGGTTTGCTAGGCGCTTGTTTCAAGGACGTGTATATGGTGAACAATCGCGTTCTCCGTGATGCATCGCACTTGTGCGTGTCGAAGGATATTCTTCTGTATATCTTCGAGTCACTAGAGAATTAAAAGTCGGCAGGGATGAATGGTGTCCCAAACGTCGTAATAAGACGCCTTCCTCTGGAGGCTGTAGATATTTTTACCACGCTGTTTAACAATGCACTGAATAATGTACATTACCCGGCGCATTGGAAGATAGCTGTAGTACACCCTATCCCGAAAATCGATGAATGTTCGAATGCTGATTTTGATTGATCGAATAATAAGTTCCCAGATCCGAAGCCGGAAGCCTTCACACTAAAGAACCTATCTTTAAGAAATTGGAGCGCGACCGGCTCTGTTGGTACTATCATGTTTGAAGGAGAGATCCTACGAACCCTGTCAAAAAGGAAATACCAATCAACGTTTCAATACAAACGCGAAAGAGAGGCAGGCCTAAAAACGCTGGACCACACAAATGCAGCTACATCAGTATTTGATGTTGCTCAGTGACGACATGATTCAAAAACGGGAGGCCTGTCGTTATTTTCTGAGGTCAATCCGGTGAACTCAGCAGGCGGGTTAGTATGGATGCAGTTAAGTGGGCGGGTTATGATTCCTTAAATCCTGATCAAAGCCTTGCCGCCATTAAGGGAAGAAGAAGAGCAAGGTCTGATTGATTATGAGAAGGCTTTAGACACCGTATTGCTAGAGGGACTTTTCTACAAGTTGACCAGGCACAAATCTTTGCTATATGTAATGTAATTTATAATAATGCTTATGGGAAAGAAGTTCGTTGTCAAATGTGGCAACGTGACTTCGAGCTGAGTCTTTGAAATTAAAAACGGTTTACCGCTGGGGGCGGTGAATTCTCCGATCGTCTGTAACATTCACAGCAGTAATCTGGTAGGTTCACTCAGACGTGCTGGCGTATGCCGACGATTTGGTTGCATATATACGGGTCCTAAAATCAAAGTCATTAACATGACTTAGATCAAATAAGGGGATATTTTGACGACTGAAAGTCGAAAGTCAACTTTTAGAAGACGGAAACAATCTTCTTCAGAACAACATTGGCTGGGGTACCAGCAAAAACTGGAAGAAAGTGGCCTTTATTGGACAAAATGGGCAGGCATTGGCGGTGAGAAGCGTAGTAAGATATCGGGGTATCTGACTTGACCAGTGTCTATATTTCGATAGACATATATATGTGCTTATCTTGCTGGGGCCAAGAAGGTGTATGCTCTGACAAGGAGAATGTTTCATTGCAGTCAACTTGACTCCAGAGCAAAGGTCACGTAGACCTTATAAGACCGATTATCGCTTATGGTTGTCCATTGTGGTTCAATATAGTGCCTAGTTATTTGGGTAAGATTCGGCATTTGAAGATGCAATGTCTTAGGGCATGTCTCTGGTGGTTCCAAACGGATGAATCCAATTATGTAAAAGAATATCCCAACGAGGTTCTATACGATGGGGCTCAGTTGAATAAGATTGACAATTTCCTCATAAAGGTAACTCGAAGACACGTGGCAAGGACGAGGGCCAGAGAAAAAAGTCTGATATTTGGGGCTTACTACCCCAATTAAATGTACAACGAGAGTACGCTCAGGTCTGGATTTATCCCCCCCTGAGGCATTTATCCATATTGATGCAAAAGGTCTGGTTCAGACGAGGGTTGGTATCCCGGTATTATGCCACCGCTCTGCAGCGCGAGAAACAGGTCATGCAGAGCGGGGACGTCGCCGATGCTCATGAGCTCCTCCGTTTCAGTACTGCAATAGCGGAGAGGAATAATTTCGACAGGGATAAGCAATTCACCGAGTTTTGGTGGCTTGTTGATTGGCCACTTGGAAAACACTCAGCGCTCAAATCTAAGCCTGCAACGTTGAAACGTTGACCGTCAGCATCTCTGAAAAAAGCCTGTTCTCACGTGAAGACAATGAAACCCTCATGTTAGTTTTAAGCTCGAATTTATTGACGTGTGGCCATAGGTTGGATCTTTTTAGGGAAGTATTTTTTTCGTCAGCACGTGTTCCTCAAGTCACAACTAGTAGAATTTGACGAAAGTCTCCTGAGAACAGAATTGTACATCCACCCATAGGTGAATTTTTGCTGCTCAAATCGCGCATTGTCCTATCCAGTGCTTCTTGTCAGACGTCTTGTTTGATATGGTGGCTTCTTCCCAGACAATAAATGCGGTTTAAAAATTGCGAAAAAATTGTCGCGCTGAAAGCACATTTTGTCTTAAAAAAGAATTTATTTTAGTATTTAAATACTATCATACATTTATCGAAACGGATTACGTTGTCGCGCTGAAAAGCCCGTTTTTATTAAGTATTGTTATTATCCTCGCTAGAGAGCTCCGATAAACGCGTGCGATCGCTACTAATCACAAAGTGCTATAGGGCAAAGGGCGGCGCGAATTATAGACACGCGACGCCGGCCCCCCGCTATGTCCCTGCATTTTAAATGTTAAATATCTTCGAAAATATTCATTTAAATTACATGCTGTAAAGGGCCATATTGATCTATATTAAATGCACAATGTATTTAAGGTATTTAATTGGATAAGGATGAATGCTGTATTGCTTAAAATAGCCATTATTTCTCGTAAAAAATTAAGGATAAAAAATGGTTATTGTGGGTTATCCCTAAGAGATAGACATTTACCATCGCAGCCTTTTTTGTAGACCTTTTTAAGGTGTACAATACTGTACTACATTATTTTGATTTATATCGTAGGGTTTAGCCAGCGTTTGCAATGTAAGCGCAGAAAAATGTGTTTATTTACGACATCACATTAGAAACCTCTTAAATTATCAGTGTTGCTGTACTATATTATGGATGTATTATACAAGGTGGCGCAAAAGTCATCACCCAGTGGCGTTCACCAATCCGACTGAAAACTACATAGGATAGATGTCAAACGTCGTGGATCATTAAGAACATTGGCACACAGAATTGCCTAAGGCACACCCAAGGGCTGAAAACCCTATCGGAAGATGCTATAATTTTTGCAAATAGCGGCAAATGTCAATTTTACTTTGACATTTGTGAAGTAAACAGATGACAACTTTTGCGCCATCTGTACATATAAACCTTTCTCTTGAACTCTATCTATCAAAAAAAAAAAACGCATCAAAATCCGTTGCGTTGTTTTAAAGACCTATGCATACATAGGGACAGACAGACAGCGGGATGCGACTTTGTTTTATACTACGAGTATGTAGTAATATAATTTTAATAATGATGACGAGTTAAAAAAAAAGTCTCGATAAATAAATATGTACGATTAGTTCATAGTTTTTAGGTCGAAGGGCGATAATTGAAAGGTTATAGTTAAGTTTGGAGCGTCTGCATAAGGACCAATAATTTAGAATAAGTATTCTGTTAGTTTTAAGTTACATTTACTCATTTTGGGCTAGTAAGTTGATATAAGCAAATAATTAATACAAATTATAAGTCTTAAAGTATACTTAAACTGCATCCCAAACAAGTTCATTATCAGTTTAAATAGTCCAAAAATGGTGTGAAAACTATTCCCACTCCACAATCATAGATACAACAAAAAATACACCAGCTAGGCCTAAATGCATAAAACCTTCCACATTACCTCTTGTTCGTCTAACATACGAACATAACAAAGAACTCACTCGTACACTTACCACTTAAGCAGACTATTAGAAAAATGTCACCTCAGTGAACAAGTACTACATTCATTCAGGCTCCGCACAAGCATCCACCAGCACCAGCATTCAACCGATAAAGCGGCATGCAAGAAGCAACATCATCAGTATCTGAATCAGCACTGGCAAC
Source organism: Portevinia maculata (assembly GCA_949715645.1). Taxonomy (NCBI): domain Eukaryota; kingdom Metazoa; phylum Arthropoda; class Insecta; order Diptera; family Syrphidae; genus Portevinia; species Portevinia maculata. The sequence goes on along the minus strand of OX454527.1, from coordinate 189,573,751 downwards.
AAGTAGCTCAGCGAAAAAACCACTGGAAGCAAAAACAAACATTTCTTTCTTGACATTTTCGTCTTTTTTGTGCGAATCCCTGATTCTAATGCCAGATGAAGATGGTATGTGTTCCAATGTTTCAATATGTTGTTATGTTCGATTGTGTAGCGTAGCCTTTTGGCACCGCATTCGCATCCCAATCGCTGGTTTACTGCATACAGACAAACAGCAATCCTGTCTGATCGGTTCGATAAGTTTTTGGTACGCTGCTGCTGTGTTTGTCGTCGCTTCTGTTCCTGTTGCGCGATCTCGTGTTCTGTCGGAGCGGAGCCGAAATGCCGTGTTGTGGTCGCTGTTAGTCCATATCTCAAACACAGAAAGCCAACTATGTCACTAACCGTCAGCATCTCGGCATACAGCAGCAGCAGCAGCAGCAGTTGAAGTGGCCGAAACCAACAAGAAGAATACCGATTCAACTGATTTGGTCAGAATGGTGGTTCTGCATCGTCGTTGTCGCCATCGTGCAACCAACCCAGAACACGATGACAGTTCAACCCGCACTTAGATGGCATTAAAATCGATGTCTTAGAATTATTAACTGTTGGGAATGCAATGGCAACATTTTTATCGTTTATTTTTCGTTGTTTTTTTTTAAGGAATTTATTAAGTTATAACCTTGGTTGGAAGATATGTGGGCATGGATCTCGTGGGATCACTTTTTGTGGTCATCTGGAACTGACACCAGCATTATTTATTAATACCATGGAACTCTATCTTGAATCATTTGATTTTCGATAACTTGACAATTTGGTCATGTTTGGGCCAAGAGAGAGACACACTCATACATAATGTCCGGCTGAATGTCCACCGACCGATATCAGTGATATCAGATGTCGTGGTGTGGCACCTTTTGTTTATTCAATTTCTGTTGAAATCTGGATTTCGATCGAAATGATGAAGCCCTCCATCTTCATCATTGTTAGACAAACTTTTGAATGCGATGACAGCTGTTCGTGCAAAGGGAGACATGCGACCAGGTCAGTTTGGAGCGCTACGATGATTCACAGAATTTTTATTATGTGTGGGAAATCGAATACTGTCTTGCGATGACTAGGAATGCCGTACTATTGTGGAAGCCATATTTAATTTTGGGAGATTCAAGCATGGTTTCGAAAATTACGGGGTCTTAAGTACAACTTACGGCTTACCACGCTAAATCGACTACAGTATGTAAAAGAAGATTCTGAATGACAGAAATGTATTATTTGAAAACTCACAAGCCGGTAGTTTACCTTCTAAATCAATGGCCAATGTCTATGACACTACAATACCTCAAGTTATCTTCTTCTCCCTTAACGGCAAAGCTATATTCAGTATTAGTTGGTTCATAGCCCTCACACTTAACTGCATCCGTACAGGTCCGCCTGTAGGATTCGCCGATTTGACCTCAATGTGTATTGTGGGCCTCTCCGTTTCGCATTTTATTTATTTATTTATTTTTTTATTTTATTTATTTCAAAATCGCTAACAGAGTAGGACAAAAGTCTTATCAATTTTTGAAAGCCTTTAAATTAATTTAAGAATTTGAGTTTAATGTATTTATTAAGCTACGAGGGCGGGTCAATAAGTCCGTGACTTTTGGAATAAAACACAGATTTTTTGATAAAAAAATAATTTTATTTTTCAACGTAGTCTCCCTTGAGCTCTATAAACTTTGTCCAACGCTTCTCCAATTTTTTTATCCCTTCCAAAAAAAATGATTTGTCGAGGTCCTCAAAATAGGCCTTTATTTGCGAGATGACTTCATCATTGGAGTCAAATCTTTTTCCACCAAGCCATTTCTTCAGGTTTGGGAACAAGAAGTAGTCGCTCGGAGCCAAATCTGGAGAATAGGGTGGATGAGGGAGCAATTCATAGCCCAATTCATGGTTTTTTGCCATGGCAACTGCACATGTGTGCACCCTTGCATTGTCTTGGTGGAAAAGAACTTTTTTCTTGGCCAAATGAGGTCGGTTTTTTTTCAAATCGTCATTGAATCGGTCCAATAAGTTGGCATAATATTCCCCATTGATTGTTCTTCCCTTTTGAAGGTAGTCAATGTGGATTATCCCGCGTGCATCCCAAAAAACAGTCGCCATAACTTTATTGGCTGACAAACCCACCTTGGCCTTCTTTGGCGCCGATTCACCCTTAGAAACCCACTGTTTTGACTGTTGTTTGGTCTCTGGTGTGTTGTGATGGATCCATGTTTCGTCCACGGTTACAAAACGGCGCAAAAACTCCTCCATATTGCGATTAAACAACGCCAAACCTTCCTGTGAAGTTGTTACACGATTGCGTTTGTGGTCGACTGTGAGCAAACGCGGCACCCATCTTGCGGAAAGCTTTCTCATGCCCAAGTGATCATTCAAAATTGAAACCACTGAGCCATGCGAGATCCCTACGGCTTCCACAATCTCTCGCACTTTCAATCTTCGGTCGGCCAACACCATATCGTGAATTTTTTCGATTGTTTCGGGTGTACAGACCTCAACTGGTACACACATTAAGATGCATGTTGCTTGTTGGATTGAAACATTGTTGAAAGGTAGAATTTTAAAAGGTAACCCGGCGTGAATCGAGTTATATGGGCGCCTCGCCACTGGAGGATAGCAATGAGTCGGAACTCCGTAGCAGTGCCCGTTTGCTTTTTAAGAACGGGAATCATTTTAGCCTTCTTCCATTCTGAAGGAAACTCGGATGTAGTCAGGATACTATTGAATATATAAGCTATAAAGCGCAGTATATGAGGAAGCAATAACTTAACGAACTTAGGTTCCATTAGGTCGAGGCCAGTAGCATTCGATTTGATAGATAATATTGCTTCAACTATGTCTTCTTCACGTATTCTTATAAAGCTCAGCGAACAGTTGACACCTTCAATAGGGGAATCAGCAGGTCTAGCAACGTCAAAGGATTGTGGCGTGCAGGTGAACTTTTTGTTGAGAGCATCACAATCGATGTTATCAGCAGACTTCATAGATTGCTTCCCAATACCGATTTCTCGCAGGTTTTTCCATAACTTTTTTCCAGAAACTAATGGACCAACTTTGTGTTCGTAGTAACGCCTTTTTGTTGTTCTGATCAATGCGACGACTTGATTACTAAGTCAGCAATAAGATTTGTGGAAGTGATCCAATTTGAACCATCTCCATTGACTGTAAGCGGCATCTCGTTTCAATATTAGAGCAGAGATGTCACCATTCAGCCAAGATGGGGACGTATGCTTAATGATACGGGTTTTTAAAGGAACATGGATGTCAAAAAGTTGATTGACATTATGTCGTAAAAAACAAATTTGTTCGTTTACATTTTCCATGAGGTATATTGAGTTCCAGTCTATGCAATTAAGGTCGCGTACCAGTTCCGATGTGTTTAAATTTGTATAGTCTCTATATTGGAAGCTTTGCTGATCAACCCGACAAGCTATATCCAGACTTACAAAAATTAAATCATGCTTGGAGAAACCGGCTGCCAGAAGCTGTGTGTAAAGCATATCCCTGCCAACATCGCTAGCAAGATAAAGGTCTAATAGTGAGCTAGACTCATTAGTAAAGTGGGTAGGGGTGGACTGGTTAACGGGGCTCAGATTGAGTGCCTTGAATAGGCTCAGAAAGTTTGCAGCCAAATATTTATCCAGGAGATTGCAGTTGAAATCACTACACAGTAAAGTGTATGGGTAGCAACAAGAAATCGACTCCAAAGTCGTGATCAAAGGTAACGTGCTGATGTGTTTATATGGCCTGTAGATTGATCCAACCAAGATATTTTCCGTGTTACAAATGATACTCGCAAAGACATATTCCAGAGGACAATCATTATCGGATTTACATACCAACCTACAACTAATCCCCTCACGCACATAAAGAGTGGCGCCACCACCAAAAGTAAACTTCCTATCAGCTCGAAAAAGCTTGAAACCTTTCAAACTATAGAAATCGCCACCTATGTCTGGCTGAAACCAGGTTTGGGACACAGAAACGATACCTATCTTAGACTAAACGAACAGGTATCTAAACTCCCCTAATTTATTGGTCAGACTTTGCGCGTTTAAATGACATATCTTTAATCCATTATTTTGAGTCTGTAAAATTCGAATCATATTGTACAAATTCGTATTCATGCTACTGCCAGTAAACCCCCTGAGTTACGTGTTTAACTTTACTCAAAATAAAAACACATTATAAATTTGATTTACTTATCCACTTTGGGTTCTTTATTTAACAATGTTTTTTCTAAGACTGATTTTAGTTTGAACTTAACTTAAAAGGAAACCTCTCTCTAACGTTTTCTATGTCCAAGTGCAAAACACCTGCACTTGTTTACGTGCATGCACTTGCAAGCAAAAACAAGGCGCACGGCTCCCGAAAGCATCAAGTGCAAAACATCTGCGCTTGTCTGATTCCGTTGGTCCGCCTAAGTGCAAAACATCTGCGCTTATTTTGTATAAATGCACTTGCTCCATTTCAAGTGCAAAACATCTGCGTGTTGTTTACCAGATTTCGGCAAGTGCAAAACACCTGCATGTTGTTTACTACTTTTGGCAAGTGCAAAACATCTGCATTTGTTTTGTGTAATGCCGTTGACTATTTCAAGGACAAAGCATCTGATAATATTATGTTTAAGTGCAACCATATGGGTTTGCACGTAACTCCTGGTGTCGTTAGCTGCGCTTGCACTCGCAAGCATTGTAGTTGTGTATAGGGCAGAAGTATGAGAAGTAGCTCGAAGCGACGGAAGAAGTCATGAGAAGAATAATATTTGAAAGTAAGATTTGGCAAAAAATTGTTACATTAAAGGCGGGTGGCAATGGTGCAGTAGTAGTGTATACGCTTACGGAATGGAAGGTCGTGCGTTCGAATCCCGGCCAAGTCCATTACTTTATACCGAATACATGAAATCGGAATCTCCCTAAGTAACTTAGACACCACTCGTGGAGAAAAACCCTACAACTGCACCCAAACACTTCTTTCCTATCTCTCTATTCTTTCTAATACCAAGTAGCTTACACTGTGTTCTTAGCATTATAAGGGTACTGTAACAACAGAAAAAAATCCCTTTAGCGTAAGCAAATTATAAAAAAAAAGTGCAGTAGTATAGCTATAATGCGGTCTAAAACTGGACTGGTGTAATGAGAGAAGACAGGTATCGTTAAGGTATGCATTTACTTGTTGACTTAAAAGCTTTTCGAAAGCTTTTGAAATAAATGGTAGAATTGAAATTAGACGAAAATTGACGCCTAATTATCTATCCCGACACTCATTTACAATGACATTCCAGTTGTCAGCTCTATTGATAAGGCCAATATGCTTGCGGCTCACTTTCAAGTCAGCTCAACGCTCCCATATTGTCCTTTGTCTCCCCCTGTACTCGAACGCGTAGAATACTCCATTGGAACAATCTTCTTCCGCACTCCTACAGTGGTTAGAGTACTTCAAGATCTTGACGTTCACAAAACTGCTGGTCCAGATGGTATTTCCCTTATCGTTCTAAGGAGGTGTTCTTCCTCGCTGGCACATCCTTTTCCTCAGGGCTCTTCCCGAGGAGATGGAAAACAGTATTTTTCCCCAAAAAGGCGAATCTTCATCTCCCTCCTCCTACCGACCAATTGCAATTACTTCCCTTCTTTCCAAGGTCATGGAAACGGTGATAAATCGTCAGCTCATGAAATATCTTGAATCCCGAAAACTTCTTAATGACCGGCAGTACGGTTTTCGCAGCAACAGGTCCACTGGTGATTTAATGACTTATCGAATCGAAAAGTGGAACCAATCTCTTCATGAAGGTTGTGAAAGTAAAATTGTTGCGCTTGATATTTCAAAGTCATTTGACTGAGTTTGGCACCAAGTTCTCTTGTCGAAAATGCGTACATTTGGAATCGATGATACCTTTCTTCAATAGATTATAAATTACCTTTCGAACCGTTTAATTCAAGTTGTTTTGGAATGCTGATGTTCCCCAAGGCTCTGTTTTGTCTCCGATTCTCTTTCTCTTCTCCCTTAAGCGCTGCAAGAAATATTTCACTCCCTCCGATCTGGCTACTATTTATAAGGCGTTTAAACTTGAGTACAATGCGCATATCTGGTTTGGTGCACCAATTACTTATTTGGAGCTACTTGGCACGATTCAAAAACATTTAACACGAGATCATCATTTAACATAACGCAATGTCTCTTGTGTTTCGTTATTTTATCGTAATTTCCATCGTAAGTGCTCAAACGAATTAGCAAGTTGCATTCCAACCCAAGAACATTTCAACCGCAATACCCGCTGTGCAAGGAATGCGCACCAGTTTACCCTTAAGCCTGTATTCGGACGTACAGCGAAATAAAAGGAATCTTTCCTTAGCCGTACAATACGAATGTGGAATGCTCTTCCCCGCTCCATTTTTCCTACACATTATAATCGACAAACATTTAAAACCAAGGTGCATCGGCATCCCTTCCGATTTCTTAACCCTAATTTCCTTAACGCCCGCGCTGTGTAGCTATTACATTATAAGGGTATTCAACAATCCGTTTAGTGCGAGTACATTATAAAGAAAAAACATAGGGACGGGCTACAGTCCGCTTGGGCGAACTGTTGGATACCCTATTCTTATTCCTATCCCTCATAAGTGGGTGTGACAAAAGTCTTAGTATGGTTGAACTGTTAAGAACGTTCTACATATAATTATAATTATAATTAAAGTATAATTTAAAGGATTTTATCAAAAAAAAACGAAGCTTTTGTAAAAAAACAATCCCTAGCTCAAACTTTAGTTTTTCAATAAAATGTTTTATTTAATTGTGGGCGTGTCAGTAGGCGGATTTAAAAAAAAATAACACATGAGCATAAAGGGCCCCTATAGAGTCTATATTATAAATTTCAGCTCCCTAGCTCAAACTTTGAATTAAAAAAAAAAAAATTAAATTGTGGGCGTGTCAGTAGGCGGATTTTGAAAGTATTAACACATGAGCATAAAGGCCCCCCTAGAGAGTGTATATTATAAATTTCAGCTCCCTAGCTCAAATTTTGGTTTTTCAATAAAATTGTTTTATTTAATTGGGCGTGTCGTGTCAGTGGGCGGATTTTGAAAATTTTATATCCCGAGCAGTTTTAGGAGTCATAGATCATTATATAAAAAATTTCAGCTTTCAAGCTCCAAAATTCTGTTTTTTCGAAATTTTTTATTTTTATTTTTTGAGTTTGTGGGCGTGTCTGTTGGCGGATTTCAAAAATTCGTAAACTTGATTATTTCGGGACCCTAGAGAGTATATGGTTAAAATTTCAGCTCTCTAGGCCCAGTTTAAAGGCCTAATTTTTGCCGACAGACGGGCGGACGGACATTGCTATATCAACATTACTATCGATGCTGATCATAAATATAGTAACTTTTACGGGCAATATTAAGGTATTAAGTAACATTTAAAAGTTGTTTCCACTGCCCCACCTCTTGCGAACGTTGGACAAACATCCAAGAGTATCGATTGTCATTAAATTTGTAGGTTCCTTCCACCTCGCACAAGCAAATGGTTGGAGAAAGTAGGAATTAGGCCCTGTTTGGGCCGTATGCCTTATATTTATTTATTTATTTTTTATAGTCCACAGAAGGATTATCCTAGGAAACCGCTAACTCATAACGACCGCTGGTAGCAATTAAGATGGTTTCTCTAGAGTCTAGACCAAACGTTTTGTGCTGCATTGTCCAAAAAAACGTTTTAGTTTTTTTTTTAATACATAATTTCAAATTAATCAATTATTTTCATAATTTTTTTTTCAAATAATAATTTAAAATTTATATTGTTTTTAAATTTACTATCTTTAGGCGTACTACCTCCATTTCCTAAATGAATAACAATGAAAGGTTATTTCACCTATTGGATCAACAATTTCATAAGTAATATAAATGTAAATCCAAAAATAATATTAACTGTCAAAATCAACTATAATTTTATTTAAACGGTCTTATATAGGTACAGCCTCGCTTCTGGACTAGGTAGGACTCGAATTAAGAAAATGGGGGCTCGGTTCTGGATTTTTTGGATATGGTTTAATCTTAATGAATTAAAAGTAAAAACAAATTAAAATATTTGATTTAAAATAAGAAAAGTCTTCATTTCACTAAAACAATAATTTCAAAATAGATCACAACTTAATTTTGCGAATGTATTAAGGTCAGAACTTGGGGCGTTTGTTACTGGGAGGTTTACCCTAATTGGTGTTTGATTTTGAAGATTTAACCAGTTTAGTCCCTTCCTTTTAAAAGAGTCTTAAATTTGAGGAAAATTGAACATGAAAATTTAACCGAATTAATGACACAGCCTTTCACTCTCGACTTGTTTTTCTTTTCTTTTCTTCTGCTTTATTGATTGATATTAAAGGCTTCGAAAAAGATTAAGAAAACTAATTATTTTTTTTAAATTTGATAAAACTTGAATAGTTCGAATAGACAAATAGTCATTTCAGCTGGACTCCGGACTGGCAACTATACATATGAAGCAGCACAGTGCTGTTTGTCGCCCTTTAAATAAAACGTTAACTAAGTTCGTACGAAAACAAAACGAATTTCATCAATTATCGTGTTTTATTTGCATGCAATCGTAACAAATTGATTGACTCACATTCAAAAATAACAAGGGCTTGTCTTCCGGCTGATAAATCAGTTTTTTACAAGAATTTTCTATAAATAAACAATTTCTGTGCACACAATTCATCAAACTTAAGTATTTCACGGAAGCGAACAGCAATGTGACTCCATTGTTTTAATTAGTTTTTTGACAAGCCAAGATACGCCTCTACAAAATGGCTAAGAACAGACACTTAGTGAATTGATTTCGTGCGACTGATTGACATGACGTAAAATGTCACTCAAATCTGCCGTAGATCTACTAGGAAAAAAAAAACACGCGCCCCATTGTCCCTGACTTTAAAATCTTCTAGACACGTCCTCTTCGCAAATCCATATAGTTTTTGTCTTCCACTATTTAAGACAAAGAAAAAAAAAATACCTGTCATCACGATCATAACTCAAAACTACAGGCTTTCAACTTGTGTCGCGACTTCCGAGATTAAATCTTTCACTGTACCTATACTGTGATCAGCTCGCATGAAAAAGGGATTACCTACGCACACACAAACGCATCGACAGAGCACAGAGGTGTATGACACTTGAAGTGGTGCCCGCCATACACTCTTAGTTGAAGGTGTGTAGAGTAGGAGGAGGCTTAAACCAACATCATAGATTTTAAATTCATGTGCCTAAAGCCAACAGAAACAACATCATGTAAACACAGTACATATCCTAGGCCAGCATCCGAGAAGTATACTCGCATATGTACAGAATGTAAGTGCCTCCTTAATGCAATTGTTCACTCCGCAATGATAGAATAAATCGCGACCCCAAGTCAAAATGCACAAAATGTGGTGGTACTTGGGCAAAAGTAAATATTTATTTTTGAAAAGATCTCCTGAACACTTGGAAGTGAATTGCTACAGCAGCAGAAAAGTGGAAGTCACTTAAGAGGCAGAAACTTTGAGCTGAGGTCTAAAGAATGCACAGGCGGCCAGGACTTGATACTTTGTTTTACTTTGATATATTGTTGAACTGGAATAGGGGGCTCCAGCTCACGCCTTCGCATCAAGCAAATGTAATTTTTATTTACTTTTCATACCACTAGATTAGAGATAGATAGATGCACCTCTGTTTGGGTGCAATTTGAATTTGGTATCCTTAAGAGGTGTAGGCAAAATTCAGGATTTTAGAAGTGTTCGGACTTTGCAGTAGTCTTCTCTTTGTGGTGGACCATAAAATGTGATTAATTTGAAGGTAGGGCAATGCGCAGGTGGACCAGTGTATGGTAGACTAATGGGTTGGTCGTAGTTCGAGGAGGACTTCAAATACCCTACAGGGTGTTACTAAATTGGAGATCAAGACATTTTTGAAAATGATTCTTGTGTATAATCTAAGAAAAAAATCGTTCCAAAGCAAGGCTCTATCTTCAAAAAATGCGTAGTAAATATACCGTTATTGGGGTTCCGTAGCCAAATGGCAAACAACGGAACCCTTATAGATTCGTCATGTCTGTCTGTCTGTCCGGGAATGTCACAGCCACTTTTTCCCGAAACTATAAGAACTATACTGTTGAAACTTGGTGAGTAGCTGTATTCTGTGAGCCGCATTAAGATTTTCACACAAAAATAGAAAAAAAAACAATAAATTTTGGGGGTTCCCCATACTTAGAACTGAAACTTTTTTCCATCAAACCCATGTGTGGGGTATCTATGGATAGGTCTTTAAAAATGATATTGAGGTTTTTAATATCATTTTTTTCTAAACTGAATAGTTTGCGCGAGAGACACTTCCAAAGTGGTAAAATAAGTGTCCCCCCATACTGGGTTAATTGTGCTTTCAACCCTCCTCCGAATTTTTTTTTTTGATAATTTGCGTGTGCTAAAGGGATTTATTTTTTCTGTAGTACCTACACAGTACCCTTATAGTGGAAACCACAGCGCAGGCATTTTGTTTGTTGCGGTAAGTAGCTCAGAGCAAATGATTCATTGCCTATTTTTGGGTGCTACTTACTGTATGAAAGAATAGATGTATAGGAAAGAAGTTTGGTGCGATGGGATTTTTTTCTCAACAGGTGGCGCCTAAATTGCTTTAGGGAGATCTGTTTTTGTTGTGTGTATTCAATTTATAAAAATCATGGCCCTGGTCGCAATTCGAACGCACGAGCTGCCAATCACTTAGTGAATACACTACCATCGCACCATTGCCACCTGCATAACCCCAGCCTTTTGCAAAATTAGCAAACTTAACTACTAAACAATTCCAACTGTTCAGTTGGTACTGTCATGTTACAAGGAGAGATCCTACGAACAATGTCCAAAAGGCAGTATCAATCAACGTTTTGATACAAACCCGAAAGTGAGGCAGGCCTTAAAACTCCTGGATCATATGAATGCAGCATTTCATTGGCCTCAGTGACGAAGTGATTCAAAATCGCGAGGCTGGTTGTTATTTTCTGAGGTCGAACCGACGAAACGCACATGCAGATCAGTATGGATGCAGTTAAGTAGGATGGTTCAAGATGCCGTTGATCCTGATCATAGCCTCACCGCCATCAAATTAAGAAGAAGAAATTAAGAAGAAGACTACTAAAATATTAAAACAAAATTAAATGAAACTATCGCAGAGCTCTACTTCAAAGCCAAAGCGTCTAGAAATAAAGGCTTTAAAAACAATGAAAATGTTGAAGATACATATCTGAGAAGCAAAGTGGTGGCGTTGGAGGTAACACTGTGAAATTTTCGTGACATTAGTAGAATCTAAGTATATCGCGGAATAAATACAGATATTTCCCATGCCTATAACCAACAGCGATCAAGCTCATTTAGCTGACACTACGGACTAATAGATCGCCTGTATCATAAAGCATACTACTCGTATCTTAAGCCTGCCTTCTGAAGTTTCGCTGACGAATGTATTTCTTTGTGCATATTATTTCTTTTCAATAAATAGTGCCAGATATTCAGGGATTATTCCTAGCAAAATAAATGACTCTGTAATTTGGTTCTGTTCCTAAGAAAGCGGATGATGAGCCAGCTCCATATAGTTCACGCGTATATTCACTTCCTGCGATTCCTTGGCAAGACATCGTTATATCTGGTCTCTGTAATTTTAACATCCAGGTTAGCCTAGCGATACATTTAACATATCAAAGATGTCCCGCAAGTGTGCATTCGCGCTGACACGACTTGGGTTCATTGGTGTCGTAAAAGGTCGATCGATAAAGTGAGAGGTTTATGATCCCCTTAACTTGTAACCTCGCCGTAAAGGATGAAGAAGACATCGTTATGTCTAGTTAAAGATTTCAACCCATTGAAGCAGTACTTGGCTGTCATCAGTGTCCGCTGCTTGACTACATGAAGAATATGTATTCTGGCGCCCTTAAAACATTTTCACAAATTAACATGGCGCGAATGAAATAAGGCTCAGAAATGTACACGCAGTGCAGCAACAAAGAAAATATAACGTATTTTGGCTTAATTCATTTTTAGTGTTGGGGTGTTATTTTATTATGAAATAAGGCCCGAATTTTTGAAAATGAAATTAGACTAAAAGAATATTTTGTCTGCCTTATTTAACTTAAAAATCGTGAAGTATTTTTATGATATACCCAACAGAGCACTTACCACAACGTCGCACATACTCCAAATCCAAATCTTTTCCACACTGACCCCAAGCAGGGAGGTCGCAGGGGGCAGCATGCACCCCATACGCATTGCTTTGTGTATGGGACCTAGGTAGATCCTATTAACAGCTAGCTACAAGCTATTCATATGTCATTTAGACTGGACGCACCGCTTGGCCGCTGAAAGCATGGGAGCAATTGAAGGAGCGAAGTCCTTCGTTTAATTGCTAACCCCTACTACTACATTTCTGTCTTAAAAATAAGACATGCAATACGACATTTAAAATGCGCTTGTTATGTCTATAAGCCCGCCATTATGACTCGTGGACTGGATGCACCGCTTGACCGATAGAAGCAAAGGAACAATTGATCGAGCGAATTCCCTCATTCAATTTCTTGATCCATACTCCTACATTTCTGTCACTAACATGCAGTACGGAGTTTAAGAGCCGCTTGCTAAGTCAACCTGTCCGCTATACATGACTCATGTACGTACTGATGCAATTGAGCGACTAAATTTTTTATTTGAAATTTTTCTCTTAAATTATGCTATTACGACATTGTTAAAGTATTTGCCAACGCTACAAGCCAACGACCTTGCCATGTCGAATTAATCGGCTTATATTCGATCTTAGATGGGGTACCACTTTTGAATACCGCGTTTTGTTGGCACCTCTTGCGAACGTCTGACAAACTTCCAAGAGCATCACATAGTCATGAGAAGCTTCTCAAATTTGCCGTTCGAATTCGGCGCAAAACTGAAGGTCTGTAACTGTGCGAAGTATACGCATGAAAGTGGTTGGAGAAGCTAGGTTCAAGGCCCTGTATGGATTGGTAAGGCCTAATATGTATGTATCTATGTATGTACAAGCCAATCTTGAGGCAAAATGAAAATGTACGGAGCCAATGATTCACTCTTGGAAGCTCATTGCTCATGACCCTTTACATTTTTCCACAGCACTTTTCTGAGGTTGACAGTTGTAGGGGTCACTTGAAGTCTGTAATTCCTACTGTGCTAGTCCCGGTCTTAGTGTTACTTAAAGTTTGTAACATGCCCTAATATTGCCCTTAGACCCCTAAAAGCTACTATATTTGTGATCAACATCGAAAGCGAAGTGGATGTAGCCATGTCTGTCTGCCCGTCCGTCGGCAAAATTTAGGCCTTTAAACGTAAGCTAGAAAGCTAGACAGCTGAAATTTTTAATACATTGTCTTAAGGCCCCAAAAATACTCGTGGGCTACAATTTCGAAATACGCCGACTGACACGCCCGCAATTTAAAAAAAAAAAAACAATTTTATCGAAAAGTCAAAGTTTGAAGCTAAGAAGCTGAGATTTACAATAATACTCTTTAGAGGCCCTTAATGCTCACGTTTAAAGATTTTTCCAATCCGCCTACTGACATGCCCACAATTTCTGCAAAAAACCCTTTTATTGAAGAAAACATTGTAATTGAAAGTCGTATTCTTCGCAGAGTATGAAGATAAAGTCGTTTTGAACAATTCCTTTACATAAAGTTTTCTGTCATGCCCACTTTCAAGGTTTTTTTTTACAAAAATCTTGTTTTTCGGTAAAATCCCTTAAATGTTGTATAGAAAAATGTGTAAAGTTCATAACAATTCATCCACATTTAGACTTTTGTTCACGCCTTCTTTATGAGGGATTGGAATTGGGTATCCAACAGTTCGCCCAAGCGGACTGAAGCCCTTCCCTATTTTTTTACTAAATTTTAGGCCGACCTAAATAACGATCCCCGTCTCTCACCCCTATTGCGAGTGTCAATCGACAATTGATAATTCACTATTTTCAATGTGTGCTATTAGCTGTGTTTTATTATCCATGCGGATCTGGATCTGGATCAATTTAATACGTAAAACAAAAACAACACAGGATCTTGCTATTTATCGTGATCATTAATCGTGATCCAAAATGTAATTACAAAACTCACTACCTGTTTTTTCGTGGCGTTGCTTATTTAAATTATAGGAAATTATAGGAACACAATAATACTGCCAGACCAAAATATGAAACACTATTAATAACACAAAAAATCAATTAGCATATTTTCATATTCGAATAATTTACCACTGCGACTTTTGAGACGTTTTGCTTCGTAATATAATACACAAAAATTAATGGAAATATTAGCAGTACAATACTGTTAATATGTTGCATATTTGAACTTAACATTTGAACATAGTTTCTGAAAAAAAAATATTGAGTGCAAAATGTATGTTGATTTGTATTCAAATGGCAACACCCCCGACACAACAAGCGATCATATTGTGACGTCACATTGTACCCTATATTTGCAATATGGCTGAGTGCCAAACCAAACTTGAAATACCTGGTATCGTCTGTTACGTGTTAAAAACAACTGTTGCCACAACTTGCCACTGATGATCCAGATCGTTTTATTATCAGATCGGATCCGTATCAAGATCATTGGGATAATAAAACGCGGCTATTGTCATCGAATGATTTTCATTGATATTCTTGTCAATCGCATTTTTGCAATTGACTGCGATCGACAAAATCCTTTAGAATCGTTCGTTCACCATAGCACACATTGAGAATAGTCAATTATCAATTATCGATTGGCACTCGCAATAGGGGTGTCTGCTACTTTTCTTCTTAATCAATGTTATGTAAGCGATTCAATACTCTCCACAAACCGATTGGATATGTAGGTATCTGAACTGAACATCTATAATCTCCATTGGACCACAGCAACTACGTCTACAGGTTCAATAGGCCAAATATTACCCAATTTCTTTTAATTATTATTGACAAATTTCAAGAGAGGCTTGATAAAATACTGTGCGGGAAATACGTTATCTCGGACTAAGTGCCAGAAGCTAAATGCCAAATTAATTTCGTACAACAAACCCACTCTTTTCCTTTGCATAAGCTCAAAGTTACACCGCAAATGTATCTGCTTGACATCACGAGGTATGATGACAACGAATAACGGGTAGCCCGTGTCATAACCTTTCGCAACCTATGTGGGTGGAGCCATACAGGCGTACTAATTGGCATTTTAAGTATCATGCCATTGCCAGGCGCTTTATTAATTGCAAATTCAAGATTTTATTTTATCAGACGAGTTGTGAAAGTAAACACTGTAGGGTAGGTTAGGGTGTAGGCAGCGCTTATAATTCGTTCTTACTTTTTGTGTGTATTGTTTGTTGTCTCACGTTCTGCAATTTGAACAAGTCTGCGATAATCAGCAGGTTCTTCATGATCACCATTCAACATCAATGTCCGTCGTGATGTTGAGAAACGTAACCCAAAACCTGTTCTAACAAAATGCACGCTACTTGTACATGTACAGCTAGCATCATCATCATCATCGAGCGAGCATGATGAACATTGAACTTGTGCGATTCTGAATCGATCATGCACCTCAACTCAATCACACCAACGGAACATCAGACTAGGCATCAGCATCAGCGCCAACGTGTAGACACGATATAGGTTCATAGATCCCTGAAGTGCCACAAAGACGAAATTGCAAACCATATCACCTGCTCGCCGTCACCTCTAGCTGGATGTACATCTGCTGGGTGAAGCCAAATGACAAAAGTGTGTGCAAGTGTATCTATAGGGAAAAATGTGCGTTTTTATTACCACAAGAGGAAAGAAAAACACGAGCCCACCTCTGAAGCCCGTTCTATGAGCTGCATGATCTCATATTCATTTATGCGAAGATCTATTTGTGTCTCTTGTTATGCGTTTGATGTTGGATTTATCGCGATTGCGGTTTTTTTTTTTGTTCTTAGATACTTTTCCTGTGAGTCTGATTTCCAACTTTCGAAGGAATTTCATTGATATACGTTTTTTTTGAATGATGATTGAATAGAAATTTCAACGCGAAAGTACGCGTATTTATGAACTTTTCGAGGATATTGATGATTATTTCGGATACATTTATTTTTCCTACCGTATTCCACAGCTATTGAAACAAACTGAGTTTGTTGTTGAGCAGTATATTGAGTCCTTTTTTGAAAATGTACCCACAACGCGAGCATTTGTTTTATTTAAGTTTGAACTTTTGTTGAACCCTACAAAATTCAAGTGCTTAGTCGTCTCAAGGTATCCTTTAAACCTGTCTTATTTTCCTCCTGTAGTCTTAGGTAATGCTCCTATAAAATATGTTGACAGGGCTAAAAATCTTGGCATGATTTTTAACCGCAGCCTGACCTGGGATAACCATATAAACGCCGCGATCGGAAAGTACTTAGAACTTTGTGGGCAACTCAATCCTTTACTCCCGTTAAGACCCGTATCATGTTGGCAAAAACCTTGGTCATACCAACACTCATCTATGGGTGTGAAATTTTCGGTAAGTGTAGCTTTATCAGTAAAAGAAGACTCCGTGTCACTTTTAACAATACCATTAGGTACGTTTTTGGACTACGAAGGTATGACCATGTGTCAACCTATTCCAGACGCATTTGCGACTTAACATTTGATAGCCTGTTACAGTTTCGCACTGTGACTTTGCTCTCACACATCCTGCGAACACGACAGCCCCCGTATCTCCATGAGAAGCTAATAATGGCTTCCTCAAACAGATCTGGTCACTTAATTCATCCACGATACTCTTTCCTTACTTCCGAGCGTCAGTTCTTTATAAATGCTATCCGCTTATGGAATTCTTTGCCGCGTTCTATTAGACGGATCGAAAACGCAGCAAGGTTTAAAAACGAATTAATTTTTTATTTTGCACAAACTTAGTTAAACAATATTGTATTGCTTTTTACTTAGCTCCTTTTGTCTTGTATTATATTGTTAAATCATTTAAGTCTTACCTTATATTGTAGCTTTTATCTGCAGTCTTAGCTTATCACTTATTAATAAGATAATTTATCTTACGGTGTATAGGCATTACAAAATAAAATAAAATACAGTTGAAACTCGATTATCCGGGATTCGATTAACCGGGACGCTCTATTAACCGTGATGAAAATATTTAACATAAAAAAGTCTTATATCCGTAAAAAAACTCTATTATCCCTAAAAAAAACAAAAACATTTTCTTTATCGACAATAAAGACAATTTTTTATTTAAACTCTATTATCCGTAATAAACTCTACTATCCGTAACAAGAGAACAAGACCGGACAAGTTTTTTTCACATCTAAAAGACACGCAAGAAGGAGTAACGGGATAATACTCGTACATTCTTCGGGTTGCGTTTTATTTTGTTTCTTATGTTTGTATGGATTTTGTTCAGTTTTGGTTGGAAAATCTGAAGTTACGCGTCGTGATAATGGCTTCTTCTTTGTTAAGTGAAAATAAAAGATCGCGTAAAGTTTTGTCAATTAAGGAAAAAGTTGATTTGATTAATGAACATTGTAAAAATAGTGTGCCTGTGAAAATGTTGGCTAAAAGATATAAAATCGGCACCCAAACAGTGTATGATATTCTAAAAAATAAAGACAAGATTTTCAAATTTTTCGCAGACAGCTTCACTATAAAAGGATTGGAGAGGCGCAAAACTCTCAAAAAAGCTGAAAATCCCAAAGTGGACGCAGCAACGTATGAATGGTTTCGACAGGAACGATTTCGAGGAGTTCCAATTTCAGGGCAAATGATAATGGAGAAAGCAAAATTTTTTCATGAAAATCTTAACATAGCCTCTGACTGTGTATACTCTGAAGGATGGCTGGGAAAATTCAAAAACCGCCATGGAATTCATGGATTGAAAGCGATAGGGGAAAAAGAATCTGCTAACTACGAAGCTGCTACGCTTTTTGTAGAAGAATTGTCTGATCTCATTCAACTGAGAATTTAAGCAATGAGCAAATTTACAATGCTGATGAAACCAGCCTTTTTTGGAAATGTTTGCCCCAAAACACTTTGGCAAGCAACGACGAGCGTTCAATTGAAGGATATAAAGAATCGAAGGAACGACTCACCGTACTGGTTTGTTCTAATGCTTCAGGAACTCATAAATGCAAGTTGATGGTTATTGGCAAAAGTGCTCGTCCAAGAGCTTTAAAAAATGCTGGAGAGCTTCCAGTTATCTACAAAGCCAACAAGCGGGCTTGGGTAACCCAAAAATTGTTCCTTGATTGGTTTAATAAAAACTTTGTCCCGGAAGTTAAAGAGCACCGGGAAAAAAACCATCTTGACAGGAACTCCAAAATTGTATTGCTCTTGGATAATTGTCCAGCCCACCCAGACGTTAATGATTTTAAAGCCGCAAATATACTAGTGAGGTACTTTCCACCAAACTGCACTTCTCTGATCCAGCCAATGGACCAAGGCGTGATTCGAAGCCTAAAGTGCCATTATCGCAAAGAGATTATTCGAAAGCTAGTAAGCTCAGAAAACAGGATCAACTTTTTTAAGTCATTTAACATCAAGAATGCTTTTGGGGTGTTTCTAAGTCCTGGAATTTCGTTACCACCGAGGTTTTGAAAAATGTTTGGCACAATTTACTCTGTCCCGAAAATGAGGAAGAAGGTAAGTTTTATCGAAATAAAAAAGTTTTGCATAGTTTTTACATCATCGACATTTCTAAACTTCCTCAGAACAAGATGGCATTGACGAGGTTTCAACAATTATGGAAGTCGCAGAGGATTTTGATGTCAATGCAATAAGAAATTGGGTGAACTCAGATGCGAATGCTTGACCATTTGCTGTTTTATCAGAGAACGAAATTATGGAGATGATAAATAACCCTCTTGACAACGAGCCGGAAGTCCTTACTGATGAATCCGATGATGTAGAAATTTCAAAAATTCCAATTGTTGATGCGATTAAGGCAAGTTCTACACTTTTGAGCTTTTTAGAAGAGTCGAATTGTCCTGGAATAGCACAACAGGATATAATGCAAGTTCACCGCATTAACGTTAATTTACTCAAAGAAAAACAACGATCAATCAATCTTGTGATTTTGTAATGTATGTACAAACAAAAATATGTACTAAATGAATTATCAAGTTTTATGAATTAATTTTATGTTTGTTTTCGTTTTTTTTTTAAATAAAAATAAAAAATAAAAAATTAAAATATCAATTTCTGTTTTATTTTATTTGAGAAAAAAAAAGTTCTATTATCCGGGATTTTCGATTATCCGTGATGGGCTCGGTCCCGACCATCCCGGTTAATCGAGTTTCAACTGTAAATAAAATAAATAAAAATAAGTTTCTGTCGGCGTATTAGATTGCATAACATTTCATAAGACCCAAATATTAAGAAGAAGTTGAGTGATGGGATCGATTCTTTTTTATGCCGGGGCTATTAGTTTCCTCCACGGGACCCATAACTTAAAATGTTCTCCTCAGGTTTTTCTGCAGGGTCATTAGTTTCCAGCTCGAAAGTCCACAAATCAAATGTCAACTTATGACTCATCCGGTTGGTTTATAAGTCCACAACATTTTGGGTCATAATCCCCATAATAAGCCCACAATTGTTGCGTATTAGTTTTTCAAAACCTAACATTAACACTCTCTTTTTAAGTTTATCCAATTGAAATTCACAAATAGCTGACCTAGCCGCATGCCAGACAACTGATGATATGTTTATAGTTATATAGTGCGGTCATTAAGGAAATGGCGATAAGGATGATAGAGGAGAAACCGATGCACGTTGGTTTGAAATGTTTGTAAATTTAAATGGGCTGGAAAAAACAGCTGGAAAGAGCTTTCCACATTTGTATTGCACGGGTAAGGAAGGATTCTTTGTAAATCACAGTATGTCCAAAAACAGGCTTAAGAGTAAACTGATTCATATTCCTGGCATGGTGGGTATTGCGGTTGAAAGGTTCATGGGATGCAGCTGACAATTTCGTTTGATTAATTATGGTGAAAAATATAGATAAATCAGCGATAGACAGGAGACCACGATGATGACTAAGAGAGTCAAACGTTTCCGCGATGTCTCGATAGCCAATAAGTTTTATCGCGCGTTTTTGTATTCTTTTAAGGAGCTCCAAATATGTGATTGGGGCTCTGTCCCTGATATAAGCGTTTAATCAAGTTTTGGCGAATAAACGCCTTAATAATTAATGTGGACATTGCAGTCATTTCTGCCTCGTTTGAACTTTTTTTGGTTTTCCTCAGCAGATGGGTTGGCCTTTAATAAGCTTCTTGACAGCTCGAGTCAAACCACGCGTTTAACTTCGGTTTAAAACCTTTTGTCCTCTTAAGTTTCGCGAGTAAACAGTGATGTGCTACGCCTTGTCTGGCCAGTTCTTCGGCATTGTTGTTTCCATAAACGTTACTATGCCCTGGAACCCAGATCAGGGTGCTCCTGAACTGATCTAGTAAAAGCTTAGAGGACATAGTGGCAGAGGAAATGACTGTAATAACAGACTGGCTGTCTAAAAGTATAGTAAAGTCTTACCTTGGCGCTATGTCCATTGTACCACCAGGCAGAAATTCTCTTTTTGGTGTAGAGGTTGGAGACATGCATTTCTCTCTCATGTGTGGCGTATGTTGTTGATCCCCATGGGGATAGAACCTGCCCGCACGGGTCACAAGCCAACACACTAACCTCTACACAGTCGCCACGCACATGCTTGTGTGTAGTTTGATCTGGTGGCAGACCTTACAGATAGCCAGTCGATCAGCCTAGAATGCGCTGGTGGTATCCGGAAGTTTGTATTCGATTTTGGCATGTTTAAAGATTCGGATCTATCCGAAATCTTTAGTCGCTCTTCCTTTTGCTATTCTGATGTTATGGAAAGCTGAATGTTAAAATGCTTTTTGAAAAACATTCTGTGAATGATACAGTCTGTTAAAGACGGTATCTACGAGTTCTTTCGGTAGAGAATATAGAATATTACAATGGCACAAGGGTTTCGCAGTCCAAACCCCAGACTCTCTAGGTCTCATCACGGTACATGCTGTGAGGTTTGTTAATGAAGGTCTAGCGATAAGAGGCGCAGTAGATTGTGAGACCATCTGACGGTGTGGACCGTAGAGCGCTCGTGGTGCCTATACAAGCCTTTCTTTGGACCTGGTTGAGTTTGCTTTTATTAAAGCATATTTTTTCGATCCTGCCACCATTCGACCGTGGTTGTACCACGGCTTTTTACATCCATAAGGTAAATTTTGGTTGCAGGCCCCTCTTTCTTCGGATGGTCTTGGTGCATGCATGGTTCTTTACCCGTTGTTCTACGTTTAGTTAAGGATATAAGTTGGATATAGTAAAACTCTTAGATACAAAGAGCTAATCGATAGGGAGAGAGGCCGTTGAGGCGAGGAGGTGTGAAGTCAGGTATTATGTTCTAATAAGTCATACAAAAAGTTATTTGCGTTTTTCATTGGCTCCATAGCTATCTCTCTCAGAGTTAGAGCACAGTTACATCAATTAAAAATTAAGTCGTTTTTGAAAGATGTCCCCAGTGCATTTGCACATATCTGTTAGACAAGCTGGCATCTCGGCACATTATTCCAACATTAAACGTTTGCCCCTAAGAAGAGAAAGACATTAAAGAAACATTTTTACGTTAAGAGAAAAGAGCTTCTCAAAGTATCTGTTCAATAAAAAATTATCTCCAATTGATACTTTCTTCAAAGTGGGCGTTTACATACATTTAACAATCTCTTTAAATCTGTACAACACATTAATTAATAAAAAAACAGTTTCTAATTGCAAGTCTGCCAGATCATAAAAATAATACACATCTTTTTATTTGATTCCCTAATTGTTCTTCCCATAATAATTAGAAGATACAATTCTTTTCTGTAATTGTTTTCCTCCCATTAACAATATTATTATACAATTTCTCTTTGCAGGTGAGTTTCAGAATACTACTCATAAGAACCTACTCGCACCAATAGGTAAGTACAATATCATTAGATGGCTTGCTAAATTTATTTCCTTATTGTATATTTATTCATATGCGATTGCATATCTTCATCAACTTAATAACACCATTAACAGCATCCATTAAGCAACTAATCACCCAGATAGGGTACCACGGATGGTCTTGGTCATCCACCAATGAATTGAATATACCAACTATGCCAATCGCTGCTTTCATATTCTTGTGCAGTTCGTCTGTGTATTTGTTTAATGCACCATTAAAACACGATGGTGGTCTGATGACTACAAACAACAACAAAAATCCACCTGCCACCATCTCCATCAGCAATGATTTTTTTTTTTTCAATTTTTGAAACAAGTATCTATAAGTAAACAATGGGATGCATTCAAGTGTGCAATATGGAAGTTTTCAATTTTATTATTTTCGTTTGCATTCCACTTCCACACATATTTATTGATTTTATTTCAATATATTTTTTTTTTTCGTACTTTTTAACACGAGAGGCACCTAACAGGGAATGAAGTTGAACGCACGCCATCGTATTTCTTTTTTAATTTACCTTTCGGATATTCCGCTGGCAGGGCAGTTTTTTTTTGCACTCATTTTTTTTTGTGGCGAAAAGCTGTTATCGATCAATGGAAAGGCTGCAGTCTGTTTGAGCAATTTGTTTGATACCCTATCCATATTTCTATCCCGAAAGCAGGCCAATTTGTAATATCATTTCTTGGTTTTCAAATAAAATGAGGAACAATTATAGATTTTATCTAAACACCACGAAAAGGTTGGTGTGGCAAACAACGTCGTTAGGCATTGAGTGGTGTGAATAAAACTGATGTGCCATGGTTCTCTCAAGTTATATGAGAGAGCACTCGATTTGATTTTTAAGAAGAAGATATAATTTTTTTTTTATTCATAGATTAAGGCTTTACAAAATTTGACAAATATGCAGCTTGCTCAGAGATTGGATATAATATATATTTGCAACTGTAAAATAATTTAAATTTTTATAAAATTCATTATCAATTGAGATGGACATTTGATGGAAAAAAATATAAAAATAAATATTAGGCATTAACGCCCTATAAATGGCCTAAAACCTAGCCTATCCAACCACGTGTGAAGTGGAAGGGATCTACAATTTTAAGCCGAATCCGAACGGCAAATTTAAGAAGCTTCTCATGACAATTGATACTTTTGGCTGTTTGTCGGATGTTTGCAAAAAGTGGGGCACTGGAAAAAAAACTAGAGATTACTTGGCCCCGGCGGGAATTGAACCGGGGACATTTCGATTAGTAGTTCGACACACTTACCACTGAGCCCACAATTTGAAGGAAAACTATGATAAAAACCTTCATTAAAATTTCCAGAATTCAAGAATCTAGGGAAAATGCCAGGTTTGCTAAGTTTATTATTGGATCAACTGGTTAAGGTTAGAAGGGAAGTGCACAACAAGGCTATGCTGGAGGTTTGGACACTCGTAGAGCAGGTGTTTGATGGTCTCGATTTCTTCTATAGCTTGACAGTTCCTGCAGTAGTCTAGTGAGCTGATGCCCAGCCTATTTGAAATTACACCTATGATGCAGTGGGCTGTCAGTACGCCCGCCGGTTAAGATGCGTATTTTTTGTTTGTTCATATCCAGAATGTATTTTCTTCTTTTTTCGTCGATTCTTAGCCATAGACGGCGAGATATAATACAGTCGTGCCTTTTGGACCAGGTAGTGTTAATTTTTCCCCTCAGTTTTTGGTCAATGTTTCTTTTTGCTGCACTAATTGGGATATCTATTGACGTAATGGCGTCCATTGCGTCAAGTTCTGACCCGATTATTGGTAGATCGTCCGCCTTTTCATTCCCAACAATGTCGCTATGACCGGGGACCCACCAGAGAGTGATCCTGTGTCGTTCGCCTATTTCGTTAAGGAATTTTTGTCAATTCCTGACTGTTTTAGACTTTATGGTTTCGCTCTCTAGTGCTTTCATCGCCGCCCGACTGTCTACGAAGATTGTAATATTGGAAGGATCCAGATTCTTTGCGGAAATAGTTTTTACTGCCTTGTCGTTGGCGACTATTTCAGCTTGACAGACGCTGCATTAGGGAGTCTGTACAAGTTCTTTATGTCTAGGGGCTCGCAGAAAACTCCTGCTCCTGTACCTACATCTATTTTTGACTAGTCCGTATAGATATGGATTTCTCGTACGCTAGCGTGCGTGTTAGTGTTCCAGTTCTCTCTTTGGGGTATGTATGTAGAGTCGTTTTTCTCGAAGTTTCGTTTGGGGATTATATAGTCTGTTTTTCTGGATCGATCAATACCCAAGTAACTGTGAATTATGGTGAATATAGGAGCTTTGTTTGCATAGAGATATACTTATGCTTAAAACAGATGTGCAGCAAAACCCGTGCAGTAAGATGATTTTGTATGGAAAATTTATGTAAAAAAGTTGTCTCTATTTCTAATTTAATTTCTCAGCACAAAATGATAAAATTTTTCCGGTTTGATGTTTTGTGCTGTGAAATTCTCTGACACTACTTAACCTTTTAGTTCGTTTGGTCGTTCAGTGAAATTAATTTCAGGCAAAAGTATACTAATTGATAACAATTTCTTACTGCACATCTGATTCATGCGCGATCCTGCTTGCATTACTGCGTGCGTCCTTGGTGCATTCTGTTTCAGGCATTAGAATATTTGTAAAGGGTTTAAGGACTTGATAACTTCTTTTTCAAATAAAATGCAAACTACATGAGATATTTATTGTTTTAAATTACTATCAAAACATTTATAAATGGAATTCGACGTCGTTCAAATGTCCACCACGGGAACGTATGCAGCGGTCGATGCCCCATTAAAAAAAGTCTAGAGCCGTTAAATCACACGATCTCGGCGGCCAGCAGACGGGGCCATTTCTTGATATAACACGTTCACCGAACTGAGACTTCAATAACTCGATTGTTGCACCCAATGTGTGGTTTGTGACACCGTCTTCTTGGAACCACATATAACTGATACCCAATTCATGCATTGCTCAAAGAAATAACGTTCCAACATGTCTCTGTATCGAATACCATTAACCGTTTCATGAAGCAGATGCGGGTTTTCAGCTGTCCAGTAACGCATATTTTGCTTATTGACAAAGCTGTTTAACCAAAAATGCGCTTCATTGCTGAAGATGATTTGAGATGAAATTCTTCATTTTCTTCCATCATGTCCAGAGCCCAATTCGAGAACATACTCGTACGTCGCTTCATGCTTCTGATCAAGTGGCTTTAGTTGAGAAAGCTTGATTTTGTAAGGGTGTAGGCCAAGATCCTTATGCAAAATTCGCCATAATGTGGTCTGGGAGAGGCTCATTTCTTCAGAACGCCGTGAAATAGACTGATTTGGCTGGTTTGCGACGGACGCCTCTATGGCAGCAATAGTCTCCATAGTTCGGGCATAACGTAGTCTCTCTGGCATGGCAACATCAAGCAGCAAATATGTTGACTCAATTTTTTTCACTATATATGAATTGTTTGTATACTGGAACTAGAATTACGGCCGAAAACGTGTTAACGCTCTTAAAGTTGCGACCACCGACTCGGAATTTCGGTAGTAAATTTTAAATATTTGTAAATGTTGTTTCTTCGCGTTCTTTACCATGATGAAACTATTGATTTTACTGAATATTTTGGCATTGACAGTTCGGCAATCGGTTTAAGGGTGCGTTGACACTGAAAGTTTGAAATTCTCAAGTCGCAGTAAAGGATCCCGTAGGTCATTGGAGGAAAAAAATTATTATTTGTCCGACAAGTCGAACACCACGGATAATTTTTATTTGGAACTACAACTTCCAACGTTATAATAATTTATTCGAACCGAACTACTCGAGCACCCAAATATGAATGCTTTACAATTTACCAGATACTTAAAATCTAATCTCCCGGAAAGCTTGGTTCCCAGGCATTTTCTGCAGTGTCATCGTCTAGTGCATTGCGCGTGCATCCGGCAGGGTTTCAGGTATCCGGCGCGTGTATTCATATTATGCTGACTCGTCTGGGAACATGTTCGTTCATGATGGATCAGGTGGGGATGGAGCATGTCGTATCGTGTATACGCTGAGCCACTGAAGTATGTCTGGTCCTTGATGGTTATTGTGTCATTGTCCAGTTGGATAAGATATGTACCTTCTAGAGGAATGGAAGAATTCTTGTTTAAAATTGAACCATTAAAATTCGTCACGAAGACTGTATTTTCCCCAATAAGTTCGATGGTCTCTTCATTGGTGCTTTTGAAGTCGCACGCCGCGATGCCTCCCTTGAGGATCCTGGGTAGGCATGTATCTTCTGGTAGTTTCTTTAGGACGCTACCCTCGCATACCGATGTATTCCCTATATGGAAGCAGTCACCCCTAAGTCCGTAAGTTGTGTCGTAATTAAGTAGTAGTTTCGTATAGTCCAAGTCAATCTGTCTCCCGTCTCTGATTGCAGCACGCGCGTTTACCAAATGGAAAATGTTGGTCCCTACTTTAGGGATTGCTATGACATACAGCAATAGCGTTCCATTGCTATATACAGATGGTCTTCCATATTCTACTGCTTCTAAGAAGTTCTGGTAATGTAGGGTTTCCAGCTCGTTTATGATAGTGCTAATCTCCTCAAAGTCTAATATATTGCTATTGACTATCCCGGTCTTGGCCATTTGGCAGGCCCTTACTATTTCGTTTACCCCTTCTTTCAGTATAAGTACTTTGTTAAGTGAGTCGTGTCTTTGTCTTTCCGCGTCCACTTCCTTAACGGCGTTATTGTAGCCTTCGATTATCCCGTTAACCTTGCTCATAACTTCGTGCGTCGCCTCTAAAAGTTTTTCATTGATTTTGAAGTGGTCGTTATTGTTCTCTACTATGCCTGCTTGCGCCCGTAAGAGTTTGCCCCAATCGGTTGCGTCTGGGGAACCAGCCAGTCATTTCCAAGCACTCCCTATCCAGTCTATAGATCGAGCCCGTCTCGCCTTTGGTTCACTTAGTTCCTTCAATCGATCTTTCACCTGGTTCAGATGGTAGGTCAAAACCAGTTGCATTTCCTGATCTGCTACTTGCTTTGCGGCCAGTACTTCGGTCCGTTCGATGAGCGCGCTATATTTGTTTCAGTCAATAACATGGATTAGTTTGAAGTAGCCATTTGTCACCCATGCGTTGCCTTAACGGTCACGATTGGTGATTTGTACTCAAAAATGTGCAGGGCCTGCACAGGAACCAATAAAGCTAGACTGTAATATAATTTTGGTACGATTTTATTAAAAAAAATAAATATTAGGCATAAACAGCCCATAGAGGGCCTAAAACCTAGCTCCAACCACTTTCTTTGCGAAGTGGAAGGGACCTACAATTTTACGCCGAATCTGAACTTGCAAATTTGAGAAGCTTCTCATGACAATTGATACTCTTGGATGCTTGTCAGACGTTCGCAAGAGGTGGGGCAGTGAAAAAAAAACTCAAGATGTTACTTGGCCCCGGCGAGAATTGAACCGGGGACCTTTCGATTAGTAGTCCGGCACACTTTTTTTTTTTTTTTTGAAATTCATTTTTTTATTCATTGATAAATATCTACTTACATACAAGACAAAAATGATTAAACCTAACTTAAAATTAACAGGATACTTATTCTTATTTATTGGTCCTTATGCGAACGCTCTAAACTTAACTATATCTTAGAATTATTGCCTTTCGGCTTACGAAATATTTTACGAACTAATCTTACATATATATTCCTCGAGAAAATTTACTAAAACTCGGTTTCATTATTGAGATTTTATATAAAACAAATTACAAACTACCTATTCTACTTACTTAAACTACTTAACGTATTCTAACTATAATTAGGCTTCTGAGCACTCGTTGCCTTGCGCAACAAGTGGTCAAAATCCCAATTGCTTTCCGAGCGCCTGGCAGTCGTCAACGTGCACACGCGCCGCCGTGAGCCCACTGAAGCCTTACAGCGTCAGTCAACTCCCAGAAGCACCACCACACGTTGGCGAGCCCGGCCTCTCCCAAAAACGCCCTAGCTGACTTAATCTAACTTATAAGCTAAGAGGAAGTTACCTAGAGTAACGCACCGTCCTGGGAGGGCATGTTGACCCCTCCCCCCTCAACAAGCCACCAAAATTCGGCGAATTGCTTTTCCGTGTCGAATCTATCCCTCTCCGATATTGCGGTACTAAAACGGAGGAGCTCATGAGCATTGGCGAAGTCCCCGTCATGGAGGAGCCGCTTATCTCTCGCGCTGCGGTAGCGATGGTATAAGACCGGAATACCATCCCTCGTCTGTACCAGCCCTTTTGCATCAATATGGATAAATGCCTCTGGCGGGATAAAGCCAGACCGGAGTGTACTCTCAATGTACATTTCATTGGGGTAGTAAGCCCCAAATATCAGACTATTGTCGCTGGCCATCGCCCTTGCAACGTGCCTTCGAGTGACCTTAATGAGGAAATTGTCAACCGTATTCAACTGAGCCCCATCGTATAGGACCTTGTTGGGATAGTATTTTATATAGTTGGATTCGGGCGTTCGGAACAACCGGAGACAGGTCCTAAGACATTGTCTCTCTAAAACCCGAATCTTTTCCATATAACTAGGCGCTATATTAAACCACAATGGACAACCATAAGCGATGATCGGCCTTATAAGGGCCACGTAGCAAATGACCTTCACTCTAGAGTCAAGTTGACTGCTATGAAACAGTCTCCTTGTCAGAGCATAAGCCCTCTTGGCCCCAG
This sequence comes from Portevinia maculata, assembly GCA_949715645.1. Lineage (NCBI taxonomy): Eukaryota > Metazoa > Arthropoda > Insecta > Diptera > Syrphidae > Portevinia > Portevinia maculata. The sequence continues at coordinate 189,545,020 of OX454527.1, read as the reverse complement.
CAAGACAAGCAACTATATGTCTATCGAAATATAGATACTGGTCAAGCCAGATACCTAGATATCTAACTACGCTTCTCACCGCCAATGGCTGCCCATCCTGTCCAATAATGGCCAATTTCTTCCAGTTTTTTCTGGTATCCCCAGAGGCCCCAGCCAATGGAGTTCTGAACAAGATTGTTTCCGTCTTCTGAAAGTTGATTTTCAACTTCCAGTCGTCGCAATATCGCTTAATTTGATCGAAGTCACGCTGCAAAAGGATATTAATGACCTCGATTTTAGAACCTGATCTGTATGCCACCAAATCGTCGGCATACGCTATAGCATGTCTGAGTGAACCCACCAGATCACTCGTGTAAATGTTAAACAGGATCGGAGAATTGACCGCCCCCTGCTGTAAACCGTTTTTAATTTGAAAGACTCTGCTCGAAGTCACGTTGCCACATTTGACAACGAACTTCTTTCCAATAAGCATATTATAAATTACATATAGCAAAGGTTTGTGCATCCCCCGCCTGGTCAACTTGTAGAAAAGTCCCTCTAACCATACGGTGTCGAAAGCCTTCTCAAAATCAACCAGACAAGCACCCGTGCATTGGTTCTTGCATTTATTCCACTGAATGTCGGAAACCAGTTTCGACGCGGCATGAATAGTGTCATGCCTCGCCCTGAAACCAAACTGGTTGTCCGGAATTATGTTATTGTCCTCGACCCACTTTAACAGGGCTCTATTGACAACCTTTTCAAAGACCTTGCTAATATTCGGAAGCAAGATAATTGACCGGAGATTGGCAGGGTTCGTCCTATCTTTACATTTTTTCGGGATAGGGTGTACCACAGCTACCTTCCAATGCGCCGGATAATATGCATTATTCAGCGCATTGTTAAACAGCGTGGTGAAAATATCTACAGCCTCCAGAGGCAGGTGTCTCAATACGACGTTTGGGACACCATCCATCCCCGCCGACTTTTTGACTTTTTATTCTTTAGTGTCTCGAAGATGCACAGAAGATCATCCTTCGACACGAACAAGTGCGATGCATCTCGGCCATTGGCGACAACTGCATTAGCATGGTTTTCATCAGTGAACACGGTGAATCCGTTATTCTCAGATCGCCAATTCTCAAGTTCGGTGCGCAGATCGAAGTGGCTCACCAGAGCCCTATTCTCAATGTCGTGGTTACGGCGAACAGGATTGTTCACCGTATACACGGCCTCGAAACAAGCGCCCAGCAAATCCACTTTCTCCTGTGGGTCCTCGACCACGAAAAAATCGTCGTTTGAAGCGACACTTTCTGGACTTATTCCAGCAGTCAGTACTGTCTGTCTGTTCTCTGCTGTCTGGGAGATTCGAACACAAGGAATATCATTGTGATCTTTCCTCCTGAACAACTTATTTATCTGTAGTCCGGCACACTAACCATTGAGCCACTGCGTCCGACGATTTTATTAGTTTGATTATTTTCCTTATTGGCTAATTTCCACATTGGACTTAAAGGTATGTTTAACATTAAGTACAATTCTACAACTAAGTATTTCATGTAAGTTTTAAATCATAACTTTGTATATATAATTTATATATATATTACTCTATAACAGTATCGTCGAAATATACTAATTTTTAGGTTCTTATACAATCTAAGTTTAGCATTCTGTATCTCGCAATTTGTGAGGCGCAACCCCCTCCCCATTATTTTGGTACGTTTTTTTAATGTGCTTTATGAATCTTTTTGCCACTTTCTGTGACACTGTAACAGTGACTCGATTATCTCTTGCGACAACTTCTCTTCGGAATAAAGGCTTAGCTTTAGCTTTGATACCTTTTACCGCTGCAAACACTACTTCCCCTTTGCTATATTTTTTAGGTTGAATTCTTTTCTTATTTTGCCGAACATTACGAGCTCACATATTTTGTTTTATGATCCCTCTTAGGTCCCTATTTACCTTGGAACGTATATTAAGAAGATTTTGGTAGTTAATCCTTTGACTCCTATTAAAGAAAATATCTGAAGGCTTACGCTTGGTGACTGAGTGAAAGGTGTTGTTGTACCTATCTACCGCCACGTATATTAGTTCATGGACATTGAGCTGGGAATACTCTGTCCTGAGGCAACGATAGATTTCTAAAATGGTGGAGTGGACTCTCTCTATTTGCCCGTTGACTTCACTACGGTAGGATGGTGTCAAGTACAGTTTTACTTCTAGATTTTTAATAAAATTCAAGATAATGGGACTCAGGAACCCTCTTTCATTATCCGTGACTAGAACTCGTGGTACAGTAAAGAAGTGTAGAATCTTGATAAGTTTGCATCTTATATAGGTGGATGACTTTTCTTTTATTCCAAAAAATTTGCAAAATTTTGAAAATTTATCGACAACAGTTAAAAATTTTTCATTTTGTATCTCCATGATATCCATATGAAGGATTTCACATGGATACTGAGGAATTAGAGTAGCTTGCAATTCGGGAGAAATTGGGTGCCCATCGTACTTGTTGACGTTACAAATTCCGCAGGTCTTAACGAATTTTTTAATATGAGCCATCATGTGGGGAAAGTAGTAGTTTTCGAGAATCTGTTCTTTATTCTCCCTAGGTGCTCGATGAGATCTTTTATGTTCTTGTTCTATTAAAAGTAACTTGCGATTTTCATTAGCGACGTCATCGAAAACCCGTTGCGTGACTCGAATTTTGTAATTCGAAAAATTCTCTAAGTACACAGACTGAAGTATTCCAAGCTTGTCTTTCGGAATTTTAATTCCATTTATGACACTTGGGTTAAGTTTTTCCTTAAGGACATTTTTGAGATGCGCGTGGTCTAAGGTTCTCGTTGAGATATAGTGCCGATGAAACTTAGGGTGTGGTTCCTCGTGGGAGTACAGCTCAATTCCTTGCTTAAAAATATATTTTTTTTTTTAATACACTATCAGTTCTGTGTCGTGGAGTGCTTAAAGCAAGCAACTATCACGAGCAGAAATTTGCCGGCACTAAAAGTGCTCCCACAGGCTCATCATTTAGTGCAGGTGTTAGTAAGGACAAAACAATTAAAAATATAATAATTATGTACCTATAAAATACTAACACAAACACAAATCATACAAATAAATTAGGACATTAAGGTATTATTGCGCAAAATATTTTTCAGCTTAAGTTTACTAACATGCAAGTCAATCACATGATCATTTATATTATAGATTCTACTCATGCGACTAATAGGCTCATGCCTCCCATAATTCGTTCTATGATGGGGGCTAAACAATAAATCAACACTACGTAAATTATGGGCACCACACCGAAAATTGAAGCCAATAGATGACAGCAAGTCAGGTGCATCTATTTGACCGGATATAAGCTGCTGTAAAAAAATGATATCGCTATTAAGCCTTCGTTGAGAAAGGGGTAACATTTGGAGAAGCTTAATACGCTGACTGTAAGGAGGAAGGTTAAAAGGATCATCCCATGGAAGTCCTCTAAGTGCAAATCGAATAAATTTACGTTGAATGGCCTCTATTCGATTTGAATGAATGTTGTGGAACGGTGTCTAAACTTGAGAGGCATACTCTAGAATCGGACGGACAAAACAATTGTACAATGACATAGAAATGTAAGGGTCATTAAATTCTTTGGCCCACCTTTTTACGAAGCCTAGCATAGAATTAGATTTATTAATAATAGAATTAATATGCTTAGTAAAAACCAGTTTGGGGTCGAAATAAACCCCAAGATCCTTAAAATTATCAACATTACAAAGAATATGTTGAGACAGAGAATATTGAAATGTGGAAGGGATAGTCTTTCTAGAGAAAGTCATATGTTGACATTTAGTTGGGTTCAGGGATAAACCGTTTTTATCACACCAATTGGCGAAGCTATTAATGTCAGATTGAAGAAAAATTCTATCTTGCTGACTAGTGATAGATTTAAATATTTTCATATCATCAGCGTAGATCAGGATATTACTGTGATTTATACATGCTTTAACATCATTAATGGCTAGTATAAATAGAATTGGTCCGAGGTGACTACCTTGGGGAACTCCAGACTCAGCTGTAAAAGATACATATAGCGATCCTCTAAATTTGACTTCATAAACCCTTGATCTAAGGTATGAATTAACCCATTTTATGAAACTTGGTGGGAAACCAAAAGCCCTGAGCTTAAACTCGATTATTTCATGGGACAGCTGGTCGAAAGCTTTAGAGAAGTCAGTGTATATGCAATCCATTTCGTCCTTATTCTCTAAGGCATTAGAACAATCATGCAAGAAACCTAACAGATTAGTGACAGTGGATCTGTTTCTTACAGATCCATGCTGTTCATTACAAATTAAATTGCGACAAAGAAATATCAACTTTTCGCAAACAATTTGCTCAAAAAGCTTAAGGATACACGAAAGCTTTGAAATGGGCCTATAATTAGTGATATCACCACCTTCGCCTTTTTTAAATACAGGTGTGATAAAAGCACTTTTCCATAGATTAGGGAATTTACCTGTACTAATGGACAATTCAAACAGATACTTAAGATATGGAGCAATTGCATGACTGCATTTTTTAAGAACAATCGGTGCAATGCCATCAGGACCTGATGAATAGTCATTCTTCAGAGAAGAAATACATTTTAAAATTGTTTCCAAATCGAATGAGATACTACTAAAACTTATTTGGGAACAGCTAGTTAGATAACTAAAATATTGATCATCAATGTGAAGAGGGGTCTCCCTAAATGACTTACTGAAATGATCTGCAAACATATTGCTTGCGTCTAGCGAATCAGCAGTTGTAGAACTATTGTAAGTAAGCTTCGATGGATAACCATCGGTTTTTTTCTTGGAATTGACAAAACCCCAGAAAAGTTTGGGGTTCAATTTGAAAGAGCATTCCATTTTACTTATATAGTCAATATATAAGTTGCAGGATAAAGATTTGAATTCGTTGAATAGTGTAAGATAGAGCTCAAGATCTGAATGGCGGAGACTTTTTAAATAGTTCTTCCAAGCCCTATTACGTCTGTTTCGTATTGATTTGAGCTCTTTAGTGTACCAAGGATGGGACGTTTTCAGATTCCTAGAGGATTTCACAGGAATCACTTTTTTCATGCAGTTATCCATCAAAGAATAAAAAGAACCTACTGCATCTTCAATATTAGATAAGGCAGTAATGTTAAAATTAAAGCTGTTAATTTCATCAGAAAGCCTTTGAAAATTTGCTTTCCGAAAGTCAAAAGATTGCGAACGGTCATACGAATTACTTTTTTTGTACAAATGTGCGCCTAGTTCAATAAATACATCCAAGGGTGGATGATTGTTATCTATGTTAGTTATACTGAAGTGGGATTCCAGAACCACAGTACTAACAGAGTCAGAAGAGAAAACAAGATCGAGAGTTAGGTTACTGAAATTTTTTATACAGCTTGCTTGCTGTAAGTCAAAAGCCAAAATGTTGTCAAGTAAAGCGAGCTCTTGTTGGGCAGAGTCAAAGGATGGAATGAAATGAGAATCATCCTCAGAAGGTACCCATCCAATATGTGGCAGATTGAAGTCGCCTATAAGTAAGACGGTGCTGTCACAACAAGATATGTCAAAAATATGGTCTAGTGCCATAGAAAGTTCCGAATACAAAGAACATAGACGAGACGATGGAATGTAGGCATTAACAACATATAAATGTTTGCTCTTAAGTGTAATTTTTACACAGATAACTTCGACATTAAGTTGAAATGGAAAGTCAATCTTTCGTGACTCAAAGTTGGAACGAATAGCAGTCAGGACACATCCTCCAAGCGCTTTCATGTCATTTTTATGACGGTCGATTCTGAATACGGAGAACTCATGATTGAAGAGTTCCGTGTCTAAAATTCCGGCATTAAGCCATGTTTCCGTCAAGGAGAATATATCATGAGAGAGGGCTTGAGAGTTTAAATATATTTCAGCGGTTTTTGTGCGGAGTCCCCTTACATTTTGATAGTAGAGGGACAGCCTATTGGGTTTTTTAATACGGACGGACAGTCTTTCCTACGACTTTTAGTCGAACGGGGTATAAATTCTTTAACTAACTTATTTTGAGGCCATGCAGTGTTATTGATTTCTGAAAACGTTCAAGGGAGATTTCTGAAAACGTTCAAGCGAGCCTCCACATGTGGAATCAGGTCTGAACCGTCTTGATCAGCACTATGTATAGTTTCAATGTCGCTGGACCGCTCGCAGAATCCTTCTTCAGCCGTGCAGGTTTCATTTGCATCATTAGCCGTTTCTGTGTCTTCGTCCCCTTCGCTAGCGGTGCTTGTTACTGAACTACTGCTAGTAGTTGGGCCAGAAGCGGGAGAAGACAAGTGGTTGACTTCTGTTCTTAATCTGGAGAGAGCATCGGCCACAAAGTTCGATTTACCAGGAGTATAAATCAACTCGTAGTTGTACTCTTCCAACCTTGACTTCCAGCGTTTAAGTTTGGCGTTGTAGTTTCTACAACTTAATGCAAACGTTAAGGGCTGGTGGTCTGTGAATATTCTTATTTTCTTCGCGCCGTAAAGGTAGTTCCTTAGATTCACGAGCGCCCATACTATGGCGCGTAGTTCTTTTTCGTTTGTAGCATATACCTCCTCAGTCCTGTTCAAGGATCGTGAAATATATGCTACCGGTCTGTCCTTCCCTTACTCCCCTTGGGACAACACGGCTCCAATGGCGTAATCAGAAGCGTCCGTTGTCAGATTGATTGGTCTATCGAAGTCTGGGAAAGCTAGGACTTCGGCTGATGTAAGTAATTCTTTCAGATTCCTGAATGCTTTCAGTGCTTCTTTGTCGAGTGTTATAGGGGCATTCTTTGATTGGCTGGCCTTTACTTGTGCTAGTTTTCCTGTGGTCATATTTGTGAGAGGCTTAGCTATCTTAGCGTAATCCCGAATAAATCTTCGATAATACGACGTTAAGCCGAGGAAGCTCTTTAGCTCTTTCAAGTTTTGAGGGGGTAAGATTGTTTCGATAGCCTTGACCTTCTTTGGATCGGGAAGGATCCCATCCTCCGCAACGAGATAACCGAGGAACTCAGCCCTTTTTGCCATAAACTGGATCTTCTCTAGATTGATCTTCAATCCAGCGTTATAAATCTTCTCAAAAACGGTTTCGATATCTTTCAAATGGCTGGTTTCAGTTTTGCTGTAGATAATAATATCGTCTATGTAGACGTAGCAAATTTTGCCAACTAATTCCTTTAGCACATCGTCAATCATGCGCTGAAATATGGCGGGCGCATTTTTGAGCCCGAATGGTAGCCTCAGGAACTCGTATTTCCCGTTCATAGTGGAAAATGCAGTTTTGTGAATGTCCCTTTCACTCATCAATATTTGATGGAAACCTTAAGTAAGGTCAAGGGTTGTGAAAAATCTTGCGTCACCGAGGCTCGCAAGTGTAGCGTTAATATCCGGAATAGGATATGCGTCAGCGATGGTTACAGCGTTTATGCGCTTGAAGTCAATAACCATCCTGTACTGCTTGTCCCCATTTGGTTTCGGTTTCTTGGGCACTATCCAGATGGGTGAATTGTATGGGCTCTTGGAGGGTCTAATTATACCTTCCACCAATAATTGATTGACTTGCTTTTCTACTTCTTCCCGCATACAAGCGGGAAACGGACAGCTTTTCATATATACCGGGTCGTCATTGATAGTACGGATTTCGGCTTTTACGAATGTTCTGACCTTTTCATTGGAAAATAGTCCAAATATTTCCTCATATTTTTTGCATAATTGATGCAATTGAAGCTCTGCGTTTTCTGAAGCGTTTTTGCACGTAAATGACAAGTTGTTGACCATGTTTGCCTTCCGGTTTTTGAGGGGAATTTGCTTATCTGAATTAATGATAAGTCTGTTTTGGTCTCTGTCTATTACCGCCCTGAGTTGTTTCAAGGTGTCATCTCCGATGATCCCGTCGAATGACTGAAGATTGGGTAGAATAAAGAATGTAATATCTAAATCACATCCAAGGGAAGAAACGAATTTACCAACAGTTTTGTTTTTAATTGATATTTCTCCGGCAGGGCTAGCTACTTTAAAGGGAGTCTGTACAGGGATAGGTTTTGATACTAGTTCGGATCTGATGAAATTTTTATTTGCACCAGTATCCACGAGAAAATTAAGGGTTTTCCGCTGCGCGTAACATACTCTACGTATGGTACGCTTGAAAAGAGGCCCCTTCCATAAAATCCTGGTCGGCTTCGGCCTCCACCTCGTGGCTTTCCGGGTTGCCTGAAATGTCTGTTACTACGTTGTATAATCTTTGTTGTTTCTGTTTGCTACAATTATTGTCCGAACCGGCTTCCCTCTTAAACGGATTGTTTGGCCGATTCATGTAATTAACGTTTCGACTTTGACCAGATCCCAATTCCATTTTAGTGGGAGGTTTCGGTCCTGTGGGTCCTGGTGGCGGTTCCGGAGAGCTTGGGTATTGCCGTCGGTTTGGGTTATGGTATGGGTAACGGTTCCCCTGCTGGCCTCTATTATAATAGGGATATGGGGGATTTGAATCGCTACTGAAATTGTAGCGAATGGGGGCAGAATAAGGGTTAGGTGCTTTCGCATGCACCGAGTTGCTTCTGTAGCTCAGATTTTGCATGTCGAGACATAGTGAATATGCCTCCAGTAGTGTCCTAGGCTTTTGGACTATAATGAGTTTAGACAAATCGCCATTAAGACCTCGCATAAAGACGTCTAGGGCTCGATCGCGATACGATTCTATTAAGGCGGCGAGAATTTCGGGAGAGTGAGATTCAACCCTTAGCTTATTCACTATGAGGGAGAATTGGTGATTAATTGTGTCGTAAAAGTCATCGACTTGCGAACTGCCTTGGGTGAGTTTATTCAGTTGATTTTCGAGGGTTCCGAGGTCTCTTTTGTCGGCATAGTGAAGGGTCAAAATTCTTTTGATTCCTTCCCATTCGTCGTCAAATACATTATAAGAAATAAGGGCAGAGTCAGCCCTGCCTCTTATTTTGTGCCGAACGTGCTGGAGAATAGCCCGATAAATAGGCTTGTTTCGGACTATTTCGTAGTCCTTAAGCACGTTGTCCACACTGTGCACCCATGAAATATATTGCACAGGATTGCCATCAAAGACCTGTAATTCTTTTACAGCGTCGGGGAGTTTTGAGATTTCTCTCAGTTCCTGTTCCGTACTTGGACCACGAAGTGGTTCGAAAGTCCCCGTATGTACATCTGCGGTAGGACCCCCGCCGGTATTATTCAACTCAAATGACTGAAAATGTCCTTCTAATTTTGCTAATCTCTCCGTTAAGGATTGAAACGCTGAGGTGGGGTTCGCGCGTTCTATCTGGAGTATTCTCGTGTCTATCGTCCTCAATTGTTCGAGAACGCTATTAAGTGCTCCTGTGATTTGTGTCACAGAATTTTTTAATTCGTCCATAATTAACTAGAAAAGGATAAGGGGTGGAAGTACGTGTTAACGGCAAACTCGCGTATGTTGAGTCGCAAGCACAAGGATTTTACAAGTTTTTTTTTTATTTATTTTTTTTTTCTTTTTTTTGAAAAAAGGAAATCCAAATCCCAGAGCACTCAGACTCGGTAACGGTCCATTGTACTACCAGGCAGAAATCCTCCTTTTGGTGTAGAGGTATGTGATTGGGTGGCGTATGTTGTTGTTCCCCATGGGGATTGAACCTGCACCGCACGGGTCACAAGCCAACACACTAACCTCTACACCGTCGCCACCCAATACAAGTTAATCGCACAATGAATATATTTGTTATTTTTTATATTTTTTTTTCTCAGCACGGATGCACGATGAGAGTCTTTTTAAGCTTTCGGGCAGTCTACTCCGGGTTGGTAGGCTCGTATGAATCCTTTTTAGTCGTGAGCGTTGATAGTTGCAAACAACCTACTACGGTAGGAGTATCTCCACCACCGAGCAATATAATTGTCTACTTAGAGTAAAGTTGACTGGTCCATTTTTCCGTGAGAACTACTCCTAGACATGAACTTTTACGTTCTAGGCTGGGGGAAGGAGTTACCCTTATTGCGTTTGTATATTTGTACAAAATAAGAAATGTTTAATGCTCTTACTCTGAGCTTTGTGTTTCAAGAATTATATATGTGATTAAATAGATTTTAAACTAATGTGCTAAATACTCTTACAATACTCCCAGGTGCATTTCCTTCTATTTCTGTTGAACTTCCTTCTTGTTTGCTACGTTGTTCTGGCTTCTCTTTTGGTAATGTCTTTAGTTTACTTCTTCACTAAATTTTCGGTTTCTTTTCTTTATGTTCACCTTTAATTTTCGGTTTTTAATTACGTTATATTCACTTCCACTTTTTGATTTTTCTAATTTCGTTTTGCTCACATTTAATTTTCGGCTTTTAATTCCGTTATATTCACTTTCAATTTTTGGTTTATCTTTTGTTCCCATGGGTCACTGAATTTTAATATTTTAAAATTCTCACTGCTCGGCGCCAGTAAAGGATCATGTAGGTCCTTGGAGGAAAAAAATTATTATCTGTCCGACAAGTCGAACACCACGGATAATATTTAATTGAAACTACAACTTCCAACGTCATAATAATTTATTCGAGCCGAACTACTCGAGCACCCAATATGAATGCTTTATAATTTACCAGATACATACAATATAATCTCCCGGAAAGCTTGGTTCCCACTTCCCAGGCATTTTCTGCAGTGTCATCGTCTAGTGCATTGCGCATGCATCCGGCAGGGTTTCAGGTATCCATCGCGTGTATTCATATTATTCTGACTCGTCTGCGAACATGTTCGTTCATGATGGATCAGGTGGGGATGGAGCATGTCGTATCGTGTTAATTTCGCTAATGAAAGACCCTTGATATTATTTTTTTATTTATAACAAATATTGTACTTGCATTGTTTCATGAAATGTATCTACATATACTAATATTATAAAAAGGAAAGATTTGATTGTTTGTTTGTTTTGAATAGGCTCCGAAACTACTGGACCGATTTGAAAAATTGTTTTACCATTTAAAGCCGACAAAAGCCCTGATGAACATAGGCTACTTTTTACCGCGGGCAAATGCTTCATTCCTACGGGAAAACGAGTAATAGGACAAGGGTTGTGACCGATATATTAGTATTCATTAAGATATCCTTACTATAATAAAATTGTAACTTTTTTTCTGGCTGTAAGGTGTTTGACCGGATTTGATTAAAAAAATACTGCACGAAATAGATTCCGGTTTTCACAGTTGCATTGAAAATTGTCGAGATTACAAGATAGGATATGTTTTACCATTATCCGCTGTCCAGAAGCGAAGATCTAAGCTGATATCTAAGAAAAGTTGTAACTCTCGAATGCTTTCTAGGTCCTAGCTTTGGAATGACTCATCCAAATGAAATATATATATATATATATGAATAATATAAAGTTCAATTATGTACAAACATTTTAAGATATAAATCATCTTTGTAGGTTATCCTGAAGTTGAACAATAAGCATTAAACTATAAATTTTATACAATTCAAAAAAAGAAAAATGTTTGATTGAAGCTAGATCGTTGGATTTTCCCAGCGTTGAGTGGAGGAAAATTTGTGTGTGTATGCGGCACAAATCTGTTTCTCTCTGTGTACCAATTGTGCTGTGTGCTTTTTATACCCTATTCTAGGGGTATATTAATTTTGACGCATAGTTTGTAACATACCTTAATATTGCCCGTAGACCCCTAAAAGTTACTATATTTATGATCAGCATCGATAGTAATGTCGATCTAGCCATGTCCGTCCGTCCGTCCGTCCGTCGGCAAAAATTAGGCCTTTAAACTGGACCTAGAGAGCTGAAATTTTAACCATATACTCTCTAGGGTCCCGAAATAATCAAGTTTAAGAATTTTTGAAATCCGCCCACAGACACGCCCACAAACTCAAAAAAACAAAATTTTGGAAAAAATCGAATTTTGAGCTAGAGAGCTGAAATTTTTTATATATGATCTATGGCCCATAAAACTGATTGGGACATAAAATTTTCAAAATCCGCCCACTGACACGCCCACAATTAAATAAAACAAATTTTGGGAAAAATTGAATTTTGAGCTAGAAAGCTGAAATTTTTTATATATGATCTTTGGCCCATAAAACTGCTTGGGACATAAAATTTTCAAAATCCGCCCACTGACACGCCCACAATTAAATAAAATATTTTTTTTGAAAAACCAAAATTTGTGCTAGGGAGCTGAAATTTTTAATATATACTCTCTAGGGGCCCTTTATGCTCATGTGTAAATATTTTCAAAATCCGCCTACTGACACGCCCACAATTTTTTATTTTTTATTTTTGAAAGTCCAAAGTTTGAGCTAGGGAGCTGAAATTTATAGTATATACTCTCTAGGTGCCCTTTATGCTCATACTTAAATTTTTTTTAAATCCGCCTACTGACACGCCCACAATTAAATAAAACAATTTTATTGAAAAACCAAAGTTTGAGCTAGGGAGCGTTTTTATTTACAAAAGCTTAGTTTTTTCGATAAAATCCTTTAAATTTTTGTCACGCCCACTTATGAGATATAGGAATAAGAATAGGGTACCCAACAGTTCGCCCAAGCGGACTGTAGCCCGCCCCTATGTTTCTTTCTTTTTTTTATGCACATGTTGTAGTTTTTTTTTTTTTTTGTGGCGCATGGGATTGAGAAAGATAGGGTATGATGGATGAAATGTAATTGAGATTGAGAGGGAGTCACACTGAGAGTATATAGTAGTAGTAGTAGTAGCTGTATAAAATATATCCAAAACATCAGTTTTCCCATAAATATCTTTTATTTTGATGTATTTAACACATCTTTGGTTTAACTTTTGTTAACTCTGCGATATCTGCTATATTTTTCAATTAACTTTGACTTTTCACAAATAAAATCACTATTTTATAATATGACCCATGTTTCTTTATTCATACAAATGGCAAAAACGATAAAGTGGAGACCAGCTGAAATATGTCATTTCATCAAAAATGTCATAAGAAAGTTTCTTCTGTTTTTGGACAGCAAATTCATCGACGCTTACGAAGCATACCCTAAAAATGAATGAGCATAAAACCAGACGCTTATTTCAATGTGAGTCAGTGGCGTGGCGTGGATAATTTTAAAAGCGAAGACGTTGAAAAATTTAGTCACCTATAAAAATAAAAATCTTTAAAACCTGAAATAAAATAATTTTTAATGGGGATATTGTATCTACATAATATGCATTCCACATTGACTTAGCAAAAATATTCTAGCCACATTTTTTATACTTCAAGACATTAATATTTCAATCAACAATGAGCTTAAAGCATAACAAAAGTGGCTTCAAAAGCCGGTCTTGACAGACGCATGATACAATAACTTAAAAAAATTCAGCATAATGTGGATAGTAATTTTAAAATAAGAAAATTCAGAAGAATTATATGGATAATTCTTTATATTTGTTAAAATATAAAAACGATACAAATAATAATGTCAGCAATAAAAATAAATCAAAATTAAAAACAGCTAAAATTCACACACTTAAAAAAAAAAGTGAAAAGTTTTGTTAAAATATTAGTTCTTTATAATTATTTGTATTCTAATGCTATTCGACGATCTTTTTTGATAAACTCTGCAAATACCCTTTCATAGAAGTTTGGTCTATTTTTAATTTTAAGAAGAAATCTTCTTTCTATCGATATGAGGGCTAAATCAGAGAGCCTATCCTCGCCCTGTGAGTTTCTTAAATAAGTATGAATTCTTTTTAAAGCAGAAAAAGACCTCTCAACGGAGGCGACGGAAATGGGAAGTGTTAAAAGTAAACTACTTAAGTTTAAGACTTGAGGGAACACTTCTTTCAATGCTTCACTATTCAAATGGTTGTGAAGGTCGAGAACCTCAAACTGCCGAAGTGACGACGAAGAATATAAAACATTAAGTTCATTTTTTAATGCCGTGAAGTCAAAAATTCTAGGAAAAAACTTAATTAGGGAAGATATTTTTACATCTGGACTGGAACGAGAAAAAGTGTCATACTTCAAATTATTTAGTAAATCCAAAAATGTAAGATTACTAAATGATTTATATCTGGCATTTATTTGGCTAACTATATTGTCTTTAATTTCAACAAAAAGGCGCTTATAATTCGTCTTCAAATCGAAGTCAAGCAACCTGCGTTTACGTGGAGGTTCGATGCAATCATTTACGCTGTCATAAATAACTTCAAACATATTTAAAAAGTCAGAGCTTATCCATGACTCAAAACGTTCGATTTCTTGCTTGGCATAACTAACGTCTGTTTGTTTTTTTTGAATTAAATTAAATAATACATCGGTCTTTGCAAATATTTCAGAAAGGGTATGAAGCAAAAAACAGAATTCCTTGCTCTCTAATTTATTTAATAAACTTTCTGCCATCGAAAGTGTGTCAGTATCCCATTCCCTAGAGTCATTAATTATTTTACTAAAAGTTTCAATTATATCTATTCTACAGTTAAAGATTACGTTTATTATTCTTGAATGATAATGCCATCGAGTTTCCGATACTCCTGGCATGCGTCGATTGGAAATTTGTTTTAAAAGATTGGACCGCTTTGTGGATTTATTAAAAAATCGAACGATGCTATTAGTATAGCCAAAAAATAGTTTAAGTTCTGCTATGTTTTCTAGAGATCGGGATAGTACTAAATTTAAAACATGTGCATAACAAGGAATAAAATTTGCCATCGGGCATTCATCAAGGACCTTCTTTTGAACACCACCCCCCCTCGCCGGACATAACTGCGGCACCATCGTAGGATTGTCCTATTAACTTTTCCTTGCAGTCGTATGTTTCAAGAATTTTAAATATATGATTGGATAACTCATTTGCATTACGACTTGCGCTAACGTCAAAAAATCCAAGAAATCTTTCTTGTATACCATCCTCTGACAAGTACCGAAATATGGCACTCAGTTGTTCCCTATGACTCAAATCTGGTGTTTCGTCGATCATAATCGACACGAACCGAGCATCCTTGATTTCCGTTTTAATTTCGGATTTAATAACCGCCGCGATACTATGTATCAAATCGTTTTGAATATCGTTGGATAAACCTGAAAAAATTGGATTGTGTGTACTTGAACACTGCTCTAAATGGGATTCCAATAAAGTGTCATATTTAGATAAAAAATAAACCGCTTCGACATAATTGCCACGATTATCTGAACTAGACCTTTCATCATGACCGCGAAATGCTAACTCCTGTCTGCCTAATAAAATGACCGTGTCAATAAAACGTTCCATTAGTTTCCGATTTTTATCTACTTTTTTATTATGAACAACGAAAGAATTTCCTAAAGAAGTTTCAATGCGATTCGTGCCGAATTCGTGTAGGGATAAACAACAACGAATATGTTTTTCTGTCTTAATATGTTTTTTCGAAGAATTAACTAAATTATTTATATCAGTGAAACCCGTTCGGCTCCAAACACTGGCGGAGTTTGAAAAAAGAAGACAAGGAAAACAAAACATTTTATTAAGCTTGCAACTCCCAGTTAGCCACTTATATTTTTGGTATAAGGAAACATTAAAATGTGTCACAAAACCATCTCTCCTTTGGTAATTAATATTTATAAAAGGCATAGAGCTTCCTACGTCTATAACTTTTTTTTTATCAAGAAAAGATAGCTTACTAAAACTATTTGAATCCTCCAGGAGGAAATCAGTTAAACAGCAATCTACACTAATCAAAGACATTTCCAAAAAAAAAATCTAAAACTGCACTAAAATTAAGAAGCTAAAATGTTTTTATCAGTAAGTTGGTAATAAAAGAAACTAAAAAATTACACATTAACCTTCACTTTCACTTTCACATCTAACTTTTCACTATTTTAATTTAAGATTTTATCAAATTGGCTTTACAAAACACTAGATTTTTTCAAGTTATTGCACTTGTGCAACGCAGTCTGTCAATAAATTCCAACTGATTCTAAATTAAAATTTGAATTCCTGCTTAAAAAAAAACAAGTGTCGGTATTTTATTTGACATGAACTTCTCTTAAGCGATATGCTGAATTTACTCTGCTGACAAATTGCCATAATATTCTACCATATTTTATTTCATAAGACAAAAGTATAACAATAAATTTGTAAAAACATCGAAGCATTAACTATCACAAGAGAGAAAAATGAAAGCTCAACTTCTTACATCAACACGCATATCAATATCAACATCAAATTCAAAATCAAGAATCAACCCACATAACACATTCAGATATTATGTCATAAGAAAAAAGAAATAAGTCAAAGAACACCGTGTTATTAGACACAATGTTGCAAAAAAAACGAGTCAAACGTAGCACCTGCATTCCTGCAACATGTTGATATCTTCCGATTGAAACGCAATGCTAATCGCAAAAGGGAGAATGAAATGAAACAATTCCAAGTATTCAGCGTGAGATTTGGTTTATAAGACGAAATGTAGCGTCTTTTTCTTTGAATATAAAAGCGGGTGTTGAACAAAGAGGATTGGAACCGCAATGCTTGTAGAAGAAAGGGATATAAAACAAGTAAATAAGACGGAAAAATATTTTTTATTCTATTATAGAGAGCAGCGGTAGTTGAAAACTTTTTACTAAGTATTTTTGTGGCTCTTCGTTGGTTTGTTGTTTGTGATTTGTGGATTGTGGAATGTGGTTAATCTTGATTCTTGAATGAAGTATGAAGATACAGACGAGAGGTAGAATGAAAATATTAAACTTATTCGATAGCTTATGTGTGAGTGTGTGTGTAGATTTTATTTTATAATTAAAATACAGGACGGGTTTCATTTTTCATATATTTATTTGGCAGATAGTGCTTACTTTTGGTGGATTTTTAAAAGGGAAGACGGTAGGAATCGTGTTATATGGACGCCACGCCACTGATGTGAGTTCAATCTATAGCACCAATCGCTTATTGCATCAGATATTTTATCATTGGATTTGTCTTTGAACAAATAGCGCAAAACACTTGGTTTCAAAACTGTAGATCGAATATCTTAAGCAACTGTAACCTGAAACCCCGCATAACGAATACGTCGTAAAAAGATTATCATCTTCTCAACGTAAGCGACGTAAGTGAAATTTCTCCTTTAGATTTAATTGATAGTCACACCAAACTTTAGTTTAAAATTTACTTGTGATTTTATTCATACTTTGTGAAGAGCACACTTTTCATTTCCATTAACTTTTTCGTTTAAAAAAAAAGGTGTGAGCCACGCTGCACTCACGGTATATGTAGTTGATGTGTAAACATGTAGGCTCGTCAGTGTTGCATTAAATTAAATTGTGGGCGTGTCAGTGGGCGAATTTTGAAAATATTTACACGTGAGCATCAAGGGCCCCTGGAGAGTTTATATTATAACGTTCAGCTCCCTAGCTCAAACTTTGTTTTTTTTTTTTTTTAAATTGTGGGCGTGTCACTGGGCGGATTTTTTAAAATATTTTCACATGAGCATCAAGGGCCCCTGGAGAGTCTATATTATAACGTTCAGCTCCCTAGCTCAAACTTGAGTTTTTTGCCGCCCGACCTGAAAATCTGACGATGACGGTGACGCTCGATATTTTCAACAAGCCCCTACCGAGAGGAAAGATATTTACACATCAACGAGAGCAAAGATGCTCAACATTATATCATTTCGGACACTTTTAGCATAGTTTGTTCCAAATTTCAACGTGTTATCTAGAATCTTATGGTCTTAAAATTGGTAAAGGACGGACATGGCTAAATGGAAAAAACTTTCGATGCTGATCACAGATATAGTAACTTTAATGAGTCTATGACTTATATGAAGGCATGTTTGCAAGTTACATCTAGGCCTCCCGTTTTCGGATCACTTCATAACTGAGGCCAACCAAATGCTGGTGGTGTTGCATTTATGTGATCCAGGAGTTTTTATGCCTGCCTATATGTTTACGATTTCGATACGTGCATCCTCCCATTCTTTAAAATTGTTTGATCTTCCTTTTATGACACCGATGATCTCCTGCCTGTCAACCCGCGGATTTAGAACTTGGCCTATCGGGTCTTGTGTTTGCATTTAGCATTTAGTGATTTAGGTAGTAGGGTAATTAAATACTTTGAAGAAATGGTTAGGATGCTGACGAATTAAATCGTTCGTTCTTCCAGGGAGGGCTCATCGCAATCTATGGTGTCTAGAGTACTTACCTAACCTTACTTACCAGTCGAAAGAATAAAATTCGGTTTTAAAGAGCTCACTGTCATTTTTTTGGAGCAACCAAAACTGCTTTTAGATCAAGAACTGGAACAAGTTACGAGTACAATGGGTATAAAGCTAAAAGGAAGTCTTGGCTTTCTACGGAAAAACAGCAGATCGCCGTAAAGGTAAAAATCAAGATGAAAACTTTGTATAAGTCGTATTAGAAAACAAGTAGGCAAACAAGTTTTACGTACTTCATATTTAACGGGCTCCCGACCTACATTTGTTCTTACCAAGGGATCTGGCATCCGCGATGGCTTGGTCCTTAAAATTGAGGTTCGGTCTTTCTTGTCTTCTCGAAACTGGGGGCTGGGAGTCGAAGATCCTCTTGGCTGGAGTATTATTGTTCATTCGCTCAATGTGGCCGACCCAATGTAGTCGACGCGATTTTGATTTTTGAACTACATCCGCAGCTCATAGAGTTCGCGGTTGTATCTTCTCTTCCATTAGCCCTCCTCGCGCACAGGACCAAATATCCAGCGGAGTATTTTTCTTTCAAAAGAAGCCAATATTAGCTCCAATTTCCTACTTATCGTCCACTACTTGGCACCATAATGCAGGACTCGCAGAATTAAGGTTCGATAGAGCATGCATTTTGTTCTTTGACTGAGGAGTTTTGAACCCATTTGCTTGGCCAAACCGAAGTCGCAGCGGTTTCCTAATGTAATTCTCCTTCGGATCTCCATTAAGGTGGAGTTGATGTTTACTCCAAGGTAGGTGACTCCTGAACCGCCTCGAAGGTATTGCTATCAATAGTGACATTTTCTCCAAGGCGTTGGACAGATGTTTGTTTGTTTCCATAGCATGTATTTAGTCGTGTCCTTATTTATTTAAATAAAGAACCAATTTGGCCTGTTCTTCAATCATCGAAAAAGCCTCTAACACGGCACGCTGGGAACGGCCGATGATGTTGATATCGTCCGCATATCCCAGGAGTTGGACGGATCTATTGAAAATAGTGACTCCGTGTTGACACCTGTCCCACGAACTTTTTTTTTCTGAACAAGATTGAAGAAGTCATGATATCTCATCTCTTTGCCGAAATCAGGTGCATGTTTAGAATAATTCGGAAGAGGTGTTTCCAACTTGCACTGGTACGTGTCGATTAGTTTGTTGCAGCACGGCAGACATTCACATTCACACAATACGTTGGATAGGATCTTATATGGAACATTTAGCAGGGATATGCCTGGATAGTTCTTGCAAGAAATGGGATCGCCTTTCTTTTAGATGGGGCATATGGAGCTGATAGTTCATTCATCGGACATGCTTTCTTCTACCCATGCTTGATTTTGTTGCATGCGCCCAATCAAAACATCACCTCCGTATTCGACAAGCTCCAGTTGTAAGCTATCATAGCCGCCGGCCTTATTGTTCTTAAGCTTTCTTATACGAGTAGCTAAGCCAACTTCTTTTATACAGGGTGGTGAAATCTGTTCTTCATTGACAGGACGTGGGTTCTGTTGGAAATGCTGGTTAAATACATCTACTATTGCCTGCACTTCGGTGACTAATATTCCGTCGCTTTTTCGAAGAGCTTGCGTCGCGGTCTTATAGCCAGCAGCGAGTTGCTTCGCTTTCTTGTAAAATATCCGGGTATGTAGAAGTGGCGGTTCGGCTTGAACCCAATTAGCACTTGTTGTGCCTTTTTGTTACCAGGACT
Source organism: Portevinia maculata (assembly GCA_949715645.1). Lineage (NCBI taxonomy): Eukaryota > Metazoa > Arthropoda > Insecta > Diptera > Syrphidae > Portevinia > Portevinia maculata. Next base: position 189,525,156 of record OX454527.1, on the reverse strand, counting down.
CGTGTGAACTATGTTGTAGTGGTTGTAGAGGATTTGATGTGTGGCTATATCCAACCTGTGGAGTTGAGAAAACGGATAAGATCTTGTATCCCTTTGCCCGATATTGCGCTAAGGTCGTCGAAGAATGGTTGATTTAGTGCCCGCAGTCTAGTTCTTGCTAGTGCCGGACATTCGCAGAGGAAATGGAAGAGAGTTTCTCTTTCATTTACATTCCCGCAGCTTCGGCAGTGGGTGTTAAATGGGATACCTAGATGGCCGCATGGTATCCAATTGGCCAGTGCCCGGTGATTATCGTCGTAATTCTGGAGACTTCGGGGCGGGTTCTGTTTAGAAGATCCCCTGTTCTTCTTTTGTCATAAGTAGGCCATATCTTCCTCGATATGATGCAGTTAGTTAACCTTCTCCATTGAAGATTGGCTTTCTGCAGGAAGTAAGAGTGTATTTGTGTCTTGACCGCACCTAGCGGAATGTGAACCCTTGCAGCGAGTGAGCCGTCCAGAGCTGAGCCCTGCCTGGCCAGCTCATCTGCACGCTCGTTTCCTGTTATGTTACTATGCCCTGGAACCCATAGTAGTGTAACACTGAAACGTTCGCCCAGTCGCGCAAGCTCGTTCCGGGGAGGATAGCGATGTTTTGTTTATAGGCTGTGTCACGCCCTAGTTGCGTGCAGGCCTCTCGGATAGCCAGTAGTTCCGCCTGGAAAACGCTGGCAAAATCCGGCAGGCGAAGGAATATTGATATTTTTAGTGATTCCGAGTAGACACCGGCCCCCACACCACAGTTCATCTTAGAACCGTCGGTGTATATAACCGTGTCGAAATCTTTCACTACTGAGTCCCTCTTCCAACAAGCTCTGGAAGGGAAGCTTACTTGGAAGCCTTTTTTGAAGTTTAGTTTGGGTGTGATGTAGTCGGTTGGAAACGTGATCATGCCTTCTGGTAGCGAGTCCAGAATTCTGCTGTGGCCGTATGGCCTTGTAGTCCAGCACCCCGATTCACTGAGTCTTACTGAGTCTGCATAGTGCGGTATGATTTGTGTGTAGGGCGAGAGGTAAAAGGTGCAAGAGCACAATCCGTTGGGGCGGACCTTAGTGCACCCGTGGTGCCTACACTGGCTGTTCTTTGCAATCTTTTCAGTTTTGTGAGGTTGTAACCTTTACTCAACGCGGGCCACCATACTAATGATACATAGGTGAGCATTGGACGTACTACTGTTTTGTACATCCACAAGGTCATCTTTGGTTGAAGTCCCCACTTCTTTCCAAAGGTTCTGCTACAGGAATAGAAGGCAATACACGCCTTCCTCACTCTGTGTTCAATGTTGTGTTTCCAATTAAGTTTTGGATCGAGCGCGATACCCAGATACTTAGCGCTGGAGGATAGTGTAAGTGACTGTTTAGGCGGGGTAGGGTAAAATCGGGTATTTTGGTTTTGGTGGTGAACAGCATCAGTTCTGTTCTGCTCGGGTTAACGCCGAGGTCACAACTTGTAGCCCAGGTGCTTACCCTGTATAGAGCATTCCCCATGATATCACTTATCACGGAGGGAAACTTCCCTGACACTAGTATCACTACGTCGTCCGCATACGTGACAGCTTTGACCCTTTCCCTTTCTAGTTTTACTAGAATTTTGTTCATAACAATTAGCCATAGAACCCGGCGTTCCTCTATGGGCAAATTTGGTTAATTGGCTGTTGCCTAGTGTTGCCCGAATAACTCTTGTTCCGAGCATGGAAGCTATCCATTTCCTAATAGATTTCTCTATGCCCAGTTCGACCAGAGATTCAAGAATAGCTTCCGTGTGTACGTTGTTGAAGGCTCCCTCTATATCCAAGAAGAAGGCTAGGGTGTATTCTTTGTAGTGTATGGATTTCTCGATAGTTCGCACTACCTCATGGAGAGCCGTTTCCGTGGATCTGCCCTTGAGATAGGCGTGCTGTGATTTGGAAAGTGATGATTCTGGCAGAGAACTTCGCATATGGATGTCTAGGACACGCTCCAGGGTTTTGAGTATAAAGAAGGTTAGACTGATAGGTCTGAAGTCCTTCGTGGATACGTGCCCGCGTTTACCCACCTTCGGTATAAACACCACCCTGGCGCGTCTCCAGGATTGCTGTATGCTCAGCAATCTGGTTTTACAGCTAACCACAGTTGTTCTACAGCTATGGTTAACCTTTTTGAAGAACTAAGGCAGGATTATGACAGGGGTTATGTTTCGTTGCTGTGTTTGCTAGGCTATTCTAAGGCTTTTGATAAAGTTAATCATAAAGTTCTGTGTTGGAAGCTTAAGAATCAATTTGGTTTCAGTGAAAGAGCAGTAAAATTGATCAGCAGTTTTCTCTCTGGCAGATCGCAAAGGGTTAATTCTTTTTCAGTGTTGAAAGAAATAAAGCAGGGAGTTCCTCAAGGCTCAATATTAGGCCCGATACTCTTCTGCATGTTTATTAACGATCTTCCAAAGGTATGTAAATATACTTCAGTACACCTTTATGCTGACGATGTCCAATTACATTTAGCGAAGCCTTCTGGTAACCTCAATGAACTTGTTCTTCTCATCAATGAAGACTTAAAACAGATTACAACCTGGTCTGTAGCTAACGGGCTGCTTCTGAATCCATCAAAATCTCAAATAATACCCATTTCAAAAAATAATTTTGACCTTTGCCTCCTTCCCGATGTTTACCTTAATAATAACAAAATCAAAGCTGTGGACTCTGTCACTAGTCTAGGCTATATTATCAACCGAAATTTGTCTGGTTACAATCACACAAACGTGGTCGTGGGGCGAATCTACGGATGTCTTCGCAAATTGTGGATCACTGCTTATTTTACCCCTCAGGAAACAAGACGAAAGCTGGTACTGTCTCTAGTCCTACCCCTCATAACATATGCTGAGGTGGTCTATAGCAGTCTTGATTCTTCATCCCAGCGAAAACTGCAAGTTGCATTTAACGATGCAGTGCGTTATATATATGGCATATGACCATATTTCTGTGTTTGCTAGGGGTTTGCTTGGTTGTACTTTGGAACAATATATCAACTCCAGGAATTGTATGTTTTTGCATAAAATTATAATAACACCAAAACCAATATACCTGACTTTACGCTTCCTCGCCTAAACGGCACACCCCTACCCCTTTCAACCAGTGCCAGGTATTTAGGAGTTATCCTAGATCCTTAACTCAACTGGAAAATAAACATAGAACAACGGGTAAAGAAGGCATGTATAACCTTCTATGCCTGCAGCAGAACCTTCGGAAAAAAGTGGGGCCTGCAACCAAAATTGACCCTGTGGATGTACACAGCCGTGGTACGACCAATCCTCACGTATGGGTCAATAGTATGGTGGCCGGCTCTGAAGAAAAATTACAATATTACCAAACTTAATAAGGTACAAAGAACGGCATGCATAGGAACAACGGGAGCTCTACGGTCAACACCGTCAGACGGACTCACAGTCTTACTGCATCTTTTACCTCTTGATCTACATATAACAAACATCACAGCACACAGCGCGATCAGGCTCAGAGAGTCTGGATGCTGGACTGCGAAACCCTACGGCCACAGTAGTATTCTAGATTCTCTACCTAGAAAACTAGTTCCGCCTTCAACAGACTACATCATTCCCAGAATGTCTTTCAGATCAGAATGGCAAAATGGACAAGTGACAAGGGATTTCGATCAAACAATCTACACCGACGGTTCAAAAATGGACTGCGGCGTGGGAGTTTTTTCGGAATCCTTAAATATCGCCAAATCGTACAGACTTCCGGATACTGCAAGCGTCTTCCAGGCGGAGCTACTTGCTATCCGTGAAGCCTGTCGCCAGATCAAACCTCACTCCAATATAACACCGAGGCAAAGGATCGCCATAATTATTGACAGCCAGGCTGCCATTAAAGCGATCGCTTCGGTCACTATATCCTCTAAGTTAGTACTAGAATGCCGTAATGAACTGGCCCTGCTTGATAAGATCAAGGTTACCCTGATCTGGGTTCCAGGGCACAGTAACGTTTATGGAAACGAACATGCCGACGAACTGGCCAGGCTAGGCTCAGCTCTCCACCGCTCTCTGGCGGAACTAGTCCACATTCCGCTCGGAGTAGTTAAGGCAAATATCACCGCAGAATACCTTAAGAAAGCCAACCTCAGATGGAGCAGGCTGACTGCATGCGTCATATCCAGGAAAACGTGGCCGAACTACAACAAGGCAAAAACAACCGACCTTCTAGGTAGAAACCGAAAAGACATCGCAAGACTCACAGCGATCTTTACGGGACACTGGCCTATAGGTGTCCATGCGGCCAAGCTGGGCATCCCATACAATACATACTGCCGCAGTTGTAAAGTGACAACTGAAAAAGAAACCCTTACTTTTACTTTTAAATTCATTTTTATTAATTATTAGCTTATATCAACTTACATACTAGACAAAAATGATTAAATCTAACTTAAAATTAACAGGATACTTATTCTAGATTATTGATCCTTATGCGGACGCCCTAAACTTAACTATATCTTATAATTATTGCCTTTCGGCCTAAAAACTATTTTACGAACTAATCTTACATAATTATGTTTTCATCGAGAAAATTGTTAAGAAAACTCGGAATCTTTAACAAATTTTATATTTTTATATAAAAAAACAAATTACAAACTACCTACTCTACTTACTTAAACTACTTAGCATATTCTAACTATAATTAGGCTTCTGAGCACTCGTTGCCTTGCGCAACAAGTGGTCAAAATCCCAATTGCTTTCCGAGCGCCTGGCAGTCGTCAACGTGCACACGCGCCGCCGTGAGCCGACTGAAGCCTTACAGCGTCAGTCAACTCCCGGAAGCACCACCACACGTTGGCGAGCCCGGCCTCTCCCAAAAACGCCCTAGCTGACTTAATCTAACTTATAAGCTAAGAGGATGTTACCTAGAGTAACGCACCGTCCTGGGAGGGCATGTTGACCCCTCCCCCCTCAACAAGCCACCAAAATTCGGCGAATTGCTTTTCCGTGTCGAATCTATCCCTCTCCGATATTGCGGTACTAAAACGGAGGAGCTCATGAGCATTGGCGACGTCCCCGTCAAGGAGGAGCCGCTTATCTCTCGCGCTGCGGTAGCGATGGTATAAGACCGGGATACCATCCCTCGTCTGTACCAGCCCTTTTGAATCAATATGGATAAATGCCTCTGGTGGGATAAAGCCTGACCGGAGCGTACTCTCTATCTACATTTCATTGGGGTAGTAAGCCCCAAATATCAGACTATTGTCGCTGGCCATCGCCCTTGCAACGTGCCTTCGAGTGACCTTAATGAGGAAATTGTCAATCCTATTCAACTGAGCCCCATCGTATAGGACCTCGTTGGGATAGTATTTTATATAGTTGGATTCGGGCGTTCGGAACAACCGGAGACAGGTCCTAAGACATTGTCTCTCCAAAACCCGATTCTTTTCCATATAACTAGGCGCTATATTAAACCACAATGGACAACCATATGCGATGATCGGCCTTATAAGGGCCACGTAGCAAATAAACTTCACTCTAGAGTCAAGTTGACTGCTATGAAACAGTCTCCTTGTCAGAGCATAAGCCTTCTTGGCCCCAGCAAGACAAGCAACTATATGTCTATCGAAATACAGATACTGGTCAAGCCAGATACCCAGATATCTAACTACGCTTCTCACCGCCAATGGCTGCCCATTTTGTCCAATAATGGCCAATTTCTTCCAGTTTTTTCTGGTATCCCTAGAGGCCCCAGCCAATGGAGTTCTGAACAAGATTGTTTCCGTCTTCTGAAAGTTGATTTTCAACTTCCAGTCGTCGCAATATCGCTTAATTTGATCGAAGTCACGCTGCAAAAGGATATTAATGACCTCGATTTTAGAACCTGATCTGTATGCCACCAAATCGTCGGCATACGCTATAGCATGTCTGAGTGAACCCACCAGATCACTCGTGTAAATGTTAAACAGGATCGGAGAATTGACCGCCCCCTGCTGTAAACCGTTTTTAATTTGAAAGACTCTGCTCGAAGTCACGTTGCCACATTTGACAACGAACTTCTTTCCCATAAGCATATTATAAATTACATATAGCAAAGGTTTGTGCATCCCCCGCCTGGTCAACTTGTAGAAAAGTCCCTCTAACCATACGGTGTCGAAAGCCTTCTCAAAATCAACCAGACAAGCACCCGTGCATTGGTTCTTGCATTTATTCCACTGAATGTCGGAAACCAGTTTCGACGCGGCATGAATAGTGTCATGCCTCGCCCTGAAACCAAACTGGTTGTCCGGGATTATGTTATTGTCCTCGACCCACTTTAACAGGGCTCTATTGACAACCTTTTCAAAGACCTTGCTAATATTCGGAAGTAAGCTAATTGACCGGAGATTGGCAGGGTTCGTCCTATCTTTACATTTTTTCGGGATAGGGTGTACCACAGCTACCTTCCAATGCGCCGGATAATGTGCATTATTCAGCGCATTGTTAAACAGCGTGGTGAAAATATCTACAGCCTCCAAAGGCAGGTGTCTCAATACGACGTTTGGGACACCATCCATCCCCGCCGACTTTTTATTCTTTAGTGACTCGAAGATGCACAGAAGATCATTCTTCGACACGAACAAGTGCGATGCATCTCGGCCATTGGCGACAACTGCATTAGCATGGTTTTCATCAGTGAACACGGTGAATCCGTTATTCTCAGATCGCCAATTCTCAAGTTCGGTGCGGAGATAGAAGTGGCTCACCAGAGCCCTATTCTCAATGTCGTGGCTACGGCGAACAGGATTGTTCACCGTATACACGGCCTCGAAACAAGCGCCCAGCAAATCCACTTTCTCCTGTGGGTCCTCGACCACGAAAAAATCGTCGTTTGAAGCGACACTTTCTGGACTTATTCCAGCAGTCAGTACTTTCTGTCTGTTCTCTGCTGTCTGGGAGATTCGAACACAAGGAATATCATTGTGATCTTTCCTCCTGAACAACTTATTTATCTGTGGGAACATATTCGGACTACAGGTTTTAATAGCCCGAATTTTATTGCCCCAATACAGACTTACAGATTTTCTGTAATTTTCTTTTATCAGCTGTTTCAGGATTCGGATCTCTGACTTCAGCATCCTTACCTCCGGGTCGTCGCGATCAGTAAATTGCCTGTACAGCCGTTTAAGCCTCGAGAGCAGTCTACTTTTCTGTCGGTATAGTGCGTCGATTGTAGAGTTTCTGTACTTTTCTATCTGGTCGTCGTCGGAACGTCCTACCCGAGGAATAGTTCGTTCCATAGTTCGTTTGATGGCGTCGTCCATTTGCAATAAATGCCGATCAATGTCATCATTTGTCATGTTACTGTTTGTCGGTGGGTCGATCCCACTCGAACGTATATCTCGCTTTAACAATCTGGAGAAGCGCGACCATTGTGCCCTCCGATAATCGAATGAACACACTGCATCGTACTCCTCCAGCAGCGTTTGCTCGTTCGGGATCCGTATTGCGGCGGCGAGTCCGTAGTGGTCACTATCGTACTCAAACGCACGTAAACAGTTCCGCGTGTATTGGTCTATGTTTGTCAGTTGAAGTCTTGCGTCCGTTAAGGCCAAGTCCAGGAAAGCACCACTTCTTGGGAAGGAAGGGATATCCGTCGCGTACAACTCGAGGTTGTACTCAATCATATTGAGGCGCCACCAGTCGTGAAACTGGTTGCCCCTGGGATTTGCAGTAACATTTCCCCATGCCGCATGTTTGGCATTAATATCTCCGGCCAAGAAGTAATAATTCTCCTCCGAGTTCAGCTGCAGACTACGAAAAAGTGTCTCGAGCTCTGTCATAAATTGGTTGGGTGGAGGTGCTGCAGGTGCGTAAAGCGACACCACATACATTCTCCTCCGGCTATGGAGAGGAATGCATATGATGCATGCTTCCAACAACTGGAACCTACGCACGTCCCCGCTATATATAACCCTATGGCGCAGGCCTTTTCGAATTAAGATTCCAACCCCACCACCTTGAGTGGAGTGAGGCCGGTCTCTTCTTGTTACATGATAGTTTTTGTATCCCAATTTGTGCTTCTGATTTAGCTTAGTTTCGCTAACCAAAAGCACATCCGGGTTTTCGGTTTTCAACAAGTTGGCAAGTGACGTTCTTTTCTCGATCCTGACTAGTGAATTAACATTCACAGCAAGGATCTTTAAGTTTCCCTCATCCAGCGTAGCCATTAGATTTATGGCACACCAGACCCCACAAACAGCTCCGAATAGATAAAGTCAATTCGGGCCGCTTGTTCATTTAATTGTTTCTGGAACTTATCGATCTTTCCGTGCAGAGACAGAAGGATCGATTTTAAGTCCAGATCCACCTCTGGTGCCTTTTGGGCTACCTTTGGTTGGTTTGATGTCATGTGGGCTTGACCCGGTCCAGCTGCCATTTGGGCAAAGGACACGTTGGGTGCCACAAAATTTGCGAACGAGCAACTCTTCTGACGCCTATCATCTTCAGACTGCTGTTTGCGGGCCTGGACTCTCTTTTTCAATTCTTGGTACTTTGGACAACCCCTGAAGTTGGCGGGATGTCCAGAGTTCCTACAGAGCACACAGGAGAGTACACTCCGGTCTTCGACTCTCTCCTTACCTAGAGAGCATTCACCATGTATGTGGTCCTTATCGCACTTCACGCATCTAAACTGCATGTTGCAGTTAGCTGCGGCGTGTCCGAACCTTTGGCAGCGCATACATTGAAGTATGCGATCTGACCTCTTTATTTTCTCGAAAAAGAAACCCTAATTCACTTTCTATGTACCTGTCCGGCTTTAGCTAGGACCAGACTACGAACATTGGGAAGCCCCTTCTTCAATACACTTGAGGAAGTCTCCGAGAAAAGTATCAAGGAACTGATAACTTTCCTGAACTCCGCAGGTTGGATTTAGCCTCCCCCACCAATCGATAATACCCAGGTTCACGTGAGTTTGTGGTAACAAAACGGCACTCAGTGCTAATTGGGTTTGTCTTATCAAACCGCCACACCTACCTACCTACCATAATAACTCAAGCTCCGTCTTATTTGTACAACAGACTTAATTATACTCGCTCCTCAAGAACCATCAACCTCATTCCCTATCGTCACAATAGCCTTAACTCATCACGCTTATTTTTTATCCATACTGTAAGGCTCTGGAACTATTTGCCCTCTCAAGCGGGTGGCAACAGGTGCAGTAGTAGTGTATTCGCTTACTGAATGGAAGGTCGTGCGTTCGAATCCCGGCCAAGTCCATTACTTTATATCGAATACATGAAATCGTAATCTCCCTAAGCATCTTAGACACCACCCGTGGAGAAAGACCCTACAACTGCACCCAAACACTTCTTTCCTATCTCTCTATTCTTTCTAATAGTAAGTAGCAGCCAAAAGCATGCAATGAAATGCGATAGTGCTGCTTGCTGTTAAACACAAATGCTTACAACATTTTTGGAGACTGGGTACGGCCTCATCTTTCTACGCAGAATCTTCTTCTCCTCCCTTCTCTTGGCTCGATACTTTTCCCTCGCTGCCCTTGTTTTATAAAATAACCTCTGTCAAAATTACATAGAATTCTCTGTCCTATGAGAATTTAGGGGCGCAGAGGTTAGTGTCTTGGGCTAATAATCTAAAAAATCCCGCTGGGGCCAAGTAACATCTAAATGTGTTTCCACTGACAAACATCCAAGAGTATTACTTGTTATGAGAGGCTTCTCAAATTTTCAGTTTGGATTCAGCATAAAATTGTAGGTAGGTCGCTTCCACTTCGCACAAGTAAATGGTTGGAGAAGCTAGGTTTAGGGCCCTGGCCGTTAATGCCTACTAGCTATTCGTTTGTTATCATAGTGTTTACTTTTTACTTTTTTGAAAACGCCCTTCATTGTACTTCATACGACCACTGGTTTCTTCATTTTGCTCCTTAGTGAAACATAGCACGGTAATTTTGGTTTCCTCCTGCCAGTTCTGCCGCTGGTATTCCGCACTTGATGCTTTCGAGAGAACTTTAACGAGACAGTGAACTCAATGCGTTCATATCTATAGGTTGTGCTTATACAAATTACGAGTTCTGCTTCTGCAGTTTTTCTGTACTCATTTCGACACTCTTGTTGAATTCGTAGAATTAATCTACAAACACACGTGATGAGTAAAATAATAAAACAAAATTAATTTTCGTTCGCTAGATTGTGCAAATAAGGAAATATAAACATAATGAAGCCGAGTGTAGCCTAAATTATCGACTTTGACAGGTGAATAGATGGGTGGATAAAGCAAGAAAAAAATGCATTAAAATGAACTTTGCTGTCTTTACCCATTGTGCCAGTTGCTAGAGTGGGTCAAGTTAGGGTTGTTTTCATTGTTAAGAAGTTTTAGGCCCATATTATGAGTAGCGAATCGAACCAAAAGCCTTGCGAATTCGAATATTCAGTATTATGAATAGCGATTCGTTAACTTTTAGTTTGCTTTAAATGTCAAAAATATAGCGAATTCGATTTTCGGTAAATTACAAGAAGCGACACATCGCTAATGTATTCGCGCAATGTGTCAAATCTAGGGGAACTAAAATATTCAGTGATAACTCTTGCGTACGCGCTTTAGAACATTCTTAATCTCTTGTCTGTTTATTTTGTGCATTTTCTGATAATGAGTTTCGCGAGAAAAAGGTAGATGCAAATAATTTGTTAAACAAAAACCGAAAATAATATTTTATATCTTAAGAACAAACACACATCAGTTTTCAAAACTAGTAGAGCTGATGCAGCGGAATCCTCAAATAGCTAAAGGCATTGGAGCATTTGGGTCATCAAAAAAAAAAACCAGAAAGAATGTTGGGAGGAATTTGCGCTGGAACTTAACTCTCTTGGTCCTCCTTCACGTGAGGGAAAAGAATGGCATAAGGTTTGTTCATAAAATTCCAGTGAATTGTGATAGAGGAAAAACTTTTTCTTTAGGTATGGTTGGACTACAAACAAAAGCTTAAACAAAAGATTTCAACAAACAAAGAAGGTCTTATAGCTACAGGAGGAGGACCCTACTCACAGCTTTCTTTATCTCCTTTGGAGCAAGCTATTGACGATCTTTTAAGCCTGCAACAGGCAGTTAATCTGACTGGCAGTTGCTGTGGCTTAACGGCACAGACTTCGTTTCAAACCGTTGATGTAAACAAAAATACATCGGAAGGATTTCAACCTGCTTTGATTCAACATATATTGAATGAATCAAATGAAAATGTTGAGCAGCTAATTTTGAATGTAGGTGAAGAAACGCAACGTGACCAAGGATCTTCTACATCTGTTGATCAACGTTCCTTGCTAGCCCGCAACATGACAGTAAATACTAGGGAAAGCGAACGACTCAAGTTGTTAAAAGGTCAGACAGACACACAAGCAAATCTGCTAGAGGTTTCCAAGTCTATTGATAAGAGTTTGTCAGAAATAGCTAGGTAGGCAAGGAAACAATATGATTTAGAAAAAGAGAAACTAAGTCTCATGAAGGCCAAGGAGAAAAGAAAGCAAAAAGAGAATTTTGACAAAAGCCAACGCCACAAGGATTAAATAAAATTAAAAAAAATAGCAATACAAACTCAAAAGCTATGCTGAATTTTTTGGTTTTACCTTCTTTTTTTATTGTGTTCCTCTCTTTTAATTTAATTTTATTTTTGTTTCTTTTTTAAATTAATTTTATTTTGTTATATGTACATATATATATAATATTTACATAATATCTTGTGATGAAATATGAAATAAACAAAACATTATTGAATTTTATTTTATTAAGTTACAAACTAAGTCTGAAAAATATACTTTATTTATATAGAATGAATTCCTGTTTAGTTTATAAAGTTTATAAGTTAAGTTTGAAAGATATACTTTATTTTTATAGAATGAATTCCTGTTTACTTAAGTTCATAGTATTTTTATATATATACCTATTTGAAACGCTGTGATGAATTGAATAATAATAATCATTTTTTCGTTTTAAGTTTATCGCAATATGAATCCAAAATTGATAGAAAGAAGTACAATTTCGAATGGGAGTTCCTTTAGAGAAGACAACATTTCATTTCTTATACGGTTGCCTTCTGAACTTATGCTAACTATCCCCAAGTCAATTGGTTCATCTGTAGCCTCCACGGGATTCATGTTTTCTTCTCCCATTATCTCTGGGTCTGGAACGCTGTACTTGCGAAAGATATTGTGTAGTGCACAACATACATTGACTATTTTGATAGCCTTTTCTGGAGTGTAGTGTAATTTGCGCTCATTAAGAACTGCTCTAAATCTGCTTTTCAAAGTTCCAATTGTCCTTTCGACAATATTTCTGGTTTTTGCATGCCTTTTGTTAAAAAGGGATTTTCTTGAGCCTGAAGCTGCGTTTCTAAACGGAGTAATCAGATAAGGCTGCAGAGGATATCCTGAATCTCCTATAGAACATAAAGTAGTTAATTAAAATTGGACAACATTCACTTATAAATAGAATAAAATACACACCTAAGTACCTTGAGCGCTCTCCATTTGACCACCAGCTCTCTAAGAGTTCCTTTTGATTCCATACAAACGAGTCATGTGTGGAACCAGGATATCTCGCGTCAACATATCTAATTGTCCCATTATTGTCGCAGGCCTAGTGAAAAGACAAAATTCCAGTGAAAAGCAACAATCAAAATAATAACAACTTACCACCATGGCATTCAAACTATAAAACCCCTTTCTATTCAAATATTGGTGTTGTAAATGAGCAGGGGCGATAATTCCAATGTGGGTACCGTCAACACATCCTACTATTCCGGGAAGTCTAGCTCTTTCGAAAAAGTAATTTCTTGCGTCTTGTTTTTCAATGTTGGACATATCTGCCTTGATCCAAACCGGACAAATGTTCGATCCAAGTAACGCAAGAACTTGATTTAAGACTACCGAAACTGTAGATTGCAAAAGCCCCAACTCAAAATCAGTCCCCACACCATTCTGATAGCTACCACTACCAAGAAACCGCAGCGCACATGCTAGTTTTATTATTGGTGGAATCGCAAAACTCACCGAAGGCTTCAGACCTGAACTTATTTGACTTAAAACATAATTAAACGCATGTTTGTTTAATCGAAAATATGAAATAAACCTAAGAAAAGCAATACATTAAACTGAACAAGACGAAATGATTTTGTTCGTACAAACTGTCTGGAAGTTCAAGTGGGTTGGAGCTATCTCTTAAAGCTCTTCTCAGTCTACGCACTATTATTGATTTCTCTGCTCTCTCGTCAGCATCCACATCTTCAAAAAATAATTCAACACTACTTAACATTTTTTTGATTGTGCTTTATTTAGTTTTCCCAAAAATGAAAATTCACAAATAGTTGATGCAAACAAAAATACCTGATGCAAAATCAATACAATTTGACGTTTAACATGTGTCATTTGTGTCTGAAAACCATTGGCAGCATTGATTTTCAAGCGAATGTGGAAGCTCGCTATTCATAACACTGTGATAAGCGAAATTCGCTAAGCCATTCGAATTCAGGCGAACGTTCGATTCGCTACTCATAATGTGGGCCTTAATTTTTAATTTAAAAAACAAAACACCAGATCCATCAAAATTACACAAACAAATTGAAAAAGAAAACTCTGCGACGAAGTGATCGACATTAATTACCAGCCACTTGGCCACAAATCGATAAATCAACAAAAAATAAAATTAAAAGCGACTGGAAAATATATATTTAAAAACTTAACCCAACGACTTTTACGTTAATCTTGATGCGAACATAGATTTAAGGACTTGAAAACTTTGTTCGTGCCAATTAGACCAGTGAAGAAGATCGCATGCCACGCTCTTGGCGGTAGTGGGGCTTTGATTAGGGCAAGTAGAGTGCTTCTGCGGTAGCGATAGATGCAGAGATAAAGGTTGAAACCGAAAGTCAGAGGGTAAAGTATGTAATTTGATACTGAATCCAAATATAGCAGATTTGTGACCGTGATATAGGTTGCAATACTCAGCGAGTTCGGACAGGTAGCATTTAGGATTTGTTGAGGATCTTGGTAGTATATGATGCCGAAGATTGGGAATTATTTTCAAAAAATATCAAAAAGAAGAAAACATTAGGCAAGATTTAATGGATGCGGTTGAACACTATGTTGTTCACTTATCAATTTAAGAACAGTTTCTTTTATTATTATGTTAGTTCTAAATAAAAATTGAAATTTTTTTTATATTTATTAAGTAATTAATATAACAGTGAAAGTAGATATTATATATATGATCTTTGGTTTTAAATCGTTCAGTCCTATTAATAAAAATATATACATAAATGTATAAATGTATAAATGGCCCATTCCAATGTGCCAACAGTGGACAGACATTCTATCAAAAATAGATGTGTGTGTAGACAAGTGTTTAATAGATCATATAAATGTTTAAATAAAAATATCGAAATTAAGAGCGACACTGTAGACAAACATATCAACATATACTGATAGAAAACTTCAACAAAATAAGAACAATACTAAACGTACACTACACTAAATTAACAAAAGAACACAAAGCTGAAGCTGAAGATATATTTTGGAATTTTAGAGATTGACTACTAAAGATTTTCACTAAACAGAAAATTCACTTAAAAATCCCACTTTCGTTAGAAACTGAACTGAGCTGAAGTAATATCACTGCCGAAAGTAGTGATAATGAGGAAGACGAAGAAGTAGAGTTAGGAGAAGTGAAAGAGCTATACAAACAGATTAATTTGAATAAAACATATATAAATAATATCGACAAAATGTCGCAAAGCAAAATTGAGTTCATTAGTATAGCGACAAAATTAATACCAGATTTTGACGGTAAAATTGAAAATCTATAAAGCTTCTTGGACTCATTAAATTTAGTAGATTCCATAAAAGAAAGTTACGAACCAGTAGCAGTTGAAGTAGTAAAAACGAAACTCAAAGGTTCTGCACGAACCCTAATCACAAATGAATCTTTTTTACAACAAATCATTGTAAAATTAAAAACAGCGATAAAAGGCGAGTCAGTGGAAGTTCTAGCAGCAAAAATCATGAGTGTAAAGCAAAATAACAAATCTGCTAACACTTACGCTAACGAAATAGAAAACTTGACCAAATCTCTGAACAATGCTTATATTTCAGATGAATTAACCATCGCGTTAGCAGAAAAGTACTCTACATAAACAGCGGTACGTTCAATGACAAAGAATGCCACAAACGAAAAGATAAAAATTGTAATGGAATCTGGCCAGTTCAATAATATGAACGAACTTGTAGCCAAGTTTGTTAATAGTAGTACCGAAACCTTTAGTCAACCTAATTCTATTATGTATTTCAACAGAAATAGCAATTATAATAACCATACCAATTGGCATCATCTTGGTCGTAACCGTACACGCGGCCAATATCAGAATCCCAACCGTGGGCGAGTCCGTGGTTGCTGGCGTGGTAGGTTACAAAATAATGGTCATTACCGCCAAAATAGTCGTGGCAACCAAAACAATATAGGATACATAAATGAAGAACAAAGTTCGGAAAACTCGGACGAACCCCTAAATACTCAAAACAATATGTAAATTTTACGAATGAAATACTAAATCTAAATCTTAATCTGAGCAGCTTTATTAAAGTAAAACTGAGTTCAGCAAACAAATTTTCGAATTTTCTAATCGATACCGGAGCTGACGTTTCAATTATAGAAACGCAAATTAATGGAAGCATATTTAAGGGGACTACAAAAGAACTAAGTGGTATAGGACAGGGTGTAATTAATACAATAGGTACAGTTAAAACAGATTTAAAAGTTGAAAATATACTTATACCTTTACACAAGAATTGGCGTTGGGCCTCTCCAAGGCCTCCCCAGGACCTTATGGTCTATAAAATAGGTCCCAATACAGAACTTTGGGGCACCCCCATATTCAAAAACTGTGCATAACTCCTGATTTCACTAATCTTAATTCTTTGAATTCTTTAATTTCAAAGATATGATTTAAACCAATCAAGCATAAATCCACGAACTCCAGCTTTTTCTAGTTTTCTCAAGAAGAAAGTGTGGTTAACCATATCGAAGGCTTTCCTAATATCCACAAATAAACCCGCATTGAACTTATTTAGATCAAGGTTGAAGAAAACACTGGAACAGAAATTAAGTTGGGCATCTTCAGGTGACTTTCACTACTGAAAACCGTACTGCACAGTGCTGAAAAAGTTGATCTAATTTAAAAAAACATAAAAAAGGTCTTACGATCGCCGTATACCTGCAAAGAATAACCCCAGTTTTTCTCCGATATTTGGCTAAATATGTAGAAAGCTATTGTGACGTTCTTTTTGTGTTCACATACATTTAGTTTCCAATAAAGTTTTCTGTCGAGTATGATATCCAAGAATTTAGCGCAATGATAGAGTTTAAGTTTTATCCTTTGGATATATATCTCCAAAGCCACTGTATACACGGTGACTAGGGACTGTCGGATCAATCTATCTGCTACCTTGATCAGACAAACTGTGATGTACAGGTAGGTGGGGTTGTAGTTGGTGGTGATTGTCCTTAGTCCCATGGCAGCAATAGGCACGCTTGCGGATGCGCGGCGTTAGCTCGACGGTGGGGTGGGGTCTTGCTGCCTTCCTATACACACATGAATTTTCGTGCCTGTATATGCAAAAGGGGGCTGTAAAGTTGAGGAAAGGGAAAAGAATAGGAAGTGATTCAAGAGAGAATCAAGTTAAAATCTGAAAAAATAGCGAATAAGAGCGAACCAAGCTGACGATGTTTCAGGTGTTGCGAAACATTTTGGACTTGCCCTGCCCCTATGCACCTGTGCGAATTCAAGGTGCACCATGACTATCCTGCATCCATATCTTTCGAGGATAGTCCCAATAGATACCCCACACGTATCTACATAATCACAGCCTTAGATACCGATGTTTAAACGTGAATCACAATCATTTTAATAAGATACACTAAGTATTTATGAACAGGATTTATGTTTTATTCAAAGGATAAATAAACAGACGATAGGTTTCAGACAAAATCAATTATTAGCAATAATGTATGTGTTTTATAGGAGTACATACTGTTTAGTGGATATTAAGGTAAGATCAATTAGGAAAGAACATTTTAAGTGTACAACTCAGTAAATATGTAATTCATGAAATTAATATTGTGTTTTCCTGTTAGTAAGTTTTTTTTTATTTAATTAGGAACTAGTTATTTTGTAAGATTTGAACTATTCAATATTTTTGCACGGTTACGTTATGTGTTTAAATGTTGCCGAAGAAATATTTAAGTTTTAAATAACATATTTATGTATTTGTTTCTTTGTACTTACATTTTTCCTGACGATGAAAGATGTGGCCACATGTTCCGTTGTCGTTGATACCATGAGGTTTATGGATTTTTGTTTTGAATTGTTTTTCACATTTATGTATTATTTATTTGATCTGTTTTTTTTTTTTTTAGAATATTTCTAAGGCAATTTAAATTTAGGTACTGTTAATATTTGATATTCCTTTTGTAATGAAAGGAAAACACAAAATGTATAGCTATGAGAGTAGGTAATTTCAATGATAGTTCAAGTTAAATTAATGTGAATAGCAAGGAGGTTTTTTTTTCTTTTTTTGATTTTATCGTTAACTAGTTTTAAGTAATTTAGAGTTAAGCCACCATTAATTGATAAGTTATTTTCACTGTAGAACTAATTTAAGCACTTTTATTTCGGTTTTCTTTAGGTTAAGAGCTGGTATATTTTGAAGAAGAGTGATGTTTGCGAATCGCAAGGAAGCATGATGTATCCACGTGTATTTGTCTACTTTTTGGATGTTTTCACGCTCGCTGAAGATCCCCGCATAAAAGTGAAACACGACTCACATCCAGCGATAGGACTCGGGAAAATGCTTCTTCTCGTTGTTCTCTTGTTCCCTTGTTGTTGTTGATCGGTATGATAAATCCCGATTGAGGTAGGAGCGTTGAGAATTGCAGTAAAATAAAATGAATTGCGGACGCTCCAGTTCGGTTAATGTATCATGTTTTCATGATGGATAACTCCCGAACTATTACTTAGGACGCCCGCAATTTCTGTGGACAACAGAAACACACGATCATTCTTTGCACTTCTCCCGAATAATTTGTACGTACCTTAGATTTCGTTTCTCAGTATTTCGGCCTCGCACGTGTTTGGATAGTCAGATATCCAAGAGATTTTTGGCTGCGTCACAATTATGGCAGATGATTGAGACAGTTTCTCGAACATAAGAGCAGACCTATAGGCAACAGTGCACATTTTTATTGAGGATCAAATATATCGGAGTTGGAAATTAGATCGCTTACCAATGGATAATTTGTTGTTCCGTTTATGAACAATTAGTTTAAAGGCAATTTCACCTTACTGGTCTTGACTCTATGCCCTGTCGCGTTCTGTGCTTGGATGCAAAAAGAATGAGTCGAGTAAGCGTGTAGCTTGAGTTGGAGACAAAAAAAAAACATGGATGTTTCCTGCGGGTGAGCACTACAGTTCAGTGTCAATCGCAGCTGATTGGATGGAGATCGTTGGGTGTGTTACAACGACCTTCCGGTTTGACTCAATGCTTTGGGGAGCGGCAGTTAAATTCAAAACCTAACGAAATATCTGGTCTTGCGTTTAAGGCGTACGCCACAAAACAACTATTTTCGAACAGAGGTTTTCGGGATTTCCACTGCCGCTAATATAAGGTTAAGGAGAAGGGTGAGAAGTGTAACCACATCTGCTCAAATAGGCAAGCCGCTTTCAAAGCCTGTGTGGCTGGTAGGTTAGGTTAGGTTAAAGTGGCTGTCAACAGAAGGCCGACACACTTAGACCAGGATTAGGTCCATTGTGATGCCACATGGATCGAGGGGTTTCCCCACTACTAGTTAAACCATTTAGAGCTTCTTATGAAGCGCGATAGACTTCTAACGTCAGCGTTAGCCAAGTCGTTAAGATTGTTAAGCAAGAAATCTCCCAGATAAAGATTTCTATTATGGGAGAGAGCTGGACATGTGCAGAGAAGGTGAAGTATAGTCTCCTCCTCCTCCTCGTCCAAGCAACTTCTACAGAAATCGTTAGAATAAACGCCAAGCCTCGATGCATGCTTGCCTATCAGACAATGCCCTGTAATGGCACCTATAGTGGAGCTAATATGCAGTCGGTTTAGTGAGATCAGACTCTTAGAGCGTCGCAGGTCCAGCTTTGGCCAGATGTGCTTAGTCGCTAGACATGTATTACTACCTGTCCACCTAAGGTTTGTTCACTCGATTGCAGATAGCTTGAATAAAAGTTTACAGGTAGCGATTGGGATACACAGAGAACCCTTTTCAGGTAAAAGGGGGAGTTTGGTTCCCTTTTTGGCGAGTTCATCAGCCCTGCAGTTTCCTGGAATATCTCTATGCCCCGGCACCCAACAGAGGTGAATGTTAAACTGCTCCGCCATCTCCATAAGAGATGAACGGCAGTCGAGGGCTGCAATGGAGTTTGAAGATACCGAATCCACGGACTTGATCGCGGCCTGACTGTCCGAGAAGATACAGATATCCTTTGTGGATATCACATTTCTCTTCAGCCACGTCAGGGCTTCTTTTATCACCATAATCTCCGCCTGGAATACGCTACAGTGATTAGGAAGACGGAAAGAGAGACTCAGATTTAGTCTTTCGGAGAAAACGCCGCCACCAACCCCGTCACTAGTTTTTGATCCATCGGTGTAGAAGTGGATCGCTTTAACTTCGTCAAATTCAGCGTCCTCCCAGAATGATCTGGAAGGAATAGTGACTTGAAAGTTCTTTCCAAACTGTAATTGGGGTATGGTGTAATCTATGTTTCCTGGTAGAGACTCAAATGAGTCCAGAATGGTGGTGTGGCCAATGTTATTGTTAACCCACTGCGAGGTAGCCTTAAGGCGGACAGCAGAACAGGCTGCTGTTTGCCTACTAAAAATGTCGAGTGGTAACAGATGTAGCAGGATATCTAGTGCTGCAGAGGGGGTGGTACGGAGTGCTCCACTTATGCACAAACCATCTGTGTGTGGCTGGTATGATCACCTCAAAAACTGTTGAGAAAACCATCGTTAAACTAAGCAGGTTCGGTTAGTGCAACTCTGTCACATTGGCCTATGTTCTTGGGCTGAGGTATACATTGGTAAGATCAGATGCTTTGGCCAGGAAAGGCTAATCGTGAGCCTTCATATGTGATATGGCTTAGGTTCTACGTCAGCAATATACTGAATATTGGCATGATCTTGTAGGTTCCAAAACTAGACGAATGCAGTATTTGCTGGTATTGAATAGGAAAGACTTAAGATCCTTAGTTGGTCTTATCCCTGGCTTTAGTAACCTCAACGAAAAAACTATCACGATAATAATTTCGCGCCTCTGTGAGGTATAGCCACAAGTGTATCAGTTTTCCCGGGATTGCCGTAATCGGCCGTCGCTACGTAGAGCTCCTGTTGATGAAAGCTTTCATTTGCGGCCCATATCGGACAGGAAGACTCTAGGATGTGGCTCAGTGTGAAGATTTGGTCTACTGTTGATCTGGCGGGACACCAACTAGGGTCGCCACTACTTGGGTACGTGCCGATTAGTGTAATACAGAACGGCTTGAGAAGTTCATATACGTTAGATAGGATCTTATATACGACATTAGGCAGGGATATGCATTGATAGTTCTTGCAAGACATAGAATTGCTTTTCTTGTAGATGGGGCAAATTGAGTTGATAGTCCATACATCGGATCGGACATGCTTGTTTCACCCTTACTTTTTTGATGAATCTCTAAATGTGGTTTGGCTCGCGAGACTCTTCAATCTTTTTGAGCCGGGAACTGCATATGCCCTTTTCTTTCTTTGCATATGTATATTTTCTGTCCCAATTTTCGGGTGAGCGCAGTCTTTTTTTGTTGGTGCTGGTAACATACGGTGCTCTCGGCTTGACAATGTCGATACCGCATGCTGTCGACGTTTGGGGATTTCGGGTTGAGTGCTTAGCGGAAAATCCCTCGCGCAGGTGCTCTCTGCAGGCTCTGACTTCTCCAGTCGTGCTAAGGTCTTTAACGTTGCATTTCCTTCCTAACGGATTCCCGTTTTGAAATCTCCGATCACGATCTTGACATTTTTGTCCGTATAGGGCGCGTAGGCTCCTTCCAGAACGTCGGAAAACTGCGACTTTATAGGGTCTTCTACTTTATCAGTAGATAGTTATTTTCTGACAGCTGTAATAAATGTCTCACTGTATCTGGTCCTTTCCATCGTATCTCCATCACTGTAATATCTACCTTATACCGCACGAGGATAGATTTGAGCTGTTGAGCTTCACCAGGAGTATGCAGGGTACGTACGTTCCCGGGGCACACTTTCAATTCATAGTGTCCTAAGCAGGAAAGTTACCGCGACGGACCCCCAACCAACGTGTAAGACTGACAATCAACAGCCAATCTTTTAAACAGAGAATTATATATTGCTTTTTTCTTCACTTGGAAACAAGCATTGCTCATTGATGGATTAAGTAGTATTTTAAGATATATTTTTTTAATAAAAGGGTCTATTTGAAGGGTGCAATAACACCAGCATTTGATTGGCACCAGTAAAGAGGTCAACGTGGCGAGCCCTACAGACGGTTCACAGGAAGGCACTAAAGTGGGAGGGTTATGACCCATTTAATTCTGATCATAACTTCGTATGTCCTTAACTTCCTCTATTTAAATTCCATATTTTTATACCCTATTCTAGGGGTATATTAATTTTGACGCATAGTTTGTAACATACCTTAATATTGCCCGTAGACCCCTAAAAGTTACTATATTTATGATCAGCATCGATAGTAATGTCGATCTAGCCATGTCCGTCCGTCCGTCCGTCCGTCCGTCCGTCCGTCCGTCCGTCCGTCCGTCCGTCCGTCGGCAAAAATTAGGCCTTTAAACTGGACCTAGAGAGCTGAAATTTTAACCATATACTCTCTAGGGTCCCGAAATAATCAAGTTTACGAATTTTTGAAATCCGCCCACAGACACGCCCACAAACTCAAAAAAACAAAATTTTGGAAAAAATCGAATTTTGAGCTAGGTTAGGTTAGGTTAGGTTTATGTGGCTGTCGGCAGAAGCCGACACACTTAGACCAATTTAGGTCCATTGTGATACCACGTATATTATCTACCTCAACTCTGTAGATGGGACTGGCCAACGACACGCGGTTGTTCTCAAACGGTCCCCCATCTACGTACTAACCGCGCCCAACGTCGTTTAATTTCGGTGATCTAACGAGAACCGATTAACTCGACGTGGTATGGTCGTTGGTTGAATTTTGAGCTAGGAAGCTGAAATTTTTTATATATGATCTATGACTCCTAAAACTGCTCGGGATATAAAATTTTCAAAATCCGCCCACTGCCACGCCCACAAAAAAAATAAAACAATTTTATTGAAAAACCAAAATTTGAGCTAGGGAGCTGAAATTATTAATATATACTCTCTATGGGCCCTTTAAGCTCATGTATAAATATTTTCAAAATCCGCCCACTGACACGCCCACAAATAAATAAAACAATTTTTTTGAAAATCCAAAGTTTGAGCTAGGGAGCTGAAATTTATAATATATACTCTCTATGGGCCCTTTATGCTTATGTGTAAATATTTTCAAAATCCGCCCACTGGCACGCCCACAATTATTATTATTTTTTTTTTTTTGAAAATTCAAAGTGAGCTAGGGAGCTGAAATTTATAATATATACTCTCTAGGGGCGCTTTATGCTCATGTGTTAATTTTTTTAAATCCGCCTACTGACACGCCCACAATTAAATAAAACAATTTTATTGAAACACCCAAGTTTGAGCTAGGGAGCGTTTTTTTTGATAAAATCCTTTAAATATTATATAACAAAATATGTAAAGCGTTCTTAACAATTCAACCATACTTAGACTTTTGTCACGCCCATTTATGAGGGATAGGAATAAGAATAGGGTATCCAACAGTTCGCCCAAGCGGACTGTAGCCCGTCCCTATGTTTTTTCTAATTTCTGATGCATTCCGGCAATGTTCCACCGTTTTAGCTTCCTCCTAGTAATGCTGCCTTCTCTTTTGTATGCATCACATATTGTTTTTCTTGTTGGCGTCAATATAAAAAAAAGGATGACTGTTTCGTTTTGCTGTCTTAACAAAATACTAACTGTGTTCTTTCAGTGGTTAATGCGTTAATCTACTTATCGAGGGGTCTCAGGTTCAGATCAAGCTGAGGCCTAGTTTCACCTATTTTGTTTGCCATTGCCCACCTCTTTCAAAAGTCTGACTGAGAAGCTTTTCAAATTTTCCATTCCGTTAGGCTTAAAATTGTAGGTCCCTTCCAAGAAGCTAGTTCTTAGGCCCTGTATGAATCGTTAATGCCTAATATTTATTTATGTGTAGACTGCTTGCTACGGAGGACGACAACAGGTGGCAGACGACCCCGCCTCTTGACAACATTTTCGTTGCCATGATTTTGAGTTGGGTGCTACCCAATGAAGTTTTTATTTTCCTTTCTGCTTTATAGTAGTTGCGCTATATTTTAATACTAGGGATACATACAAAGGTACTAAGCCTTCAAGCTATCTGCTTGATTTTCAAGTTGAAATTCGCTGTCAAATTAGCTGTAATCACAAACGGCATTATTTTTTTGTACACTTCTGACACTGGCCTTTATACGAAGCTTGACTTAAAAATAATTAAATCCTTTACACACGCTCCGACTTTAGTTGTTGATTACTAAAACTCGTGCTTATGTGCTCATCACATCAGCATTTCTTCAATGCTTCAAAAATATTTTTGTAAGAAATTTGCGTCGATTAAAATCTCGCAAAAAAACAAATCCTCAATGTGTGTCATTCGATGACTGAGCCTCCCAAAAAACAACCACAAAGGAGAGGGACACGATAACCATTAAATGAAACAAGCTGTACATTCCACTTGAGAAAATAAAAACCTCCAACAAATAAACCACGAATCATACAATTGATCCTCGAAAAAAAGCAAATCACAAGATCATTGAACTGATTTCAGTTGGCGGTTATTTTTTATTTTTTTGTTTTTTGGGTATCCGTTGTGCTTTCAAACTTACTTCATTTTTTTTAAATAAGCATTTGCGCCAGCTTCAAGTGTCTCCCACCTCGTCATTTCGAATATTCGAAGATATAATGATACTCTCGAATCTATAATCAACTGTTTCCCATTAACAAAGTGATCTAGCAAATAATCAAACAGAACAATCGTTAGAAGACCGATGTATCCCAAAGATACAAGCAGCCCGTGTCTTGGGCCAATTTGATGAGTGCTCTCTCGTCGCCGTAGTCTTCGGCGGCGTGCTTTCTAAAGTGCCGCGCTACCGCCGCTTTCCACTCTTTTGACTGTGGGTATTCACTTGTAACCCAAAAGCAACATGCAATTCAGATTGGACAACACAGACATTGTAACAAGAAGAAATGTACACAGGCCTGTCATTTTGGCCATGTACGAAATTAATAACAATAACATCGTCTTCATTGTGAGATCGTTGTGGTTGTTTTTATTACGCTAACCATGATCTTTTAATTTGTTTTTTTGTGTTTGGCTTCGGCAATTGTATTAATTTAAATGGAATCATTTTGATTTTATGCTCAAGTTTAAGTCAAGGAGTTTTGTTTCAATGCGCAAGAAAGGAAATGATCCGCAAACTTTCGGATAAATTATCTTTTATTGCGATATAACTGGTGTCTGAGATGTTTAGTTGGAAATTTATTTGCCAAATCGGCCAGCGTTCGGCTCTTTGAGCACGAACTTCAGAATTGTATATGATCATGGACCAGAAGTGTAAATCTGATCATATGGCGGCACGAAGGCCGTCCGGCGTGTATTTCTCTTTTTTTTCTTGATCGAACCATGAAGGTCGGATTGTTTAAGAATATTCATCAGAGGATGGAATGAAAAAAAGTCAACTTTTCTGGACACGACTAGAATGTGGCGCAAGGGAATCGTGGATCATACGAATTTAAGATGTCATCTGGGGGTATTTCAATTGAAATTCATTATTGGGTTGCTTTTTTAGGTACCGGGAACTGGAACCATTTGACGTGTTTGCGTGCGCGCTTGAATTGAGTTTGATTTATTAAAGTTTTTATGTTTATTAAATGCGGATATGATGTGATGATTTTCCGTGAACTTGCCTAAATTTAACTACTACCATCATCCATTATCCATAAACCAAGACCCTTCAAATTGGTTGGGAGAAATTTTGATACTTCCAAAATCTATGCGATCATAATTAAGGTGTAGTGAAGTTAAGAGTCTGAGGAGGACTCCCGCCTAAATTATCAAAGTTGGTAGAAAGTATGCAGGTACTTTCCAAAATATTCTGTTTATGTCATGTCGACGCAGACAAACTCACTCACGTAAACTCACAAGCCCAAGTGTTAAGTGAGAAGAAAATAGCAATGTTTTCAGGTGTTTCACGGTGGGATTCGAAACTTTAGCTGCTTGCTCACTGAGCCACTCCGCCCCCACATAGAACGAAAAAAACAAGGAATATCAATGCGGCCACCTCGGTTGGCGTTATTTTGGTGGGTTGATTGCTCCAAATTCCTTAACCAGGGATCCCAGATTACTGGAGTATCAGCTTCATACGCCCTACCCCATCTGAAGGGTGTCCCATTAAGACCGTCTATTTTGAATCAAGCGCCATTTTTATACCCTATTCTAAGGGTATATTAATTTTGACTCATAGTTTGAAACATACATAACATACATATAGTAGGCCCCTAAAAGTTACTATATTTGTGATCAGCAGGGCAACCGGAAATATGCTTTTAAAAAATCGTTTATAGCGCTTTAAATATGCTCTAAAAAATACGTTATTTGCTCGTAAAATATACTCTAAAAACTATTGAAAACTGGAAAAATCATGAAAAATTAAACAAAAAATATTATTTTTAAATAATTTTTATTTCAGGAAACACAACTAAATAAGAATTCTTCTTGAATTATAATAAATTTAAATTTTTGTTGCAATAAATGCAAATAAGCTTAAATTGTCAACAAGAAAACTTTGCCTAATTGCTCTAAAGAAATTTTTGTACATGGAAAAAATTCTTTTTACCTCAACGGATGTAATAGGCGCAAATTTAAATGCCATTATCCCATAGATTGTGTATTCATTCACTGTTGAATTGTGTCTGGACAGGCAACTGGAAAATTCTCTTAAAGTCTTAAAACCACGGTTTTTTCCAAAACATTTGACATTTTGGTCTTTATTTTTCTCCCTATTTTGCAGTCAATGGAGCTAACTTTAATTTCTGCATCGTTGACTATGTCGATATATGTGGCAAGTTCTAGACCATTCGTTTCCAATTTCTTAATTGGTTCAGAAAAACAGCCGTAGTTTTCTGCCAAAAACACCAAGTCAGTTTCTAAATCAACTCGTTCAAGTAATTCTCTGCCAGTTTTGACAGCAGCAGAATTCTCTTTATTGAAGAAATGAAAAATGTTTACAATTTTTTCATAATTTTCTGCATAGTATGAAACTGCTTATATCCAGGTTCCCCAAAGAGTTGTCACTGGCTGCGGAGGAAGTGATAGATCTGGTTCAACTTTCCTAAAAGTTCTTACTCTTAAAGGAGCTTTCAAAAATAATTTTTTATACTGGCAATAAGAAGATCGACCTCAGGAAATGGTCCTCTTATGGTTTCGCAAACTATATGAAGTCCATGTGCTATACACGTCACATGAGTTATGTTTGGGTAAAATACTCGAATTGCTAAAACTGCCTTACCCATATATGGAGCAGCATTCGACAAAAACAGCAGTATGGAGTCTTTTTCAAACTAGGGTCCCAACATCTTTACCGAGTCATCGAAGGGCCTGGCTATTGTTGAAAGGTTTGCTTTATCCATTAAAGCAAAATTAATTAAAAAGCTTCTCCTTTGCACCTGAGTCGTCAGGATCTAAAATGCCAATAATTACGTTGGCAACATACCTGTTTGTAATAAGAGAGGATAAAGGAAAACAATGATGCATTTTGTTTATGTTTTACTGGACCAGTCAAATTAATTTTCTAAAATGAAGAAAATTATGTTAATACTAAAAACTAGGATATACCTAATTTGAAGCTTTTTTGTTTTTAGGTACCCGAATATTTAACCCTCAAATTAAGGATTTCTATCAAACCAAACTTTGTTTATTTTCTATTTTTGTTTTCACAAGTTAAGCTTTTCACAACCACCTTCTTAGATCCACTGTCCGCGATTAAGATTAACGTAGTTGAACGTTGTTAAAATAAAAAAAAAATCTTTATTCTTTATTCCAAAACTACAATTTATTTTACTAAAGTAAGTATTACTAATTAAAATTTCCCGGGGCGCAACAGACAACGCGTGTATACTAAAAACTCAAAAGCTGAAACTATCGAACTGGACTGCACACTATCAACTGAACTCCTGCACCTTCATCGTGTGTTTTTCACTTGCATTTTTTATGGTAAAAAGTGCTGATGCAATGTCTACTGTGGACAGAACATGCATTGCGGGCATGCATTGCATCCGTTCGAATTCTGAAAAATTATTATTGCAAGGTTTGGTGTGAATGCACCTAACATTGTCATGAGAAAATGCATCAGCAAAATTTGGCGATTGCGAAATTGTGCTGACGATAGGATAATGTGAAAGTTATGTATTTCATATGATGTTGGGTTTGTGTACAGCTGTTGCTATAACTCCCCCCGCGTTTGTCTGAGGCCCCGACGAAGTGTTATTAATATCAATTTTTACAATGCGTTTATTCTTTTTCTTATAAATTATTACAATGACAGATATTAATATTACTAGAATATTATAATGTATGCTAAAACTGTTTACATGTTTAAAATGATTTTGGAACATAATTTTTTCAATTTTCTTTCTATTTTCAATACTATTAATATGTAGTTCTTCTACGTTCAGATTATAAAATATTACATTTTCTTTAATCTTTGTCAGAAAGTTTGGAAGGATTATATGGTCGTGAATTTTGACTTCGGAATTTTCGAACTCTATGTCGTTAATTTTTACTTTACAATTTTCGAATCTAATTAATTTGTTTCCTTCGA
Organism: Portevinia maculata; assembly: GCA_949715645.1. Classification (NCBI taxonomy): domain Eukaryota; kingdom Metazoa; phylum Arthropoda; class Insecta; order Diptera; family Syrphidae; genus Portevinia; species Portevinia maculata. Next base: position 189,497,076 of record OX454527.1, on the reverse strand, counting down.
TATTTATATTTAGATTGTTACAATTTTGTTTTAAATATGTATTTTTAAGATTCTTAGTTATAATCATACCTGTAGCTATTTCTTTTATTTCCTCGTACTTACATATTTGCATATTGCAATTAGCTTCCTTCATTTTGATTATGTTACTGATAATTCTGATTTCTGATTTCAACCAAATTCTTTTTAAGATTTTTTTTACTTCACTATAATATATATTTTTATTTTGGTCTGTAAGGATTGTTTTTTCTTTTATGTGCAAAGATCTATTATTTCGTTTGTTAGGTAAAGGTTCAATGAGAATCTCTGAAAAATCCGACTCAGTAAATTCAGGAATTAATAATATGATTATTATTTGGTTCTTATAAAATGATACTGTTACTTTTATATATTGGTATGTTTGTTGATCTTGGACTTACTCGATTTCTCTTGGGGTTAAAATATTTCTTGATAAGATGCCTAATCTACTTGTCATTATTATTTGTTCAATATCGTTTATATGATCTTTCAGTAAGTTTAAGTCATAATTAAGTTGGTAAATGTACTGGATGTAAGTCATTTCGTCTTCTAAATTACTAAGCTTTCTATCTATAAATTTAATGAAGTTGGTTAAGTACAGTGGGTGATCAAATTATTACGGCCACCTTAAAAAATATAATTTTTTCAGGATTTAGTGCGATGGTGGAAAAACGCCTTAAATGGGCTAAGGCTCATAAGGACTGGACATCCGAAGACTGGTTAAAGGTAATAACTTAAAATGTCGGCTTTCAATAGATTTTTATTTCATATTTTGGAGATATATTTTCACGATTTTCGTGGCACGCGTTTTTTTTTTAGGTCTGCTTTTCCGATGAATCAACGGTTCAGATTTTGTCGCATAAGTCCGAGTGCATGCATTCCCTTTTATATTTTTCGTTTGCCCTTCTCCTAACAAACTCGGACTTATCCGATAAAATCTGAACCGTTGATTCATCGGAAAAGCAGACCTGCAAAAAAACGCCTGCCACGAAAATCGTGAAAATATATCTCCAAAATATGAAATAAACATCTATAAAAAGCCGACATATTAAGTTATCACCTTTAACCAGTCTTCGGATGTCCAGTCCTTATGAGCCTTAGCCCGTTTAGGCGTTTTTCCACCATCGCACTACATCCTGAAAAAAATATATTTTTTAAGGTGGCCGTAATAATTTGATCAACCACTGTATGTCTGAATTATATTTTGTTGGTTATTAATATGGGTTGTAATGTTTCTTATTTGGTCACAAATGTCATTGTTAATTTCGATTTGTTTATTATTTCCGTAAATAACGGCTTTCATATTACTGTTTAAGTTGCCTAATTTTGATTGAATTTGTATTTCGTCATCGTTGTCTAATGTACCTGCTAAATATTTGAGTCCTGTACCAAGTAAGTTGATTAGTGCTCTCTTTGTCTTAAAGTGGGGCTTTAAATAGTTGATTTTTGTTTCTAGAACGTTATAGTTATGGTTAATAGTACTAAGCATTGGGCCTATTAATTCTGCTTTCGGTTTAAGTATTTCTATGTTTTGTTGTATACGATTTTTGGTAATTTCGTACTCTCTTATGTTAATGATATGTAGAATTTTACTGTAGCTTTTTATTAATTTCCTGTCACCTAGATTAACTGGTACGTATCCGTCATTGTTAGTCAGATCTTGTGTTTCTATCTTCTGCACGTTGACTCGTAGAAGGCTGATGATTAGCAGTATGAGGATCATGTTTACCTGAAATGAGGTTTGTATTATGTTCGTTTTGTAGTTTCTTTACTTGGAATTTGGTTTTGTTGTAATTTTGAAATTTCTTTTTCTTCTTTACGTGAGTTTTGTAGTATTTTAGTCCTGATTTTTTGTCTTTCACGTGTTCGTTATCTAGTAATTCTGTGTCTATTTTCCTAAACTTAGAGTGGTTTTTTCCACCTCTGATTTCTTTTATATAATTGATGTCTAACTCTATTCCTACATCTACTCTGTCTTTGTTCAGTGTATTTATTACTTTCTCCTTTTTTTCTAAAATAAGTTTGTAGATTCCATCGTATTCTTCGTCTTTTACTTTACCCTGTATAAATTCTAACGGTTTAAGTTTCGTAGTTGGATGGATTGTGTTATTGTAGTATCCATTAATTAGGATCATTTGTTCTTCTATGGGTAAATGCTTTTTCCTATGTTTTAATATTCGTAAGTGTTCATTAATCGTATTATGTAGCCGTTCTAAAGGGTTTTTCAACAGGGACGCTACAAAAGTAGAGCCATAGGGACAGCAAACGACGCCGAATTTCTTGCCGCTCTTTTGACATTTCTCTTCAGTTTCTTTCAGTTTGCCATTTCATGATGGAAAGATATACGAGCCAACAACGAGTCGAAATTATTAAAATTTACTACCGAAATTCGGAGTCAAGCCACACAGCGAATGCCACAATCAATTTATTGGAAACCAAGTTTGGAAACCGTGTTATCTCACGAAATGGTCCAGTCGCTTGGCCGCCTCGGTCGTGCGAATTGACGCCGTTAGACTATTTCCTGTGGGGCTACGTTAAGTCTATGGTCTATGCCAACAAGCCAGCGACGATTGATGAACTTCGTACGAATATCGAACGTGAAATTGCAGCAGTATCGGCCGATTTATGCTTGAAAACCGTCGAAAATTGGGTCCAGCGTCTGGACTTCTGCAAGCGTGCCCGTGGTGGCCATGCAAAAGAAATCGAGTACCTTACATAATGGCATCGAACGTACTTTCACAGGAATAAAGAATTTCATTGATATCCAAAACCGTTTTTGTTTTATTTAAAAAAAAATTTGTAGCGCTCTTATTGAAAAACCCTTTATTTCGGCATTACTGTTGTGGTTTGAGTTGAGTTGAAAATGTATTTCAATATTTCTTTCTCCTAAAATTTTTTTCATAAGTCTTGATTTCATCCCTAATTCGTTATCGGTTACTATTTTTTCTAAGTTTCCATACACACTAATATATTTTAAAAGGGCTTTCCTAAATTCTGCTTCACTGCGGTTATCTAATTTAATAAACATGGCGGCCTTACTAAACTTGTCAATTATTGTTGCAAAAATTGTCTTGTTTATAGAGTAGAATATATCTAAGTGGATAATTTGGTTAGGTTTAGTTGGGGTTTCAGATATTTTGTACGGTATTTTTATCGGTTTCCTTTCGTATTTTTCCAAGATACAAATTTCACAATTGTTAATAAATTCTGTTAACTTAAGTTTCATATTTGGGTAGTAGTATTCCCTTTTTATTTCTTCGTATAATTCGTTCATTCCATGATGGTTATTTTCTTCATGTTTTTCTCTTATAATTGTTTCCAATTCCTCTTCGTTTGCTATATCTTTTAATAGCTCAGTACATCTTATAATGTTATAACTTCTAAGTGATTTAAATATACATTCTGTATTTTTTTCAAAAATATCGTCGTCTACCATTATTGCGTTTATAGTATCTGGTTTGATGATTTGGATGAGACTTTCATTGTCTGCGATTTTTATTCCAATTATTTTACGCTTTTTATCAAATATAGTTTTATTCTTAATGTATAATGAACCCGAATTTACTCGTATTTTGTTAAATATTATTTGGTATTTGTAGAGAATAATAGGAGTTACTGTTTTTGTGATAGTACTTATTTTCGCAAAGTTTTCGCACATGTTTATTTCTATTCTACTAAGGAAATCAACTACTCTATTTTCCTTACCTTTTCTATAGAAAATCTTATAATTGTATTCTCCTAGCTGTAATTTCCAACGAATTAATTTTCCATTAGGTTCTTTCAAATTGTCTAGCCATACTAAAGGTTGATGATCTGTAAATAATTTAATGTCCCTTCCAAATAAATAAGGCCTAAATTGTTTAAAACACCAAACTATGCTGAGGAGTTCTTTCTCTATTGTTGAGTAGTTTATCTCGTGTTCGTTAAGTGTACGAGATACATATGCAATAGGTTGATTTTCTTGGAACAATACACCACCTATGGCATATTGACTAGCATCAGTAGTAACTTCAAATATTTTACTAGAGTCGGGATAAACTAATATTGGTGCTGTGATTAGTTTTTCCTTGAGAGTTTCAAAACTTTGTATGTACTTTGCATCATTTTTTAAAATGCAGTCATAGGTTTTGCTATTTCGGCGAAATTCAAATAGATTTTCCTGTAATACCCTGCAATACCTAAAAACCTGGGAATATTGTAATTTCTTATGATTTCTACTTTCTTTGCATTGGGTTGAATTCCTTCTTCATTTACCACATACCCTAAAAATTCGACTTCTTTGCGGAGAAATTCGCATTTGTCTAATTGGACTTTCAACCTAGCTTGTTTAAGTTTATCAAATATTACCTTTAAATTTTGTATGTGTTCCTCAAGTCCGTTGGAGAAGACAATGATATCGTCCATATAAACTAAACATTGTTTTCCGATATTTTCTCTCAGTACCTTGTCCATAAGTCTTTGGAAAGTACTGGGAGCATTTTCTAAACCAAAAGGCATTCTGCGAAATTCATAATGCCCATTGTCTACAGAGAAGGCTGTTTTTTCTATGTCCGGTTTATGCATTTCTATTTGATGAAAACCGCTTTTCAAATCAATGGTTGAAAAATAGTTGCTTTTACCTAATTTATCCAATATTTCCTCAATATATATCGCCAACAGCTTTTTCGTTCAGTTTCCTGTAGTCAATAACCAATCTCCATTTGGTTTTTCCTGATGCGTCCTGTTTCTTGGGAACGACCCACACAGGGCTGTTATATGTCCTGGAGCTTGGTTGAATAATTCCGTTTTCTAGCATTTCTTGGATTTGCTTTTGTATTTCCATTTTATGGATGTAAGGGTACCTTTATGTTGTTCTAAGATTTGTTTTAATTTTTGTTGTTCTTCTATATTGAGATGATCTAGTCTCATTTGTGGCAAGTTGTTATTGTTTATGTTTTCATAGGCTTCATATGGTTCGAAGTTGTTGAACTCATGTATGTCTTCGATTTCTGTTGTTGCGAAAGGTTTGCAGAAATCTAAAATGTGTGGTTTGTTATTTGAATTAAGTATTTTGGCTCTTGCTTTAAAATTGTCTACACTATAGATGACTTCAAGGAGTTTTGACATGTTCGTTTAAGCTTATTTCGTTTATCAATGTATACCGTGAGGTATCTTTGACTGGTATCCGGTAAAAGTGTTCACCGGGGTCAATTTGGTATATTGTATTTTCAGTTATGTGACTGAAGTGTAGTTTTAATGTTTTGTCATTGATTTTAATTGTTTTGTCTTTGTAATTTATTTCTGCCTCGTATTTAAATAATATATCATTTCCTATCAAACCTTCATAAATGGTGTGGAAGTTATGTATACAAAATTCTAGTTTATCCGCAGAATTTCCAAACTCTTGGAAACAGTCCACGGCTACCTTTTCTGTTACTAATGTGTCTTTATTCGGTGCTTTAAGGGCTACAGGTTTATCTAATTTTATAACTGGGTCATTCTTGAATGTCTGTGGGTTCAAACTCGTTATGGAGCCCCAGTATATATAAGAAATTTATTATTTTCTATTTTTATGTAGGGGAGTTTGTTTCGGTTTCCTGCCGAAAATTTCCGACATCGATAGTAGTTTGATGGTTAATGTCCATCGGTTCTACTTGATTGTTCGAATTTGGTTGATGTTGAATGTTGAATGGGGTTTGGGCTTTGGTTAAAATTGTTATGGCTTTGGTTATTGGAGTAGGAGTTACCATAATTCTGAGATCCCGATGCATTTGGGTTCGTAAAATTTGGTCTACCAGAATTATTATTCCGATAGTATTGATTTCTTGACTGTGTGTTTCCATATTTTTGATTATCGAAGGATCTGGAATTTTGATTCGATTGGTATTTATTTTGGAAATGGTTTCGATTCCTGCTATTTGAAGTATTATTTTTAGTTTGTGTTTGATGCGTTGATGGGTAGTTTTGATATTGGGATTTGTTAATTTCTCCTCTATGTTTATCGTGTGAGCCATTTTTATTGTATGGCTGTAAATATGCGTAACCTGCTTCTTGAAGAATGTTTATGGCTTCTTCAAGGGATTTTGGATCTCTACAATAAAGTATAGATCGTATTGGTTCAGGTGACTTTGTTTTAAATATAAATGCAAAGCGGAGTTGATGTTTTGGGTAATGTTTGCGTCAGATGAAGTTGCGTCTGTCGCGAAGGCTTGTTTCGTTTTGTTGTTGAATCGTCTAAGAATAGATTTAATGTTATTATAGAACTCGACACTATTGTTCTTGAATGTTGCAGCTCTTAGTTCGTGAAACAGTTCCTCTACTGTAAGTCTGTCACCGAAATTATTGATGAGTATTGTCCTCATGTCTGTCCATGTTGTAATGTGGTTGTTAATTTCAATAATTTCCCTAGTTTTACCCTTCAAGTTTGATTTGATCTTGTCAGAAAAAATACTCTGACTGAGTGTATCATATTTACATAACTCTGGATGTATTTTATCAATGAGGTCTAAGAAATTCTGTAGTTCTTTATAATCGCCTTGAAAATCTGGCAGATGTGACAAATATTTGCGTGGGTCAATTGTTAAAGACAACATGTTTACAGATTCTGATTGACGTAATATGTAATTGGGTTCTATTTCTGAATGTAACTGATTAATTATTTAACTGAGGACCTTTGTTTGATTCCTAACCGTATTTAAACCTTCTTCTAAACAACTTGGTTCAGACATTAAATCAGGTATAATGGAATATATAAAAAAAAAATCTTACAAAATATTACGAGGAAGTAAGTAAAATATACATAGTGTTTAAAGGAAAATAATAGAATTAAAATTTTAACCTGGATTGTTATCTTGAGTTGTAGTTGTCCTTGTTATTTCCTTGGTTGTTGGTGATTTCTTGCAGGTGTCTTTGTTGGTTCTTGGTTTTTCTTCGAGTTATGGCTGTCTTTGTTGGTTCTTGGTTCTATTCGAGTTAAAGTTGTCTTGTTGGTTCTTGGTTTTTTCTTTTTTGGTTTCAATTAAACTTTTTGGTTTCAATTAAACTTTTTGGTTTCAGTTAATTTGAAATATGGTATTATACTTTTCACTGATGTTCTAGTTACACTTTTGGGAATATTTGAAGTCCTTTTCGTGGACGTTTTAGTAACACAATTACTAAAATATTTAGTAGTTTTTCGTGTTTTCATAGTAACACTCGCGAAATCGTATCTTTTTCGTAGATATGATATTATTTTTCGCGATTCTACCGACTGCGCCAGTTAACGTAGTTGAACGTTGTTCAAATAAAAAAAAATCTTTATTCTTTATTCCAAAACTACAATTTATTTTACTAAAGTAAGTATTACTAATTAAAATTTCCCGGAGCGCAACAGACAAGGCGTGTATACTAAAAACTCAAAAGCTGAAACTCTCAAACTGGACTGCACACTATCAACTGAACTTCTGCACCTTCATCGTGTGTTTTTCACTTGCATTTTTTATGATAAAAAGTGCTGATGCAATGTCTACTGTGGACAGAACATGCATTGCGGGCATGCATTGCATCCGTTCGAATTCTGAGAAATTATTATCGCAATGTTTGGTGTGAATGCACCTAACATTGTCATGAGAAAATGCATCAGCAAAATTTGGCGATTGCGAAATTGTGCTGATGATAGGATAATGTGCAAATTATGTATTTCATATGATGTTGGGTTTGTGTATAGCTGTTGCTATAACTATTAAGATGAGAACTTTTGTTTGCGGTGTCGCTTGTCTGTTGAAAATGGGGAAAGGATTGCCATTGTAAATGCGCAACTATCTATTAAGGTTAAAGGCTTTACCCGAGCAGCTGTGTATATAGGCAGCCACATAGTGAACAAATTGTAACTGCTGGTTCTGTGCACTTCCGCAAATATCCATTTTTTTTTCTTCACACAAACAGTTGATGAAAAAAGGCCAAATAAGCAAAAATATTGAAAAAATTCACAAATGTGCTAAAAAAATAAGCGAAATATGCTCTTAAAAGTAAAATATGCACAAATATGCCCTAACGAATAGGGCTCAAAATTTTGTATAAAACGTATTTCTGTGTAATCCAATTTCTAATACGACCGGTAGCCCTTGATCAGCATCGATAGGAATGTCGATCTAGCCATGTCCTTCCGTCCGCCGGCAGAAATTAGGCCTTACAACTTGAGCTAGATAGCTGAAATCTAAACTATATACTCTCTAGGGGCCCAAAACAATCAAGTTTATACATTTTTAAAATCCGCCCACAATCTCAAAAAACAAAAATTTATCGAAAAATCAAAGTTTTAATTAGGAAGTTGATATTTGGAATATAATACTCTCTAGGGGTCCGAATTTTGAGAGAGCCGACATTTTTGATATATTGTCTTAAGGAACCCAAAAGCTCGGTAGCTACAATTTTTAAAACTAGCCCTAATATTATTTATATAATATAATATACTTTTTCTAAAAAACACTTCAATTTTTATAAATAATAGCGTAATTTATAGATTAATAATCTATTTAAATATATATAATATAATATTTAGGAGGATATACAGCTATGGACAAAGAAATAGCACATTTATGATGTTTTTTATAAAAAATAGTTTTATTTTTGACCTACGAACTCAAGTAGTACTTTTAATTTATAAGCTTAAAATTTGATTTTTTAAAATTATTTTAATTTGTTATTTCTTGTGGACATAGCTATAGCACACATTCCTAGAATTGTAAAATATACATGTTTTTAGCAATAAATTCTTCCAATTTTAAATTATTTCAGTGTTACTAAGTTAGTACTTTGTTGGCTGACCACGATTTTTCAAAGTTGCCTGGCACCTTCTTGGTAAAGTTTCAACTAAGTTTTGGTATCTGCTTTGTGGGATAGAATACTACGCTTCCTTGATACCGGCCCAAAGATCGCTCGAATTTTTGAATTTTGTCTGCCCAATCTTAGCCTTAACATCATTCCATAGATGTTCTATGGGGTTAAGATCGGGACTTTGAGCTGGTCAGGTCAGTGTATCGATTTGTTGGTCCGAAAGCCAATCTTTGACAATATTTGATGCATGTTTGGGATCATTGTCATGCATGAATATCCAATTTACTGGCATAGACTCAAACGAATATGGTTCCATGTTGTTCTTAAGAATATTGAGATACGAGAATTTATCCATTCTGCCATCAATTCTTACCAGTGGGCCCACCCCATGCCATGGACATGCTCCCTAGACCATCAAGTTTCCCCCTCCGTGTTTAACAGTCTTAAGAGTGTATCTGGCACTTTGGGCGATGAACAAATGTTTTCCCATCTGGACCAATGCGATTGACTTTGGTTTTGTCACTCCAAAGCACTCTCTTCCAAAACTGCACGTTTTTGTTTTGATGAGTCTTAGCAAAAGTTAAACGAGCTTTAATATTTTTCTTGGAAAGCAACGGTTTTTTCCTGCTCACACGTTCGTACAGCTCAACATCATTGATTCTTCCTCTCACCAGTCTGCTTGAGACATCAACACCAAATTGCATTTTGCACACTTGCATTTTCTAGCGATGGCTCTGTCTACTCGTATCGAAGTTTTGCGAGGTGGAGGCTTTCGAATTTTATTTTATGGATTCATAACTCGATTTGCTCTCACTAAACCAATGGCATTACAAACCATTTTACGGGAACAATTCAATGTTTTGGCTATTTGGGAAGGATTTTTACCTTGTAATATGAAGATCGAAAATAATTTTCCTTTTTTCCGGATTACAATGCACTCCTCTGCTCATTTTATTAAAAACACTAGTTTATCAAACTAAAAACAACACAAAATTAGCACCATCTCTAATTAGTTTCGATCGGGAAATAAAAACTTAACGGTAACAAAAAGTGTGATATTTCTGTGTCCAGGAGTAAAAGAGTGGAGAATATAATAAGAAGGCAAATGCAAGAACCTACCAAAGATAACGGGACTATTGAGAGTTTTTTCTTCACATCAATTAATGTAGACAACATTGCTAAAGAAATAAACTATCACAAACATTCGACAAAAGTGTGCTATTTCTCTGTCCATGACTGTACATATTTATATATAAAATCCATTTTATGAAAGAATCAAAGTTTTAGCTAGGAAGCCGAAATTTATTATATACATAAATACTCTCAAGGGGTCCTTAATGCTCATGTTTAAAGATTTTTATAATCCCCACACTATTAAAAAAAACCATCTTATTGAAGAATTCATTGTAAATGAAAGTCATATTCTTTGCAAAGTATGTAAATTAAGTCGTTTTGAACAATTCCTTTATACAAAGTTTTCTGCCGTGCCCCCTTTTAAGATAAAAACTTCGTTTCTTCCATAAAATCCTTTAAGTGTTGTATAACAAAATATGAAGGTCGAATTGGGTATCCAACAGTTCCCCTCAGTGGACTGCAGCCTATCCCTGTGTTTTTCTTTATTTCGGTCGTAAATGTTTGACAGGTGTCATTTATGGACAATAAAGTTTAGTCATGGAGAACTACACAGACACACAACGCATAGGGCAGACGGCAGTATTGCCATGTCCTTATTCTTAAGTATACCAATTTATAAACTTTATGATGAAAAAATAAAGAATCTATCTATCTATCTCTCTATCTCACAACGCATAGAAATTGCGAGAACCCACTAGCAAAACGGTGACATTTTCGCGGAGACAGTTCGAAAATGTCGTCGATGTTTTGGTCACCATAATGCACTTTTTCGCGATTGGGCCAGTTCAAACCCAGAAGAGACCTGTCCGTCTTCGTGCAGCTTGGCCTACTGTAAACATTGCAGCAGTTATTGAGAGTGTTGACCAGAATCCTCCCACCTCGATTTGCCATCGTTCTCACCGATTCAGACTTTCACAACCACCAGAGGAAACGGAGCTATTAAAATCGTTAAAATCATAAAATATCTGGGAATTATAATTGACGAACACTTTTTATTTGGAAAGAGCAAATTCATCGATTGAGATTACAATTGAAGCGTTATGTTTTTGCAATGGCGTACCTGAAAAGATATACAAACGAAGATATTCAAAAACTCACTTTCCGCATCCCGTTTGAGATAAGGCGTATTCGCATGGGCAAATGCATCCAAAACACACACGGATACAATTCTGAGTCTTCAAAGATATTTTTTATTTTTTAAAAATCATTAACTCTAATAATAATCATTTTAAAGCTTTAGATATCAATTGTATATTTAAAATGACAGCAGGCCTGGAGTATTATGATGACCCCCGATTTCAACAACCGATAAATCACAATTTAAATATAGTGTGGGACACCAATTGTGCTACAATAAGAAATTCAAACAACTTTTTTTTTAATCAATTTAATTTATTTTTTTTATTGTATAGAAAATTCAATTCTATTTTATATATCTAATTGTTTTTGAAGATGATAGACCGTAAATGACCTCCATGCTCATCGACGCATATGCGACACCTGACCACAAAATTATTCATTGCGGCCTGAAGAGTTGAAGTTGGGACTGCGTCAATTATTGTTTTAATGGACTGGTTCAATTCAGTCAAATTCCTTGGTTTCGTTTTGCACACCTGTTGCTTGAGATAACTCCATATAAAAAAGTCTGGTCAGCCAGCAGAAAGTAGAGTTTCTTCATATTAATTTTTTGGGAAAATTTCGTTGCAGCTCCGCCATAACCGGTTTGGCTATGTGTGCAGATGTTCTATCTTGTTGGAACCAAATGCTGTTGAAACGGATACTTCTTTGGCGCAGTTTTGGCTAAAAATCTTTCAACCTCTTTAAATAACGGTCCCCATTGACAGTTACTGTTATATCGTTTTCTTCAAAGACGTATGGTACCACAATGCACCTTGATGAAACTGCGCACCAAACAATGACTCGTTCTCTGGGTGCAGTACCGCGTCATGGAGTTTTTCTGGATTAGATTCACTCCAAATACGACAATTTTCCTTATTGTACGAAAACAAGTTTAAGTCATCGAATTATCCGTTGTAATGACCGTCTGCTAACTTCAATTTGCGCCGATAAGTTTCGAGTTAAAACGCTTGGATTTGCCAGAATTGACGATGCTACAGCCGCGATTGTGTCTTCAACCCGAACATAGGGATCTGGATGGTACGGTCTTCGTTCGATGCTTCTAGATTCGGCAAATATGTTTGCCAGCCTCATAATGGTCCATCTACTCGGGGGAGTGCCGCCAAACTATCGCCTAAATTCCCTTTGGACGGAAATGAAGGACTGCAAAGCATGTTACCGCTGCACTATCCAAATCTTCTTTTCGGTATCCCAAGCATTCATTCATTTTAATAAATCTTAATTGTAACCGGTTTAAATGCCGAGCTTTTTAAGGCAGCGGGAGATCACCTGGTGGAGAGCATACACCAACTCGTTTCCAAGATTTGGCCAGAAGAAAGTATGCCTGAACCTCAGCATCATTTGGCGGTTCCACAAGAAAGGAGACCCTCTAAACTGCGCCAATTATAGAGGCATCAGTCTCCTGAATACCGCCTATCATGTCTGCTGTACTGTGTGAACTCCTGAAATCATTCGTTAATGAAATGATTGGTCCCTACCAGTGCGGTTTAGGCCCGGTAAGTCCACTTCCGATCAGATATTCACACTACGGCAAATTCTGGAGAAAACCCAAGAAGTCCAAATCGATACCCCCCATCTGTTTATCGATTTTAAGGCGGCATATGACAGCCTCTATAGAGACGAGCTATAAAGAGCCATGTCTAGTTTTGGCATCCCTGCCAAACTTGTCAGATTGTGCAAAATTACGATGGAGAATGCCCGCTGCTCCATAAAGGTCGGAAACAATCTCACCGAAACCTTTGATGTCAAAAAAGGATTTAGACAAGGTGATGCGCTGTCATGTGACTTCTTCAAAATCATACTTGAGAAAATTGTGCTTTACTCGCAAGCTAACACTAGAGGCAGAATTTTGCAAAAGTCTGTGCAGCTACTTGCATATGCTGACGACGTTGACATAATTGGCAGAACACAGCGATCTGTCACTGGTACGTTTGCAAGTATTAGCACAGAAGCGGCAAAAATGGGTTTAGTGATGAATGAGGGCAAAACAAAATATATGCTGTCAACAAGAAGGGGCACACAACATCGACGAATCGGACAGAACAGGTAGTAGGGACTTTGTCTACCTCTGCTCCGCTATTAATTCTGATAATGACACCACAGCTGAAATCAAACGAAGAATAACACTTGCCAACCGCTGCTTCTTTGGCCTAAGATGGCAATTGATTAGTAAGGCCTTGTCAAGAAAAACTAAGGAGACTCTATATAAGACCCTCATCATCCCTGTCCTGCTCTACACACAGGAGGCGAAGTTCAACTTTGGTGGTGCATTATTGTCAATTCCTTCGATGTGGCCGAGACAACTTCCACATCTTGGTATATTTCATAGAGTTTGCGGTTGTATCTTGTTCTTCGTTCGCCCTATTCATATTCAGGCCTAAATATCCGTCGGAATATTTTTCTTTGGGAAAAACACAATATAAGCTACTCTTTCCTACTTATCGTCCAGCACTTGGCGTCAAAAAGCAGAAATGACAGGAATAAGGATCGATAGATGCATTTTGTTATTCGAGCCAGGAGCTTTGAAATAGTAGTGACGATTTATCGTGGGCGGTGGACAGACGTTTTTTGATAGCATATACTTGGTCTAGTCCTCATTCACTTCAAAACCAACCAGTTTCGCCTGTTATTAAATCGCCCGAAAATCCTTTACCAAGGCAGGCTGCGGCACTGATCTATTAAATCAAATGCCTTCCTTGTTGACACTTGCCCTGCACGCTATTTTCTCCAGAACAACATTAAAGAAGTCGCATGACAGCGCATCTTCTTGCAAAAATCCGTTGCAGGCTTGGCATAAATCGCAGAAGATGTTTCATGATAGTCTATAAACCTGGACATTTGTCAGACTTTCGCAAGAGTTGGTAGTGAAAAATCTTGATATATTGTTGGGCAAATTTCCAGCTTGGAGTCTGTTGTCCACTATTTGAATCTATAAAACAAGCGGATAACCTTCATTCTTAAACAAATGTGTCATTATGAGTCATTTACTCACACGAGCAAAGCGTTAAAAGTAAATGACTTGGTTACAAATGAAGATTAGCCCATTCATCCCTAGCTGCACTCATTAAATCCGAACTTCTGCTCTTAACGCTCCGAAATGTGAGCTTTATAAGAATAAGAAAGAAACATTATTCGCATGAGCTTTTGTCATATTCTGAGAACAAGTAAAAACTCTAAAGAGAGCAACAATTTTTTTCTGTCGCAAGCAAGATCAAGAGATCCGTTTAACCATTCCTCATGGCAATGCGTTTCTTGTCCATTGTCTTAGTGTTTGTATGGACAGACAACCAAAGAAGAAATATCTAAATATTCAATGTTTATCCATCATCAGCAGCTATGGCACTCCAGCCAACACAAAGAAGCTAAAAGCAGTCTCTTTACTTAAAGAACAACTCTTTGATCCCGCAGGTCTGACCGTCGTCAACATCAACACCGAGTCACCTTTTCTCTTGCAAATTGTTTTTTTTATTATTTTTGTTTACCCTCTGTGTTTTTGAGTATGCACATCTTTGGTTGGTAAGGTGGGAGAATAGGGGCTATGGATGTCCATGTTCAAACATCCAACCGATGGAGCGTTGAGTGAAAAACCTAACAAAACGCAAAAGATACACACAAACGTTCAGTATTTCTCGTGCGAAGGAGTCACTGAAGTTCGACCATAAACAGACGACGCGACGGAGCAAAAGCAGGAGAGAGAAAAGTATATCTGGGAGTATCTAGAACTCAACAACGTTGAACTGCAAAAATAAATAACAAGCAGATGAAGGAAATACAAAAAGAACCACATCGCATCTTTGCCTTTGGGGGTCTTTTCGGATCTCGTGGTGGTGCGCTGGTGATGTTCGCAAACATAAAGTTCAAACCCAAAGGCACCACCATTCAAAGCAACACAACAAGAAACTAACGCTCTGATGTCGTCGACAATCGGTCGGATCGGTCGTCTCCTCAAGTTGGATCTCTTAGTCTTGGCCTGGGTTTGTTTTTTCTTAATTTGTTTTCCATTTAACCACGATCGTACAGAATACGAGACAACAACGACATCATAACAGCCGGTGATCGGGGCACTAAGGCAGCAGAGGCAAAACGCGACTTCAGCTTGGACTCCTCCGCCAAATGGTTTTCAGTAAAAAAGCGATCGTCACTTATATAGGTTGCCCATTTTGTGTATCGGTGTTGACCAGAAATTCTCCCCTCGTTCGCTGTGTTCGGTTTTGTGAAAAAATTAGCTCAACTTGACCCGGCTGTACGTTCTTTGGCTCAGGCTTGATCGTTTTTGGTGGTGGTTCTGGTTACGCGTTCGCTGATTGTGGTCAATTAAACATCGTCACCAAACCAAGTGGACACTGAGCATTCGGTGGCTCCGTGAAACATGTGAATTGGGTGCTACATTTTGTACGTCTTAAATCAGAGTCCCATCAGCGAGCGGTTTGTCGCGTCGGTTTTGGCAAAACAGTGCGAATGTTATCGAAAAATTAAATAAAAAAATTATACAAAAGTAACTCTATTTGAATATAACAAAGTCCTTCAGTAAATTTGTATCTTTTGGTAGAATTTTTCTAGAAAATATGTGTTCCTGTTACAATATTAAAAAAATACCGATGATTCAGAACTGAGCGAATTTCTGGTTTATTGCAAATTTCTTTGCCTTCTTCTGCTTTCGGTTTTGTGTACTCACGCGTTGCTCTGCAGAATTGATTTCTTTTGTTATCCTACGTGTGTTGTATTGAAAAAAAGAAACAAGAAGAAATAAGTGGACATTGGAGCGCGATTTATTTCTGCCGGACTACAAGAGCTCTTCTGTTTGAATTTCAGTTTTTTTTTTGGTGATCGTGGAAGTACGTGACAGGATTTGCATTTTTTGGGCCAATTTCATTGCATAAATGTTATAAATGTTTCGAATGAGGATTTCAGCACTCAATATCAAGCAAGGTATGTTTATTTATAATTTTTGAACAAAATTGGTATTTGTCAACTTTACTCCATGAGTAATTAAATAAATAAAAGATAACAATCAAATAAGAGAACAACTTTCGCGGTCGATGATAGAATTTGGCGATGAGTGTGTTTAATGACATAATTTTGTACGCATCACGAGTAAAGCGATTGAGGAGAATTCATGTTGAGTACACGACGTGCAGTTCTTGAATTTTTAATGAGCACGCGTCACACTAAGCTGTAGTCATTAACTTCGTGGTAGATGATAGTATGCTGAGGAATTGGGTAAGGCATTTGTAGAACATTTTAACGCGATTTGAAAGCGGATATGTGATAAGGTAAACAATGAATCCCAAATTGGCACGAAATTAATAGTTTTTTTAGCTGTCCCGACAATGCAGACGCCTTCCTTTTATGCTGAAATGCCTTTAAGGTTGTATCTTTTGAGTCGTTGCTTCATGAGAGTCGTGCCTCATGAGAGTTTCAGAATTATAGGACCTCCCGATGCTGTCATGGATACAGCAGTATTCGCTTCAGGTCCTTCTCATCGGCCTGGTGTTCATAACGGTAGTCAACTAGGAACTCGTCTCTTAATGCTAAGAACTAATAATCTTGATAAGGTCAATACTATATTTTATAAACCCAGGGCCTTGCCAGAAGACTTCCGCCTCGCTCAACAAGATCTAGTAATTTTTCTACCGTGTGCCTTAAAAAAATGCTAAGAACTCTCAATATCATCAAATGTCATTATACATCACCTTATCACGTAAATGCAACAAGTCTCCTTCCTTTTGCAGGGTCAACAAATTTCCCTCCATCTTTCTCTTCGCGACCTTGCTGTCTGATACGACGAAGATCTTGATTTCCGTTTGCATATTAATAAAATAATTCCTAAAGCCATCTCAACACTTCGTTAAAGGGTGATCCAAAGAATTCTTTAACCCTAATGTAACCAAATCTCTTCACAACACTTTTGTTCGCCCCCTTCCACGAGTACGCTAGCCAAGCGTGGTCTCCTCTTCAGCGAGCTCATGTCGTTTTGTCCATTTAACTATTCCTGATGTATTCTTGAATGATTCCTAAATCTTGCCTCCCTATCAACAGGCCTTGAGGTATGCAGGGACCTTGCAGACATAATTTTCATTCTTCGACTCCTTCCAGCTTCCATAGAAGCGTTTCTTTACAACTTTATTTCTATTTATTTATTTATTTCATCAATTCATTCAAGATCTGCTGATAACAAAAAACAAAGTTACAATACATTAAAAATAATAAATTAAAAAATACTTCAATAGTTATATACAAATTTCTAATAGTTTTTTTTTTGAAAACATCTCTATTTATTGAAACATCAATATTATTGCACATTTCATTGAATAACTTTAAGGAACGCGTAATTGGTTCATTTAAACCGTAGTTTGTCCTATGATGTGGAACATAAAAATAAACGTTACTATTACGAAACAGTCGTGGCACATGAAAAGGAATTAAAGAAACAAGGTCGATAGATGTGATTCTATAGTCCAAAATATCTTTTATGAACATAACGCATTGAATTTGCCTACGACATTTAAGCGTTTTCATATCGATGAGAGAACATCTCGAATTATAGTCAGGCATAGAACCGAACCAATTTAATTTTCTTAATGCATACCTCGTAAAGCGTTTTTGAATTCTTTCTATCCTCATTGTTCCAACTTCATAATATGGTGACCAAAAAACACAACTATATTCCAAGACTGGAACAACAAGAGACAAGAATAATGTTTTCAGCGTATATGCATCCTGGAAATCGTGTGAATTTCTTTTTAAAAAACCTAATAATGAGTTACCCTTAGAGACGATATAGTCAATGTGTGACCTGAAATCCAGTTTCGAATCGATATAGACTCCAAGATCTTTGATACAGACAACTCTAAAAAGTTTAAAATCATTAAAACAATAATCAAATTTAACGATAGATGCAGACCTAGTCACACTTAAAATTTTCCATTTCGAATTATTCAATTCAAGATGGTTAAAATTACACCATTCTAAGAAATTGTTTATGTCTTCCTGCATGAAAAAACAGTCCTGAGACAAAGAAACCAGGAGAAACACTTTGACATCGTCGGCATACATTAAACAACTGCAGTATTTCATAACAGAAGGCAAATCATTTGTGAAGATGATGAATAGAAGTGGACCTAAATGACTTCCTTGTGCAAGACCCGACTTAACTTCTATTAGATTGGATGTACAATTTTCAATCTTTACTATTTGTTTCCTTCCAGTTAAATAAGATCTCAGCCACTTAATAAAAGATGAATTGAAACCTAATCTATCTAATTTCTGTAAAATAAGACTGTGATGTACACGATCGAAAGCTTTAACAAAATCTGTGTAAACAACATCAACTTGTTTGCCTGATTCCATTTGGTTGCAGCAAAAATTTGTAAAAAGGCTTAAATTAGTGCAAGTTGATCTACCCTTCAAGAACCCGTGTTGGTACTGGGATAAAGTTTCTATTAATGAAAAATATAGCTTTTGGGTTATAATTTTTTCTAGCAATTTAGGAATGGCCGAAAGCTTAGAGATGGGTCTGTAATTTTTGACTAAATGTTTAAGTCCATTTTTAAATATTGGATCAACAAAAGAAATCTTCCATTCATCCAGAAAAACACCATCTTCTAGGGATTTATTGAAAATGCAAGTGATCACATAGTTCAAGGAAGTTGCGCATTTCGATATTAACAACGGAGACATTTTATCATACCCAGCTTTTTTGGTAACATCAATATCGTTCAAAGTTACCAGAATCTCTTCTTCAGAAAAAGAGTTTAGGCAAAAATCGGTGATGGGATTTATGCAACGATAGTGTTCATTAATGTCAGAAATTGTATCACTGTTGTAGGATGTTTGGAAGAACTCCGCAAAGAAGTTACAAGATGACTCTAAATCATTAGATATTTTGTCATTGTATTCCATACTTTGCGGGAATGACGAAACTTTCCTTTTAGAATTAAGGAATATCCAAAAAGATTTAGAATTTCTTTTAATGTTTGATTCTGTCTTAATAACGTATTGCCTGTATAAAAATTTGTTTAAAAAGTCGAACTCTTTTCGTAACTGACGAAATATTACCTAGTCATCGGGGTTATTGTTAGATTTATAACGCTTAAAGGCCTTTTTTTTGGCATTTTCCAAATTTTTTATCCTTTTATTAAACCACGGAAATTTAAAATTAATTTTTCTTTTTGTGGTAGGAATAAAATAGCTTTAAAACAAGAATACATATGTTCCAATGACATATCCTTCAATAAGTCCTCCCAGCCAAATGAGCTATAAAAATTATTCAATGAGATGAAATCTGCTTTTGCATAATTATACATTAAAAAGTCAGTTTTACGCGGTGACACAATCGAAAAATTATAAAATTCAAAAGATAAACAAATAGCTTTATGATGAATAGCATTTTTTTAAAAATGGAAAATCAGATATTTTTAAAAAGTATTTTATGTCATTATTTATAACTATTAAATCGAGAATTCTATGTAAATCATTTTTGATATTATTAATTTGAAAAAGACCCATAGCAGAGAATGAATCAACAACTAACATTTCTGTATCTTTGTTTACATCAAAAGGAAATAAAATTTGATAATCTTCAATATAACACCAGTCAATATCACCGATCTTAAAATCACCATGGATACAAGGAAACTGGTTAGTTTTTAATTCATTTGGGCATTATTAATATGTTTGTTATACAAATCAATACTGCTAGTAGGGCGAATGTAACTTACAACAAAAAATATTTCTCTTTAATTTAATTTAATTCTTTCTTCGTATTTTACGATACCCTTATCTTTTCTACCTACTGAAACACCGCGCATCGAACGGATCTGACGAGCCTTAAAATGCATCTCCCTAACATCCTTTACTTAAGTTGAAGCCTAAGTTTCTAGTTTCTTAAAGCTAGTTATATGCCGAATAATTTTGAAATTGGACCCCAATCAACAGATAGAATTAAATTTAATTTAATTAAAATTAAAAAACGGCCGTAGACATGAGTGAGTATATAGTCGAGCTATAGGTAGTGAACTTTGTTTTGTATTAGTAGATATTTTTGAGAGCCCAGATAACATAAAATTAAAACTATCCAATGAAGACCTTCCGACTATAGATTTCTCTATCATTTTTATAGAAATTGGCTTATACCGCTAAAGTTTTCATTTTACATTTTCATTTTACGTGATCGTGTCGCATATCGCTGTTCCCACATCGTTGTCAAGGACACCGCCGAACTCTTTGATGTTAAGAAAAAGTCGTAGATGAGCTGTTATGCGATTTGGTATACTCCAAGCTAAGGGCACATTAATCTTGACTCATAATTTTTAACATGCCTTAATATTAGTCGTTGACCCCTAAAAGTTGCCGTATTTATGATCATCATTGAAAGTTATGCCCAACTAGCCATGTGCGTCAGTAATTTGAAGCCTTAAAATTCGACCTACAATTTGGAACGTCGGTAAACTTTTTAAGAACCCAATTTGATCAAGTGTAAAGATTTTTTTTAAATATCCCAACTGACACGCCATCTATAAAAAGTCGTTTGATCGACGAAGGCGATACTCTTGAAGGTCGAACTTCACAAGGTATGAAGACAATATCTTTCTTAACAATTCGCCCATTTGCCACTCCCATTTTTTTTGAGACTCTTGGAAAGAACATTGATTTTTGGATGAAATCCTTGGAAGAGGTAACAAAACAGTAAAATATATCAATGTCCTTCTTAACAATTTGCCTAATCAAGATTTTTTCCACGCCCGATTTTGGGGTCGCTTTGCCCACATTTTAGAGTTTTGTTAATTTTCTTTGAATAAAAATGTTTTAAAATGTACAAGGAACCCCAACTCATTGCCACGCCATCTTTGGGAGATAGGGGTATAGATAGTGTGTCCGTTCAATAGCTCACCCTAGCGGACTGTGGTTTTCCCTTATGATAAGAAAATAAAGTTGTAAAGTCCCCTTTGATGCTTGGACCCTAATGAACGTTGTGGTAGATAAAGGCTTAGGAGTCTGGAGTACTTGGACGGTGTACAAACTGAACTGGACATGGCTAGAAAAAGACCAGACTTAACTTCTGATGTGTCATTTGTGATCCGTCGATACTGCACACAGTTGATCAGTAATGGCCAACAAGGGTCATCACAGAAGGCTCACTGCAGCGCCGCCCAAAAACAGCGCTTGCTTTACAGGACGACTAAGGGGATCTAGGCAATTTTAACAATGTGGTTAGCCTAGCGACGCATTTAACATCTTGAAAATTTCCTAGAAGAGTGCATCCCGTGGGTTGACACGACTGGATAACACCGGTGTGGTAAAAGAACAATCAAACAAAAATTCATAACATGAGCATGTATGCTTCGAGGATTCGGTTGGCCTCAGTGAAGAAATGATTCGAAACCGGTAAGTCGGCCGATGTTTATTGAGGTGGAATGACGAATCCCACAGGTGAACCAGTAGGGATGCAGGAAACTGGAAGCGCTAAGATCCATTTTATCCTGATCATAGCTTCGCCGTTAAAGAGGAAATCAAGAAGATGTAAGTTAAAATAATCGTCTTCCTCTTAAACAGCGAAGTGAGGATCTGGACTGCCTTGGATAAACCGACAAATCGCGAAGTAAGGTCCAAAAATTAGCTTATTTATGCATCAGCGGAGCACTAGGAAATCCTCTCTTCACGCATTGGAGATTCTGTTTCACTCCTCGACATTTTCCGC
Source organism: Portevinia maculata (assembly GCA_949715645.1). NCBI lineage: Eukaryota > Metazoa > Arthropoda > Insecta > Diptera > Syrphidae > Portevinia > Portevinia maculata. The sequence continues at coordinate 189,475,298 of OX454527.1, read as the reverse complement.
AGGCAAGCGACTGCTAGTGCGGATATTTGGCTCAAGGCGTTCTCACAGTGGATCAATAGGGAAAATGGCTACTCCACTATCCTTAATATATTCAGGACCCTCCCAAGAAACATCGACTACAAATGTTATATACGCTAAAGATTGACACATTTCTCCGACAGCCAAGCTGCCATTGTGTCCTTGGAATCAGTCACTATAAACTCTATAGTAGCCCTACAATGTGGGTAAGGACATGGCAGACCAGTTCAATATTCACTTGTGCCTGGTCCTATGAACATTCCGGGGAACTGTAAATCTGTTGAACTCGCCAAAGAAATAGGGTTCCCTAAGTAAACCAACATGCAATCTCATGATCAAGCTAGATGAAATCGGAAGAAGGAACTTTACGTGGACAATTGGTACTTCAGTCTAGCGAGAAAGTAGATCTGGCCAAAGCTTGACCTACGAAGTTTTTGATCTTGCTCAACAGACTGCATACAGAGCAACAATAGAGTCATTATGGGTCTCCATCTCATAGGCAAGCATGTCACTGGGCTTGGGGAATATTCAAATGATTTTGCAGAACCTGCATGGGAAAGGAGGAGGAGATTAATCTCCATTTTTCCTTAAACATGCCCTGGTCTTTCCAATAAAAGAATACTCCAGTTGTAAGTTTTCTTCTATAACGATATGACTTACTAGTAACTAACGCGGACATTAGAGATCGCCTACTCTTCATCAGAGGCTCCAATTGGTTCAATGAGTAGGGAGATTACTCCTAGATTCACGTTGTATTACAAAAGGACTCATATTGGCCTAAGCGTGTGTGCGGTTCAGGAGGTTTCAGGCCTGCGTCTCTAGGAACTTTGATAAATATTGCCTTTTTAATGGGGAACGTTGGGTGTACGTGATATAGGACCAACTGAGCCGGTCGCGCTCCATTTTGCCTGAGTGACGTTCTTTGACATGATGGCTTCCTCGATTCCTTGATTTTCTTTTACGATCAAACTTTCTTACTCCCACCGTCGTGCAAAGTAGGTTTAAAGAATGAATGAACAAAAGTGAGTAAAAAGTTTACTTCGGAATCCAGTCAAGACCGCAAGAGTCCTGGGTTTTGTTTACTACCGTTTAGGGATCCTTTCTTTAAGTGATTATTTAATGGTCACAAAAATGTCAAATCACTTCAACAACTCCTTGACAAGCTCTCCCAACTTCAATAGTCGAATCACTTAAAAAAATTCCCTGTAAAGGTCTCCCAACTTCAATAGGTCCACACAAAACACCCGCAATGCCTACGGGTACTTATAATTTGAAATTTGATTTGTTCTCATAGATACACTTATTCAAATCTCTGGTTGGTAAAATATTCTAAAATGACGAGAAAAAAAACCATCTTGTTTGGCTATTAAAATCAAAATGGAATTCCAATGCGGTGTGCATGCAAAAATTCCACAAACAAGGAAGTTCAAAGTCGTGCCAAGTTGATTTGGCTGCAAAAAAAGGTCATGGACATATTTATGGGTATCTTTCGTTTGAGATTTTTTTTTGTCTTAAGTTTCTCTTCGTTGTCTTCGTCCTCTTCTCCTCGGCTGATTTGCATTTCATTCTTCTGCACCTAGTAGGCATGTATGCAAAATTGGGGACTTTTTGATTGATAGGGAATTTAAATGCAGCTTTTAAAAGCATTGCTTGTACTTGCATTGACAAAGATACTCGTAATTGTATTTCAATCTTTATTTATTTATTCATGTTAATATCGAAACGTGATCATGACATATGAGTATGCAACATGTGATTGTGGTGGTAATTGCATTTTTCAATAGCATATTGTATCAAAATACATTGCTATGCGAAATTCAACTCCTTTGGCCGGATATAGTCGTAACAAAAAGAATAAAGATGCAGCAGGTGATTAAATTTGCTGTTTGAGGTATTTTGTTTTGTTCTTAATTCAATGTAGGTAGCAGGTGCGAAAAGTGAGAACATAAAATGGAGTAACTTTTTTTTTTGCTCGCTCTTGATGAACAGTATTATTTTTACAGGCTGCCTCATTACTTTGTGTCATATTGTCTGTCGCATATGGAGCGATGGGGACATTTTGCTGACGATAACAAAAATTCTGGTGAATGAGGCGTTAATCATCGCAGTTTTAACTGTTTTGTTTTACGTTTTGACAAAATGAATGAATTATTGTCTTGAAGTTATTTTTTTATAGATTCTGAAGAGCATAAAACAAATTATGAGTTTCACATAAACTTTTTGTATGTCATAATAATGTAGTCATCCATGGAAATGTAATTTGTTGAAGTGTTGTGCTAAATTAATGACACACAAATGACTTGATACGAAATACGCATAAACACATACAAATAAATTAAATGAACAATTGTGAGGCCAAGGGCTCAATACAAATCAAACTGAGGTTTGTGTGACTAAATTGTTGAGTGGGTACAATAATTACTGCTGCAAAAATAATGGCCGCTTTGTGGCTTCTTTTGGTGGGTGACGACGCACAGTACCTATTCTGATTCACCAATCTAGCGGAACGTAATTATTTTGAATTTTGTTTATGTTTTGTAAGTACTTATAGATAAACTGTACCATCCTGCATAGAAATAATATTGTTTTTCTAAAAAAAACAAACAAAGTATTCGGCAATTCATTTTTAAATAATTTAAAAAGTGAAAAGAAAAATCCGCCATATCGGTCGGATTTCTAAACTTTTTTCTTTGCAGTTACTTAATTTGTTGGCCTTAGCTAACTCTTATACACTGGCGATCACAAGGATGAGGCCATACATTTTGTAATCGATTTTCAGTCTTGGGAATTTTATACCCGGAATCTTTTACTTCCTGTGAACAGGTATGAACATATTTTCCCAACAGTAGGTCATAAAATTGAAGGGTAAATAAGAATCGACCGCTGTAATTTTCCAAGATCAAACAATGAACTACTTGAAAAGCGTATAAAAAGATGCGCACTATGATATCAATAACATTTATGAATAGAATTCGACTTCGTTCATATATCCACCACGGGAATGTATGCATCGGTCGATACGTTGAACCCAATTTTCGATGACTTGGCCGCACATTTCGACCGATAAGACCGCTACTTCTCGTTCAATATTGGCTCTGAGCTCCTCTAACGTCACCGGCTTGTTGGCATAGACCAATGATTTAATGTAGCCACATAAATAAAGTCTAGAGGCGTTAAATCACACGATCTCGGTGGCCAATATACGGGTCCGTTTCTCGAGATAACACGTTCACCGAACTGAGACTTCAATAACTCGATTGTTGCACCCGCTGTGTGGCTTGTCACACAAGACTATGTCACAAGCCACACAGCTATCACTGATGTCCAATTTATGCAATTGCTCAAAGAAATAACGTTCCAACATGTCTCTGTAGCGAAAAGCATTTTCCGTAATGTGACGGTCATTTTCATCGACGAAAAAAAACGTCCCAATGACGCCACCGGCATGAAAACCGCTCCAAACAGTGACTTTTTTTTTTTTTTTAAACCCGACACTGCGACCTAAAAGATGATTTTGCGATGAAATTCTTCATTTTCTTCCATCATACCCACAGTAGAATTCGAGAACGTACGTCGCTTCATATGATCAAGTGTCAATAGTCAGCTTGATCTTGTTAGGGTATAGCCCAAGATCCTTAAGCTAAATTCACGATAATGTGGACTAAGAGATGCAAAATTCTTGAGAACGCAGTGGAATTGACTCATTTGGTTGGTTTGCCACGGGCGCCTCTACGGCAGCAATATTCTCCACACTTTGGGCAAAACGTAGTCTCACTGGCACGGCAACATCAAGCAGCGAATATTCTGAATCAAATTTGTTCACTAGACTATGAAGTGCTTGTCTACTGGAAATAGAATTACGGCCGAAAATTGGCGTTGACGGTCTTAAAGTTGCGACCACCGACTCGGATTTTTTTAATTATTTGTAAACGTTCTTCCTTCGTGTACATCACCATGATAAACATTGATTTTACTGAATGTTTTAACATTGACAGTTCCTTAATCGGTTTAAAGGTATGTTCATACTGAAAGTTTGAAGTTGTCAAGTCGGTAATGAAAGACCCTATATGTTTTGCTATATGTTTTTCTATATGCACTACGGTGCCGTGACATAACCCCAAGCGTCATAAGCCAAAATCTCAAAATTTGGCCTTATGGCGCTTTGTGATAGTGACATAAGGCCAAATTCTAGCATTTGGTATTATGACACCTTGAAATAGCGTCATAAGGCCAATTTGGCTTTATGACACTTTCCATTGGTGATGTTTTCAACAATTTGCCATTTCACCTACTCCCCCCATATGCATTGCACTGTTTATTAGATTAGTTGCGAAATCGCAAGTACATTCCATAAAAAGTGCAATGCCTATAGGGGGCATGCTGGCTCCTGCTACCCCCCTCCTTGGGGTCACTGTTTGATTTGGAGTAGGTGCGAGGTTCGGTTCTTGAATTATCATAAAATGTTAAGGGACCAAATTCGAAAGTTTGGCTTTATGTCACTTTCCGGATTTGACTTTATGACGCTTTGTGAAAGTGACATACATAATACCAAATACTAGAATTTGGCCTTATGTCACTTTCAAAAAGCGACATAAGGCAAAATTTCGAGATTTGGGCTTATGACGCTTAGGGTTATGTCATGGTACCGTGTACTACTACTAACACACTCCATCGTCCACTGCTGTCCGAATTCCGCCCCTCTTGCCATTGCTGTGTTGCCGTTTCTACACCAGTTTCTGACTTTTTGTAAAGATGTATAAGTATATCTTTTCTGCCGCTATGAGATCCATAGGAGTCACTCCTGCAATTACCAGGACGGCTAGTTCTGGAACCGTTCGATTTGTCACTCGTTGAGCTCCACGTCTCTGCCCTGCTGCCATCTACTTCCTGTAAATCTCTTGTCGAAGTGAATCTGCCCTGATCTCGTATCTATAGAGGAGAATGGAATGCGCAATGGAGATCAGAAGTTTGCGTTTGCTGGCAGTGGGGCAACCTAAATTTGACATCAGTCGGTCCAAAAATTTGTGATCTTCGAGCATCGCTCAGATGCGGCCTTTATCTGTTGCCAGAACGTGAGCATCGTGTTAAGCAAAATAACTTTACTGCATCCTTGCTAATGATGACTTCATGAACGATTTTGAAATCAACGATGGTCGTTTTTTTCCATGGCCAGGCTGAGACCAAGCGAATCCATCCAAGATTTCACTCGTCTCATTGCCTGGTTCAGCTTGCATTTCGCACAATCCACCTTTGGCCAGATATGCTTAGTCGCTAGAAATGTATTACTATATTTGTCCACATAAGGTTTGTAGCGATTGGTATACCTAGAGAACCCTTATCAGATAAAAAAGGAACTGTGGTTAATTTTTTGGCGAGATCATCTGCCCTTAAGTTTCCTGGATTATCTCTATGCCCCGGCACCCAACAGAGGTGAATGTTAAACTACTACCCCATCTCCCTAAGAGATTAATGGCAATTAAGGGATCCGATGGAATTTGAAGAGACTGAGTCCAGGGACTTAACCGCGGCTTGACTATCCGAGAAGATATGGATGTCCTTCGTGGATACCACATCTCCCTTAAGCTACGGCTCAAGGCATCTTTTTAGCAATAGTTTCCGTCTGGAACAAGCTACAATGATTAGGAAGACGGAACTAACGGGTTCGACTGTTAGTCGAATACCAATTTCCACCGCGTGTTTTCACGTGGCACAACTGTATCACTTCTGACGCAGTTCCGAATTCGGCCATTCCCACGAAGAGCTCCTGATGATGAATACATACTATCATATGCATCTATAAAGTCAACGAAAAGATGGTGGATCTCGACTTGAAATTCATTGGTCTATTCTTGGATTTGCCTATGTGTGAAGGTTCGGTCTATTTTTGTTCTGCCAGGCCGGAAGCCTCACTGGTACTTACCGATTAGTGTATTGCATAACGGTTTCAGATGATTACATAGTTGGTTGGATAGAATCTTATAGGTTTGCAACATTTCCCAAGGAATAGACTCGCTAATAATTCCAAGATCGCCTTTGTTGTAGATGGAGCATGTAGGGCTGATATTCCAGTCATTGGACATGCTTTCTTCCATCCATACTTGATTGATGACTTGTTGCATGCGCCCACCTAAACATCAACGCCGTTTTAGAAGAGCACCGCTGGTAAAAACTCATCTAGCTTTGGACATCTCAGGTAATGATCCCGCTTATGATCCCTTTAATCGTGTTCATAACCTCGCCGTAAAGGAAGAAGCAGAAGAGAACCTTAACTCTAAAATAAGCAGTATGACCATGCATACAAATTTTTCAAGAACCGGGTAAATCAGGTCTCGATGTAACTTCACTGATTAATCGCAATTTATTTTTCTTGGCTTCCCCAAAAGGATGCCTACATGTTCAACTTTGCAATATTCCTTTTTGTTTCAAAAAAAAAATGTGTTACAATCATCCATCAAATAATTGGACTCGAGCCTTCGAGATTTACAAATAAAAAGCCCTTCAACATACGACAAGTCGAGCGCAAAGTTACGTAAATCCGCATTCCAAACAGGATTTCAATTTAAAATCTCTCTTGCAACTGCTTGTGTACACATTTGCGACTAGTGTCCCAGCAGGCGGCTAACTGTTTTATTAAATTAGCACTTCCTGGCAGATTCATGTTTGTGTGTCGTGGATGTGGTGTCTTCTCGGAGTTGGGCATGTGTTTCTTCTATTTGCTCGTAAGACTCGTACCTATCCAAAGTTCTAAATTGTTTGCATATTTTTGTGTGACAATTTTTCGGATTTTATTATCGCTTTTAACAAGTTGCTCCTCCATTGGAGGGATACCGTGATAAGCCACACAAACAAACCATCCTGATCTGAGGAAGAGACCCAAGCAGGCAGATGGCATTGGATCAAGTTTTTGTTAGGGGGTGGTGGCAGACCAGTGGGGGAAAGGCGACCATGCAATGTGTCTTGGGTAACATCAGAAACATTTCTTGGTTTCTTTTATTTGTGTACAGGTAGCGAGCATATCTTTTTGTTTTGTTACGGGTTGTTTGGTGACAGGTGCGATTGGGCTTTAGGAAGTTCATTCTGTCACAGTGACAAAAAAGGTTAATAAATAAAAAGCGGGGAATGGAAATGGAAGTGATTATAGAACAATCCAATTTTCGGTGCACAAATCACATGAGTGCAATAGAATATGACATGGAATGGAATGGGACAGGTAAACCTGCTCACGTCACTTTTAGATAAATATGGAACCAATGAGGCGTTAATGTCTTTACACACAACAACCAAGTATGGCGTGTGTGTGTAAAGATTGGGAAAAAACCTTTGTCTTATTCATGGGGTAAGTGACTCTGGCTTAAGACAATCCAAACGATTAGTTAAGCTTTACTCCTACAAGGAAATCATTATGCTAAATAAGGATAATATTAGGAAGCTGGAGGGCTTTCTCACTGGCCACCGCGGCTTGAGATATCATCTCAACAATGCGAATCTGTGTCCGGAGACAGAATGCAGGTTCTGTATGAGTATGGATGATGAAGAAACCTCTAAACACGTTCTTTGCGAATGGCCGGAAGAAAGGAAGATACCTTCCAAGGCGGATTTACGAATCTCTGCCACTAAAGACGTACTGGCCTTCACTAGGGAGGTCACTCGTCTTTGTTGTTAAAGCAATCTTTGAGGTCACATGGTATGCCGATAAGGCAAGGGTTTAATATAAACGCGGTTAAAGACTACAAGGTCGGTTTTAGCCGTTATGTCTGCCTGATTAACTTCAACGTATGATCCGTTTCTTACCAGTTTGCAGTTCAGCTCTTTCATTTCCTGGCACACCACTGTGTCTTCGGAACCCACAGAGTCTTACATTGTGCTGCGCGCCAAGAAGCCGTTGATATTCGCGTAAGTAACTTACAAACCTCGATTTAATGTCTTTAACAGAAATCGCTTTTATTGCTGTTTGGCTGTCAATGGAAAATGTAATATCAGCTTGTGCTATTTGACATCATTGCAACCTGTTTTGCAGCACTTCTCCCATCAGCAATTCTGATTGAACCGGATATGCCCAGAATTTCGGACGACGCCAAGATCCATATAGGAACCATCCGATAAGATGGATTGCGGAGATGTATTAGCCGGCTATTGACTTTCATGTCATTCGTCCCTACTTTTTGTATACCCTTTTCCAAGGGAATATTAATTTTGTTTCATAGTTTGTAACATACCTTAATATTGCCGGAAGACCCTTAGATTTTAGTGTATTCGTGATCGGCATCGATTGTAATGTCCGTACGTCGGAAGAAATCAGGCCCTTAAACTCGAGCTGGAACATAAAATTTGAAACATATCCTCCCTAAGGGCATTTAATGCTTATGTTTAAAGATTTTCGTAAGCCGCTGACTTATAAAAAAATCTTTTGTCGAAAAATCCAAGTTTGAGCTGGGAAGATGAAATTTGGGATGAACTCTCTAAGGGCCCTTAATGCTCATGTGTAATTGTTTTAAAAATCCGCCCACTGACACGCACACTATTAAAAAAAACGTTTTATTGAAAAAATCATTGTAAATGAAAATTCTTTCAATCGCAAAGTATGTAGATGAAGTCGTTTTGAGCAATTCCTTTATATAAATGTTTTTGCCATGCCCGCCTTTAAGGGGCGTTTTTTTACAAAAACATTTTTTTCGATAAAACCATTTGTGGAACAAAATATAAAGACCCTTTTTAACAATTCACCCATACTTAGATTTTTGACACGACCAATTTATTAGAGATAGGAATAGGTATAGGGTATCCAACAGTTCGCCTAAGCGGACTTTCGCCTATCCTTATGTTTCTTTTTCAATCGGAACCTCTCCTGACTCAACAAAACTTGATTCCTAAACACTTGCTCGGTTTTCGAAGTAAACATTGCAAAATACACTCAATACACAGAGTGACCAACAAAATAGTGGATGACTTTGATGAAAAATGGTTCTGCGTAATTGTCGTCCTGGATATTGCTAAAGCTTTCGACAAAGTCTATCATCTTGGTATTCTTCACAAGCTAAAAAATCAATTACCACCTGAAGGCTTCCTCATTATAGAGAGCTACCTAAGTGAACACTTCTTTTATGTCAAATTATAATGACGAAAGCTCTCCCCTCTTAAACATATCCGTTCCACGTGTTTACGAACAGGTAGTTTCTTGATTTATTTTTATGAATTTTTTTTAAATCCTTTGATGATATGGGAAAACCAAATACAATATGAAAAAAACCTTCTTATATATTGCATTTGGTCATGTTGTAAACAAAAAAAACTGGTAAATTCAATTTTTATGATCCCAATAAGGCCATAGCACTCAACAGTAATTAAATCTACCTGTTATCATAATATGTTAAATCAAATATAAAGACATGAAGAGTACCAAGGAATTTTCTGGTTGGAGGGGATTAAAATTGTAGGCATATAGACTGGGGTTTCCTGAAAGCTAGTTCGTGGGGAAATGTGTTGTCTAGCCTATGTTTAATGCTTCCAGTTTGTCTAATATTTCCTCCAAGTCCCACTTGTTACCTATCTGGTTCTCGTGGTCGTCCATCTGTCCTTGACTTATTCGTTACTAATGTTCCCAGCTTAATAATTCAGCCAATTGTTGTAAACATGCTCAGTTCTGAGCATATCCCAGTTTTTGTTAGACAGGGGTCAGCAGGGGATTGTCATGCGATATATATTTAAGACATAAAGAATGCTAACTGGGCACGCTTTCGAACAGAAATTAATACTATATTGCGGAGTCCAGCAATAAATCTAGAAAGCGTTTCTAGTAGGTAAGGCAAATGTCGACGATATTTTAAATAAATTTTCGTCAAACATGCTGCTGAAAAAAGTATTTCAAAAATACCAAAAAGACATTTTACAGGAGTGAAGCATCCAAGCTCAATAAATTGATTTCCCAAAATATATCCCGACATCGCAATAAAGACTGGAATAAAAACTGAGTGGCCTTGAAAAAAACGCTAAACCTTTTTGGAACGGTGCAGGGAAATAAGTCCACGGGAACCAAGTTGCGCGAAGTGGAATTAGTTCCCATGTAAAGTGGGAAATAAATTCCGAAAACTCTGAGTGGTTTTAGTTCCCTTTTAATGTGAAGTAAATTCTCACTGTCGACTAAGAACAAAATAAAATTAGAGTCAAGTAGGTAGCTTGCAATTTTTATTAACAAAAGAGAAATTAACTTTTAACTGAGACAGAGTGATATAGGTACCGTGACCTTGCACCTACCCCAAATCAAACAGTGACCCCAAGCAGGGGGGCAGCATGCCCCTCACATGCGTTGCACTGTTTATGGGATTAGTTATGAAATCGCAAGTAGATTCCATAAACAGTGTAATGCATATGGGGGCATGCTCCCCCCCTGCAACCCCCCTGCTTTGGGTCACTGTTTTATTTGGAGTAGGCGCGAGATACGGTTTTGAATCTTTGGCTTTATGTCACCATGATAAGCTTAAGATTTTGCTTAAAGCGTGTGATAACTAACTGCACTTTACAGTTTTTTTTGTCTAAATCTAAATGTTGGATGTTAGTTCCCTCTTCTTATTTTTGAATGTGTAATAAGTTCCCATAAAAAATGGACTTAGTTCCCACTTTACTTCGCGAAAGTGGTTTTATTTCCCTCAGTGCACTTAGTTCCCGTGGACTTATTTCCCTGCACCTTTTGGAACATTGTCAAGGTATAATAAAAAATAAAAAAAGACAGTTGCTATTTCTTAAAGATTCGTTAAACACATATTTTTTGGATGTAGACAAGGCAAATGCACTAGCTTTAAATTTTGCAACAAACCACAGCATTTCGAAAAATTTAGGTGATCCAGACACAGAATCTTGAGTAAACACCAGAGTTCAAGAACATTAGGCAAATAATGAAAGCCTAACAGCTGCAACAAGATTTGTTTCTAAAGAAGATATTCAATATATAGCCAATAGCTTGAAAATAAAGAAATCTGATGGTATCGATTATATCGGACATATTATATACATCAAGCATTTGCCTAAATCTGGAATTAGGTATTTAACATTCCTCATAAATGCTTGTTTAAAAACGGAGTATTTTCCTGACGCCTGGAAAACAGCAAAAATTATCCCTGTTTTAAAGGCTGGCAAAGCACCCGAAAGCCCCGGAAGTTACAGGCCGATAAGTTTAAGAAAATATTTGAAAAAGTTCTGAAGGAACATATATTCTAAGGAGCAATTTGGTTTCAGACAGTTACACAATACTTCGCAACAAGTACTGAGAATTCGTAATCAGGTCAAAATAAATCGCTCCGAAGGAAAATCTACCGGGATGGTTCTGTTAGACATCAAAAAGTCATTCGATACTGTTTGGCACAACGGTCTTGTGTTCCAGATGATTAATTTCGGTGCAGGGAAATAACTTTACGGGCAATAACTTCACCTCAAGTGAGAGGTAGGTAGGTAGGTAGAAGTGGCGGTTCGGCTTGAACCCAATTAGCACTTATTGTGCCTTTTTGTTACCGCGACTCGTGTGACCTATGTTGTAGTGGTTGTGGAAGATTTGATGTGTGGCTATATCCAACTTGTGGAGTTGAAAAAACGAATAAGATCTTGTATCCCTTTGCTCGATATAGCGCTAAGGTCGTCGAAGAATGGTTGATTCAGTGCCCGCAGTCTAGCTCTTGCTAGTGCCGGACATTCGCAGAGGAAATGGAAGAGAGTTTCTCTTCCGTTTACATTCCCACATCTTCGGCAGTGGGTATTAAATGGGTACCCAGTTTGGCCGCATGGTCTCCAATTGGCCAGTGCCCGGTGATTATCGCCGTAATTCTGGAGACTTCGGGGCGGGTTCTGTTTAGAAGATCCCCTGTTCTTCCTTTGTCATAAATAGGCCATATCTTCCTCGATATGATGCAGTTAGTTAACCTTCTCCATTGAAGATTGGCTTTCTGCAGGAATTGTGAGTGTATTTGTGTCTTGACCGCACCTAGCGGAATGTGATCCCTTGCAGCGAGTGAGCCGTCCAGAGCTGAGCCCTGCCTGGCCAGCTCATCAACACGCTCGTTTCCTGTTATGCTACTATGCCCTGGAACCCGGAGTAGTGTAACACTGAAACGTTCGCCCAGTCGCGCATGCTCGTTTCGGCACTCCTGCACCAGTTTGGAGGATATGGTAGCCGAGTCAATAGCTTTGATTGCGGCTTGGCTATCTATGAGGATAGCAATGTTTTGTTTGTACGCTGTGTCACGCCCTAGTTGCGTGCAGGCCTCTCGGATAGGCAGTAGTTGCGCCTGGAAAATGCTGGCAAAATCCGGCAGGCGAAGGGATATTGATATTTTTAGTGATTCCGAGTAGACACCGGCCCCCACGCCACAATTCATCTTAGAACCGTCGGTGTATTTGACCGTGTCGAAATCTTTCACTACTTCGTCCCTCTTCCAACAAGTTCTGGAAGGGAAGCTTACTCGGAAGCCTTTTTTGAAGTTTAGTTTGGGTGTGATGTAGTCGGTTGGAAACGTGATCATGCCTTCTGTAGCGAGTCTAGAATGCTACTGTGGCCGTATGGCCTTGCAGTCCAGCACCCCGATTCCCTGAGTCTTACCGCACTACATAGTGCGGTATCTTTTATATGTAGGGCGAGAGGTAAAAGGTACAAGAGCACAGTGAGGACGTCCGTTGGGGCCGACCTCAGTGCACCTGTGGTGCCTACACTGGCTGTTCTTTGCAATCTTTTCAGTTTTGTGAGGTTGTAACCTTTACTCAACGCGGGCCACCATACTAGTGATCCATAGGTGAGGATTGGACGTACTACTGCTTTGTACATCCACAAGGTCATCTTTGGTTGAAGTCCCCACTTCTTTCCAAAGGTTCTGCTACAGGCATAGAAGGCAATACACGCCTTCCTCACTCTGTGTTCAATGTTGTGTTTCCAATTAAGTTTTGGATCGAGCGCGATACCCAGATACTTAGCGCTGGAGGATAGTGTAAGTGACTGTTTAGGCGGGGTAGGGTAAAATCGGGTATTTTGGTTTTGGTGGTGAACAGCATCAGTTCTGTTTTGCTCGGGTTAACGCCGAGGCCACAACTTGTAGCCCAGGTGCTTACCTTGTCTAGAGTATTCCCCATGATATCACTTATCACGGAGGGAAACTTCCCTGACACTAGTATCACTACGTCATCCGCATACGCGACAGCTTTGACCCTTTCCCTGTCTAGGTTTACTAGAATTTTGTTCATAACCATTAGCCATAGTAGCGGAGAAATGACGCCACGCTGTGGCGTTCCTCTATGGGCAAATTTGGTTAAGTGGCTGTTGCCTAGTGTTGCCCGAATAACTCTTGTTCCGAGCATAGAAGCTATCCATTTCCTAATAGATTCCTCTATGCCCAGTTCGGCCAGAGATTCAAGAAAAGCTTCCGTGTGTACGTTGTTGAAGGCTCCCTCTATATCCAAGAAGGAGGCTAGGGTGTATTCTTTGTAGTGTATGGATTTTTCGATAGTTCGCACTACCTCATGGAGAGCCGTTTCCGTGGATCGGCCTTTGAGATAGGCGTGCTGTGATTTGGAAAGCGATGTTTCTGGCAGAGAACTTCGCATATGGATGTCTAGGACACGCTCCAGGGTTTTGAGTATAAAGGAGGTTAGACTGATATGTCTGAAGTCCTTTGCGATACGTGCCCGCGTTTACCCACCTTCGGTATAAACACCACCCTGGCGCGTCTCCAGGAGTGTGGTACGTGGTTTAGCAATAAACAGCTTCGGAAAATAGACGCTAACCAAGATAATGATAGGTTTTGCGTTTTCTGTAACATGACAGGCATAATGCCGTCAGGCCCCGGAGACTTATATGGGGAGAAGCTGTTAATAGCCCAGGAAATCTTTTCCTTCGAAATTATTGAGGTGATGTTGTTGTTGGGAGCAGGTTGTACTTGCCGAGGCCTCTCGGGTTGCGTAGTAATATCACTGCATCCGGGAAAGTGAGTGTTTATAAGGAGTTCCAGGGTCTCCGCTGCGGATTCTGTCCATCCTCCGTGTGATATTTTCAGAAATGAATGGTTGGAGTGTTTCTTGGACAAAATTTTGCTTAGCCTAGCGGAGTCCTTAAGGGTTTCTATCGACTGACAGTAGTCCATCCAGGCGTCCTTTTTGGATGCCTCTATGGCTTTCTTATACAGACTTAGACAGTCCTTATAAGGCCTCCAAAAATTGTGTTTGTGGCAGATGTTGAAAATCGCTCTAGTCATCTGTCTGAGACTGGAGAGATCTTCGTTCCACCATGGGGGAAGCGTTTTTTTACTGCGTTTAACTGGGCACGAGACTTTGTATGCTACATCCATAGCCTTCTCAAAAGTCTTTACCCGTACCTCCAGTTCTTTAATTGCAGCTGTGTTTGTTTCAGGTATATTTTTGAGTTTTGTCCGAAGGACTTGGTCAAACTTGGTCCAACTAACTCTTTTGGGGTTTCTATAAGGTTTTGTGGTCTCGACCTCGAGACTCATGTCGTAGAGGATCCATCTGTGGTCTGAGAGTGACTCCAGATTGGAAACTCTCCAGTTGTCGACCTTAAAGTTATTATTGTTTGTTTTTAATGTAACATCTAGTACCTCTTCCCATCCCCTGTACGTTTCTGTACTTGGGAAGACAAAAGTTGGGGTCGTACCCTTGTTACAAACTGATAGGTTAGTGGTTAACAGAAAATCAAAAAGTGACTCACCTCTTTCATTATCTTCTGAACTGCCCCATATAGAATGCCTGGCGTTGGCGTCGCAGCCCATCAGTATGTTGTCCTTCACTGTTGTTGAGGCTATGAGCAGCTCCACCTCCTGTGGCGGTACAGGTCCCCCATGAGCCATCTATGCAAAAGCCAGGTCTGTTGCTTGGTTCGCACACTCCAGTTTAATCACTGTCAAATCATATGAGCTAAGATTGGGACATAAAAAACCTTTTAGATGTTTCTTAGCTAGTATGCATGTTCTAGGCTTACCTGTGGCCTGGTGTTTGTAAAACAGGTCGTATTGTGTGTCTTGGAGCCCCTTTACGGATGAGTCTCTCACCCATGGCTCCTGGATAATGCCGATGGCAATGTTCTTCTCCCTTAGAAAAACCATTAGATTATCGGAGGCACACCTTGAGTGCCTCAGGTTAATCTGTATGACTTTCAGCATTATGTGGTTGAAGGGGTTTCGTCGGTGATCATCAGGTCCTCCAACAACTTGTCGGTATCGACGATGTCCACATCGTCCTCGGGACCCTCAAGAGAGAAATAGCTTCACTTTTTTTTTGTGAAGTTATTGCCCACTAACGGTGAGCAATAACTCCACCGTAAATTTTATGAAGTTATTTCCCATCTATAATTTGAAAATTTGTCTATTATAACTGAAGAGCAAATGTGAAATGGAGTTATTTATGAGGTTTTTGTATAATTTCATTTATAACAAAATATAACAATTTATTTTTAGCGATTTATATCGTTGCCGTGAAATAAGGCCTTGCGCAATAAGGCCGATTTGGCGTTATTTCACTTTCCATTGATGCTGGTTTCAACAATTTGTTATTGCACCTACTCCAAATCAAACAGTTACCCCAAGCAGGGGGGTATTCATTTCAACTTTACGTCCTATATTTTTAAAAGAGTTCACAGTTTTTTGTCTGGTCGTCATTTTATAGTTCATGTCAATATTGGTGTCTCAAACTTGATAACATTTGATTCAGGTGTCCCCCAAGGCTCTGTTCTCGGTCCCATTTTGTATAATCTGATTTCCCCAAATTGCCCAATTGTGGTGCAGCCATTTTTACTGATGATACTGCAATATATTCATCCCACGAATTCGCTCTCAATATTGAGAGCAATCTAAAAAACGCGATGGAAATATTGCAGAAATATTACTCAGTCGAAAATAAAACTAAAAAAAAGATAAAATGCAAGCTATCTTTTTTACAAGAAAGAGAAAGCATTGCCTCCTTCCAACCACCCAATTACAAATAAATGGAGGAAGTATTGCTTGGGGCTCTTCTGTTAGGTACCTAGGGATACACCTGGATTCAAAATTAATATTTAATGACCATATTAACAAAACAGTCAAGAAAATAGGACTCGCCATTAACATGTTATATCCTTTCATCAACAGAAAATCAAAGCTATCAATAGATAACAAGGTCATAATTTTTTTAGTTATTTTTCAGGCAATTTTACTATATGGATGCCAAGTTTGGGAAAATCGCGCAAGTATCTTCAAATATGCCAGAATAAAATTTTGAAATTGATGCTTAATTTACCCTGGCATTTTTCGGTGCAGGGAAATAAGTCCACGGGAACTAAGTCCACTGAGGGACTTAGTTCCCACTTAGTGGGAAATAAAACCACTTTCGCGAAGTGGACTTGGTTGGTTGGTTGGTTGAAAACCGGCCCTCGATGAGGATGCACTTAGACCAGAAGTAGGTCCATTGTGCTGCCGATGTGTAAGGTGGGTGGGTCACCCTCTTACTCAGGGAACCATTTGCTCCT
Source organism: Portevinia maculata (assembly GCA_949715645.1). Classification (NCBI taxonomy): domain Eukaryota; kingdom Metazoa; phylum Arthropoda; class Insecta; order Diptera; family Syrphidae; genus Portevinia; species Portevinia maculata. The sequence goes on along the minus strand of OX454527.1, from coordinate 189,458,794 downwards.
CTGAATGAAGGAGCTAATCCTTGCTGTGCAGGCATTGTTAAGATCGTTTAGATCATTGAAAAGGTATTCACCCAATGTAGCCTTCCTAGTGTTGGCGAGTGCAGGACACGTGCAAAGGAAGTGACTGATGGTCTCCTCTTCTTCCTCGTCCCTACAGCTTCTGCAGAAGTCATTGTAGGGGATGCCCAACCTTTGGGCATGTCTTCCTATAGCACAGTGCCCGGTGAGGGCGTTTACTAATTTCGAGAGGGTTCCTCTCTTATGCCTCAGAAGTCCGATGGACCTGGATTTGTTTAATGTCGGCCAGAGTAGCCTTGCGGTGTTGCACTGGTCGAGTTGGTGCCAACGATGGTTGGCTTCGTTCACCGCATTGGTGTCTATGAGGTTTTTAACATAAGACGTTGGCGCCTCGATGTCGGTGACGCTTATGCTATTTAAACCAGAAGAGCCTCGTCGGGCCAGTTCGTCAGCTTCACAATTCCCTCGTATGTCACAGTGACCCGGCACCCAGCAAAGGGTGAGGCTATACTGACCGGCTATCTCGTTAAGAGATGCACGGCAGTCTTTCACTGCCTTGGATCTTGTAGTGCTGGATGCAAGGGATTTGATAGCCGCCTGACTGTCGATGTATATTACAATATCTGATTTCGATATCGTATTAACCGACAGCCAGGCAGCGGCTTGGCGGACGGCGGTGACTTCGGCCTGAAAAACGCTGCAGTGTTCTGGAAGGTTAAAGGAGAGGTGAATGTCCAGGTCTTCAGAGAAGACTCCGGCACCGACTCCGTCCTCCGTTTTGGACCCATCCGTAAAAATTGACAGTGATTCGTGGTCTAGGACATGACGTTGTGTCCACTCGGTTCTGTCTGGGATTTGATGTTTGTAGCCCAGGTTGAAGTTGTATTCAGTGGGCAGGTGGTCGGTGACCTTAGGGAGATGTCGATACATCGATAGTAAATTGGCATGTCCAGTTTGTTGCTCTTTCCATTGTTTGGAGCTTCTCAGTCTTATTGCTGAGCTGGCAGCCAACTGTTTGCCGACGATGTCGGTCGGGAGAAGGTGGAGCATGGCTTGGAGCGCCGCAGTGGGAGAGGTTCTCAGCGCACCGGTGATGCTGAGGCATGCAACTCGTTGAGTTTTGTCCAGCAAGGTTAGGTTGGACTTCTTCTCCAAGGCGGGCCACCAGACCAGTACTCCATAGAAGAGAATCGGTTTAACTACCGACATGTATAACCAGTGCATAATTTTTGGTTGTAGGCCCCACGTGGAGTCTACAGCCTTTCTGCAAATGTAAAGAGCAGCTAGGGATTTCCTGGCACGTTCGACTACACTTTCCCTCCAAAGTAGCTTGCGATCAAGCTTCAGGCCTAAATAGCTAGCGCTATTTGAGAGTGCCAGAGGAGTGCCTCTAATCTTCGGGGGAGTGAACTCAGGGAGTTTATGTCTTCGTGTGAACAGGACCAGCTCAGTCTTTGTTGGATTGACTGACAGGCCGCATCTTTCGGTCCAACCTGTCAATATGTTGATAGCAGATTGCATGACATCGGCCAGCGTCTGCGGGTATTTCCCTGTTACAAGTATCGCGACGTCGTCCGCATAGGCGATAACTTTGCATCCAGTATATTCAATGTTCAGAAGGGCTTCGTTGAGCACTAGATTCCACAGAAGCGGAGACAATACTCCCCCTTGGGGGGTGCCTCTGTGTGCACGTCGTTTGACAGTGCTACTTCCGAAGGATGCGGTTATTACCCTGCCTTTGAGCATGTATTCCACAAAGCAGCAGATTGAGTCGTCGATGTTGAGCCTACGTAGGGCGTTGGTAATCGAATTGGTTTCAACGTTGTTGAAAGCTCCCTCTATGTCGAGAAATGTCACTAAAGCAAGTTCTTTGATAGAAAGGGATTTTTCGACGTGGTAGACGATAGAGTGCAAGGCCGTTTCAACAGATTTACCTTTTTGGTAAGCGTGTTGTGACGTGGATAGCAAGTTGCTATCAATGGTGGCCTTAATGTGAAGATCTAGAATTCTTTCTAGAATCTTGAGGAGGAAGGATGTTAGGCTTATGGGTCTAAGGTCCTTCGGGGAAGTGTGTGATGTTTTTCCTGCTTTGGCTATGAATACCACTCTTACTTCAGTTCAGGCGGTCGGCATTGTTCCTAGCATCAAGCAGCCCCTCATAATATGTGACAGGTGCTGCCCTATTATGCTGAGGGCCGCCTGAATTTGTGCCGGAAAAATGCCGTCTGGCCCCGGGGACTTGAATTGCTCAAAGCTGTTCGCTGCCCATTTCAGTTTTTCCTCGTTTATGAGGTCCTGAGGTGGCGGTGGGCGTGCAGCGTTTACCAGGGCAGGGTTTTCGCTAGGCACAGGCGTGCAGCCGGGGAAGTGAGTGTCCATAAGCAGACCAAGCGATGCTTCATCTGATTCTGTCCATGATCCGTTGGGATTCATGAGGACACTAGGTATGGTTGGGATCTTGGAAAGGACTTTGCGTAGCCTAGAAGATTGAGACGTGTTGTCAATACTCTGACAGAAACTACGCCAGGATCTACGTCTGGCCTTACGAACTTCCGCTTTGAAGCTCTTAAGGCTTGCTTTGTAGATATCCCAGTCCAGAGGTAGCCTCGTTGTTTAGGCTTTGTTGAATAGCTTCCTGCTTGTGTGGCGAAGCTTGTTAAGTGCTGCATTCCACCACGGTGGACGATTGTCTGCCTTCCTCGTAGTAATGCGACAAGATTCGTCGAATGCTACGTTTAAGGCGGAAGTTAGAGCAGCGTTAAGCTCATATAGTTCCAATTGTGTTTCTGGAGTCTTATGTACACGATTGGACAGTTTAGCAGAGAGGATTTTATTGTGTTTGCACCAGTCAGTTTTCCGTCGATTGCGAAAAATTGCTGGTGAGGTGTTATGGCGTATTTCCAGTTCATATTCCAGATAGCGGTGATCGGAAAAGGAGTGGCTGTCAGATACAGTCCACTTAGAAATCACAGGGTACAACTTCATAGAGGCGAAGGTAACATCTATTGGGACTATTCTATGGGACTATTTCCCCTATTGCATACTATTAGGTCGGTGCCTACTAAGAATTCAAATAGGGACTCACCTCGGGGGTGGACTTAGTTCCAATGTTAAGTGGGAACTAAGTCCATTTTTTTGTGGGAACTTAGTCCACATTCAAATATAAGAAGAGGGAACTAACATCCAACATTTAGGATTAAACAAAAAACTGTAAAGTGCAGTTAGTTATCACACTCTTTAAGCAAAGTCTTAAGCTTATCATGGTGACATAAAGCCAAAGTTTCAAAACCGTACCTCGCACCTACTCCAAATCAAACAGTGACCCCAAGCAGGGGGTATTACACTATTTATGGAATCTACTTGCGATTTCGTAACTAATCTCATAAACAGTGCAATGCATATGGGGGACATGCTGCCCCCCTGCAACCCCCCTGCTTGGGGTCACTGTTTGATTTGGAGTAGGTGCGAGGTCACGGTACCTATATTACTCTGTCTCAGTTAGAAGTTAATTTCTATTTTGTTAATAAAAATTGCAAAGTACCTACTTGACTCTTTAATTTTATTTTCTTTTTAGTCGACAGTGAGCATTTACTTCACATTAAAAGGGAACTAAAACCACTCAGAGTTTTGGGAATTTATTTCCCACCTTACATGGGAACTAAGTCCACTTCGCGAAAGTGGTTTTATTTCCCACTTAATGGGAACTAAGTCCCTCAGTGGACTTAGTTCCCGTGGACTTATTTCCCTGCACCGCATTTTTCTACCTTAGACCTACACCATACGCGTAGAACGAATGTTAAATTGATTCACCAAAAAAAACAAAAACCTAAATCCAAGTTTGACGATCGGTATAGTCTAGCTGACAACCCACTTATTAATGAATTATGTACCAATTAATGTCTAAATTTCTTTTTTTTATTGATGTTATTTACCTATCACATGTCATATGTCACTGCCCTTGCAGCTTAGCTCGATGAATTATTTTGTTATTTTCATTTATTTATTTATTTATTTATTATTATATATTATTTATATTATTTATTTTATGTATATATTCTCTTAAAAATCTTTATCTGGGAGGTTTCTTGCTTAATGATCTTAATGACTTGGCTAACGCTGACATTAGAAGTCTATCGCGCTTCATAAGAAGCTCTAAATGGTTTAACTAATAGCCAGAGAAAGCCCTCGATCCGTGTGGTATCACAATGGATCTAACTTTGTTCTAAGTGTGTTGGCTTTACGCTGACAGATACTTTAACCTTACCTAGGCATATATACAAGGTGGCGCAAAAGTCATCCTCCTATCGGAAGAAGCATAATTTTTGCAAATGGCGGCAAATGTAAATTCTACTTTGATATTTGTGAAGTTAACTGATACAGAAAAAACTTAAGACACCAATTAACATAATCCAAAAGCAGAACCAAAGTTTTTCATTCATAAAAAAATTACAGCGAAAGAACATCGGGTGACAACTTTTGCGCCACCTGACAACTTTTGCGCCACCTTGTATTTATTACTATCAAAAATTGTCTCTTTCATAATCTATTCTAGTCATATATTATATGTTATATATGTAAAAAATATATACATAGATACATGTATATTATGCACATATTATTTAACCTTTAGTTTATTTACTAATTTATTTATTTATTTATTTATTATTATTATGATTATTATTATTATTATTTTTTTAATAGAAGGTTTTTATCGTGTTTTCCTTCTTAATAATACTATATTTTGTTTTGTTACAAATGACTTTAACCTTGTAAATAATTTTTTAGTGGCAATATAAAATTATGAAATCCCTATTATGTAAAATGTGCGGTAACAACACCAATGTTAAAAATTGTAGGACATTAGTTCAAAACATAATATCATAGAAACAACAACTATGGGTTCGTTAAAGTAATTAATTAACCAAGTAGGTAATGGGCCAAATTCGAGCTTACAAGGAGCAAGGCAAATCTCTCCTTTTTATAGGCGGTAAGATTGGAAGAAGACCAACTTTTGTTCACAGCTGTCTTAAGGACCCTGAGAACTATGGAAAAAACTAGAAAGGAGTAATAATCAGAGTAACAACAAGTCAGGATCGACGGGCGATACTGAGAGCTACTTCAAATTCAAGACTTTCCCTAAGTAAAATCAACGCAGAAATCTAAATTTAAGCTAGTAGATTAACTGTTCATTGCGTGACACTGCAGTCCAATCATATTAGACACAAAAAAATGAAAAGGAAACCACCATTGAACGCAACACGCAAAAGTCAGCGACTTGATTTTGCAATAAGTCATATCAGGCGGAGTCGAGAGTGGCATACCGTTGTCTTTTCAGATGAAAAAATGGTTAATTTGGATGGACCTGATGAATATAATTATTATTTCCATGATTTGAGGAATGTTGAAATAACGTTGGATAGAACACACAGCAAGGGTAATGGGGGAGCAGTAAGCTTTTACGGAACTGCAAACCTTGATTTGCAAAGCTCAAGAGTGACCGCAATCACATACAAATCTATAGTGAAAAGAGCTTTCCCTCATTTTTCCGAATTGTTTGTGCGGAAATGGAAGCATCACTGGCCCTGTGCATGGAAAATCGACGTTTAATCTATGAAAAGAACCAGCCTACGTTGAACTAACGGAAACATGCAGGGAGCTCTGGGCAGCTGTAAATGAAATGAGAACTAAAAACATGATCGGGCTTAACCGCAAGGATACACGTCACACTGACCACGGTCCTCACAGGCCACTTGGTAGTGGGCACACACGCGGTGCGGCTGGGCATACTGCACAACGCTTATTCGTCACCTACTGTTCGAAATCCCATCCCTAAGAACCAACAGATTGAAGTTTCTTGGAAGCTTCTTCTGGAGCTGGAAGATCAGTTTGATATAGAGCTGAGGAAACTCCTGAGATTTTCATATAAATCAGGATGGAGCTAGGAAAACGGGTCATTCAGCTCCTAAACTGTGGTTTCTTTTTTGTTTCCCGTTTCAAGTCTTATAATTACGAGAATCTCAAAATGAACGCTTGGTCCAAATGAGCCGCGACATCCAACCTAACCTAACCTTCCCACACATCGGATCGCCTTAAATTCTTCCCATCAAATATTCCTGCCGTTATGTTCTAGGAAATATAAAACCTACTCTTGCAGGATACATTTAGCTCTAGTTGACACTGAATTAATGGCTTCAGTTGTACAAATGTTTCCTTTTATTCGAAATTGTACTGAAACTAGTACTTTCACATCCTGGCAGGTGCTGCTGCTTTATTATTGCTTTGTGCTGTACATCCACGAGTATTACCTACACTTGAGGTCGCTCATCGTCGTCGTCGTCCATCCTCATCGATTGCATTGCACGATATGCGTCTTCGGCCGGGTAATAGATACCAATATACACTGTGGTTATGACCACTTCATAGTCCATGACTTTTTCCTTTATTCGATGATTTTCCATGGTGTCGTGGTTTTTCTTTTCTCCCCATCTTCTGCCGTAGTACGGCACAGCAATGATGACGGCCTGGCCTGGCCAGCGTGCGCGTTTCCATTTTCACGTTAATTTATTTTATTCCACACAAGTTCTTGCCATTTGTTCTCTACCTCCATCCTGCCGTCCTCCAGCTGCAGCATCCGACGTACACTCGTGCCTGTCTATGTATACTTTATGATTCGATTTGTGCAACAAGAACCACCGTCGCACTTTAAAGACGGAAGAACACAGAGGAGGAGAAAAAGTCTTCCTTATGGTCAATCTACCTCTAGAAATAAAGTATTAGCCGAACGGAGCAGCCGCATAGGAACAGCTACAGCACCAGATATTCTTGGTCTGGGTAGTAGGAGAAACAACGATACTGCTGCTGCTGCTCCCATCGACTAGGCCTGGCAGATACTGGTTACTTAAACTGATAATTTTCCTCGTTTTTGTTGGCCGCTGCAGCGTTTTTCCTCTTCGTTATTTTTCCTGTTTTCCAATCAGAAGTAGTGGAACGGAGATCCTTGGTGCTGCTGCTATTATTATTTTTATTGACGACGATGCCATCATCTTCGTTGTTGAATCAGCTACACCTCCCCGTACCAACTTTCAAGTGAAGAGATCTTCAGAGTCAACCAAGTTCATTTCCCTCTGCCGATTTACATATTGGCCAATGTTTCACTGCCGCAGTCTACCCTCCCCTCCGCATCCGTTGGTATTATGCCTAGTTAAGGGCCATTTTCCAGGTTTTTCCTTATGCATTTAAATATATGGTGCAAGGGGTTTCAGGGCTTCTTCCTTCTTCCTTCTTGCCTAAATAAATTCCTTTCAGGTAAAAGTAGATATTTATGGATCAGAGTTGGCATGAAACAACAACAAAAAAGTGAACATATTGGCTCTTGCAGGTTTCCTCACAATCACGAAATAAAGGTGGACTGGACATCGGATATTGGTCCGGTTCTCTATGTGGATGGAAATACCAGTTCTGTCCAGTTCGCTAACATTTAGAGAATTGTAGGAGTAGTTCTCAGTATACAGTTTTTGTCAATTTTCTGTTTTGCCGTTTTTTTTGCTGCTGCTTCTGCTGCAAACACACAGAGGCTACTGGTGTGTACTTAAAGATCTAAACATAGTTATTTATGGCCTCGGTGCCTTAACTTAGGTGATTACGGGTTCTATGCTCGTGCGGTAATAAATCAAGTTCATTTCGTTTTACAGTTTTATGCTGATAAATAACATGTTTCGGCTCGGATCATAAATGGGTTGTATTTTCGAAATGGCCTTTTCCTTAGTTTCGCCAGGAAATATTTCTCTGTGAACCAATTGAAATTAGAGGGGTCGAAAATCGGGGGTGATTTAGATAGAAGAAAGCCATTTATATTTGATCGCACTCGTTGAAGTTTTTAAAAAACGGTTTTATTTCTTTGATTCCGCTCGCGGCGTGAGTATGCATGTATGTATGATATTTATTTCTCTTAAATTATGTACTTATAAATATAATATAAAATACAAATGCATATACAAATTTAATATGTTAGCAATTACAAAGTAAAGTAAGGAAAATCTGGTGGCATTCGATATGTCATCATTACATGACGGTCTGATATATTGTGTTAAGAAACAAAAAAAAAAAATGAGAGTAACTAGTTGCAACAAATGGTTTACAGAAGAACTTCGGGCGTTAAAAGACCAAAAAATTCAGTGCTTTCGGAAAGCTAGTATATTCAATAGGCCACAAGACTGGAACATTTATAGAAACAGACGTAACAGACTTAAAAATAAGCTACACCTCGCGAAAAAAAATATATATGTAATAAAATTGAATCGTGTCGTAACCAAAAATCCATGTGGGAAACGATAAAACAATTAGTTCTTAAAAAAGAAACAATTGAAATAAGTGAAATTCGGTTTACCGACAAACTAGAAAACAATAATAACCTGTCCGAGAGAACACAAAGGACTATTGTCAATGAATCGCTGTCAAGCTCAAGTCAAATAAGTTTGGGTGTGCCACAAGGAACAATACTTGGACCCCTATTGTTTCTAATTGAACCACCAATTTCAAGAAGGGAATAAACGACACAATTTCCCGAAATGACTTTTTGATGCAAATGTCTTCTGTAAGGGTAGACGCATCTGTTAGGCCTAAGAATGCCACAAAAACCATTTTCACTATCGAGATATACTTTTATAAAGCATAAGGCTTAAGAAAAAACCAAATCCTTAATTTATTTCCTTCTTAGAACTAATTTGTTTTACTTATATAGGTTTTACCTTTTAAGTTGCGTAATACATTTATTCAGTTTCGATTCTATTCTCAGCTAGCTAAGTTGTGTGGACCAAGTGTAAAGTTTTGAGCGCGTTTAAGCAGAAAAAAAACCTGTTTATGGTTAGTCGTTCAGTTGTGTTAGTTCCTTTACAGCTGTGTGAATAACGGTTTTTAACAGTAATTTGGAAAAGTTTGTCTGCTTTTAAAGAAAAAATGTCTATTGAGTCGGAATCAACGTGGATCTACGACCTATTAGAAAGAAGAAAAGAGGGGTAAGAAATAAGCATTTATATAAAAGCGAAATACAAAAAAATAAACGTTTGCGTGGCAAGCCTTACAAAAGTAATTCCACTGGAAGGGATATAGATACGAGGTCAAACACAAGGCGGGATTGTACTTGTAAGCTAAAGTGCACTACAAGTTTTGACCTACTGCAAAAAAAAGAAATGTTCGATAGCGTATACAATGGTTGGCCCAAGAACGAGCAGGATACATATTTAATGGGGCTTATAGATTGTTTACCAATAGCTCGAAGACGTTCCATGAGCGAAAACCCGAAAAAGAGACAAAGGGTTTGCAAACACCCTTATTCTCTCATTTGAAGCCAAGATGTTATAATAAAATGCGTTGTCTCTTTTTTCGGGTTTTCGCTCATGGAATGTCTTTTTCTATATTGTATGCTATATCAGTCAAATCAATTTTCCGGCTCGCATCACTAGTTGCTGAAGGTAAGCTGCCTGTAGATCAGCGTGGGAGACATGACCATCATCCTACTTTGCCTCAAAATGCACTAATTTTTTTATTTTTTATTTTTTTTTTTTATAATAAGCGCGCACTAAAGGGATTTGTGGGGACCCTTATAATGTATTAGCTACACAGCGCGGGCGTTAAAGAAATTAGGGTGAGAGGAAAAGGAGAGATGCCGATGCACGTTGGTTTTGAATGTCTGTAGGTTATAATGTGTAGGAAAAATGGAGCGGGGAAGAGCATTCCACATTCGTGTTGTACGGCTGAGGAAAGATTCTTTGAACTTCACTGTACGTCCGAACACAGGCTTGACGGTGAACTGATGAGCATTCTCTGCATGGCGGGTATTGCGGTTGAGATGTTCAAGGGGAGGAATGCAACTGGCTATTTCGTTTGATCACTTATGGTGGAAATAACGATAAAATAACGACAGGCAGGAGACATTACGACGATGTCTAAGAGAGTCAATCGATCTCGCGATGTCTCGGTCGCCAATGAGTTTTATCGCGCGTTTTTGGATCCTGTCAAGTAGCTCCAAATAAGTAATTGGTGCACCGGACCAGATATGAGCGTTGTACTCGAGTTTCGGGCGAATAAACGCCTTATAAATTGTAGCCAGATCAGAAGGGGTGAAATATTTCTTACAACGCTTAAGGAAGCCTAGACATTTCGCGGCATTCTTGGCGACACCGAATATCTAGTCATTCCAACGAAGGTTGTCATTAACACACATACCGAGAATGGAAAGTCTTTCGGTTTTAGCGATGCAAGTGCCATTCATAGATAATGGCAGTGTGTGTGGGTTTTGATTTAATGACAGGAGACAGCATTGAGTTTTGGAAGCATTAAATTCCACTCTATTGGTTTTACCCCACTGAGTTATGCTGTTAAGATCGGAATTTAATGAGCTTAACATACGTTGCCGTTCCAGTTCCACACCCGAAGATGAGGGGCGTGACCCAAGAAACGAATATGAGAAGCTGAGGGTACTGTCATCAGCAAAGGAATGGATTGGATTAGAAGTAACAGACAGTAGATCATTTATAAAAATGAGAAAGAGAGTCGGGGACAGAACAGATCCTTGGGGGACACCAGCATTTATTTGGTGAGTTGCAGACTTGAAGCCGTCCAAAACAACTTGAATTGAACGGTCCGAAAGGTAATTTCTAATCCATTGAAGAAGAGTATCATCGATTCCAAATGCATGCATTTTCGACAAGAGAGCTTGATGCCAAACTCTGTCAAATGCTTTTGAAATATCAAGCGCAACGATCTTACTTTCACCACCTTGGTGAAGAGATTGGTTTCACTTTGCGGTTAGATATGTCATCAAATCACCAATGGACCTGTTGCTGCGAAAACCATACTGCCGGTCATTAAGAAGTTTTCGCGATTCAATATATTTCATTAGCTGACGGTTTATCAGCGTTTCCATGACCTTAGAAAGAAGGGACGTAAGTGCAATTGGTCGGTAGGAGGAGGGAGAAGAAGATTCGCCTTTTTTTGGTACAGGCTGGACAACTGCTGTTTTCCATCTCCCGGGAAGAGTCCTGAAGAATAGGACAGATGGAAAAGCTGACGCAATGGTTTTGCCAGCGAAGAAGAACACCTCTTCAGAACGATAGGGGAAATACCATCTGGACCAGCGGATTTGTGCAATAAATCATCATATAAAAACCTTCGCCTTGAAGGAATCACATTATAGCAGCAAATACGTTCAGTATTTGGATGCTACACTCAACATTAAAACCATGCATGAACTATTTTGCAGTAAATATCCTGAGCACGCAACTGTCGTCAAGTATGATTTCTACCGTAGCTATTTTAATATTAACTATTCGTACATTCGTAATGTGAAGAGCTTTCTGCAAAAATAAATAGCACAACGCTTAATGACAATGCAAAACGCGCAGCGGCAGCAGAAAAAATTGTACACCTCAGACGAGCAAACAAATTTTACCATAAACAGGAAGAAATAACGGCTTTATGTCGTGATAGAGATGATGTTGGAGCGCTGGTTTTCGATTATATGCTGAATCTGCCTTTACCAAAGATCCCGGTGCAAGAAATGTTTTATCTCAGAAAACTTTGGCTTTACTCGTATGTCTTTTGTGTTCATAATATGAAGACAAACAAAGCAGATTTTTACACATATCACGAAGGCGAAGCTAAGAGAGGTCCTGATGACGTGTGCAGTTTGCTGTGGAAAAGTATACAGAATCTTGATCATGGCATTCAAGAACTGCACATTTTCAGTGATGCATGAAGAGGGCAAAATAGAAACAACACCCTTGTTAGGTTCCTGCTTCTCTTAGTTACAATCGGCCGCTTTAAAAAGATAAATCAGTATTTCCCCGTTAGGGGTCATTCGTTTTTGCAGTGCGATAGAAACTTCGGGAAAGCTAAACGATTAATAAGAAGAAAGGACCGAATTTACACGCCAACACAATACAATGAAATGATATGCAGTTCCAAAAAAAGAGGCTTCAAAGTGACAAGCATAACATCCGACGACATACTGGACTTCAAAAATTCATGGCCTACCTTTTAAAAGAAAACTTGTAAATCTATAAATAAAAACGCTATGTACACGATCTCTAAGTATATGCATTTAATATATTCTTCAGATCATAAAGGATAATTGAAGGTCTCTGAGTACATCGATGGACTTGTGCAAAATATGTTTTGCTCCAGAAAAGCAACGTTACCCCCGAAATGCCAACCGAAAAAGCTTATTCGGATAAAATTCCCATAAATCGCAATAAAATGGAAGACATTCGAAAAATCGTCGAATATATAGAAGAGGATAAGAAGCAGTTCTACCTGAACATATTGACCTGGCCTACTACAGCCACTGAAGCTGCTGAAGAGGAAGACGACTAAAAAATGTCATAACAAATGTTGTTTTTTAAGTTTGAACACTTTTTTTTGAATTAAAAAATTTTATTTTCCGTTACATTTATCTTTTTTTCAATTTCAAATTTTCAGTTGTAAGAAGGAAATAAATCCAAGCTTTTTAAGACGGTATATCTGGCTACAAGGAACAGATAGGAACTAAATGTCTTTTGCATATGATTCAAATCATAGTGCTCTTTAAATCATCTATAGGTCAAAAATCCAGGAAATGAAAATTATAGAAGATATTAAGTTTTTTTCGTCTCCTGAAAAATTAGGTCGAATGGATTTATTCCCTTCTTTAAATTGGTGGTTTAATTTATATCAACGATATCTGTAATTGAGCAAGTGACCAAAATAAAGTATTTGGAGGTGTTAATGGACAATAAACTTGATTTTGGTAACCATATGGTGAACGTAACAAAAAAAAAATATCCCAGAAAATAGGCTTCCTAAAGAGGATACGTAAAAATATAACAAAAATGTGTGCAGTAAATGTGTATAATACTATTATTAAACCTCACTTTGAGTTCTGTTCGACTATTTTATTCCTGGGTAAAAATGAACACATAAATAGGCTACAAGTACTACAAAACCGAGCTATGAGAACTATACTCAAATGTAGTTATCATACACCTGTCTATTGGATGCTTAACTGTCTAAAATGGCTCAACATCAAACAACGAATAATGTTCAATGTGTTTCTGTTCGTGTTTAAAATGAAACATAACATGGTACCCGAATACCTATACCTAATATCCGTAGGAGAATTGCAGCCGTACAACTTACGTGCAAATTCTGACTTTAGACTTCAACTGTATCGAGACTGTTGAACCAAAAACATGATTAAATACCGGGGATTAAAATTGTTATTAACGAATTGTCATCAGAAATAAAAAGTGAGACAATTTTAACACGATTTAAGAAACTTCTCATTTCACATATTAGAGACAATTTAACATGATTTTATATTTTCTAGTTTTTGTTCAAATAAGTTGTTTAACTAAAATTATGTTTATTTAATTAAAGCTAAATGTAAATTAAAATAATTCTAAATACTAAATAGAATATACATACATACATATACATACATACATTTTATACAGAGTGAGTTCAAATAGTGTTGAATGCCACTTCAAAAGGAACATTACAATCAGATGGGGTGGGGTGTTGAACAAAAAATATAGAAAAAGTAATTTTCAGCCGATGTAATTCATGGTCTCAATTAGCTATCACTTCATAAAGGATGCAAAATTTATGTAATCTATAAACTAACATTAGCGTTGTCTCTTTCTTGCGTCATTGTGTGGTGGTTTTTTTTTAAGTTTCAGACGCTTTAAGTGTTTAGCTCGGCGAATGGTGCGGTAACAGTGGATAAGCTGGCCATTAACATTAGCTTTCTCTCTAATTTTAGCTGCCGATAAAGATGAATTTGACGCTATTCTGAGGATACTTCGCGTTTCGCGAAGTGTTAAGGCAGAAGATGTGTTTCCTTTATAATTGTTTGTGTAAGACGAAGGGTTTTTTTGAATATTTGCTGACACAATGATCACTTCGCTTTATTTTTGGGGCTATAGCACGGCATGAAAGACCTTCAGAGCAATAACCTTCTATTCGTGTCCCTTCCTTCACTGAACATTTTTTCTTTCCCATTTTTTTTTATTCTCAATCAAGAACAATTACTTTATAATACTGTACCATTTAAACCGAAAAAAAACATATTCACTTCATAAAAAAACGTTGATTGGTTCACTGCTTCTAATCTAATGACTCGATTTATTTCCGCATATTCTTTACTCAACTTACAATTTGTCTTCAAAGTTCCGTTAGCTAAATCTCTCCTATACACACATTTCATATTTTGTTGTTAACAAAACAGTCTCTCATTTGCCATTGTCGTTTTTTTCTAATCCATCATGTAACGTCAGAAATATCCCATACACCAATCAGTGTGTACCTTTCTGAATGGTAGCTAGATGTAATAAATAAATTTAATACAGTCCGTTTTAGCCGACAATCGACCAAACACGATTTTTAATTGGGATTATGGTACTATACTATATATGTACATATGAGGCACTTTATTGATTGGTGCAAAAAAAAAATTGAGATAACAATTAGACATGACATTACGATGATAGGGAAATAGAAAAAAATGTGTTGGAAAATTCTGTTCGTCCGTCTGCCTGTTTGCAGATCTGCAGCCTAAGCGGATGGGCTGATTTGCAAACTTGGTTCATAGTGTTTATTAAGTAGTCTCACACTAGGCGTTGTTAAAATTGGAATTTTATCTCTAAAACAATGGTATATGTCATATAACGGTTTGTTAAAACTTAATTTTTCTAAAAACGGCCTTTTAGATAAAACAGTCTATCTTTTGGTAAGAATGAATTTTGCGAGATTTATCTTAAAACGGTACCTCCTATAGAACCGATTTTTTAACATCAGAATTTTTTCGCTAACAACAAAACCGATTTCAATTAAATTTAAAATTTAGGAAGGCTTTTATGATCAAATTCATACATAACTTTTTTGGTTTTTTGAATATGCTGGAAACGGGTGCCTATGTTGAATTTTTAAAGATTTTTTTCCAGATGAAAACTACAGAATTGTATTGAAATATGTACCGTAAACCGGGGTTACTTTGCACCGTTTTTTTCACTATTATTAGAAAACCTCTTAAAAATGGTAGACAATTTTTTTTTTATTTCATTAATAAGATATGAAATAATTCATTTATGCTTTAAAAACAATTTAAATAATAGTAAAAATATTTTTATTTTTTTTTTTGAAAGTGGAGCAAAGTTGTCCAAGGGAAGGGGTTATTTTGCACATTATCATTGTGCTTTTATTTGAAATGTTGGAGCAATGATATTCATACAGTTTATTAACAATGCTCCAAAGATCATTTTTGTGAAAAAAATAACTAGAACCAAAACGTAGTTTTTTTTTACAAGAAACAAACAAAACTGCAAATATTTTTCTTAAAAAAAACGAGTATTTTAGTGTTATTAATAAAAAAAAAAAGAGTTTTTATTAAGTAATTCAGTAGGTACATGTGTAGCGATAAATACCAAAACATAAAACGTTGGTAGGTATGTATTTCAATTCATAAAAAAAAATAACAAGGATAAATAACAGAACATAAAATGTATTTCAATTCATAAAAAAAAACAAAAAACTTAGATAATAACAAGGAGGCAACGACTAACATTTATTCAAATATAGATTTAAGTTCTGGAACATGGAATGTACCTCTCTTAGAAATTTGTTTTGGAGGCATAATAGAACCTAAAACGTCTGACCATGAATAGTTTAGCTCATCTCCTACTTATGGCCATTTCCATAACTTCAATGACTTTTGCATTGAGTTTATTTTCACGCTATTGTCATCAAATGAGACAATTTCTCCTGGATATAATTGCCCTTCATATGAAAACACGACAAACTATCCCACTTCTCGAACGACTTCATTGAAACAGATATCGTGTTGCGATGTTTTACCTTCCAAAAAATGGTTTCCCCTGATTTCTTCGTTTTCCAGTTCATCAAAGTTGAAATCATCCGAAGAGTTGTCATCAAAAACCATATCCGTCTCCTGACTAAGGCGAGAAGTAGTGGGCACAAGTTCATCATATTCTGTTGTTTGGCGAGAAGAACGTGGCTGATCCTGTCTGCATCCAATGGAAGTCGTGTCGTTCCCTGAATTTTTTTCATCAGCCATTGTCTCTTGGGCACAGACACTTTTCCCAGCTGGAATATTCATTTTTTTGCGTCTTTTTACAATTATATTAGTAGCCCCTTGCCTTTTCTATGTAATGCTATAAGGAACTCAGATTGCACGGAATTTTGATCACAGGATCCGGTGCAAAGTAACCCCAAACCAACTTTCCTTTAATTTGCTCCAGTGCAAAGTTACCCCAAAATGACGAAAATTGATATTTTTTCACAAAAAAAAAATTATTAATTTATTTTGCGACCAATAAGGTTAACTATGTATAAAATTAAAAGAAAAAAAGACACTTCAACGGTTAGATAAATACTTACCTTTTATATTTGGATACACACACCTTAATAACACTTCAAATTTTCTACCTGAAAAAAACACACAATTAGGTCGTTCCTCTTCGGACTCTTATGGTAATGGTTGAATGAAAATTAAACGTGGATGTGCAGTTGCACATGATTTTGCACACACATAAACATTATATTATGTTACAGTTAGACCGGTGAGCAAAACTCAACAAGTCTGAACATGAAACGAATATTAAACTCTTTATGACAATGGCGCAAAGTTACACCCGCTGGCGCAAACTAACCCCGGTTTACGGTACTCAAAAAACTGCAAAATATTTTTCAAAAATTAAAAAAAAACCGACCGGTCTAAAAAAAACTGCTTTAACGATTTTTTTTCCTAGGTAGACTATTGCCAATAAAATACTATTGCATACTTAGTTTTTCCAAGAAAACTCTCAAACAACTTTGAAAAACTAAAAGACTTCCAATATTATTTTAAATAATTTTAAGTTATTATTTATTAGGTACATATCATCATTCTTTAAGAATTTATTACTACAAAAAGTATTACATAACATGTAGGTAGGAATCATTTTTATAAAATTAAATTTAATCTTCTGGCCTTCTGCGCTGCAAATATATCTAAAACTTCCTCAGTGTCAATCTCAATTTGTTCATGAATTCACATTATCGCCAATCCTATTAATATTTTTTCACCGGTAGAATTTCTTACATAAGTTTTTGACGTTTCATTGTCGAAAATGTTCTTTCCGGTGTACATGTTGAAACCGGCAGTGTCGCCAAAATTTTAAGAAGCGTGTGGAATGTGGATGTCAGGAAGCAGATCCTTATTGCATTCCCCAAGATCTGTTATTGCACTCTTTGAACGCTCCATATCTTTTTGTGTATGGCATTTTGTATTCCATAGCATAAATTCAGCTTTTAAAGTATTCCAATCCAAAAAACATTTATAAAATTTGAAGTTTTCTTCGTTATAATTTTGTTCGTTTTTGCCAAGGATCGGTTATATATGGTTTTCAAATATCATTTTAATCTGACTTAAAAAGTCATCTAAAAGTGGAATCATTATACTTATCCTAAAATAGGTTTTAGGATCTGTTGTGCTCATGTTTTGTCTGTGCTGCTGCCTTGACACAATTCGTGAAATTTTAAGTTTTTCATCTACAACATTTACTAAGTTTAGTGCAGTCTCAAAAATTGTTTTGAATTCCCGAATGATATTCCTTGGAATGTGTTTGTTATTAATTCCACATGTTCCAATCCAGACACTAAGTCGCATGAAGGGGATTATAAGATCTTACAAAGTGGCAATGTATATCTAAACAAAACACTCATACAACGCAAACTTACTGCAAAATCACTAGCTGAAATAGATCTTAAAAAGCAACTCGCCTTCGATGACGTATCAGAGTCCTTATCACTACACAACTCTTCCAAAGCATCAATTAACGCTTCAAAAATTTCCTTAAACCTCATCAACCCATTATGGTTTTCCACCCAGCGTGTTTCACACATTGCTGTTAAATTTTTCCATTTATTTTGAGGATAATTTTGTTTAATGATTTCCTACAACAAATGTGTGCGCTTTGCCGATAATTTAAAAAAAAAAATTCCAACGATATTTTTTGGTACCAATAGTGTTGCGAATAGGCTGAATTTGACAAGAATGCCCTAATGCCAGGTTTAGAGAGTATGCGCTACAATGCACGTATAAGGTTTCTGGATGAGACTCGCGTACTACAGGTTGCCTTTTATTGCTTAAAACTAAAATCAGAAATTTTTAACATAATCAATAATTATTTGAGTACAAATTTCATACTGATGCGGAAAAGTATGATTTACAGATGCATTTTTAAAAAATTTCGGGGAGGGGTTCAAACCCCCTGTGATCCCCCCCCCCAGGCTACGGCCTTGCTCATGCTTGTCAGAAGAGAAATCAGTCTATAATTTCCCCAAATAAGTTTTAGTAGCTTCTCATTTGACTTGGAAACAATTTTAAAATTTATTTCTTCTCTGAAGAATGATTATTCATCAGGTTCTGATGGCATTGCACCGATCGTTCTTAAAAAATGTAGTCATCCAATTGCTCCATATCTTAAATATCTGTTTGAATTGTCCATTAGTACTGGTAAATTCCCTTATGTATGGAAAAGTGCTTTTATCACACCTGTATTTAAAAAAGGCGAACGTGGTGATATCACTAATTATAGGCCTATTTCAAAGCTTTCGTGTATCATCCCTAAGCTTTTTGAACAAATTGTTTGCGAAAAGTTAATATTTCTTTGTCGCAATTTAATTTGTAATGAACAGCATGGATTTGTAAGAAACAGATCCACTGTCACTAATCTGTTAAGTTTCTTGCATGATTGTTCTAATGCCTTAGAGAATAAGGACGAAATGGATTGCATATACACTGACTTCTCTAAAGCTTTCGACCAGCTGTCCCATGAAATAATCGAGTTTAAGCTCAGGGCTTTTGGCTTCCCATAAAGTTTCATAAAATGGGTTAATTCATACCTTAGATCAAGGGTTTATCAAGTCAAATTTAGAGGATCGCTATCTGTATCTTTTACAGCTGAGTCTGGAGTTTCCCAAGGTAGTCACCTCGGACCAATTCTATTTATACTATCCATTAATGATGTTAAAGCATGTATAAATCATAGTAATATCCTGATCTACGCTGATGATATGAAAATATTTAAATCTATCACTAGTCAGCAAGATAGAATTTTTCTTCAATCTGACATTAATAGCTTCGCCAATTGGTGTGATAAAAACGGTTTATCCCTGAACCCTACTAAATGTCAACATATGACATTCTCTAGAAAGAATATACCGTCCACCTTTCAATATTCTTTGTCTCAACATATTCTTTGTAATGTTAATAATTTTAAGGATCTTGGGGTTTATTTCGATCCCTAACTGGTTTTTGCCAAGCATATCAATTTTATTGTTAATAAATCTAATTCTACGCTGGGCTTCGTAAAAAGGATGTCATTGTACAATTGTTTTGTCCGTCCGATTCTAGAGTATGCTTCACAAGTTTGGACGTCATTCTACAACATTCATTCAAATCGAACAGAGGCCATTCAACGTAAATTTATTCGATTTGCACTTAGAGAACTTTCATGGTATTATCCTTTTAACCTTCCTCATTACAGTCAGCGTATTAAGCTTCTTCAAATGTTACCCCTTTCTCAAAGAAGGCTTAATAGCGATATCATTTTTTTACAGCAGCTTAAATCCGGTCAAATAGAAGCACCTGACTTGCTGTCATCTATTGGCTTTAATTTTCGTGGTGGTGCCCATAATTTACGCAGTGTTGATTTATTGTTTAGCCCCCATCATAGAACGAATTATGGGAGGCATGAGCCTATTAGTCGCATGAGTAGAATCTATAATATAAATGATCATGTGATTGACTTGCATGTTAGTAAAATTAAGCTGAAAAATATTTTGCGCAATAATACCTTAATGTCCTAATTTATTTGCATGATTTGTGTTTGTGTTAGTATTTTATAGGTACATAATTATTGTATTTTTAATTGTTTTGTCCTTACTAACACCTGCACTAAATGATGAGCCTGTGGGAGCACTTTTAGTGCCGGCAAATTTCTGCTCGTGATAGTTGCTTGCTTTAAGCACTCCACGACACAGAACTGATAGTGTATTAAAAAAAAGAGAGCCTTATTTAAACAAAGGAATAACATCTGCACACTTTAGACCGTCAGGAAAAATACCAGAAAAAACGCTACGATTGAAAACATTAGCTAATACATCCACAATGAAACATGCAATATTTAAGGACAACATTAGAAATACCATCGACACCACATGAATTTAAGTTATTCAAACTGCCAATCGTACTTAAAATCTCTAAGGGAGTCATAGGGTCAAAGACAAAACTTCTTCAGTGCACAGAGTTTACATCACCAATAGCAGAAAATTGAGGACATAGGTTTTGAGTTAGTCCACTATGTAATTTAAGTCCGATACTTGAAAAATGTCTATTAAAGGCGTCAGCGATTTCATGTTTATTTGTTATTTCCTTATTACTAGTACGTAGAACAATAGATTTTTGAATTGACGATTTTTTGTTGAGAATGGTTCTTACAGCTTTTCACTCTTTCTTAAGATAGAGGTAATCTGAATAGAATTGAGCACGGTAATAAGAGTCACGGCAAATTGGTGTTTCCTTTTTCAAACCAGCACATATCTTCTTATATTACATTTTGAGAAATACATTGCTAGGGTTCTTCTTGCACTTTCCTCTAAGTTTATTTTTAGTAGGTAGCTACTTTATTTAATAAATAATTAGATAACCAAGGTCTAAGTTTATATATAGATATTCTTGTGGTCAAAGTACTGCAACTACAATATGGCTTTTAAGAGTGGTTAAGAAATTAAAATATGCATTCGATACGTCACTACACTTATAAACATTGTTCCAGGACTCAAAACACAATTTATTTCGAAGCCCAGAATAGTTTATTTTTGGCTTGCTTTGGACACGTTTCTGAGTTGGGCTATTGTTTTTAGATTTTACGTTAAATAGAACGCCGGTCATGGAATGGTCAGTAATCAAAAAATCAAAAACACAATATTCACACTCTTTGGAAGCAACATTTCGAAAACGTCCATATATATGGTCTAAGCAAGTACCTGATGCAGGCATAGTAGGCACATTGATGAAGTTTGTCAAGCCATTTAAAGCTAACACAGAAAGATAGTTTGATACCGTAGGACTTAAAATCACCTATGTACATTAAAATCAACTATGTACAAGCATTAAGTTTTTGGATTTCTCCCTATCTAACACAATAGAAAAATTAATAAACATCGTCACATTAAACATCTGCAATCTATAAACACATAAAAAACAAACATTTCATTATTTATTTCGATGGACACCTTTAAGACGTCTGCACTAGTGATTTTATAAGTGTACTTTATAAAGCAGCCAACGCCACCTGCTGCGTAATTTTCGTTTGTTTTAGCATAGAAACTAAAACCAGGTTGTGCAGCGAAATCGGGCAGGGATTTATAAGGTATTGGGATTTGCAAAGTCTTGATTCAGTTTCAATGTATGTAGTATCATATTGAACCAAAGGATAGCTCGGAGCTGTTGACAAATCGTTGTGTAGTGACTCAATTGTTAGGGCTTTGGACTACTGATCGAGAGGTGCCAGGCTCGAATGGTGCCGTGAAAAAAGACCAACTTTCAGAAGATGACTTTATTTGGCGGTTAAAAATTTTAATAATGCTTTAAAAGGAAAAATGCAATGAAACACATCTATTTCGACATGTCATGCCTGGAATACATATTTTTTTTTGGTGGCGCTTACAGTCCGGGATGGACCACGGCCTCAACCAACAAGCCCGTCCAACCGGCTCGGTAGCTCGCTAGCTGCCTCCAGTTACGCACACTAAGTTTGTTGAGGTCGTTCTCCAATTGTTTGCCCCACATAAGGTGGGCTCTTCCTCTGATGCGTTGACCCTCAGCGATGGATTCGAAGACTCGTCGGGCTGGTGCGTTGTTTTCCATATGCCTTTGTATTTTTAGCTTTTTGACCAGGGCAGCGTCGCTTTATAGCCCGTATAGTACGTCGTTGAATCTTCTTCTCCATACTCCATCGTCACAAACTGGACCGAGTATCACTCGAAGAATCTTTCTCTCAAAGCATCCCAGAAGGTTTTCATCCGCTTTTGACAGGGTCCATGCTTCTGCACCATACAGCAGGACCGAGATGATTAAGGTCTTGTATAATATCCCTTGGTTTTATGAGAGAGGGCTTTACTTCTTAGATGCCTTCTTAGCCCGAAGAAACAGCGATTGGCAAAAGTGATTCTTCGCTTGATCTCCCCACCGATGTCATTATGCGAAGTGATAGTGGAGCCCAGGTAGACAAAGTCTTTAACTACTTCGAAGTTGTATCGGGCCATCGTGACGTTTTGTCCGAGTCGTCGATGTTGAGAGTCCTTTCTCGTTGACAGCATATATATACTTCGTTTTGTCCTCATTAAAAGCAAGACCCATCTTCGCCGCCTCCGTTTCGATTCTTGCAAATGCGCTACTGACAGCTCGCCACGTTCTCCCAATTATGTCAATATCATCAGCATAGGCAAGTAGTTGAATGGACTTTTGAAAATTTGTACCTCTGGTGTTGGCTTGTGAGTTCCGTACAATTGCTTCAAGAACGATGTTAACGAAAGTACATGATAGCGCGTCGCCTTGTCTCAAACCTTTTTCGACATCAAATTGCTCGGTGGTGTTCCTGCCGACTTTGATGGAGCAGCGAGATTTCTCCATCGTCATCCTGCTCAAACGGACGAGTTTGGCAGGGATGCTAAAACTTGACATCGTCCCTATAGACGCTATCATAGGCGACTTTAAAGTCGATAAATAGATGGTGTGTATCGATCTGAAATTCCTGGGTTTTTTCCAAAATCTCTCGGAGTGTGAAAATTTGGTCGATGGTTGACTTTCCTGGCCTAAAACCACACTGATACGGGCCGATCAGGTTGTTGGCGAAAGGTTTTAGGCGGTCACACAATACAGCCGACAAGATCTTATACGCGACATTTAGGAGACTTATTCCTCTGTAGTTGGCACAGTTCAGAGTATATCCACGGGGCACACGATGCTGAGGTTCCATTCGTCGGGCATGCTTCCATCCGACCAAATTTTACAGATGAGTTGGTTCATGCTCCTTACCAAGCCATCTCCCGCTGCTTTGAAAGGTTGGCCGGAAGGCCATCCGATCCAGTAGCTTTGTTGGACTTAAATTTGGATATCGCTATCCTGACTTCATGTAGGTGGGGTGGACAGAAGTTTTGGCTATCATCGTCCCAGCTGAACAGATCATTCTGCCTGACGGCGGGTTGTTGGCTGTCTCCGCCTTTAACAGTCTGCAGAAGTGTTCTTTTCAAATCCTCAGCAACGACTGTTCGGGTCTTGTATCCTTGGGTGGATCGCTTTACCCTTTGGTAGAACTTTCGAACATTGTCACTGTAATAGTGTCGCTCGCTTCTCGTGCTCCTTCTTTTCCTTCCTCCCTTCTTTTTTGCCCGTAGAGCTCGCGAACTGACCTGGAATATAACTATAAAATAAAACATTAAAGCAACTAAAACTATGTTCAAATTAATGCAGAAGATACTTTAAATGAAAATATTTTAGTTTGTAATCGTTTTAGGTAATGAAATGACCCTAACAGAACAAAACGGTTAATATCACTTATCGAGTTAACATCGACGTATCACATGTAGATCCCATAAACAGTGGAACGTGGTTTGGGGCCATGCTGCCTCCATGCAACCTCCCTGCTTGGACCCCCGTTGGATTAGGGTAGATGCTTTGTTGCGTACACTATACTTTTGAAAGTTCCGGCTCGAATTACCCTAGTAAATTCGGCCTTATTTCACGGCAAATTTATCGATAAAGGCGCGGATATTGGCTTTGGGTGCTTCAAGTTATTGCGATCACTGAAATAAGCATGTTCTTTCATGCTCTAACTGCATTGCAGGCAAATTGATCACAATTTCGAAAGATGACTCGGCCAGGCAATTTTGCTCGCAAAAGAGCAATAGTTTCGCCTCCGGCTACAACACGTAGTGCCTAACTATTGCAAACAAACATCGCCAACACCCATACGTTCAAGTTTCGACCATGGAAATTAATTGATTATCCACTCACGGTTTCAGCACAACCCGCTTTATTTTCAAAGCAATAGGGCCCGATGTCCTATTAAGACCGCCTATTTTGAATTTTTCGCCATTTTTATTTTTGGCGAGACGATGCACTGTGTTGCACTTGTTATAGGGTGAGGTAAACAATTATAATCCCTTATTGTGTTCTTCGGCTGTTCGGTCATTTAGTTTTTTTTAACTGTGTGTCAGTTATTGTTTTGGAACCACAAATCCGACATAAAATCAGGAAACCCCAACAAAACAGCGCTAGCCAGCCATACCATTGACACAAACCATAGATCGGACTTCGACAACACACAAATTTTACAAACAGAAAAACACAAATCAAAACGACTCACCCTGGAAACCCTGTATATTTTAAACAACAAAACCAACATGAACAGGAAACAGGACATACAGAACATCTCCGCTGTCACTGCTCCGTCATACCAAAACAATAACTGACACACAGTTAAGGATAAAACTTCAACAAGTCGAAGTGCTAATATAGCTGACGGTTTTATTTTATTTTATTTAATTTGTTGTGTATGTAATAAAGATTCCCCTGAGCAAGGTGGCAAACCCCGCCGAAACGTTGGGAAAGTAAGTGGAATAATCTTTCATTTTACAAAAAAAAAACTAAATGACCAAACAGCCGAAAAACACAATAAAGGATTAACATTTAATTTGGTCAACAAATCATACATCGGAAGTAAATAATTATAATGAATGTAAATCTTTGAAGTAAATAAAATCGCGAACAAATTGCAGCCACCGGCCGCTGCGCCGATGGTTGAAAGTCGATGAAGGCAGAGAAATGTCGAACGTATATTTGCCGGTACAATATGGGAAAAGTGCATCGGGTGGCCGGTTGGTGGCTAACGAATCGGTCGCCCAGTTTCGGTGGGGTCGCAGACAAATAAAGTAGTGAAAAATGGGTAAAATGGGCGCCACACATTCTTTTTGAAAAAGGAATTGTGAAACCTTTAAAAACATTTCCCGACGGTGAAATACTGAAAATAAGATGGGACTGGAGTGAAATAAAAGAATAAGAATTTCAAATACGCAGCAGCGGTTGATTGATTGAAGTTGAATTTAAAATTACGAAAGAAATGAAAGATCGCCTTTGGGAATGGCCCGCTATCGCTATTTCCCGAATACAAAATAGCACTGTTACCACTTGGACTCATCTTTTTTAGATGGACTCATGTACTCATATTGTTAATATTTGACTCATTTTTTTAAATTAAACTAAACACTATATACGGTTAAATCATTTTTTTTTTTTTTTTTTTTTTTTTTTTTTTTTTTTTTTTTTTTAAAGAAAGGAAATCCAAATCCCACAGCACTCAGACTCGGTAAAGTTCCATTGTACTACCAGGCAGAAATTCTCCTTTTGGTGTAGAGGCATGTGATTGGGTGGCGTATGTTGTTGTTCCCCATGGGGATTGAACCTGCACCGCACGGGTCACAAGCCAACACACTAACCTCTACACCGTCGCCACCCTGAAAAATCAATTTACAATTTCAAGCAATTTTGTTTCATTTCGCAGAAAGAAAAATTATTTTCTTAAGATAACATAGTCACCTAGGCTTTAATTTCCTTCTCTGAATACTTTCATTCTGAACCCTCAAGCACATAAAACTATTTCTTTGATTCAGATATAGAGGCGCTGCTTGAGCGTTTAGAAATTCGAAAAATACGTTTGAGATTTCACATTTCTCTAGTGTGCTTCACCGCAACGATAAAAGTTTTGTAGTAAATAGCTAAAAATGGACAGGCGAATTGTGAAAAAATAATATAAATAACTTTTATTGACTTGAAAGTTGAAACTTATTCTTTAGATTTGTGATTACAAAACGACAATCCAATAACCCAACTACACCGACGCCTAGCTCGGCAAAAGAATCAGTCGCAGTAAATGTGCATAAATCTACGACACAATCTAAGGGCGATAATTCCGACCAGACCGGAAAGAAACCCAAATTAAACAGTCCAAATGCAAGTACTTCAGCGTCGAACACAGCAAAAGAATTGATCGCAAAAAACTCGGAGGAATCTAAGCACAAATCTAAGGATGCTGATGAGGGTGAGATGGATGCGGATGTGGGTGGGATGGATGTGGAAGAGGGTGAGATCGAGATGGATGCAAATGAAGGCGACGGCGGAACGCAAAAAAGGGCAAGACCTTTTAGGAACCAATGGCTAAATGAATTCAAGTGGCTTGAAAATAAAAATGGTAATGCATTTTGTAATGTCAGAAAGAAATGTCAAATTTAAAATACAATTTAGAAAGGCATGAAAAGCTAGAGTATCAAAAGAAAAAAATATCAATTTAGAAAAAACCAAATAAAGTTGGATGAAATGCAATCCAAAGATAATCAACTGCTTAAAAAAAAGGTGCAACAAGCAGAGAGGAATTTGGTCATGTTCTGTGTCATGCACCATTTGCCATTTCTTTTAATGAATTTTTTGCCAGAGCTGCTCCGTAAGTGTTGCCCTGATTCGAAAATAGCTCAAAATATTTCCTGTGCTAGAACTAAGGCATTAAAAGTTCTCAAAGAAGATTTAAGCGTTAAGGCCAGAAAACAAATGTCGGACTTGCTAAGGAAAGAACAGTTTTCGCTCATTACTGACGAATCCACCGACGTTAGTTGCTCTAAAGCCTTAGTTCTTATAGCAAGGGTTTTCGATAAGCAGAAAAAGTCTGTTCTTGATGTGTTTTTTGGCCTTATAAAATTGCAGGAATGCACTGCACAAGCTATTTATGAGGCGATTAAAACACATTTCGAAGTACTACATATTCCTTTAAATAATTTAATTGGGCTGGCAACGGATGGGGCGAATGTTATGGCTGGTGAAATTAACGGACTGCAAGCTAAATTTAAGCAAATTAACCAAAGTATTTTTTTTGCTAAGTGCATATGCCATTCTCTCCACCTGTGCGCTAGCTATGCATCAAAAAAGTTTTCTGATGAAATTGAAAAAACAGCAAAAAGAATTTGTAATTTTTTTGCTCATAGCTCGAAAAGGCACAGTGATTTCGAGTTGTTTCAAGAATTCGCCAACACACGGAAACATAAAATATTATCGCTTGCTAACGCAAGATGGCTCTCTTATGAGGCTGTAGTTAACGGAATATTGGAGCAATGGGATGCGCTGAGGTTGTACTTCATTTCATGCTGCTTAGAGGATCAAAACGAAGAAACAAGAAGTCTTGCTGAAGCCTTAGATAAACCAACCGTAAAAATATATTTTCTATTCCTCTCGTATATTTTAAAAAATTATTAATGTTATGAACCTCGAATTCCAATCAAAAGATTTACGCATTCATATGCTTTTTAATATTTTGGAAAGCAATACCAAATTAATAATCAGTAATTTTATAAATGTCCCTTATGATTTTAAAGTATCAGAAATAAACTTTTCAAACAATTCAAACTTTAAACCTTTAGATGAAATATTTATTGGAGTCAGATCTAAAGAATTTTTAGAAAAAAACTCCAAAGATATTGAGGAAATACGAATTGTCCAGGGTCATATAAAAGATGTTTACATAGAACTAGTTGAACAGATAAGGAAACGATTTGACTTTGAAAATGAAGTTATTAAATGCCTGCGAGTAATAAGCCCAAAAGAAATTTGTAAACAGAATTCATTTATGGACTTGGCTTTTCTTGTTGAACGATTTCCTAATTTGTATGAAGCTGATAAAAAAGAAGATATCTTGTCCGAATATAAGCTCCTAAGATTTTCCTCTTTAGCAATTGAGCAGTTGAATAAAGATAATATAGAAGAGTTTTGGGCGGATGTTTTCAAACTAAAAAATGCCTGTGAAGAGCCTATTTTTGAGAATATTTCCAGCTTTATTATGAAACTCATGACATTTCCTCAAAGCTCTGCAGCCGCAGAAAGAAAATTTTCTGACCTCCAGCTAATTAAGACCAAAAAATCCAATAGATTTGACTTACAGACTGTTCAGGAAATCATGTTTGCCAAGGAGTTATGTAGTGACAAAGAAAAAGTTTGGGCTGAGGTTTACTGAACTGACTTTAGCTTTACTGTACTTTACTATACCTATACTTACAGACTGTAAGACTCTTACAATGAATTTTAAAGACTTGTATTTCCATGTGATGTTTGTATGTGATTTGTATAAAATAATTTATTTTAATAATATTCATGAATTAAGTGTTTTTGTTTTTATGTTTTAAAAGTTTTTTTTTAATAAAAAAGGCCTTATATCCAAAAATTTATATTGGGACTCGTTTTTTTTCAAATGGACTCATTTTTCAGCCTTTTGGACTCATAAAAAACTAGGCCTGCGGTAACACTGCAAAATGGTCAAAAATGAAAGGTCGCGCTTCCCGCAATTCTCCCAAATTTCCGAAACAAAGGCCTACTGTGTTTTTCGAAGTACAAAACACAAACGCACTAGTTAAAAGAACCAAGATGATTGGACACTTAACTTATCTTTAACTTCCTGCTCCTGCTACAGTCGTTGGTAGTAACGAATTAGGGATTTTGCTGCCTGCCCTGCCACTAGTCCCACTTTCTGCTTCCATCTCCTCTTTCCCATTTTTCCTGTCTCCTCTAATTTCCTCGGCCCAGATTGTGTTCCCCGATCAAAATCTCCGAAACACTAAACGAAACTATTAGAACGCTTTCTTCACACTCTGTTTAAAAAAATCTCCTTATGCCTCTGACGGTCAACCACGAATTGATGGACCATTCTCTCTCACACTCATACACCCACATTCAACATTGATGGAATCCACTACGGCTTGTATTAGTAGCGATCACTCAGTTACTTTACTGTAGTGTACCATCTCCGTCTCATCCGTTTCTGAATTCGCCAGAAGTCTGAGGAAGTTTCTCAGGCCAAACGATCCGATGGACGCATTCCCAAACACTTAAAAAATAAGGCAATAAAATGAATGAGAGAATCGAGGAAGTCATTGGAACGCGAAAATGTCCCCACGAAAAAAGTGAGTCAGTAAAAAAATAAGAGACAAGAAAGGACGAAGAACCGAGTGTGGTTGGATTCTTGTTTTGGGACTATACGAGCGAGGTTCCAAATTGGTAAAACCTTTTAGTGTTCGAGGAGAAGGTAGCTCAAAATTTTTCTTCGCCAATCTATTTCAACCCAGTGGACTCTCGAGCAGATTTGGGGGAAAGGAAACCTGGATAGCGTGTCATTTCCTACAATTGACGTTGGGCCTGGGCCATTGGTGTCTTCGTTCGTTCTTCAGTATGTCGTTTAGTTAACTCGGCGTTGTGTTGTTTCATGTGTCAAGCTGGGCCTCCTGCCCATTTGGTCGGTGTGATTGGTCAGAGAGTATCTCTATTAAGGCCGCCCGCCACCGCCCTTGTAACCTGTTGGCCACTTGCCAACTATGTTCGTAAGGGGGCTTCTATAGGGGATATCTACCCACATCCTTCGCCGCTTCGTTGAATTATGGTTAGGGATTTTTATCTATCGTTTCCATTCGCGTTGGAGTGTGCCAAGGGATTCTCCTCCCCCATCATTTTCGGACGCGACTCCCAATGACTACAGTTTCATTTTTGCGGAGTAAATATACATCCCAACTCATAGCTTACCGAGAATCAATACTTGCTACTACGATATCCTTGTCGATCTTGCAATTTCATCAGCAAAATCAATCTCCCTTTGAATCATGCTGGTTGGTGACTTCACTAAAGAAGGTGAACGCCACCCCGAGATGATTGCATTCATCGCCGAAGTAAACGGGCTCTCGCTTTGCCCACTTCAAACGGCAAATTGTCTCGGCATTATCTCGATCGATCTCACATTCACCTGCAATTTGGACATAGGAGCTCATCAATCAATCATTCATTAAGGTGGAGTCAGCGAACCCCACAGGCGAATGCAGTAAATTGGCAGCGTTATGTACCGTCTTATCCTGATCATTATTTCGCTGTTAAGGAAAAAAGAGAAGCGCACTGAAATTCGCAATGAACTGATCTTTATAACGGAGTCTTGCTTGCCGTTTGGAAATCTCTCAATTTTACCCTTAACATATCGTCAACCAAAATGTAGACAAAAATCGGTCCTTGACATTCGATGTTGTTACAAGTTTTCATTAGTCTTCATATTCAGTCGTTACTATTTAATGTTCTCGCCATTCTATAGGTAACTAGGTCACCATTTACCACACCATTTACTACCGAATTAAACCTCCTCCGGCATTTAAGCCGACTTCTACCTGTTTTTAAGTTAACACAGCTGAAGAATATTACCAGTCATTATTAGCAGGACATTGACCGCATCAGTCAAAATATGTAAACGCCCTGTTTTCATATTAAATACCATGTCAGCCCATTCATTCAGTCAGTCAGTCAGCCTATCAGACAGACATATTCCTAGCAGCTCTTTCATTATCAAGTTGAAGTTGTATTTCGATTTAGGTAAACTGAAGCCCAGTAGCTCATTAATTAGAAAAAAATCTTTCACTAATCAATCATTATTTTCTTCTTCTTCAATCGAGGAGTGTATCTGGATGTACGACTATAATGCTTTCATCGTGAGTAAATTCCATTCAATGGGAATGAGATGAACGTATTGGCGAATTTTAATGAAGTGCGTTCGATGGAAGATACAAAAAAATACACTTTTGTTCCATTGGTCAGGTTTTTAGATAAATATACTTTGCTGACTTGCTGTAGCGCACTTCATTATGCCAGTATGTCTGGTTTAATTTATTTCATCGTAACGGTTGTAAGCTATTGAATGACTACTACTTGACATGCTATGGACTTTGGGTAGCTTGAGCATGTTGTTGGTCTGCTATGCTTGGAACTTTCAAAAAACCGAACCAAATAATTTTATCAAAATAAAAAATGATATTAAATTAGCAGTTTTTTACTGTTGTTCAGTACTGGGCCTTGAGCTGAAGACAAGGCATTAAAATAATTACACACTCTGACCATTAAATTGATTTTGTTCACCAAAAGCATGATATGACCTTTGTGCAACATCTTCATCTCGAATGCCCTAGTCTAGCTTTGATGAGCAAGTGGAAAGCCCCAGATCTAATTAGCAATGAATTTATTCAGCATACAGCTTTCGATGTTATAGCGCGAAACAATTTATTTGGCCATTGTACTGCTCAGGTCTCTTCAAATTTCTGTAATTTCTGTACGCATCGCATTTTCAGTTATGCACAAAAAAACACGAAAATTGCTGAAGAAAAAGCAAAAAAAGATGTACATGCAGGCGTTGATTCCATAGTCGGAGCTTCAATGTGAATGAGGAAGGGTTCATTCCAGGGATGAATTTTTTTCATGAGGTTTGATCATGATTTATTATTCAGTTTTCAAAAAACCATTTCATCCCTAGTGGGTGAACAAAAGAAGATCTTCAGATGTCAACTCTACTTCGAAAACATAAAATTCTGGGTTTAACGTTTTTAGGGTTCCGTATCCGTAGCCAAATGGCAAAAAACGGAACCCTTATAGATTCGTCATGTCTGTCTGTCTGTCTGTCCGTCCGGGAATGTCACAGCCAATTTTCTCCGAAACTATAAGAGCTATACTGTTGAAACTTGGTTAGTAGATGTATTCTGTGAACCGCATTAAGATGTTCACATAAAAATAGAAAAAAAACCAATACATTTTGGGGGTTCCCCATACTAAGAACTGAAACTCAAAAACATTTTTTTCATCAAACCCATACGTGTGGATAGGTCTTCAAAAATGATATTGAGGTTTCTAATATCATTTTTTTCTAAACTGGATAGTTTGCGCGAGAGACACTTCCAAAGTGGTAAAATGTGTGCCCCCCCCCCCCCCCCCCCCCCCCTCTAACTTCTAAAATAAGTGAATGATAAAACTAAAAAAAATATATGATGTACATTACCATGCAAACTTCCACCGAAAATTGGTTTGAACGAGATCTAGTAAGTATTTTTTTTAATACGTCATAAATCGTAAACCGCAATTTACCTTTTATTCAATTAACTCAAATATAAAAAAAAAAAACATTTAATTTGATAAACGTAAACCTTATGCGTAAACCATGAACCATTATTTTCTAATAATAAATCTGTAATAGGTGCCTAAGTAAATAATAATTATAATCCGCGCGGAACCCTTCATGGGCGAATCCGACTCGCACTTGGCCGCTTTTATTTTTTATTAGGGTAAAGAAATTTCGGGGCACTTATTTTTAATATTATTATTATTATTATTAAATATTCTTTATTTCAAACAGCTTTGTATACAGAGGTTTACAAAGAATCTATGGACATGGCATGCTGCCGTCTGCCAGATAATGACATTTCATTTAATATAACATAAAGCTTAAAATATTTGATTGGTAGTTCATGATTTAACAAATTTCACAAATTATAGTACTTAAATTAAGTAAAAGGTTGAATAACTTAAACAACTGAGATTCCAATACTTCAAACACTATTTCGATAGGTAAGAGCATGGTCACAAAATTTTGAGAAGTTTATCCATCCTGCCGATCCATTTAATATTTGTATCGCTTGTGCTCTAGAAAGGACACTATGTTGGAAGTAAA
The DNA here is from genome assembly GCA_949715645.1 of Portevinia maculata. Taxonomy (NCBI): domain Eukaryota; kingdom Metazoa; phylum Arthropoda; class Insecta; order Diptera; family Syrphidae; genus Portevinia; species Portevinia maculata. The sequence goes on along the minus strand of OX454527.1, from coordinate 189,426,119 downwards.
GCCTTCGGATCTACTGCAAGATTGGGCATATAGCTATTAAATGGAAAACATCATCTCGCTCGGATCTGTTGCAGAAGTCGCACAAGGTTGGTAGTCTGACCGATGAGGCAAATAATTTAAGCTAAGAATTTCCACTCTTGCTCTAAAAATAGTGCTTATAGCTTTCACAGGGAGATCGAATTTAAAATAGTTATCAGCTTGAAGGCGATGGTTTAATTCTCTATATGTAACCCTTGTTGTGGATGCCGATGCACGATTCAAATGTTGAAGATAAATTTGTTCGTCAACTTTTGAAATTACATTTGAGAACAGCTCCTGCCAATTATCTAGATTGGATTCGGAAAGATTGAGAGGGAGGCCATGAGAGCGTGCAAGTGCAACCCATTCTTTAAACGGTGACGCTTGTGTGCGCAAAGGGTTAGTCATGATAGACTTGTAAAGACTAACCCCGGGTTTTTTCATAGTTTTTAACAAAAAATCGGAATTAGCCTTTAGGTTTTTGATATACACGGGGGAAATACCAGACTCTACGTGGATCGCATATGTTGGAGTTGAATTCGGTAAACAAAATAGACGTTTGAAAAAGGATCTTTGAACTTGTTCAAAATCGTCGAAGTATATATGGCCGAAAGTTTGAACACCGTAGCACATACAGGTGTTGACAGTTGCTTCAAAAACACGATATTTTGATCCCAGGTCTATATTCTGGTTAGCGAAGAAATTCGGCCACATAACGCTAAGAGCAGTTTTCGCTTCCTTGCTCTTTAATTGTACGTGCTTCGTAAAACTGGCATTTGCCGATAACAGGACTCCCAGGTATTTGAACTCCTGCACAACCTCTTTGCATTCACTGCCCAGAAACCAATTTTCTTTTCTAGATCTTTTACATTTCCGAGCTTCAAACACCATTATCTTTGTTTTAAGAGCATTTATCCTAAGGTCCGAGGAGCTGCAATACCTCTGAAGCTTGTTGATTTGAAGTTGAAGAGAAGAGGGGTTATCTGCCAGCATGACAAGGTTGTCCGCGTAGAAGTACTTTGATAAGCGTGTCCGCAATACTGACGCCCCCAGACAGGCTCTCACAAATATCGTCAATAAAAAGAGCAAAGAAGATCGGACTCAAGATACACCCTTGAGGAACACCTGCCGTCGTTTCAAAACAGGTTGACGTCTCTGATCCATCCCATACCACCGCCTTAGTTCCACATAGAAATTTTTCATACATGATTAGAAACTTCCTAGATATACCAAGGGAAGCCATTTTGTAGATCAGAGCTTGGCGGTTAACAGTGTCAAAGGCTGCTTTAAAATCAACAAAACAGGCATAAAGCTTTTTTTCTTTTGGGTGTATTTAGTGGCAATGCTTGACAAGGCGAAGATGTGGTCAACAGTAGAGAATCCCGCACGGAAGCCGGCTTGAAATATACTTAAACGTTGGTTTGATTCTATCCAATTTGAGAGCCTGGTATACAAAATTGTAGCAAACACCTTCCTACATGAATTAAGTACGAGTATTGATATGCCTCTATAGTTTTCGGGCAAGTTTGCATCTCCTTTTTTAAAAATTGGAAATATAATAGCTTTGTTAAAGCTTTCAGGAACACAGGCATATTCGTATATATAATTATATAACGACACCAGATAGTGTGGAATTCAAACAACCAATGTAGAGTTTTTAAAAAACTCAACAGGAATGCCATCAATCCCCGGGGCTTTGCTGTTCTTCATTTTTAGAAGAGCCGTTTCCAGCTATAGGCGAGTCAAGCTCGTCAGCCATTACATTCGGCAATGCGTAGTGAAATATATGCAAATCAACACTTCCTGTCAATAAAGCTCGAAAATGAGAAGCTAAAAGTTCGGCTTGTAATGAGCTCCCCGATAGGGTATTGCTTCCACCCAACACTCTAACATTGCACCAGAATGTCTTAGAGTCCTTACAATTTTCCAAATTTCTAGCTAGGTTTTTTGCGAAGTGTAGCTGTTTATTTTTACAAGTTTGCTTATAAAGTTTGTTTGCTTGTATATACGCACTTTTAAAGTAGTCAGAATTCGATTTCCTAAAAAAGTTAAGAAAAGCAAATGCTATTTTTCGGAGTTTGATGCACTCAGAATCAAACCATCTGCACCGCGGTATTGACTGATTAGAGTATCGATTTTGGGAAGTGGAGGACCTTATAACTTCCAAGGTTCTTTCCACAACATGCTCTATTTTGGCCGAGTTAGGAGAGGTGAGCGATCCAATGTTACGAGTTAGGCTACATTGATAAGTACTCGTATCAACCTCATGAGTTATCCATCTGAGTCTAGGTAGCGTGTTTATCCTTCCAAGAGGAATTTCTTGATTAAAGCTTGCAGAGGCCAGTATATCAAGACCTCAAATCTTCTATAGCCTGAAGCCATCCTCCCGAGATTGCACAAATGTCTATTACCGAACTTCCCTGTCCACTTATAAACGTAAGTTCACCATCGATATCAGCTCTTGATGCACCATTTAGCACCCAAAAACCAAAACTTTCAAACAAATCCATTAAGACTCTACCATTCCTATTAAAAGTGTCATCTTTAGACTTTCTATGTGATAGCAGATTCGATTGCATATTTAACCCTTCAAAATTAGTTTTTTGAAAAAGTCCAATTCTGGCATTCAAGTCACCGATCAGCATGATATTTGTTGAGTCAAAATTATTCAAAAAATCGTGCAGCTCATTAAAATCATTCAACCAGTTCTTACAATTTAAGTATAAGGGTACAATGAAGTGGCTTTTGCGATTACCATTACCATCTAAATAAATTTAACAAATTTACTAATTTTACTTTTTTTAATACCACAAAATTAATACCACCTCCACTAGCTCTACCATGAATATTACTTCTTATTGCACTTATTTTTAATATTTCAAACATAATAAACTACAAAGGATTACAAATGTTTGCTTACACTGCGATTATGAAACTAGTTTTTTTGCCAAATCTTTTTCTAAACGTCTCCATACTTACTTAACGGGCTCCCGACCCGTCAAGAGTCTCTGCCAGAGACACAGCAACCTTCCATCCTCTGCGGTCCCGTGCACGTTGCTTCCAGTTGTCCAGACCAAGCACTCTGGCATCCGCGATGGCTTGGTCTTTGAAACGAAGGCTCGGTCTTCCTTGCCTTCTCGAACCTGGGGGCTGGGCTTCTAAGATCCTCTTAGCTGGAGCATTATTGTCCATTCGCTCGATGTGGCCGAGCCAATGTACAATGTAGTCAACGTATTTTTTCTTTTTGGACTACATCCACATCTTGGTACAGCTCATAGAGTTAGCGGTTGTATCTTCTCCTCCATTCGCCCTCCTCGCACACAGGATCACAAATCCGCCGAAGAATTTTTCTTTCGAAGGAGGCCAGTATCAGCTCTCCCTTCCTGCTTTTCGTCCAGCAAGTTGTCATTCGTGGAGATCAAGTTTACTCAGAGGTAGATGAACTCCTCAACTATCTCGAAGTTGTTGTTATGAATAGTGACGTTTTGTCCTAGGCGGCGGACAGATGTTTGTTTGTTTGTTGATAGCATGTATTTAGTCTTGTCCTCATTTACTACAAGGCCAACAGATTTCGCTTGTTCTTCAATCGCCGTGAAAGCTTCTATCACGGAGCGCTGTGATCGGCCGCTGATGTCAATATCGTCCGCAAACCCCGCAGCTGAACGGACCTGTTAAAGATAGTGCCTTCCCTGTTGACAACTGCCCTGCGCACTATCTGCTCCAGTACGAGATTGAAGAAATCGCATTATAGCGCGTCCACTTGCCGAAATCCGGTGAATGTTTGATATAGTTCGGAGGAACTATTTCCAAACTGCACTTTGCAGTTTTCCAGAGTCACGCGACACATCAGAATCAGTTTTTCCGGGATTCCGAATTCGGCCATCGCCATATAGAGCTCCTGACGATATATACTATCATAAGCGGCTTGAAGTCGATGAATAGGTGGTGTGTCTCGACTTGAAATTCGTTGATCTTTTCCAGGATTTGCCTCAGTGTGGAAATTTGGTCTATAGTTGATCTGCCTGGGCGGAAGCCACACTGGTACGTGCCGATAAGTGTGTTGCAAAACGGTTTAAAACGTTCACACAGTACGTTGGATAGGATCTTATATGCGACATTAAGTAGGGATATGCCTCGATAGTTCTTGCAAGACATAGGATCGCCTTTTTTTGTAGATGGGGCATATCTGGCATATGGGGGCATATTTTCTTCCACCCATACTTGGCTGATGATTTGGTGCATGCGCCGGACCAAAACATCACCACCATATTTGAAGAGCTACGCTGGTAAGCCATCAGAGCCTGCGGCTTTGTTGTTCTTAAGCTTTTTTATAGCTAAGCCAACTTCTTCTATACTGGGTGGTGGAACTGGTTCTTCATTGACTGGACGTGGGCTTTGTTCTTGCCCTATCACTCTCTCTACATGATGCCCATTTAGCAGCTGCTGGAAATGCTGCTTAAACACATCTACTAACTAAACGTCTCCATACCAATGAAAAAAAAAGCCCTAGTGTATTCCAGGCAGAGCTCCTCGCCATTCAAGAATGCGCTAACCACATCTTCAACACTGGTATCATACACGGATAGTTAAGCTGCTATAAAAACCCTTATCTCACACACAATTGACTCCAAATCAGTCCTACACTGCTTCAATACCCTCCGGAAAATCAGCCAAAGAAACAAAACCAAACTGTGGTGGATTCCTGGCCATGGGGGTTTTGAAGGAAATGAAAAAGCTGACGAACTAGCCAGAGGTGGTTCCGAAACCCCTTTCACAGGACCTGAACCCTTCTGCTACACACCTAGTTCAGCTACTTATTTAGCTATAAAAAGCTGGGAACACTCAAAATGTATCTCACAGTGGGAAAACACTTCAGGTCTAAGACAGGCCAAACGGGCCATCCAGTCCTTTAAAAATAATGCCAGCCAGGATCCTAAACCTACGTAGGCATGATATTAAAAACCTAATAGGCTACCTCACATGTCACCACGGTTTACGATATCACCTTAACAAAATGAATCTAGCCGACGCTTCAGGGTGCCTAGAGGACGACGAAACCACGGAGCACATATTGTGCGAATGCCCAGCCCTATGCGGAATCAGAAAGAAGATCTTCTTCAAAGAACTCTTAAGCAATGAAGACTTGAAGAAATCCCCTGTTAGAAGCATTATTATCTTTTCTAGAAAAGTGGAAAACGCACTATCCTAAAATCTTCGCTGACCTATGGTACAATATATCCACTCAGGTCGACGTACCGTTTTTCTTCGCCTAGGCGGGTCAGGAGCTAAAAAAAATCGCGTTAGTAAAGTAAATGGCTAACAGTTCACTGTTTTTAAAATAGATTATAATTATAATTTGTTGTAGATTCTTAACTTTTAATGACAATAACAGGAGCATAGATGAGTATTAATCCATCCAATGCGTTGGAGGTTAAATTCACTCCGAGCGCCTCTTTCGCTCGTTGTTGTCGCCCTGCTTTTATCTAGTAGAGTGCGTGGTAAGTCCTGTGGTTTGCGGTTGTCTTGCAAGATCTGACGGTCTTATACGGTGCAGTCGTCTCACGCTATATAAGTTTAGAAGAGTTATTGCTTCCTCGCTAATATGCTACTGAAGTCTCTTCAAGAACAGTAGGAATCTCTAGGTCCCGATTGAGGTCGCTGTTTCTAATGTACCATGGAGCATTAACAATACTTCGAAGGACTTTATTCAGGAACCGCTGGATGACTTCAGTATTGGCCTGGCTGGCACATCCCCAAAATTGAGCACCATAGTTCCACACTGGTTTTAGGATCTGGTTATATAAAAGGATTTTATTATTAATCAATAGTACTGACTTCGTGCCTAAAAGCCATTCCAATTTTCGCCATTTAATGTCTAATTCTAGTCGTTTGTTGGAAGGAGCATATTAAAATCAATCAATGGTATTGGCATGGCTGATATTGCTAAAGGGGAGTACGAGATAGACTTATTTGTGAAGTCAATATATACAGATTTGCTTGAATTGAGTTTTATACGCCATCTTTCAGCCTGCTTGATAATTCGGTCTGTAGCAGCTTGTAACTTTTGTGTCGATTCTTGCGTTGTATCTCCCACTGCTAAAACAGCAGTCTTGGTGTACGGTTTTGATGGTAGGTCCTTCGTATAAAGAAGGTATAACAGAGACCCGAAGACACTTCCTTGAGGAACTCCGTCTTCAATCTGCACTAGTTTAGAGTAGTAATTTTCTTTTTTATACGGAAGTAACGCGATGTTTAATAAGACTCCATAAGGTGGAAGTACTGTTCTGGAAGGTACACCTTTAGTTTATTGAGTAGACCTTCATGCCATACTCTATCGAAAGCCTGTACTACGTCTAAGAAGATTGCAGAACATACTTTTTTTTGTTCTAATGCTCTTTCGATTTCACTTGTTATTCTGTGAACTTGTTCTATTGTGGAGTGTTTAATTCGGAAGCCAAACTGATGATTTGGGATTAGGTTTCTTAATTCTACGATTGGTTTGAGTCGCTTAAAAATCAATCTTTCAAACAGCTTTGATGTTGAAGGAAGTAGAGATATTGGTCTATATGAGGCCACCTCGTGAGGGTCCTTGCCGGGTTTAGGGAGCATTATCACATCAGCTACTTTCCAGACGCTTGGTACATATTCAAGGCTAATTGTTTTATTCATTAACCGTAAGAGATTAACTAACCCATTGTTTGGCAGTCTCTTCAGGACTTCCGCAGTGATCAGGTCAAAACCTGGTGCTTTTTTGTCTTTTAATCGCCTTATCTCATATTTTAACTAATGCATTTTTATTGGAGGAAGCGTAGAACTGTTTTCATTGAGATTTAGAAGCTCATCGCAGGATGCTAAAGGTATTTCCTAGGTGGTCTGCAAAAGCAGTAGCTTTTTCTTCATTGCTTTTAGCCCATTGCCCATGGCTGCATCTTGTTGGAGGAATATGATTTGTTATTCGCTTAAGATATTTTGTACTTTTCCAAAGTTAATATTCAGTGCTCTTGTCAGCAGTTCGCTCTGAGAGATATATTTTTATTGTCTCATTCCGGATTAGCTTTATCTCATGCTTAAGTCAAAAGATTAAAACAGTAGGTGAATCTAGTATGGTTTTTGAAGTTCTGTAAAGGGGCAAACCAGCCAAATTGGAATCACTTAGAAAACCTTATGGTACCTTCACTGAGACGAAAGCGGAAACTCTTAGTCATCTGCTGGAGTCTCGCTTTCCGGGAAACAGATAACAATTGGCTCACAACAAGCTCGTTTTACTGAGACTGGGAGTGAGCCGAGACAAACAAATCGGCGTAGCTGGTATATTGCGAAGGCTGTGGTAACGGAAGAGGCTATCAAATACGCGTTTGCGTCCTTTGGCGGCTTCAAGTCACCTGATACGGACGGAATATACCCAGCCATGCTGCAACAAGGTACGAGCCCGTTGCTACCGACTATTAAGTAGCACTGGCATACATACCAACACCCTGGCGTACAATTAGAGTGGATATGACTACTTACTCGCCAAGAACTTCAGAGTAATCAGTCTGACTTCCTTCTTGCATGGAAAGGCTGGTCGAGCTTCACTTGCGCAAAACTGTTTTGCGATTGCATCCACTCTCAACATCCCATCAACGCGGAAAATCCTGCGAGACTGCGCTCCAAAATCTATTTGGTAGAATTGAGAGCGCGCCTGACATGAAGGAATACGCGATGGGCATTTTCATCGATATTGAGGGTGCTTTTGACAATGCGACTTTTGAGCGCATGTGCAGCTCTGCCAAACAACACGTCGTAGGCGAGTTATTGTGGATGTGGATTAAAGCAATGCTTATGAATAGAACGATGGTTGCGGATTCGGAAGATGGTAAACAGAGGCTGCCCGCAAGGCGGCGTTCTTTTTCCACTACTGTGGTGCATGCTGGTCGACTCTTTGTTCAACGCGAACAGTTCTAACGTATACGCTCAGGCGTACGCGGGTGATGTTGCCGTACTTTCTATTGGATCTAGCGAATGTCTCAGCCAGCGCCAAAATCGTCACAATCTAGCTCTCCAATGAAGCAAAATTAGTTGGAGTCATCCTGGATAGTAAACTTCTTGTCCTTGTCTTATCATGTTGAGCTGAAGACTGCCAAGGTCCTGTTGGTTTTCTGGCAGTGGAAACGGCAAGACGTGGGGCTTAACAGCGAAAGGAGTCCTATGGATTTACACGGCTACGATAAGACCATTTCTAGCATATGCATCGGTTGTTTTGTGGAATAACCTTTCACGTAAATACATTACTGCTGCTTTTGCCAAACTCCAAGGGAAGAAATGTCTCAGCTGCACGGGACCTTCCTGAGCTCGCCTGGCTCCGGCCTAGATGCATTATTGAACACCCGACCCTTTGATGTTTACATCATGGGTTGCACTATCAAAGCTATCTCACGTTTAAGAAGAGGTGACTTTCGGTATATCTCACAATGCAGTTTTAATGAACTTGCGTGACGGTTGTCCTTCGACTCCTGTCTTATGGATATGCCGTCCGATGCAATGACACCGGAACCTTGACTGATGTGCAATTACGAAGTCGACTTTCATCGTGTTCAGAACTGGCTCTGGTCAGTCTCTGAGCCTGGAAAGGAATGCACTCGAATATTCACGGATGACTCCAAAACCGATCAACGATCTGGTGCTGGTGTTTCCATGGAGAGCGACAACATTAGACTTTTCTTCTGGTTAGGCAAAAATGCGTCACTCTTCCAAACGAAGATCTTTGCTGTGCTAATAGCTTTGGACTATGCTGTGAGAAACAGGTGGAGGAGGCGAAGCACAAGGTGGCGCAAAAGTCATCACCCAGTGGCGTTCACCAATCCGACTGAAAACTACATAGGATATATGTCAAACGTCGTGGATCATTTAGAACATTGGCACCAGAATTGCCTAAGGCACTCCCAAGGGCTGAAAACCCTATCGGAAGATGCTATAATTTTTGCAAATAGCGGCAAATGTCAATTTTACTTTGACATTTGTGAAGTAAACAGATGACAACTTTTGCGCCACCTTGTATATGCGTCTGTAGCGACGATCAGGCTGCGCTTAAGGCCTTCCTCAACCCTTTAACCACCTCGAAAATAGTTCGTGAATGCAAGATCTCTCTGAATTCGGTCGGAAGGCTGAATTCACTTAGACTTATCTGGGTTCCGGATCATAACGGGATCACGGGAAACGAGATCTCCGATGAACTTGATAAACTGCACTCAGAGGAAGACTTCTCGTGACCTGAACCGGGGCGTTATGTCTGCCCACGTCCTCGGTCAGGGCTTCCATTAACGGTTGGAATTCATATGAACCCAATCGCAGATGGCATGACTCCCCAGGATGCAGACAGACTAAACGAAGTCTCACCGACGTCTGTAAAAAATCTGCGGCATTCTTGTTTTCTCTAAACAGAAAAAATTGCAGACATATTACTATCGTTCCTACGGGTCATTGCGCTTTTGCCAAGCATCTTTCGAATCTAGTCTTAAGCGATACCACCAACTGTGAAGCCTGTGGATAAATCGATGACACGGTGGAGAAAACAGTCAAAGATAGGGAAAACACTCTCGCAACTTTTCCGGACGTTGAAGGAGCCTTCAATAATTTCAATGCAAGGCAATAAAAATAGCTTTAGTAAACCTTGAAGTGAACAGCACTGTTATCGACTAAATCATGCTTAAAAAAAATTCTCAAAGGTAGGGGGAGCACAAATAAAGGTATCAGTATCTAGAGATACTCCTTAACGTGGGGTCTTTTCGTCCCTTCTCTGGGTTCTCATGGTCAACGAAGTTCTTACTAAGTTAAAGCGCAGTGGAACTAAGCAGTTGTCTCCGCAGACGACCTACCAGATCGGAAATTGAAATAAGTTCTCAATATCGAGGAGAGCTAAGAAAGCATTGATAGTTTCCACTCTGCGATATCAGAAATGGTTTGCTTATCCCTTGGATTTCATAGGTTACTTAATATTTTTTATTTTTTTTTATTTATTTATCACTTAGTAAGACAAGAATATTATAATTTATGGTAAGCCTTTAAATGAATTTCTTTACTGAGCAATTACAAAATTTAAACAATAGAAGCAATAGAGTGGAAAGCATTAAACTAATTATTTAAAATAAAATTAAAAGTACCTACAGATTAAAAAGAAAAAGAGAATTTAATAGAAGAGTTTGAGTTGAAGAAAGTAGAAAATTAGTTGTAATTATTTGCCAAATATATAAAAACATTAGTTTTAAAACGAGTTGCATCTTCGATTCTTCTCAGCGCAATAGGTAGGGAGTTCCAGAGGCGGATAACGTGGACAAAAAATTGTCTTCCCATTGAAATGTACCGATACCGAGATGGGGTTAGAACAAAGGATCGTGTTGATTGCGGGAAAATAATTCAGTTGTGCAAGAAGGATAAAGATCGAAATTTCAGAAGACTATTGAGGCTGCATCCACATATACTTTTAGAAAGCACTGAGACATGGTCGTAATAACGCAAACTGTACACAGAGCGAGCTATATTATTTTAGGTCACATTAAATTTTTGGTTGGTCGCAAATCGGTGTGACAAAAAACTTCGCAACCATACAGTAGTGGAAGTTCGATTATGGACAGTTAACACCGAAAAGCCGAAATTCCATTTAAAAGACCAGGAAGTGCATCTCCTACTCCAAAGCACGTTCAAAGCATCTGTCGACATTCTATACAATAAACCGTTACCTTACAAGAGCTTTATCATTCTTCGTTAGTGAGCTCACTGGAATTTATTGAGAAGGTGATAGAAAATAGTGCATTTCTGTTTGAAGTTCGATTGTGAACAGTTGCGTTATTTTTGCTATTGCGGGGAAACTCCTCAAAAAGTTTTGGATGTTTTTTCACTAAATCGTTAAAAATAAATAAATTAAATGAATAAGAATAAAAACTTAAGTAAAATTTGAGACAATTAAAAATGGGACGCGGTAAGGACCTAACTCTGGATGAAATAACAAAAATAATTTTTTTTAGTGAACAGGGTTTGTCCATGCGGGAAATAAGCCGTAAAATTAACAGGTCTGTTGGAGTCGTATGTAATTACGTTAGACTTGGTGAAAATTACAGTCAAAGAAGAAAATTTGACAACGACGGAAAAATTTCAGTTCGTGAAAAGATGCGTATTTTACATGAAGTTCGACGGCATAATGTCACATCCACTGATATTCAAAGGGAATTGGCTCTTCCTATCACAGCAAGGAGGGTGCGGCAAATTTTATATGAAGACAGAAACCTAAAGTACCGTAAACGCGTCAAACAAATTCCGCTTACTCAAGCTCATAAAGATGCGAGGCTGGAGTTTGCGAGAACTCACATAACCTGGATGGAAGAATGGAACAATGTTATATTCAGTGACGAAAAAAAATTTAATCTCGACGGCCCCGATGGTTTTTCAAATTATTGGCATCATCTGCGAACATTTCAGCAGGTCAAAATAAGCAGACATAGCGGAGGAGGTTCGGTTATGATTTGGGCGGCATTTTGCTCTGCGGGAACATCACAAATCGCATGGTTACCAAGAAATTTTAACGCTTCTTTGTACATCGATGTGATAGATCTCAATGTAGTGAGCATGTCCGAAGAATTTCTTTTCGAAAAGGTAATTTTCCAACAGGATAACACGCCCGTTCACAACGTAAGGTCCGTTAAGGAATGGTTTTCACAAAACAATATCGAGGTAATGAAGTGGCCCGCTCGAAGTCCAGACCTTAACCCAATCGAAAATTTGAGGGGGATTCTTGGACGTAACGTTTACTCACATGGCAGACAGTTCCACCACGTCAATCAGCTTAAAGAAGCTATCCGCGAGGATTGGTCGTCAATCAGCCCTGATGTGCTTAAAAGCCTTACAATGTCTATGTCAAATCGACTTTCAGAAGTTCTGCAAAATAGAGGAGGCCCCACTCGTTATTAAGATTTTTTTTTTCATCATTATTTAAAAAGAACCGGAAAACCTTCATGTGTTCATAATCGAATTTCCTATAGTTTTTATTGCTTTCTCCTGTTTTCTTATACCTTTATTCTGGAAGTCAAAGTTTATGTAACAATTTGTTATTTATCATTTATCATTTATTATAACGCTTTTATGTACATTTAAAATTTTCAATAAATATTATAATCGAATTTCCACTACTGTATATTAGAACTGTGCCCCTATTCTGGTTCTGTGAAAAAAATTAAATGATAAACTTTTTTTCATCATACTTTTCATTCTACGTTTTCATTTTATCATTTCATTTTACTCAGAAAGCTGATTCTCGTTACATTTATGATAAAGTATGCTGAATTTAGTGCTGAATGAAAAAGTTATCATCTGACATCCATAAAATTTATAATAATTTATTAAAAGTGATTGATACAAAATATTTCGGTACATTCAAAAAATGAGTTCGATTTGTATGTATGTAGTAATGGATGAAGAGCGCAGAAACTCTGGAAGGTTTGTTTTATCTACTTATATAAATGGGTTAAGCAACATTTTTCCCTTCTTTTACATAGATTTAAAATTAAAACTTTACGAAGAAGTATGAGGGACAACATAAATCCTTTTGAAACTCTTTCCGAAGAAGGTTTCATAAAACTTTATCGTTTTCCCAAATTCCATTGTCGGGAGTTAATCAATAAAGTTTCACCATTATTGAAGAAACCTAGTCGCGTTCATGGTTTGCTCCCGCATACAAAAGTAATTGCGGCTCTAACCTTCTTTGCTAGTGGAAGCTATCAACGGTTTGTTGGACAGGATTTGCTTTTGGCACTATCGCAAAATTCCGTCAGCCGTTGCGTTCATGAGGTGACAGAAGTGCTCAACGAAATCTCAGACCAATACATTAAATTTCCATCTAATGAAGAACTGGGAGCAGTGAAGCAAGAGTTTTTTGCAGTAGCTTCTTTTCCAGGTGTAATTGGTCTGATCGATGGAACCCATGTTAAGATTACTACTCCGAACAAAGATATTGAATATGTTTATTACTGCAGGAAAGGTGGTCATTCTAAAAATGTGCAAATAGTTTGCGATAGTAATTTCATTATACTTAATATAAATGCAAAATTTGGTGGGTCTACGCACGATGCTTATATTTGGCGACATTCAAATTTAAAACGGTATTAGGAAGGAAAGCATCAGAGAGGTGAAAGAAATTATTGGTTGCTTGGAGATAGCGGATATCCTCTGCAAACGTGGCTCATGACACCAATTTTAACAACAACAAGTGAAGCTGAAGAAAATTACAATGTGGCACACAAAAGCACAAGAAATATTGTTGAAAGATGTATAGGTATTCTTAAAGGCAGATTTCGTTGTTTGTTAAAAGATAGAGTGCTTCATTATTCTCCTGAAACAGCTGGAAAAATAATAAATGCCTGTGCAGTGCTCCATAATATTTTGATGAAGGCCCGAGTTCCTTTGCCTGAAGATGAAATAGAAATAGGGAAAGTGAAACAAACTCAAATTCAACATTGTTTGATTCACGTTTACTTTCTGCGGGAAAAAGAGTTCAAACCACAATAGTCAACCAATATTTTCGTTAAAATACAATAAAAGGAACATTCTTGTAGACATAGTCTGCAAGATTTTGAAGGTGGTCAAGATGATACTTCAGTTTAAATAAAAAATAAATAATAACAATTAATCTTTGTTTTTATTTCTTCTAATATTTCAGCAATACAGTTAAGTGCTTTTACTTTTTCTTTTTCAATTGTTAACTTTTCCTTTTTAATATTCAACATTTCTTCTTCAATTTTCAATTTTTTATTTTCGATTTCAAAATAATTTTCAAAATTTGCGTCGGTGTTAAATGGTATTTTACGTTTCCTTGCTCTTTTCGGAATAAGTTTAGGTAGAATATCTTTTGGTGTTGATGTTGCTGTTTGTACTTCCATTGCTTGGGCATAGATATTGTTTGTTTCGTTAACATTAATGTCGATAGGAAAATCTGCCAAGACAATGGTCTTAAATTGAAAAGAAATTATGTCCTTCTCATAAAGTTTTAATTATTCGTAGGTATCTTAACAAACCTCACAGTGATCCATTGTAATTCCACATTCTTGAACTCCCTCGTCACCATCAACTGCCTGCAGTGTTAAAATTGTGAGAATTCTTTTCTCTAATTCGGACAGAGGTTTTATTTGTTTTGTGCCGTTAATACCACTTTTTGTTAGTGTGTCATTAATTGCGGAGTTGCGTTCTTTCACATGTTGCCTGAAATAATACCAATTCTGGGAATGAATGTGCCATTTACTTAAATGGAAGCTTACTTCAAATCTTGCCAACATTTCCTCCATTTTGAGTCATCTTTCTTGGCCCCGCTCAAGCCATTCAACTGCTCTGCCAAGGACCTCCACATGGCTTCTCTCGTCCTTCCACCGTCAGTACATTCCAATCTAAAAATATTTTTAAATGCATTATTAGGTATATCACATAGGAAGCGTCTAAAGTAACGACAAACGATACCCTTTAGCTTTGTCCTAAAAAATAATATTTAAATATGTCGTGAGCTAAATCGATGTTATTTTCCAAATAATCGATTAGATAACTTTTTTGCTCATCGGTTGGTCTTTTTCCTCTATTAATTTTATTCATTTCCATTTTTTTAAATTTTCCACGGCCTTTTCACCAAAAAAATATCGATGATAAATAATTTTTCATATGAAAACTTTTTGACAGAAGTTTTCATCGCTGAAAAGAAAAGGAATCGCAAAACAATATTTTTCAGTGAAAAGTGTTTTCACAGCACTTTTCATAGAACCAGAATAGGGGCCCTGGTGCTGGTAGTAAGAGAGTTTTAGTGAGCAAAAGTTTTATACGTTTGCTAACTCGGAGAGCACGTAAACTTCCATATATCTTACCCACAGCGCTATTTATATGATCGTTCCAGGTTAAGGTACTATTGAACAGTAGCCCAAGGTTCTTTGCAGTGCGAACATATTCTATTTTATTATTACCTAGTTTTAGAGGAGGTAGGGTTAAAAAATCAAATAACTTGTAGAAAATGGGAAGATATTTTGACTTGAGGGGGTTCAAAACGAGGCAATTATTCTGAGACCGCACTGCAGGATAGTTGACAAGTCTAAATTTATTAGATCTACTATTGTTAGAAGTTGCACGTCATCGGCATAGAAATGAATAGAGCAATGTTTGATTATTTGAGGAAGTTCTTTTATGTAAAGCGTAAATAGAACAGGACCTAGGATTGAACCCTGTGGTACACCTGTTGTATTGTAAAGAAAGTTGCCCGAATTTCCATTGTCTGATACACATTGCTGTCAAAATTCTAACATCGATACTCTGATATCACCTGTGACACAAACCAAGGCTGATACGCAACTACGCTGTGGGCGAAAACCTGACTGAAACGAACTAAGCAGGTTGTGCGTCGACAAATGTTTATACCCTATTCTAAGGGTATATTAATTTTGACGCATAGTTTGTAACATACCTTAATATTGCCCGTAGACCTCTAAAAGTTACTATATTTATGATCAGCATCGATAGTAATGTTGATCTAGCCATGTCCGTCCGTCCGTCCGTCCGTCTGTAGCCAAAAATTAGGCCTTTAAACTGGACCATGAGAGCTGAAATTTTAACCATATACTCTCTAGGGTCCCGAAATAATCAAGTTTACGAATTTTTGAAATCCGCCCACAGACACGCCCACAAACTCAAAAAAACCAAATTTTGGAAAAAATCGAATTTTGAGCTAGAAAGCTGAAATTTTTTATATATGATCTATGACTCCTAAAACTGCTCGGGATAAAAAATTTTTAAAATCCGCCCACTGACACGCCCACAAATAAATAAAATAATTTTTTTTACCCTATTCTAAGGGTATATTAATTTTTGAAAATCCAAAGTTTCAGCTAGGGAGCTGAAATTTATAGTATATATTCTCTATGGGCCCTTTATGCTCATGTGTAAATATTTTCAAAATCCGCCCACTGACACGCCCACAATTATTTTTTTTTTTTTTTGAAAATTCAAAGTTTGAGCTAGGGAGCTGAAATTTATAATATATACTCTCTAGTAGCCCTTTATTCTCATGTGTTAATTTTTTTTAAATCCGCCTACTGACACGCCCACAATTAAATAAAACAATTTTATTGAAACACCCAAGTTTGAGCTAGGGAGCGTTTTTTTTTTGATAAAATCCTTTAAACGTTATATAACAAAATATGTAGAGCGTTCTTAACAATTCAACCATACTTAGACTTTTGTCACGCCCACTTATGAGGGATAGGAATAAGAATAGGGTATCCAACAGTTCGCCCAAGCGGACTGTAGCCCGTCCCTATGTTTTTGTATTTGTTTTAATACAGCTTTTTCAAAAACTATCGAGTGAAATGGAAGAATAGCAATAGGTCGAAACTACATAGTATTGCCTGCTTTCTTTTTAGGGAGAAGAATTATACGCGTCTTCTTCAACTCTAGTGGAAATTCAGAGGTAGTAAGAATAGTGTTAAAAATTTAGGTAATATAGGGTAGGACATATGGAATGAAGATTTTAATGAACTTGCGGTTTTTAATTTGATTGGTTGATTGACAATAAAGCCTCAACAACGTCCACTTCATAAAGTCTTTCGAACATAAAAGTATAATTGGAGCGGAAGAGGTAGGTAGGCTAAGACGGGAGTTGCAAAACCCCAAGAGTTTCACAACAGACCTACATTAATCAAGTCATCAACGGCCCATACGATGCGAAAATAAAATGGAAACCGCACGTCAAGAAGAAACGCGAAGAGCTCGCCATTCGATGTAAAAAAATGCACTGGCTGCTTGGTAGATTTTCCAAACTCAGCATGCAGAACAAGCTGCTTTTATACAAGCAAGTACTAAAACCGGTTTGGACATACGGTACACAACTTTGGGGTTGTACCAAATCCAATAATATCAACATTCAATAGTTGTAGTATGAAGGTTTCGAAGGGAGGTGGTTTTTGTTTTCTTATCTTAAGTGAGAAAGAGTCGAATGTAAGATTTTACCTATTCGTCCGAGCCCAGTTCTGGTTCCAAGTCTCGTGCTTTTAACCAGGATAGGTAACTCTCAGCTTGCTGAGAGTAACGTTAATATAACTAGGGCTTGGGAGTAATATTAAAAACTCTATAAAAATATTAACGGCCCTTACAGTGACTAAAACCTGTCTTCTCCAACCATTTGATTGTACCGAAATTTAAGGAACCTACAATTTTATGCCCACTCCGAACGGTATATTTGAGGAACTTCCATTTTCGCAAGAGGTGGGGCAGTGGAACAAAAAACGTAAGGCGTTACTTGGCCCCGGCGTCATTTAAACCTGAGACCACTTGATTAGTAGTCCCAACGTACTGAAAACTGAGCTATCTGCTTGAAGGAAAAGTGATGTCTCCAAACATTCATTCTATGGAGGGGTATGGTCAACATATTAGGTAGAAAAAGGTTTACAATCAGGCTTTAATGCACCACCGCTTGTCAAAGTAAATGATTATGTACAAGCCAACTCAGGTCGATTTTTTAACAGCTCTTGTTATGCATTGACAAGTTAACTAGTCTGTGAATAAAAAATATCCATTGTATCTCAACAAATTGGTGAACATTCGTAACAAGAGGAATGTGAACTTAATTGAATTACACCATTTCCGCTTAAGAGTGTTTGCTGAAGAGCTCTTTTTTAAACCTCTTGCTATTATTAAATCGCTCCCAGTATTGTTTTTTTTCATTATTTCTTTGTTCAAATTGATTTATAATGAGCGATGATTTTTTATTTTAAAAACTGTCCCCCACTTTGCGTATCTGATATTGAAACATCATTGAAGAGGCATAAGCCCGTCATAACATGGACCGTTGCATTTAATGGTCTTAAGTGATTTAAAATTTTGTGCGCACTTTGATATTTTTTCCAAGATATGATTTGTGCAATTTTTCAACATTTTAATCGTTTAAGTTGTCTCAAGGAGAACTAGTCGAAATAGTTACAAATTGGCAAAAGCGAAAGCGTATGATGTAAGCGAAGCGAGCATACATTAACAAATCTTTTGGCGGTGCGTTTCCGATCAACTTAATTGCTGTTCCAGTTTCACCTTAATGATTGCTCTTGTAGTCCAAGCAATGACCAATTGCGGTTAACTAATGGATAGAATCGTACTCGGCAAATAAACTCCCATCTCTGATGACCTGAGATGATGAGTGGATATTATTAGTACCGTTTTTTTCCAACAACTTTTACTACATTTAAGTAATTTAATATTATTTAATCTTTTTCCTTTTCGTTGCAGGTATGTACTCGTAACAAGGGAAACTAACTGTAATTTTTTCCAATGAAAGTGGTAAGTTTCTTTGTTGGGAGGCGAAGCTGTCAATAGAAATGAGATTTCATATATTAGCATATTAGCTAATAACATCCCTGCATTTTGCTGTCATTTAATCCGCGTTGTCTTTATATCAATTTGATCATGGTTCCACATTCCTCAACTTTATTACTTGTATAAAATATTCACCATTCTTTGACAATCATTGAGAAAAGTCTTCATAAAACCGACCGCTCTACAACGCCGCAACCATAATCCGCCGATAGTTCGCCGCCAGCTTGACATCATTCTCTTAAACTTCTGCGTTAGCCCGAAAGTATCTGCTGTTGAGTTGAACTCTTTGTGAATTTCTGCGAAGTGGCCAAAGATAATGAGGAGAGTAACAGCTCAGTCAGCCCATCAATCTTTAAATGTTCTTTTTCCTTTGGCATGTAATGTATCAATGTATTGTTATGTACGTATGTTAATCATATGCAATCTCAATCCAAACGAAAAAAAAATGGTGTCTGTTCTCATGTAGGAGCTTTAGAATTTATACTTCTTTGGCGTAATATTTATGTCAATATGTATGTAATTACTTGTTGAAAACATATAGGAATTTAGTTAATAATAGGATATGTAAACAGATGAGAAATATAATTGATTAAAATTTTTACTTACTTACTTAGCGGGCTCCCGACCCGTGAAGAGACTCTGCCTGAGGCACTGCAGCCGTCCATCCTCCGCGATCCCGGGTACGTTGCTTCCAGTTCTCCAGACCAAGCGCTCTGGCATCCGCGATGGATTAGTCTTTAAAACAGAGGTTCGGTCTTCCTTGTCATCTGGAACCAGGAGTCATGTATACTGAACCATACCGTACAGCCTGCATGGAAACAACGAGAGTATACATTTTCTTTCTCACAAGTTCCGTTGACCTTGGGAAAATCTCCAAAGATGATCAAAATCATAACACATATGCGTACATGACCGGCTATTAACGGGTTGCTATTTACTAGACACTGTACAGGTCTTTCATCGCTCTTGCTGTGATTACTGTTATCTATTCTATATTAAGTAGACATTCTATAATTGATATTCAGTCTGATGTTAGCGTTCATACAATAAAGAACCATAAAATAGAAAGCGACGTTTTTATTTCATTTGTGTACATAGCTCAGTGTTCGGCTACTGACGGGATTTCATTAAATCCATAACTCAGGGGGCTGGGAGTCGAAGATCCTCTTGGCTGGATCATTATTTTTCATTCGATCAATGTGGCCGAGCCAATGCAGTCGACGCGATCTAGCTTTTTGGACGTTTGTACCTTCTCCTCCATTCGCCATCCTCGCACACAGCACCAAATATACGACGGAGTATTTTTTCTTTCAAAAGAACCCAATATAAGCTCCCCTTTTCTACTTATCGTCCAGCACTCGGCCCCATAAAGCAGGACTGATAGGATTAAGGTTCGATAGAGCATGCATTTTGTGATTCGGGTGAGGAGTTTTGAACCCATTTGTTTGGCTAAGCCGAAGTAGCAGCGGCTTCCTAAGGCGATTCTCCGTTGGATCTCCACTAAGGTGTCATCCGTGAAGTTAATGTTTTGTCCTAGGCGATGATCAGATGTTTGTTTGTTTGTTGATAGCATATACTTTGTCTTGTCCTTATTTACTTCAGGACCAACCAATTTCGCCTGTTCTTCAATCGCACTGAAAGCTTCTAACACAGCGCGCTGGGAACGGCCGATGATGTCGATATCATCCGCATACCCCAGTAGCTGGACGGATATATTGAAGATAGTGCCTTCCGTGTTCGCACCTGCCCTTTGCACTGTTTTCTCCAGTACAAGATTGAAGAAGTCACATGATAGCGCATTTCCTTGCCGAAATCCGGTACAGGTTTGGAATAATTCGGAAGAGATGCTTCCAAACTGCACATTACACCGAACGTTTTCAAGTATCACGTGAGACAATTGGATCGGTTTGGCGGGATCCCGAATTCGGCCATCGTCATGTAGAGCTCCTGGCGATGAATGCTATCATATGCTACTTTAAAGTCGATCAAAAGGTGGTGGGCCTCGACTTGAAATTCCTTGGTTTTTTCCAGGATTTGCCTTAGTGTGAAGATTTGGTCTTTTGTCGATTTGCCGGGCCGAAAGCCACACTGGTACGCGCCGGTTAGTGTGTTGCAGAACGGCTTCAGACGTTCACACAGTACGTTGGATAGGATCCTATATGCAACATTTAGCAGGGATATGCCTCGATAGTTCTTGCAAGACATAATAATAATAATATTTGGTTAGGGTATATTACACTGCGACCTATTGGTCTATTGTGTCCCCTTGCTTGTGCCTCGGAGAGGTTCATGCCCTCGTTCAGAGCCCTCTCTAGATACTTCTTTGTGAAGCGTGTCGAGGTATTGCTCTGATTTATCCTTGGCAGGTCACACTCCTTGGAGCACAGCGTCCAGTCCAGTTTCTTTGATGAATCTGAGAATGAGCTGTGGGTCCATGGTTTGTATGTCCTTGTCTGTTATTTGGTGCCTGCCCAAATATTTCATCCTTTTGTGGGTCAGTGCCCCACAGGATTCCAGTATATGGTCTGGAGTTTCGGCGGTTTCACTGCAGAATCTGCAGAGACCGTCCTCCGATATGCCCATTTTCCTCAGGTGCTCCTTGAGTCTGCAGTGCCCCATGAGGAGGCCTGTTAGGATTCTTAGGTTGTTTTTGTTAAGGCCGATACAAACTTTGAATCTCTTTTGGTTGTAATTTCCTAATAGTTTCTTTGCTTGCCTCAGACCTTGGAGGTTGAGAAAGGTGTTGGCCTTTGTTTCTTCCTCCAGTCTCCTGAACTCTTCGCGTATAGTGTGTTCTCCTATCCCGCAGAATGGCTCAGGTCCTATGAAGGGTTCCTCTGCCCCTTTTCTTGCCAGAGAGTCCGCTGCCTCATTGCCTGTAATGCCAACATGGCCAGGTACCCAGCAGATGGAGATTCTGTTATTCTTGCCTAGTCTATTCAGTCCTTGTAGGCATTCACACACGAGTTATGACCTGATAACGTAGGCGTCAAGAGCCTTTATAGCTGCTTGGCTGTCAGACATTATTGCTATGTTGCAATTTCTGTAGTATTTCTCGAGGTTGATTCGAACGCACCTGTCTATGGCACATATTTCTGCCTGGAAGATGCTGGTACATTTGCATATGGATTCGTAGTGCTTAGTTCCTGGCCCAAACACTCCTGCACCAGTTCCCTCCTCGGTCCTCGAGCCGTCCGTATATCACTTTGTTGTGTGGTTGCTCAGTTCATAAGTTATGGATTCATTGCTCCAGTTCTCCTTATTGCTGAGCTTTATCTGGAAATTCTTCTCGAAGTTGAATTTCCTGATGCTGTCGTCTCTAGGTATGCCAAGAAGTGGGAGCTTTTTGAGCAAGTCACCGTGTTCTTTCGAACCGATGCATTTCCCTCTCCCAATTCCCTCCTTTGCCATCCTAAGGATTATTTTGTCTGCCTCGTTCATCACCATGATGTGTAGAGGGGTCAGTTCCAATAACACCTCCATGGCTGCGGTTGGGCAGCTACGCATTGCTCCGGTAATGCACTGGCACGCCAGTCTTTGCACTTTGCCGAGTGTCTCTCGCGTTGTGACTAGACTGGTTCGCTTCGCCCATGCTACCGCTCCGTATGTGATCATTGGTCTCACGATTGCAGTGTACCTCCATCGCAGGATGTTTGGGCTGCATCCCCATGCCTTCCCCGCTAGGCTCCTAGATATCATGAGAGCGCGGGTGGCCTTCTTGGATATCTCCTCTGTATGTTTTCGCCAGAGGAGTTTACTATCTAGATGGAGTCCTAGATATTTTACTTCTTTGACTGGTATCAGTGTCGTGCCTGATAGGCTGATGTCCTTAAGTCTTTGAAGTTGTCTTTTCCTTGTGAATGGTAATATCGGTGTTTTCGCCGGATTGATGTTAAGTCCGACAGTATGGCACCATTCCTTGGTTACTTTAAGCCCCTTTTGTATGATGTCCCCAAGGGTTTCTTCGAACTTGCCCCTGGCAATCAATACAATGTCATCGGCGTACGCCTGACAGTTGATGCCATGGTTGGTTAATTTTTCCAGCAGTTCGTCTACAACTAGGCTCCACATTAAGGGTGATAGTACCCCTCCTTGTGGACATCCTCTTGTTGTGTTTACTCTGATGGTTCCAGATGGTGTTTGAGTCTCTGCCGATCTAGTGCTCAGCAGCTCACACATCCAGTTGGATACTGTACTGTTAACTCCTTTCCTATCCAGGGATCGTTTAATCGCCTCATGTGAGGTGTTGTCAAATGCTCCCTCTATGTCTAGGAAGGCGCACAGTACTATTTCTTTTGCTTCCAAGGCACTTCGAATTATCTCCGTCAGCTGATATAGGGCGGTCTCTGTTGATCTGCCCGCTCTGTATGCATGCTGACGATGATGTAAGGGGGATGTGTTCAGAACAAGACATACATAGGATCGCCTTTTTTGAAGATGGGGCATATGGAGCTGATAGTCCAGTCATCGGGCATGCTTCCTTCCACCCATACTTGCTTGATGATTTGGTGCATGCGTCCTACCAAAACATCACCTCCTTATTTGAATAGCTCCGCTCCTTAGCTTTCTTATAGCTAAGCCAACCTCTTCTATACTGGATGATGAAATCTGTTCTTCATAGATAGGACGTGGGGTCTCTTCTTGCCCTATCACTCTCTCTACATAATGCCCATTTAGCAGCTGTTGGAAATGCTGCTTAATTACATCTACTATTCCCTGCGCTGAGCCTGCGTTCCGATTTTAAAGCCAGCAGCCACTTGCTTTGCTTTCTTCTAAAATCTCCGGATGTTGTTTCGATCGCGAGACTCTTCGATTTCCTTGAGCTGGGAGACTGCGTACGCGCTCTTCTTTCTACGCAGGATCTTCTTCTCCTCCCTTCTCTTGGCTCGATAAACTTCCCTTGCTGCCCTTGTTTTGTGCTGCAGGGTTTTTAAATGTGCGTCTTCTGTCACCTTCTTCCGATAATCGCATACAGCATCATACCACGGGTTTTTCCTCTGGGGCTTGTGGTAACCTACGGTGGTCTCGGCTACCTCCTTGATGATGTCACGATATCGGTTCCACATATTGTTGGCGCTTGTGGCTTGTGAATGCACAGAGGAGAGTCTTTCGCTCATCCGCTCACTGTAGACTCTGGCTACTCCAGGTGTGCTAAGGCATCCAACTTCAAATTTCTTCTTTTGGGCATTTCGCAGCCTCTTCTCGTTGGACAGTCGAGCTCTAAATTTAGCCGCAACAAGGAAATGGTGAGAGTCGACATTTTGTATCGACGTTTATGATGGTGGATGCGTGCCTCACATCGATTAGCACGTGGTTGAATTGGTCGGCAGTTCGACCTTCTGGAGAGCGCCAGGTTGCTCTGTGTATCCCGAGCCTTGGAAACCTAGTGCTGCTTGATTAAACTTCAATTTTTTGAAAATAACCTTGATAACAGAAATAGAATGTGGTTTCTACATGTGGTTTTGACATCTTGAAAAAAATATCCTATTTGGTTCTGATATCCGGCTGCTTCCGCCATATACAGAACCGCTCAATAGCCGCCTTCACTATAATGCATACAATTTTCAGATTCTGGAACCCACTCGATTCCGTTATTAATATTTTGGGTTCCGAAATCCGATAAATTGCTAAGTGAGTTTCAATATCCGATAGCTTCCGCCACACACACAAAATAGAATACTTCGCGACAACGTCAGTGACAAATGAAAAAAAAAACCTACAGCACAGTGAAATAAGGGAAACGATCGGCGAATTTGTATGGCGGAGTGGATTTTTTCGCGAAAAAAGTTCCAGATTCAACACTATTTTGGAATACTAGCGTATGCAGATGACGCTGTCATCATAATTCAGCGCAAATTCCTCAATGACCAATGAGTGAATTTCACTACCTTAAAAATGCTAAATAAATGGGCTGAACGCCAATTTAGAAAAAAACGTAATAAGTTCTATTCACCAAAAAATATGCAATACCAACTTTTAAAATGCCACGAATTGATGGAATTAAACTGGTCCTATCAGGCCATGATACATACATACATTGTTCTGCACAGGAAATTGAACTGGAATCTCATCTATTCAGGAGAGAATCAAGAAAGCCTACAAAACATTCTTTACGTGCAAAAATGTGGGGCCTTGACTTTTAAATTATTTTTTTTATTGCTTATTAAATATCAATTTAAATACTAGACAAAAATGATTAAATCTAACTTGTCTGGGAGATTCGAAAACAAGAAATATCATTGTGATTCTTCCTCCTAAACAACTTATTTATCTGTAAAAGTGGGGCCTTTAACCAGGAATGAGCACTGCCTGTATAGTCATGATAGTCAGACCCACGCTCACCTATTGCGCCACTCTTTGGTGGAAAGTCACAAATAAGATGAATATACAGTGATAATTTTCAACGGTACAAAGAACGGCTATTGCTATTACGGGTAACTTGCTAACAACGCACATAATGGCACCGGAATAAACACCTGAAATACCAGGCGATACGCCTCACTTATTTTGGCCAGTTCAAAAGTAGTCCAATTGGACACTGCTCTATTTTGGAAATTTTTCGGTGAAGTATTCACGGATGACTCTAAAACCGACGATGGTACGGGTTCCGGAATTTACTTTGCGGAAACAAAGCTGAGGGAATATCTGCGACTCCCAAACAGTGTCTTCCAGTGGGAGGTTCTCGCCGTACTTAAGGCTAAAAAGTTGCAGTGTCTTCCGGTCAGAGGTTCTGGTAGTACCTAAGGCTGCCGAATTACGGCATTGAATCCGATATGTGACCGAGCTATCACCTTTTTCATTGATAGCTTGGCCGCCCTCAAGGCGCCAGAATCATGTGTCATCAGATTCGAAATAGTCTGGTATTATCTGATATAGGCATCCCTTTAGTGTATATTATAAAAAAATAATTATGCGAACAGCACCGCGTTAGAATGTGCTGGGTACCCAGGCACTGTGGGCAATGAGCTCGCGGATGAGCTAGCAAGAATAGGTGTAGAAATGCGTCTGCAAAGTACGGGATTGGACATAAAACCCCACTGTGTAGTCAAAGGGAAGTTATCGGAATCGGCCACAAGAATGGCTAGTCAAAGGTGGAATCATATAGTGAGGCAAAAGGTATTCAAGGCCCTGTGGCCTAATTTGAACAAAATGAAAACTGGGGACATTTTAAAACTAAGTAGATGCCAACTTAGAATGACAATCAGCATCCTTTTCGGACTTTGCATTCTGAGGAAGCACCCCAAAAGATTGGGGCTATCGGAAACAGACGCGTGTAGCTACTGCAATGATATTTGCGTCACTGAAGACATGGCATACTTTGCTGATTCGAGGTTGTCGTTCGACATAGATGAAGGAGCCTGGGCAAATATTTCTTTGATAGTGTAGAAGAGGTAGCGTCGATTAACTGCAAAAAATTATTGAGTTTTTGTGGGAAAAAAAAAACGCTTTTAGGAAGAGGAAAAGGATGAAGAATGACGTTATAGCTGCTTCCTTATGGTGTCTAGTGTTTCTATGAAAGATATGTCAAAGCCCTGACTAATCTAGCCTAAACTAATTTCCTGCCAGATAAAGGTACCCAATAAAGATTTTTTTTTAAGGGATAAATGTAAAATTAGCACGAATTTTCATACAACATTATCTTTTCTACCACTTGTTGTAGGGAAAAAAGATTTAATTCGCACCCAGTATGTTAGGTTAGGTTAGGTTAAGGTGGCTGTCAGCTAATAGCCAACACTAGACCAATGAGGTCCGTTGTGATGCCACGTGGATCAGGTAGAGGGCGAAACTCCTCTATAAGCGAGTAGCTCCATTTGGAGCTTCTGATGAAGCGCGGTAGACTTCTAACATCTGTGTTAGCTAAGTCACTGAGTTTATTAAGGAAGAAGGCTCCTACGTAGAGATTTCTTTTATTTGAGAGTTCAGGGCGTCTAGGAGTGTAGTCTCCTTCCCCTCATCGTTGCTGCAGCTTCTACAGAAGTCATTTGAATAGACGGCAAGCCTTGATGCATGCTTGCCTATTAGACAGTGTCCTGTAATGACACCTATAGCAGAGCCAACGTCCAGTCGGTTAAGTGAGATCGAACACCATCCAACATTGGCCAGATATGCTTAGTCGCTAGACATGTACCTGTCCACCTAAGGTTTGTACTCTCGACCGCGGATAGCTTAAACATAAGGTAACAAGTAGCGATAGGTATACCTAGAAAATCTTTATCAGGTAGAAGAGGTAATGCGGTTCCTTTTTTGGCGAGTTCATCTGCCCTACAATTCCCTGGGATGTCTCTATGACCCGGCACCCAACAGAGGTGAATATTGAACCCACTAACATAATATAAAATCGTTTGTCCCCACTTAAGCCTTAAAACGGTTATTTTTAAAAAGTGGGGGTATCCGTGGGCGGATTTTAAAAATATTTCCACATGAGCATAAGGAACCTCCAAAGAGTATAGCTTTCGAATTTCAGCTTCCACTGGACGGATTTAAAAAATTGTTTAACATAAGCATTAATGACGTCTAAAAAGTATATATGTATTATTAATTTCAGCTTCCTAGCTCAATGTTCTCAATCTACTATCTCGATAAAACAGTTTTATTTAATTGTGGGCGTGTCATTTTTGAAAATGTTAACTTCCATTTTGGGCCCCTAAAGACTATATATTAATCATCCGACAGCATATATAGTCTTAAAATCCATAATAACGTTAGCTACAAATATATCGAAGTATTTAGCTCATGTAAGGTGTCTTTTATGCTGACTATTGAAGACAAAGTTGATAAACATCTACCGCCGGCCGTACGTATTCCTTCTGAGAGGGCTTATACGTTTTGTAACCCAAGTTCGGGCCGACATGACGTTGTTTTAGAAGAAAAGAACAGGAAGAAGAATAGATTTAATAAACAATGTATACCAAAGATAGCTCTGGTAGCCTTTGCCTTACTTGCTTTTGTAGTTGAAACCGCTCATTGATAGGTCAAGTTAAATCCAAACACCTTTCATAAGGTCAAGTCATTACAGAGCATATTGCTATCCACTTAGCACCGTCAACATTTCCATAATTTGTTAACTAATCCATTATAGTTACCCGACGAAAATTGGACTCAACAAGCTCTCAACACAAAATCAAACAATTATTTAAAAAGTAACGCCCATTCACCGAATACACTCTTCCTCCCCACAGCAACCCCAAAAAGATCGATGAAGAAATCACGATTCACCTGGTAAGACAGCTTTTTGTTTTCAAACCGAAAAAAAGGTTCTTTTCTTAACTCATCTCGGGTCCAGCACAAACATATAGTGGCAGTTAATCTACTTCCAGAACACACCTACCGTTCGTTCAGCCAACCCATTTGAGATAAGACAATGCACGATCGGCTATATAGTAACTTGCCGCATCGTTCCATAAGAAAGAAACGAAAGGCAGCGAACGGTCTGTCAAAAAGCAATCTCTCCATAAACAGTTATTAATTAAATCGCCTCAAAAAGGAGCCCAAGACTTGTCGACAGCACTCCTAACTGCATCATCTGCACATCATCATGATCAATATGCGATGTACCTCGACATTCGATGCTACTGATGGGTCCGCGACGATCGCCATCAGCCATGGGATTCTTATTCATCGTCTTCATGTCTCAGCGTTAGACTCCATCAAAGAGACACGTATATGGAGAGGAACATCATCGTGTTCCAGTGTATGCGGGACCTTCTTTAAAGTGCGCTGATAATCGTGCGCAAGGCATGTATGTAGAAGATGAAGACGGACTAGCGGAAAACACCTTTGGAAGTGGAAGTTCCATTATGTAAAAAGAATCCTCAAAGCCATTTAGGAATTTCCTTTTTCCTGATTTCATTGCTGGCGGATGGAACATCTGTAGAAAGATGTTGTTGGTTTTTTTCCCGGTTCACCTCACATATTGGTGCTCTAACAGTATCGTTGGCCTCTCCAATGAGGAAGCACCCGTAGGCTGAGGTTTATCATAGCCGAGCCTCCATATCGAACAAGGGATAGGCCAGATGAGACCGAGACAAAGTCTTGACGGCTTTGAATTTCCTTGATTCAAAGTCAAGATCATTGTCAAGTTGGGCGACGACGACGACGGATAATGCACCACGTCAGCTGCGAAGGAATGTGTCAGGGGGCCGGCCGGTAAAAATCTCTCGCCTCAAAGCATTCAAAATCAATTGACGCGCTTCATCATCATCAACATCATCACGATCGCATAGTTGACTTTGAATAGATACGATTACACGCAACGCCAAGCTTGGCTTTACAATTTTTTTGACACGAAACAGAGAGCTGGAGTTGGATTTAGAGTTGGTGGCCAATAATGGGGGGCTCGGGTGGGGTTCGATAATTTTTATTATTGATACCGCTTGAGTGGTGTTTGCGTTTAATTTGGATTCACGACGAGCGTGCCATGACATAATGCTTTCAAAATTTATTTCACTTAACGTTTCCTTATTAGTGGCTTTAAGGCTTCGTGCTTGAGTGATGAAAAGGTGTTCGCGTCCGCCAATATTGAGCGAAGCTCTGGGGCATTGAGGTGGTTTTATTTTTGTTTACGGATCTGAAAATATTTGAATGAATTTGAGTGAATTAAGTCCCATTTGAATGGCTATTTGCAGTTCCTCACTGACACACTCCAACACACCGTCAAATAAAATTCCTCCGGCAGAAAGTGGGAATATCGTGAATGGCCATTCCAAGCATAAAGCAAGAGCGTAGCTTGCCATTCCCAGCATAAGGCAAGAGCGTAGCTGCATTTCCGGACGAAGTGTTGGTAAACGTGAAATAAATTTGAAACAATTAGAGATACAAGTAAAGGGTCCGCCATCTAACGTTTTTTTTTTCAACTAGTGCTTATTTCGTGAATGGTAACACTTAGCTAATGTCTGATTTGACAGATAATTAGTTTTATCCTTCCGCTGAACGAATATGGTTGTGTATACGCTTGAACAACGCTGGGAAATATTGCGACATTACTTTGAAAATCATGGTAATTGTGCAGAATGTGTGCGAAAATTGCGTACGGATTTTGGAAGAAGAGAAGCACCGTCAGCTCCGTATGTTCGTTATCTTGTGAAAAAAGTGAAAGAAACTGACATCCTCATCGATAAACCAAAGCGTGAAAAGCCAAAAACAGTGCGTACAGCCGAGAATATTGCTGCTGTGGCAGAAAGTGTGCGTGAAGCGCCATCAACATCAATTCACCGTCGTTCTCAACAATTGAACATTTCGGAGACATCATTGAGACGAATTTTGCATAAAGACCTTGGTATGACGATCGTGTAGGCTACTGCATGGCCAGCCGAGGCAGCCATTTGAATG
The DNA here is from genome assembly GCA_949715645.1 of Portevinia maculata. Taxonomy (NCBI): domain Eukaryota; kingdom Metazoa; phylum Arthropoda; class Insecta; order Diptera; family Syrphidae; genus Portevinia; species Portevinia maculata. The sequence goes on along the minus strand of OX454527.1, from coordinate 189,396,416 downwards.
AAATTATTTTCCATTATTAACCGGAAGGATTGTACTTTCAAATAAAAAAAGAAATTTGAGAAAATATTCAGTAGTTTTTTTTTATAGCATTTTCAAAAAAAAAAGAGTTATTTGGCGGACTCTTTATCTGTGCCAGTTCGATGGTGGATTTTTTGTTTTTATTTGACGCAACTGGGGCAAAGCAGGCGCCACAATTGACTTGCAAAAATGGGATTGACAGCTGGTATTTCGCATGTTAGCCGTATTTGTATGTCCTCCGCAAAAGGTATGGATAGTTTCAGAGAGCCTACTCTCGTGACCTACTGACTTAAACGAATTGAATGCTTCGATTCATTTTGTCTCGAGGACCTTAAAGTCCTTATTTATTGGCCTCCCGTCATGGGGTCTCTGACAGGCACACACACCGAAGACATATTCTTCGCTGCAACACTAGGTACCTATATTCCTTTTTCCAAATCAAAGGCCCTGTCATCCGCAAAGCTTGATTTTATAAATAAAGGCTCGGTATTCGCTTGCAACTTGTACCTGGGTGAGGGGATTTAATGGGTGTTTTTGGTTGGAGCATTATTGTTCGGGAGCTCCAATCCAAATCCTCGAGCACTCGGACTCGGTAACGGTCCATTGTACTACCAGGCAGACATCCTCTTTTTGGTGTAGAAGTTGGAGAAATAAGTTGTTATTCGTTTATCTCCTTTTGATGGGTGGCGTATGTTGTTCTTCCCCATGGGGACTAAACCTGCACCGCACGGGTCACAAGCCAATACACTACCATCTACACCATCGCCACCGCATGTTAGGGTTACTTGAAGTGGCAGTCGGCCGATACCGACGCACTACAAATAAAAGGTTTAGTGTGATACTACGTGGATCTATCTCCACCCTGCTGATTGAACCAGTTAGAGATTTAAATGTAGCTTGAGAGACTTTTGATGTCAGTGTTAATTGGATCATTGAAGAAAAAAGGTCCAAGATGAAGTTTTCGTCTTTGAGAAGGAGTAGGGCATGTGCAGCGAATTTGGAAAATGGTCTCCCCCTCCTCTTCGTCCATATAGATTCTGCAAAATTCAATTGAGTAGACGCCAAGCCTTGTTGCATGCTTGCCTATAAGATAGTATCCAGTGATGACACAAATTATAGAACCAATGTGCAGTCTGTTTAGAGACATCAAACACTTCGAGCGATTCAGATCCAGTTTTGCCCAAACCTATTTTATCGTGAGGCAAGTTGTACCAGTTGTCAGTTTTCTCGATATTATTCGGCTTAAACATGAGTTTTCATGTACCGATTGGAATGCTTAAAAAAACTTTTCAGGTAGAAGGGCGAGCTCATCAGCCTACAATTCCTTGAACGTATCTGGCCCCGGCACCCAACATAGCTCGACGTTGAACTGCTCCACAATCTCCGCGAGAGATGATCGGCAGTGTAGGGCTACGATGGAATTTGTAGAGACAGAGTCTAGTGATTTTATCGCAGCCTGACTCTGAGCCTGGGAAGATACAGATGTCCTCAATGGATATTTCTTATCGCCATCATTTTCTCTGGGAAAATTCTGCAGTATGTAATTTTTAAGACGAAAGGGGAGACAGAGATTCAGCCTGTCTGAGAATATACCTCCACCAACCCCATCGTCGGTTTTGGATCCATCGGTGTAAAAGTGAATCGATTCATCCTCCATGAGAACGCCTTCCTCCTTGAATGATCTGAAGGAACGATAACGAAGTTTTTGTCGGATGATTCTGTAAGGTTCAGAATAGAGGAGTGATCGCAGCTGGCATATGACCGATACACCGAGTTTTTGTGGCTCTTCAGGGATACAGCTTTTCGAAAAACAACTCCTCATCAGTGCGAGATAATTTCCCCTAAGGCTCAGTGTTTAGTGTCGAAAGGTCCCCAGGTCAAATCTCGCCGGGACCAAGTAATATCTAGATTTTTTTTTTTATATTTCAAATGGTTGGAGAAGTGAGGTTTGAAGCTTGGTATGGGCCGTTAATGTGTATTTGTTTTTAAGTTTTGTAAAGTTATTTCTCCACTTAAAGTTATTTTTTCTGTTACGAAGGAGACTCACACGAATTCAAAAGTGTGGGAATAAAATTCTTTTCAAAAAAGTGACATTAATTCGCATTGTCGAAACGCCTGTCGGATTCGCATCCTTTTGTTACTAAGGCCAACCTAATGTAGGTATTTACAGCGTAATCAATGATGAAAACATTGCAAATGTCGTCATGTCGTCACTGCCGCACAGTGGGGCATATTAACTTTTTAGGTTTCAAAAATCATAGCTCGTAAACAAATAAAGATATAGTGATATTTTTTTTTCAGCTTGAAGAAAATTTCCGAACTATATATTTTGTGAATTTTAAGAAATAATATTTACTGAAATACGACTTTCTCCCAATAAGAAATGGACTTAATATTTTACCTCAAAAAATGTCAATAGTAAATAACTGAAGTAAAAACAGGGTGTCTTAAAGTGAAACAAAGTTACAGTGGTACCTTTATAAAAGTAGGCAAACAATATTTTTTTTTAAATATTTCTGCATGTATGTATATCAAAAGCATTTTTTTATTATTTTGCTGCACATTAGAGTGAAAATATACTACTTTAGTGGTACATTTTAAGTCAGGGTATAGGAAAGTATGTAAAGTGCTATAAAATAATAAAATTTAAGAAAAATGCTTTACAGGGTGTTTCAGAATTTCATGTTAAAAAGTCCAGATGATCCATCACAGCCCCGCTTGCTTTGTAACGCCAGACTTCTTGCAAGTCCAATTAATTCCTGTTCACTCTTGGTTTCCAAAATTCTTCTTGTTGTGTGATCCAAGTTGTCTTGAAGACTGACTCTGGCAGATGTTTCTGTTACTTCACAATTATCTGGAACTGATGCTTTTTTCGTGAGTGTTTTGGTCTTATAAGATGGGAGAACATCTATGTACGTTGTGTCTCATTAAGGAACTTCTTAAAATTCCATACTTTTCTTTTGTTAGTCCCAGATCCATAAACAAGGCTAATGCGTTTGCACTTTCATACTTGATAGGATCTCTTTGAGGAGTGCGAATGCTCTCTCTAATCCTTTTAATTCTTAGTGGACTTGCTACTGATACTGCCTTGGTTATATCGATCGGCCTTACTAAGGCTGTGGAAAGATTTTCAGTGGTGATGATTCAGTAGCATTGATCAATTTTTGTTTCTTCGTAAATGACGAGGACTCCGTTTCCTTGGCCTTCCTCTAGAATTATTTGATGTACTTGGTAAATTTCAAATACCGTTTCATCTGTCCTTTCAAAATTAATGCAAAGAATATTTGACAACCAACAATCGTTTTTCTTTAAAAATACGAGTTTCTTTCTAAGTAAAAATGGAATGCAGCACATTTTTTTATCGAATCTAGCTATGAGCTAAAAGCTATGTCAGCTAAAAGGTTATATTTATTTTTTACACCTGTGATGAATTCTTCTTCTGAATGCTTTCTATCGAAAAAAAATCAACTAGATCAATGTAGGAAACTTCCAATTTTAAGTTCTTTTAAACGTATTTGTTTGTTAAAATACAAGTAGTGTCTATGACTTATCAATAACACGCTTTATAACTAATCATTTAAACTATTTGTTTTATGTTTATATAACTACTTCTTTTGTGATGAAATTATGTATAGGTACCTAACATTTTTATTGCATTAAATGAAAAGGATACAAAAAGGACACAACAGGTACTTGATCTGTCATAAAAATGAACAGATTTTTACAAATCACGAAAACTACCTGATTTATCATAAAAAAATATTACTTAGCCCATACCTATGTCCTAATTCTTTAAATTTAAGGTAGTCAAAAAATGACTGGATTACCATAAAATACCCGGAGAAAACTGTGCTGATGCTCTTCACCAACAAAACCAAATTACCTGACTTTACGTTTCCTCGCCTAAACGGCACACCATACAGCCATGGTACGACCAATCCTCACGTATGGGTCAATAGTATGGTGGCCGGCTCTAAAAAAAAAGTACAATATAACCAAACTTAATAAGGTACAAATAACGGCATGTATTGGAACAACGGGAGCTCTACGGTCAACACCGTCTGACGGACTCACAGTCTTACCGCATCTTTTACCTCTTGATCTACATATAGCAAACATCACAGCACACAGCGCGATCAGACTGAGAGAGTCTGGATGCTGGACTACGAAACCCTACGGCCACAGTAGTATTCTAGATCCTCTACCGAGAAAACTAGTTCCGCCTTCAACAGACTACATAATTCCCAGAATGTCTTTCACAAAACATTTCGTCGTTCAAAACCCTACTAGATCAGAATAGCAAAATGGACAAGTGACAAGGGATTTCGATCAAACAATTTACACCGACGCGACGGTTCAAAAATGGACGACGGCGTGGGTGCGGGAGTTTTTTCGGAATCCTTAAACATCGCAAAGTCGTACAGACTTCCGGATACTGCAAGCGTCTTCCAGGCGGAGCTACTGGCTATCCGTGAAGCTTGTCGCCAGATCAAACTTCACTCAAACATAACACAGAGGCAAAGGATCGCCATACTTATTGACAGCCAGGCTGCGATTAAAGCGATCGCTTCGGTCACTATATCCTCTAAGTTAGTACTAGAATGCCGTAATGAGCTGGCCCTGCTTGATAAGTTCAAGGTTACCCTGATCTGGGTTGCAGGGCACAGTAACGTTTATGGAAACGAACATGCCGACGAACAGGCCAGACAAGGCTCAGCTCTCCACTGCTCTCTGGCGGAAGTAGTCCACATTCCGCTCGGAGCAGTTAAGGCAAATATCACCCCAGAATACCTCAAGAAAGCCAACCTCAGATGGAGCAGGCTGACTACATGCGTCGTATCCAGAAAAACGTGGCCAAACTACAACAAGGCAAAAACAACCGACCTTCTATGTAGAGCCTGAAAAGATATTGCAAGAATAACAGCGATCATCACGGGACACTGCCCTATCTATAGGTGACCATGCAGCCAAGCTGGGCATCTCATACAATACACACTGCCGCAGTTGCAAAGTGACAACTGAAAAAGAAACCCTTTTTTTTTTGACTTTTAAATTCATTTTTATTAATTATTAGCTTATATCAACTTATATACTAGACAAAAATGAGTAAATCTAACTTAAAATTAACAGGATACTTATTCTAGATTATTGATCCTTATGCGGACGCCCTAAACTTAACTCTATCTTATAATTATTGCCTTTCGGCCTAAAAACTATTTTACGAACTAATCTTACATATTATGTTTTCATCGAGAAAATTTTTAAGAAAACTCGGCATCTTTATCAAATTTTATATTTTTATATAAAAAAACAAATTACAAACTACCTACTCTACTTACTTAAACTACTTAACATATTCTAACTATAATTAGGATTCTGAGCACTCGTTGCATTACGAAACAAGTGGTCAAATTCCCAATTGCTTTCCGAGCGCCTGGCAGTCGTCAACGTGCACACGCGCCGCCGTGAGCTGACTGATGCCTTACAGAATCAATCACCTCCCGGAAGCACCACCACAAGTTGGCGAGCCCGGCCCTCCCAGAAACGCCCTAGCTAACTTAATCTATCTTACAAACTAAGAGGATGTTACCTAGAGTAACGCACCGTCTTGGGAGGGCATGTTGAACCCTCCACCCTCAAAAAGCCACCAAAATTCGGCAAATTGCTTTTCTGTATCGAATTTATCCCTCTCCGCTATTGCGGTACTAAAACGGAGGAGCTCATGAGCATTGGCGACGTCCTCGCCGCGGATGAGCCGCTTATCTCTCGCACTGCGGTAACGGTGGTATAATACCGGGATACCATCCCTCGTCTGTACCAGCCCTTTTGCATCAATATGGATAAATGCCTCTGGCGGGATAAAGCCAGACCGGAGTGTACTCTCAATGTACATTTCATTGGGGTAGTAAGCCCCAAAGATCAGACTATTGTCGCTGGCCATCGCCCTTGCAACGTGCCTTCGAGTCACCTTAATGAGGAAATTTTCAATCCTATTCAACTGAGCCCCATCGTATAGGACCTTGTTGGGATAGTATTTTATATAGTTGGATTCAGGCGTTCGGAACAACCGGAGACAGATCCTAAGACATTGTCTCTCCAAAACCCGAATCTTTTCCATATAGCTAGGCGCTATATTAAACCATAATGGACAACCATAAGCGATGATCGGCCTTATAAGGGCCACGTAGCAAATGACCTTCACTCTGGAGTCAAGTTGACTGCTATGAAACAGTCTCCTTGTCAGAGCATAAGCCTTCTTGGCCCCAGCAAGACAAGCAACTATATGTCTATCGAAATATAGATACTGGTCAAGCCAGATACCTAGATATCTAACTGCGCTTCTCACCGCCAATGGCTGCCCATTTTGTCCAATAATGGCCAATTTTTTCCAGTTTTTTCTGGTATCCCTAGAGGCCCCAGCCAATGGAGTTCTGAACAAGATTGTTTCCGTCTTCTGAAAGTTGATTTTCAACTTCCAGTCGTCGCAATATCGCTTAATTTGATCAAAGTCACGCTGCAAAAGGATATTAATGACCTCGATTTTAGGACCTGATCTGTATGCCACCAAATCGTCGGCATACGCTATAGCATGTCTGAGTGAACCCACCAGATCACTCGTGTAAATGTTAAACAGGATCGGAGAATTGACCGCCCCCTGCTGTAAACCGTTTTTAATTTCAAAGACTCTGCTCGAAGTCACGTCTCAAAATCAACCAGACAAGCACCCGTGCATTGGCTCTTGCATTTATTCCACTGAATGTCGGAAACCAGTTTCGACGCGGCATGAATAGTGTCATGCCTCGCCCTGAAACCAAACTGGTTGTCCGGAATTATGTTATTGTCCTCGACCCACTTTAACAGAGCTCTATTGACAACCTTTTCAAAGACCTTGCTAATATTCGGAAGCAAGCTAATTGACCGGAGATTGGCTGGGTTCGTCCTATCTTTACCTTTTTTCGGGATAGGGTGTACCACAGCTACCTTCCAATGCGCCGGATAATGTGCATTATTCAGCGCATTGTTAAACAGCGTGGTGAAAATATCTACAGCCTCCAGAGGCAAGTGTCTCAATACGACGTTTGGGACACCATCCATCCCCGCCGACTTTTTATTCTTTAGTGACCCGAAGATGCACAGAAGATCATCCTTCGACACGAACAAGTGCGATGCATCTCGGCCATTGGCTACAACTGCATTAGCATGGTTTTCATCAGTGAACACGGTGAATCCGTTATTCTCAGATCGCCAATTCTCAAGTTCGGTACGCAGATCGAAGTGGTTCACCAGAGCCCTATTCTCAATGTCGTGGTTACGGCGAACAGGATTGCTCACCGTATACACGGCCTCGAAACAAGCGCCCAGCAAATCCACTTTCTCCTGTGGGTCCTCGACCACGAAAAAATCGTCGTTTGAAGCGACACTTTCTGGACTTATTCCAGCAGTCAGTACTGTCTGTCTGTTCTCTGCTGTCTGGGAGATTCGAACACAAGGAATATCATTGTGATCTTTCCTCCTGAACAACTTATTTATCTGTGGGAACATATTCGGACTACAGGTTTTAATAGCCCGAATTTTATTGCCCCAATACAGACTTACAGATTTTCTGTAATTTTCCTTTATCAGCTGTTTCAGGATTCGGATCTCTGAATTCAGCATCCTTACCTCCGGGTCGTTGCGATCAGTAAATTGCCTGTACAGCCGTTTAAGCCTCGAGAGCAGTCTACTTTTCTGTCGGTATAGTGCGTCGATTGTAGGGTTTCTGTATTTTTCTGTCTGGTCGTCGTCGGAACGTCCTACTTGAGGAATAGTTCGTTCCATAGTTCGTTTGATGGCGTCGTTCATTTGCAATAAATGCCGATCAATGTCATCATTTGTCATGTTACTGTTTGTCGGTGGGTCGATCCCACTCGAACGTATATCTCGCTTTAAAAATCTGGAGAAGCGCGACCATTGTGCCCTCCGATAATCGAATGAACACACTGCTTCGTACTCCTCCAGCAGCGTTTGTTCGTTCGGGATCCGTATTGCGGCGGCGAGTCCGTAGTGGTCACTATCGTACTCAAACGCACGCAAACAGTTCCGCGTGTTTTGATCTATGTTCGTCAGTTGAAGTCTTGCGTCCGTTAAGGCCAAGTCCAGGAAAGCACCGCTTCTTGGGAAAGAAGGGATATCCGTCGCGTACAACTCGAGGTTGTACTCAATCATATTGAGGCGCCACCAGTCGTGAAACTGGTTGCCCCTGGGATTTGCAGTAACATTTCCCCACGCCGCATGTTTGGCATTAATATCTCCGGCCAAGAAGTAATAATTCTCCTCCGAGTTTAGCTGCAGACCACGAAAAAGTGTCTCGAGCTCTGTCATAAATTGGTTTGGTGGAGGTGCAGCAGGTGCGTAAAGCGACACCACATACATTCTCCTCCGGCTATGGAGAGGAATGCATATGATGCATGCCTCCAACAACTGGAACCTACGCACGTCCCCGCTATATATAACCCTATGGCGCAGGCCTTTTCGAATTAAGATTCCAACCCCACCTCCTTGAGTGGAGTGAGGCCGGTCTCTTCTTATTACATGATAGTCTTTGTATCCCAATTTGTGCTTCTGATTTAGCTTAGTTTCGCTAACCAAAAGCACATCCGGGTTTTCGGTTTTCAACAAATTGGCAAGTGACGTTCTTTTCTCGATCCTGACAAGTGAATTAACATTCACAGCAAGGATCTTTAAGTTTCCCTCATCCAGCGCAGCCATTAGATTTATGGCACACCAGACCCCACAAACAGCTCCGAATAGATAAAGTCAATTCGGGCCGCTTGTTCATTTAATTGTTTCTGGAACTTGTCGATCTTTCCGTGCAGAGACAGAAGGATCGATTTTAAGTCCAGATCCACCTCTGGTGCCTTTTGGGCTACCTTTGGTTGGATTGATGTCATGTGGGCTTGACCCGGTCCAGCTGCCATTTGGGCAAAGGACACGTTGGGTGCCACAAAATTCGAGAACGAGCGACTCTTTTGACGCCTATCGTCTTCCGACTGCTGTTTGCGGGCCTGGACTCGCTTTTTCAGCTCCTGGTACTTTGGGCAACCCCTGAAGTTGGCGGGATGCCCAGAGTTCCTGCAGAGCACACAAGAGAGGACACCCCGGTCTTCGACTCTCTCCTTGCCAAGAGAACATTCACCATGTTTGTGGTCTTTGTCGCACTTGACGCATCTAAACTGCATGTTGCAGTTAGCTGCGGCGTGCCCGAACCTTTGGCAGCGCATACATTGAAGTATGCGATCTGACCTCTTTATTTTCTCCCACCTTACAGCATGGTAGTACAGGAAGCGGATATTTCGCAGCCTGTCGATTTTGCTGTCGGGAGTGAGCTGAACCAGGAAGAATGGTAAGTGACGGTTACCACCCCTTGCCACAGCCGAGGAAAACGGCTTGACCCCCACGAACTTGAGGTCATCGCTTTCAAAGTTCTTTAGCTCTCTTTCGAGCTCCTCCGTTTTTATTGAGGGATCAATTCCCTTTAATACAACGGTTTTTAGCTTTTGCTCTCTTGGGGTGTACGTAAAGTACTCGGTCTTAACCTCTCCCAAGGCGGTGCGCACCCTATTGTACTCCTCTATTTCTTCACAAATAATTATATGTTTATTGGCCGATAGCCTTTTAACATGAAAGTTCTTTGTTATAAGCCTACATAACCTTATACTATCACTTATATCGAAATTACTCACATTAATCGGTGGAATTTTGTTCTTCCTTGCTGGTTTCTGCTGCTGTTGCTGCTTTGACTGCTGTTGCTGATTTGGCTGCAGTTGCTGCTTTTGCTGCTGCTGTTGCTGCTTTTGTTGGTTCTGTTGCTGTTGTCGTTGTTGTTGCTTCTGTTGATGTTGTTGCTGGATTTGCTCCCTCAGCACTATTTGTTGTTGCTGCTGCTGTACTTTTTTCAGCCTCAACTGCTCACGTTTCTCAAGGAGCTCTTTGATGAGTTGGTCAAGCTGAGCCTCCTCATCATCTTCCTCTCTATCCTCCATTTGGATGACATTGCTATCATCGTCGTCGACCGGTAGGTCCCTGAAGGAGTTTCCCTCTCCGACGTACCGGCCCGCTCGCACTTCAGCTTCGTAAGAGCTGGTGTTATCCGTGTCATCATCGGTACCAGCCATCGATGATTCCACATTAGGGCCTGCCAGGTTCGCCCTTCTCTTCGCAGAAAGATTCGGCTTCGGATTAAGCTTCCGTCGCCTCTTCTCCACCTTTCGAAACTCCTCCTTCTCTATTTCTGTACCTGGGTTTTCAGCTGCTGCTACTGACTTTGTTGGTGCTGGTATTGCCTGCGAGAACACTCGCCTAGGCAACGATCGACCCGTTGTTGTTGCTGCAATTGGTGCCATTTTAGAAGCATGTGCAGCTACTGCCCTTGGCATACACACTGCTGCTGCTGCTGTTCTCGTTGCTGTTGCTATTGTTGTTGTTGTTGCTGATGTTATTGCTGCTGCTGTTGTTGCTGCTGTTGCTGCTTTCGTTACTGCTGTTGTTGCTGCTGATTTTTTTGCCGGCTCACGTGTTCGCACCACACGTCGCAACGGCACACCCACACCCGTAAGCGGGACCACCGATTTTCCGGGGTCCATCGCCTGATAATGCGGCACTTTTTTTTTGTTTATTTTTGTGTCTCTATCACTATATTTCCGAAAAAAAAATAAAATTAAAAAATTGAAGACTGGCCGAGAATCGAACCCAAATCTCCGGCGTCAAAGTCGGACGCCTAACTTACTAAGCCAACTTTGGACTTAAAAATACTTGGCTAAATCGCTTTTATTATCGATACACTTTCCGTTTTTACCGCTGAACACTAACTAGCCGACCTATCTCGATGAGAGCTGCGGAACGACTGAAAAAAAAAAAAACCCTAATTAACTTTGTATGCACCTGTCCGGCTTTAGCTAGGACCAGACTACGTACATTGTTAAGCCCTTTCTTCAATACACTTTAGGAAGTCTCCGAGAAAAGTATCAAGGAACTGATAACTTTCATGAACTCCGCAGGTTGGATTTAGTCTGCCCCACCAAACTATAATACCCAGGTTTTACGTGAGTTTGTGGTAACAAAACGGCACTCGGTGCTAATTGGGTTTGTCTCATCAAACTGCCACACCTACCTACCTACCTACCATAAAATATTTATTATATGTAGTTAAGAATACATTTTTACATGTCAAAATAATGTTTTTATGACCACTTGCATTTTTAAGGATATAATAAAAAAAGCCATAAATGAATAAAAATAACCTTCTTTAATAAAATCTCTCTAAACAGCAAATAAGCAAAAACTGGTTTTCTTAGTAAATGTTTCAAAAATTGTCAAAGATTAAATTTCCGTTGAGTTTAGACCAAAGAATCTTAAAGAATTTTTATAACTCAACTCAAAGTCAAAAAAATTAGCCAAAAACAGCTTTTCTTAAAATTCTGCAATTAAAAAAAAAATTGAATCATAATTACATTTGTATTACAAACAAATGGTCCTTTTTAAAAGCTCAAAAAAAATACAATTTTTAAACAAGGTTTTTCGATTTTAACGCCAAAACTCTAAAACTTTTCATAAAACAAATATTTTTTCTTCGATTATAAAAATAAGAAACCTTTGACTACCTGTTTCATCGGAATACTTCCAATATTTCCTAATCCAGTAAATAAATTAGTTTTGAATTTTAAGCACACACGAAAATTGAATTTTGCGAGCACTTTTGCAAAAAGGCGCCACAGTTCGCCGATGCAGCAATAATAGCCTCATCTGTGCGGCTTAATACTCCAATGCAATGTTCAAGGAGGTACGTTCCGGTCTGGCCTTATCACGCACGAGGCATTTATCCATAAGCGATAAAACGGATAATGAAACACAGTTCAGCTCGTTTTGGCTGCTCTTCGCAGGATAGTACGCTACTTACATAGCACCCTCTTAATTTAGTGCAGCTCTAAGTTAGCTACTCAACTAACAAACGCTTGAGAGCTAAACTTCAAAAACCTGAAAAAAAACGTTCATAACACCCTTATCGCATTCGAAGACTCTGTTAAGCGATCAAGTGTTTAAGTATCTTTATAAAGGTGGTTAGACGCCTCGAAGATGTTTGTTATGAGATAACTCTTTAAAAATTACTATACATATGTCACTTCAGAATTTATAATAAATCTTAGCGGTCGGCTTTAAGGCAGTGGTAGTGTAAATAAATAGGGTACGGGTGGGCAGATTCGACACTTTTTCTGTAGATTCCGAATAACTTTTTTGCAAAAGAATATTGAAAAACTTTTTCTCTTTATTTGAAACTTTGATATTTGTACTACAATGCATAGTTTCTAGCAGTTTCAAGAAAGATATTTAAAAATGTGGCTCAAAAAGACGCTTGTGCCCCATGGTAGGGTAGAAGCTTTTACGGAGATTCAAGAACACGCAAAATTGGTTTGTCTTGAAGTTAATGAGGACACGAGCAAGTTTATGCGGACGGGGAGTTTCTGATTTGCTTAGAGCTTTTTTGATTATTGTCTCGTTGATTTTTAACTTTTTTTTCAGCTTTAAATTATTACATACTTAAATTCAACATAGGTCACTTTCGACTTGTGTCATAACTGCCCCATGTGCTTTCGTCGAAAGTGGTGCCTGTTAAATATTGAAACAACCGGTTTCTTCAACAGCTAGTTCAATTCTCAACTCACAATATGTTACATGTCTTAACAATAGGTTTACATAAATAAGGAACAGACCATACATCCGTTAACTATGTATAAAGTATACTATGCAAGAACTTTACTTCGTAGTTTAGCTTTACTTAAATATGTATACATGACAGTGCCCATGATATGTTTTTGGGAAACCAAACATTTTTCACAAAACTAATAAAGACAATTCAATTCAATGTTATGTTTACCTTAAATAAATTTTTGACACTGACAAGAAAACAATTCCAATTTGGAACTAAAATCACTTACATCGTGAGAATGTGAAATGCGGGTGACAATGGTGCGATGGTAGTGTATTCGCTAAGTGATTGGCAGGTCGCACGTTCGAATCCCGACCAGTGCCATGAATTCAAAAATTGAATACACACGACAGTCAGATCTCCCTAAAGCAATTTAGACGCCATCCGTGGATACAAAACCCTACAACAGCCCCAAACATCTCTCATATCCTCCCATTCTTTCATGCTAGGTGCTGCTGGCAGCAAAAAACATAATGCATATATAATGGTTCCGTATCAAATGCAAACAAAATCCCTTAAGCGCACGCTCTTTATAAAAAGAAAAAAAATCACACAAAATCAAAGAAAAAAGGAAAAACCGGTCCCACCACCGCAACTATTAAAGGAGAGCTGTGGGAGTTCGTGTATGATCTACAAGAACAGGCTGGCATGATTTGTTATCGAAGACTATATTTAAAAATCAAAAGCCTTTCTGTAATCGTAAAGTCGAAACTGCCCCACCCTACCCTACATTCACAACTTCAGCCTTGTGAAGATTGTACCCATCGTTTTATTACCGTACAGTGTCCTTATTCCAAAGAAATAAGAAACGCTAAAGAAAACATACTTCACTTCGAAGGCTTTGTAGCCAAAAGTCGCCACCTAATTACGATGGCTTTCTTTAAAACTCAGGTAGCAGCTCTCTATATACTGAAGTCGTTTTACGGCTACACAAACAACCTAATTTTCGAATTCTTCCAAACTTTCCGATCGATACCAAAGCCAAATGATACTTTAAAAGTCAAGTCCAGTCAATAATAACAATAACTAGTAGATAACCATTCTCACGTTGGGCTTCCCACTTTAAACAAATTAATCGCCTACAGCAATAAGCACAGTTATTAGACCATTTAAATGTCATGACCATAACCATAGTAAATTTACGCTTGGAATCGCGATCCGAATCGAACGCTGCTGCCGACAATTTCCATTCCGATAACCATCTGCTCCAATTTGGTCATGTCTTGGTTTGGTTGTTTTCCTCAAGACGATTCTTTTTTCTTTTTTCAATTCCATCCATTCCATCGACGCAAATGGTCATTCAACTTTCACAAAGGTCACAACATGTGCGACATTGCACGAAATTTCTGCAAAAATCTACGATCGGACTCGTACTTTCCCATTAGCACTGGTTCTTTAGCGCGCGCTCAACGCTACATGCTATTCTTCTCGCTAGCCATCCGGTGAGGGATACTATGCTCCATTTGCCCACTCTTTGCCTGTTGAAAAACTGAAAGCAAAACTAAATGAATGTGGCCCAATGTGCACTAGTAGCAGTTGCCAATTTAATCATCTTAACTCGAACTGAACTGCCCTGCTACACTTTTCATTTTACACCACACAAGCGGACCGTAGATACTTTTTGTTGAAAAATTCTACCTTTCTCTCTCGGCACAGAGGGAGAAATACCTCAAAAAAAAAAACTAAAAATAAAATAAGAACTTTAAAACTGATCACAAAGCAATATATGGGTCAGAGTGGTGATTATGATGATGATGAAGCGATGTGACGGTATCGGGAAAGAGTGCAAGAATCTCGGGACCAGAATTGTTTTATTTTTGTTATGAATCGCAAATTATTTTAGTGCATTCGTGTCGCTCAATTTGTATCCACTACAGAGCCGAACGGAAAAAATAAAAGAAATTTCGCGAAAATCTTCTTCTTTATGTATTTATCTGTAATATAAGTCTGACTTATAAGTCGTGATTCTTCCAAAGACACGACCTAGCAACGATTGGTACTGTGGACTATGAAGTTTGAATGGATATTGTCTGTAGCTGTAGTGTGTGTCTTAACTAAGTTTGAGGGTGGTTAATAGTGGGTTCTGAAAATCGAGAGAGGCGGTCATATTGTTTGTTTTAATTTGTGCAAACCTTTGAATTTTGAAACATAAAAAAGATATTGCGGGGAAGTCACTAAAATCTCCTAGGGTCGTTTTGAACAAATCCTTTATATAAAATTTTCTGGCATGTCCACTTTCAGGGGCGTTTTACTTTGTTTAATCCATAATATTCTTTAACTCTCTACTGCATGAATTATTATTTAAAGAGAAAAAAATAAAATACTTTTTAAATAGCTTCTTTGGGCTGTTTTAAGACATGTTTTATTAAAAAACCAAAAAAAAATCATTTGTTTAAATAATAAGAATACAGGCCAAATATGGCTTTGTGTGCATTAACGGTTGTAAAACTAGAACATTTTTGATTTCAGTTAAAGTAAATAAAATATATAAAAAAGCAGCAAAACATAAAGAAAAAAATATTTAAAAACAAAACAGAACAATTCATTTAATAAATAAATAAATCAAACAAAACATAACAATTCATTGTATCATAAAAAAGTAAAATAATGGTTGAAAATTGTGTGTTTATACGCCATGAAATTTAGAAAAGCAATTTCTCTTTTCATTGTAACACAAATAAGCTTTACATTTTTGGCAAAAAGTAAATGAACGAAAAGTATAGTCGTTTTGACAATTTTTTTATTTGTGGGAAATGACCGACGTTGTCGAATCGAACTGATAACAATAGAAAATCTTCATGTCTTTCTGGGCGCTTTCTCTTTGGTGTTGAAGTCGCAGGAGATCCAAGTCTAGATCCAATACAGGGTCGTCCACGTCTTTTCAAAGGTTGCTTTTCACCTTTACATAAATAATCGACCATTTCTAGTTTAAGATCAAATAAAGGTATATCATGTTGACGATCTTGGATCGTAATTGTATGCGATATAAGCCCAACATCAAATCTAGCAAGTCGACACCACCCATATATTTGTTGTACCTAGACCTCAACAGGTTGTGGAGCAGGAATAATTGTATACTCCTTATCCTTTCTGGAGTAACGGCTCTTATTTATAACTGGATTCATTCCAACATAAAGCGGCATTAAAGTTACTATTTTGTTGTCAAACCAGGACACCAAACTCAATTTTACTGCACTGATAGTTGCCACTTTTTCCATCATACTTCCACGTCCTTGCTTCATAAGTTGTTCCTTCGGAATTCTGGAGTTTGGCACTCGGTTGAGTCTTATAGTCCCTAGTTTCAAAAGTTCACTTTTCAACGAATAAACCTGTAAATTTGGACTATTATACCAGTCGTCGAAGAAAATCTTGGGATTAGCATTTTCATGAACTGTTGACGTAAGTCTTCTGACAACGTTACCACTGACCCCCAGATCTGGCGCTCCGTCAGGATACTTATTGCTTTGGTGTCCGTTAAATAAATCAATATTGTAACTTTATCCCGAAATTCCACTAAGGACTTGATTTTTATAGCCCCATTTATGTGGCTTAGCTGGGTTATATTGCTTCAGTTCATGGCGGCATTTCGTCGGAATAATTTGTTCGTCTATGGCGAGGAACTCTTCTTTTGGAATCAACAGCAAACGTTCCCTTATTTTCTCCAAAAGGGGTCTTACTTTGAAGAGTTTGTCATGTCCTTCTGTTCCCAATGGTTTGAAGTTTTGATTATCGTTGAAATGCATTGACATTTTGATAGTTTCCCACCTATTGCACGTTATTGTTTCATATGTCATTTGTTGTCCTACCGTCTTATTCCAGTAATGTCTGGACGATGGAAGTTGACAACAAGACATGAATATCACCATCCCGATGAATTGTTCCATTTCGTTCTTTGTGATATGAACTGGCTTATTTATATCATCTCGGCGGGCTTTTTTATTAGATTCCTCTATAATCAAGGCCAACAAATAATCAAAAAAAAATTTGTTTAAAAAAATCTATTTTTTTTTACATATTCTGGAAGCTCGGCCGATCCTGTAAATTTGAAAAGCTCTTCATCGTAATCAGGAAGATGTCCCTTTCTCCATGCTACTTGTCCTTTTTTTTGTCTTGCTTTTCACGGATTTTGATTTCAACACTGCAAGAGGCTCATCATCTGAATCTGATTCCGTTTCCTCAACCGTAACGTTGACACTTCGATCATTGATATGCAATTCTGTCTCCAACTCCACATCTGAATCTCCACCCAATTCATCATCGCTTCGCGATCCGTCTCCAGGAATGCGATTAAGGAATGATGATCCTCCATAAAAACGACGACATTCCATTTTTCTAAGCAAAAAAGTAACATACGAAACGATAAAAAAACGAAAAAAACATGTTCACCACAACAAGAGTCAAGTGAACAAAATGTGTAGATTTACAACCCCTTGCTGCATACGAAGCCAAATATGGCTTCTGCAGTTTTACCTCTCAAACGTGCAAGATAATATTTTTTTTTTAATAAAATTTTATTTGTGGCAAAGAGAAATAAGTATCCAATCACAAATATATTTTTATGACCACTTAACTCACCGTACACCAAAGTTATAATTTTTTCAAATCAGAAAATTTTTCACGCTTTCGTTTTCAACGACAACAAGCAAACCACTGACCTACAAGTAGGAATATCTTCGTTGTTTTTTGTCGCACTCGCGCGAAAAGTACCGCTATGTGCTCTCAGAAATGCATAGAAGGGAATTGTGTTGTATAAAGATTTTTTTTTTCTGAGAATAAGGAGTAAAAAAGGAACAAAGTGAAAAGCCATATTTGGCTTCGTATGCAGTAGAGGGTTAAATGTTGTAAAACAAAATATGAATAACCTTTTGAACAATTCTCCTGTACTTAGATTTTTTTCACTCCCACTTAATTAGGGATAGGAATAGGGTATCGAACAGTTCGCCCAAGCGGACTGTCGCCCTTAACTTTTATAACAAAAATTTGATATTAAGGCTTTTGTCACCGCGAACCTCAATTTGTATTGGCTCGCATCACTCGGATTGATTCCCCGTTAGTGCCACAAGGGTCGATACTTGGACCAATGTTGTTCAATATATACCTTCAGGACTTCCCCCTTTCAGCTCCTGGACCAATTCCCTATGCCTTCCAATAGCTAGTGACTCATGACCGAATGCTGCGCTAAACAAAATAAAAGCTAAACTGTCAAAGGTGCAAAATTATTTGAAAAAGTGAAAGCAAAAAAGGTGGTCTTCATGCTTCAAAGGCTTAGTAGTGAACGAAAGTAAATTGTTTATAATATATGTACATAACTAATTTCCTAATACCAGAGCGTTCAGAAACGCATTATCTTAATAGGGAATTTGCTCATTACCACAGGTACTATTTCATGCCTTCCATGTTAAAATCGCTCTCCTTAGGCCGGACCTCATGCCTGATTTTAACACAGCGATATCATAGAAAGCAAGTGCTTGCCCCCTCGCTTCCTATTGCAGCCCTTCTGTAAGGTTTTTTTATTTTTAGGAAATTCAAATCCAAGAGCACTCAGACTCGGTACCGGCGCATTGTACTATGAGGCAGAAATCCTCTTTTTGATGTAGAGGTTGGAGAAAACAAGGTTTCTCTTGACTACATAATTGGGGCACTTATGTTGTACTTTTAAGGGGTTCCCAGGAAGTTGTAATAGCAAGCCTTTCTATATCCCTTCCAGGGAAGGGGAATACAAATGCCAGCATACTGCAATGGTAGAATAAAAACTAAAAGTTGTATATGTGAAGCTTCTTAGAATGAAACAATGAAACATTTTAAGATGGTACTGCAGTGTCCTATAAAAATATAAAAATATAAATAATAATAAATAGACATTGACAGGGCCTAGAAACTAGCTTCTCCAACCATTTGTTGTTGAAAATGGAAGGGACCTACAATTTTAAGCCGAATCCGAACGGCAAATTGGCGAAGCTTCTTATAACAATTGACACTCTTGGATATTTTTCAGACATTCGCTAGAGGTGGGGCAGTGGAAACAACTCTAGATGTTAATTGGCCCCGGCAAGATTTGAACCGGGGACCTTTAGATTAGTAGGTCAACACATTTATCACGGAGCCACTGCCCCGACGAAAATATAACCACTAAATTCAGGACTACTATTCCCCTTACAGTGAAGCGAACTGGTAATACCATCGACGTTCAAGCTTTGAAAGTGGTTAACATTTCAAAACAAGAGCCATTGCCATATCGCTTCCTTGGCAATACCTAAACACATGCCTGGAAAAGGTCATTACATGAAAATCAAAATGGTAATAGATTAATGCTCAAGTTTTGAAAGTGGTTGGAATTATAAAACAGGAGTCATTATCACCTCGCTTCTTAGACATGGTTTTGAGAAGGCTTTACTTTTTCCAAGATTTTCAGTTGCGAATGGGCCAACGATCTCTGTTGGGAATGTTAGGACAATACTTAATACCCTGGCGATCATAAGGATGAGGCCATACATTTTGCAATCGATTTCCACTCTTTCCACCTGTTGGGAATTTTCTACCCGGAAACTTTAACTACCTGGGTACAGGTATCTACATTATCTTCCCAACAGTAAGTCATAAAGTTAAAGGGTAAATAAGAAACGACCGCTGGAATTTCCCGAAATCAAATAATGAACCTGTCTTCAGACACAACCATGCCCAAAGATTTTCGATTATGTTTAAGTCCGGCGAAAAGGGCGGCCATGGCAAAAGTTCTACGCCTTCTGATTGAATCTAACTTCTAACAACCCTGGAAGTTTGGATTGGGGCATTGTCTTGCTTTAATATCCAAGACAGGAGTGCGAAAATGTTTTACACTTTTCGAAATGACCGTTCCAGCAAACATTTGTAGTTGTTTCCGTTCATTGTTGTTTACAAAAACCCCAACTCGATTATATACCATTACACCTGATGTACGGCTGTGATGTCTTGGCAAAATAAGCTCCTCCTTTCTTAGATCATGGAAATAAAAGTTCTAACCATCGGGGCCGTCAAGATTAAACTTTTTTTCATTCGAAAAGACAACGCTTTTCTATTCACTGCTCCAAGCGACATGTTCTTTTGCAAAATTCATTCGATGCTCCTTGTGTACTTGCCTCAAAACAGGTTTCTTTGTAAGTTTTCTTCTCTGTATAGTACCACTTTTTCGTATTATCCTTTTGACCGTTGCTATGCTTTCTGATACTCCGCTGTTGACCCTTATTTTAGTCACTGCTAGCGTAGAATTTTAGGCAAGCCGTAGAATAACGCGCTTTTCCCGCAATGTTGTTGCTTCTACCGTGCGTCCTTTTTGATTGTTCCCATAGCTTTGTGTCTTACTTCTAAAGCGTGATTTTTTAAGAGCTTGAGAACTTTTTTTAAAAAAAAAACGCATAAAATTTGCAAAATCTCATCGATTCTTTATTTGAAACGTTAGATTGGTCCATGACATTTACTTTTTGCAGATAATTTCATTTAAATGTTGACCGCGGCTGCGTCTTAGGTGGTCCATTCGGAAAGTCCAATTTTGGGTAACTTTTTCGAGCATTTCGGCCGGAATAGCCCGAATTTCTTCGGAAATGTTGTCTTCCAAAGCTGGAATAGTTGCTGGCTTATTTGTGTAGACTTTAGACTTGACGTAGCCCCACAAAAAATAGTCTAAAGGCGTCAAATCGCATGATCTTGGTGGCCAACTTACCGGTCCATTCCTTGAGATGAATTGTTCTCCGAAGTTTTCCCTCAAAATGGCCATAGAATCGCGAGCTGTGTGGCATGTAGCGCCATCTTGTTGAAACCACATGTCAACCAAGTTCAGTTCTTCCATTTTTGGCAACAAAAAGTTTGTTAGCATTGAACGATAGCGATCGCCATTCACCGTAACGTTGCGTCCAACAGCATCTCTGAAAAAATACGGTCCAATGATTCCACCAGCGTACAAACCACACCAAACAGTGCATTTTTTGGGATGCATGGGCAGTTCTTGAACGGCTTCTGGTTGCTCTTCACTCCAAATGCGGCAATTGTGCTTATTTACGTAGCCATTCAACCAGAAATGAGCCTCATCGCTGAACAAAATTTGTCGATAAAAAAGCGGATTTTCTGCCAACTTTTCTAGGGCCCATTCACTGAAAATTCAAGCGTTGCTCGTTAGTAAGTCTATTCATGATGAAATGTCAAAGCATACTGAGCATCTTTCTCTTTGACACCATGTCCGAAATCCCGCGTGATCTGTCAAATACTAATGCATGAAAATCCTAACCTTAAATAAATCACCCTATATTAAGCCTCCTTGCAATTTCTCGGCCTGAGAGTCCTAACTCCTTGAAATCATCTATTTTTCCTCTTTCTGTCGCTGTCTAAGTCTTTCCGGAACCCATTTTTTTAACTAAATAAAAGCAGTTCTTTTCAACGCTTTTTTAAATGTTCGTAACAAAACTTTGAAAAAAATCGCTCATCTGAACTCCTGCAACGAAATATTCGCAATGGCCTCCGCCTCATCCTAGTGCCCACCTTTTTAATCGATTTTCAAGTAGTTCATTGTTTGATCTTGTGAAATTCCAGCGTTCATTTCTTATATACCCTTTAATTTTATGACTTGCTGTTGGGAAAATATGTAACAGTTCCTGTTCACAGGTAGTTAACGTTTCCGGGTATAAAATTTCCTATAGGTATAAAGACAGAAAATCGATTGCTAAATGTATCAACCACTGTAGTCAAGGAGATGGAAATCTATGAACGGAAAAAACTAACATTTTTCTGCGGAAAGTTTAGAAAACCGAATAAAAAATGATTTCAAAAAAAATTTCTATACGAAACAACCCAGATTGTACGAGTACCTCTAATGCTTTCCCAAATAGAAGTTCTTTCAAAAATGATGGAACGTATCGGTTCAAACCCGAACCCAGTAGTAAGATCTCTAATTGAGTTTGATATCGACGAAAGTGTAAACGACAGCTATTATTTGTCACTACTTAATCTATTAAATTTACGAACTTTGCCTCTTCTAAGACCTGATGCAAACAGTAATCTGTTGATGCCTTTTTATCAAAAAGTATTCTTGTTTAACTTACGCGCCGTGTTAGGGACGGGTTAAGAATGTCACTACAGCGCACCCCGATAAACAGCGATTGTCGTAAAAGGCGACTAAGAGGAAAATCACATCTAGGCAATTTAAACATCCAGGTGAGTCTAGCGACATATTTTTTTTTTTTTTTTTTTTTTTATTATAATAAGCGCGCACTAAATGGATTTATTGGGACCCTTATAATGTATTAGCTACACAGTGCGGGCGTTAAGGAAATTAGGGTGAGAAGAAAAGGAGAGATGCCGATGCACGTTGGTTTTGAATGCTTGTAGGTTATAATGTGTAGGAAAAATGGAGCGGGGAAGAGCATTCCACATTCGTGTTGTACGGCTGAGGAAAGATTCTTTGAACTTCACTGTACGTCCGAACACAGGCTTGAGGGTGCACTGATGAGCGTTCCTTGCATGACGGGTATTGCGGTTGAAATGTTCAAGGGGAGGAATGCAACTGGCAATTTCGTTTGAGCACTTATGGTGGAAATAACGATAAAACAACGAAAGGCAGGAGACATTACGACGATGACTAAGAGAGTCAATCGATCTCGCGATGTCACGGTCGCCAATGAGTTTTATCGCGCGTTGTTGGATCCTGTCAAGTAACTCCAAATAAGTTATTGGTGCACCGGACCAGATATGAGCGTTGTACTCGAGTTTCGGGATAAACGCCTTATAAATTGTAGCCAGATCAGAAGGGGTGAAATATTTCTTACTTCTTACAATGCTTAAGGAAGCCTAGACATTTCGCGGCATTCTTGGCGACACCGAATATGTGGTCATTCCAACGAAGGTTGTCATTAACACACATACCGAGAATGGAAAGTCTTTCGGTTTCAGCGATGCAAGTGCCATTCATAGATAATGGCAGTGTGTGTGGGTTTTGCTTTAATGACAGGAGACAGCATTGTGTTTTGGAAGCATTAAATTCCACTCTTTTGGTTTTACCCCACTGAGTTATGCTGTTAAGATCTTAATTTAATGAGCTTAACATACGTTGCCGTTCCGGTTCCACACCCGAAGATGAGGGGCGTGACCCAAGAAACGAATATGAGAGCTGAGGGTACTGTCATCAGCAAAGGAATGGATTGGATTAGAAGTAACAGACAGTAGATCATTTATAAAAATGAGAAAGAGAGTCGGGGACAGAACCAGAGCCTTGGGGGACACCAGCATTTATTTGGTGAGTTGCAGACTTGAAGCCGTCCAAAACAACTTGAATTGAACGGTCCGAAAGGTAATTTCTAATCCATTGAAGAAGAGTATCATCGATTCCAAATGCATGCATTTTCGACAAGAGAGCTTGATGCCAAACTCTGTCAAATGCTTTTGAAATATCAAGCGCAACGATCTTACTTTCACCACCTTGGTGAAGAGATTGGTTCCACTTTTCGGTTAGATATGTCATCAAATCACATGTGGACCTGTTGCTGCGAAAACCATACTGCCGGTCATTAAGAAGTTTTCGCGATTCAATATATTTCATTAGCTGACGGTTTATCAGCGTTTCCATGACCTTAGAAAGAAGGGACGTAAGTGCAATTGGTCGGTAGGAGGAGGGAGAAGAAGATTCGCCTTTTTTTTGATACATCTTAAAGGTTGAGGTCGAGGATGTAGTTAAGTGGGAAGGTTATGAACCCTTAAATCCTGATTACGGCCAACATTTGTTTCGCGGCCTATAGTTTTAAGTTTGCTTTTGTTTATATGTATAGATTATTATATAAAACCTTAAGAAAGTAAGAACTCTTCAATTTGATTATGCACATAGACCTAATTTTCCGATATAATGTTATCTAAAGGTAGATTTCCTAAAATATCAAGCAGCCCATTAGTTTTGAATTTAATTTTAGTTTTAATCTCAGGTTCTAGTCATTAAATTAAGAATGCCAAATAAGAGCGATGCCGCATATATACATATTTTAATAATGTTTTCTTTACTTTGCTTAAGTCAGACATAAAATTGTAATTATAGATGTAAGAACAAACAAAAAAATGTTTTGATTTATAAATGGTCTTGACAACTTCATTTTAAAATAAAATGCAAACTACTTCAAATATCTCAAAAAGAAATGTATTGGCTTGAATTACTATCAAAACATTATTTGTGAATGGAATTCGACTTCGTTCATATGTCCACCACGGGAACGTATGCAGCGGTCGATACGTTGAACCTAATTTTCGATGACTCGGCCACTTCAATAACTCGATTGTTTCACCCGCTGTGTGGCTTGTGGCAGAGTCTTTTTTAAACAGAATATCACTGATGTCCAATTCATGCAATTGCTCAAAGAAATAACGTTCCAACATGTCTCTGTAGAGAATACCATTTACCATAACGTGACGGTCATTTTCATTGACGAAAAAAAACGGCCCAATGATGCCAGCGGCATGAAAACCGCTCCAACCAGTGACTTTTTGCGGATGAAGTGCTGTTTCATGAAGCTCATGAGGATTTTCACCTGTCCAGTAATGCATATTTTGCTTATTGACGAAGCCGTTTAACCAAAAATGAGCATCAACGCTGAAGTTGATTTTGCGATGAAATTCTTCATTTTCTTCCATCATGCAGGTCAAGATCCTTACGCGAAATTTGCCATAATGTGGTCTGGGAGAGGCCCAATTCTTGAGAACGCCGTGAAGTTAACGGATTTGGCTGGTTTGCGACGGACGCCTCTACGGCTGCAATATTCTCCACAGTTCGAGAAAAACGTAGTCTCACTGGCACGGTAATATCAAGCAGCGAATATTCGGACTCAAAGTTTTTCACTAGACTTTGAATTGCTTGTCTACTGCAATGTCTACTGGATGAGAATTACGGCCGAAAATTGGCGTTAACGCTCTTAAAGTTGCGACCACCGACTCGGAATTTCGGTAGTAAATTTTAATTGTTTGTAAACGTTGTGTACTTCACCATGTTGATTTTACTGAATATTTTAACATTGACAGTTCGGTAATCGGCTTAAGGGTGCGTTCACAGTGAACTTTTGAAGTTGTCAAATCGCTAATGAAAGACCCTTTATATGTCTCAATACAGTTAACTTGAATTTGAACTTTAAATACATTTAGTAGTCTGGAGAAAAAAAATGTGCGGATGTTAAGAAGGTTATAACAATCATGTCGTAAAAAAAAATTTACGGTTAAGTTGAAATATTTTAATGTAATATTTTATTTTATATTACCCGCCTGCTATCGAATGTCGATCTAGCCATGTCCGTAGGTCGGCAAAAATTAAACCCTAAACCTCGAGCTAGAAAGCTAAATTTATCCAACAGTTCGCCACAGCGGACTGTAGCCTTTCCCTATATTGTTTGTAACAGTTGATTTAGGACAAATGCAAAATCTACCTGTTATGGCATTCGGAATCATATCGACATTTCTTTATTGTATTAACAACTGGGAAATGGAAGACATTAACTTTGGGAGAAAATGGCTAAATTCGAGATAAAAAAAAGGAGCAGGGCCATAGTATCCGTTGGGAACAAATCGCAAAGGACGTGTTAGCAAGGCACATCATCTCAAGAACGATGAGCAATACTTATAACAGCTTCCAATTTAAGGCTCTCTAGCGGAAAATTCAAGGCTGTAACAGGGGTAAATACCAGTAGAATGATAGTTCATCACGTGATACAGAAACCACCCATATTGACCACAAAAAATTGAAGATGAAGCCCCCACTGAATGCAACACGTAGATGTCAGCGACTTGACTATGCAATAACAGGCATCAGGTGGAGTCGAAAATGGCTATTCGTCGTATTCGCCGTCTTTTCCGACGAAAAACAGTTCAATTTGGACAGACCTGATGTAAACAATTATTAGGGGAGGATAGTGTACCTTGGACCAAATTTTGTATAAGTATTTTTTTCTTTTTGTTTGATTGCATTATCAGTTTAAAAAGGCTACGCACCAAAACTTGGAATATTTTCATAGCAAAAACACATTTCAGTTTTTATTTAGAATGTTCATGTCATGTTTGAATGCAGTTTAAGAAAAATGCATCACCATGTTGTAAGTGTACCATGAACCAAGCCAGTGTGTACCTTGGACTGCCCACAGTAAATATACAATCTTAAGCAAAATTGAACAAAACTTTAATCAAATCAAACTAGAAAACAATTTAACAGCCTACAATAAAGAAAACGTATTGGGTCTTAATGCTTGGCTTTGGCCAGCCTAAAAATTTCGTCAATGGACATGTCACCTTCTCCGCTAAAGTCAGCTTCGCTGTTGTCATCATTTAGTTCCACAGGTTATTTTATTTTTACAGCTCAATGGTATCGTCACTTTCAGATGATTCATCTAACACTTTCTTCCTCACGACCTTTCGAACCCTGCCGTTGCATTTTTTTGATGTGCTAGCCTCAACCTCGTCTTTTTCCGGGGTGTCGGTGTTTTCCACTTTTATTTCCAAGTTTGGCGGGGTATTTTCGTGGAGGGGCCTTTGGAAATGGTTTTATTAACTCCGGTGACTTGAATTTATAATTTGATGTAATAGCCTCTGTGTGAGATACTTCGGACGAAATGCTATGAGTATTTAGTGAGACAACATTTAATATATCAACATTCGCAGATAATTCAGCGTTTGTATCATCAGGGCATGGTCGATCCGTAACATAGCTACCCAAAAATTCGTTTTCTTGAAATATGTGTTCGTCCACAGGCCATATCCCAGTAACTTCAAACCCTTTTATAATGTTGTGCTGGTTAAAAGCTTTTGCATAAGCTTTCCCGACTACTGAAGCAATGTTGTAGATTGACATGGGCTTACCTGGGTTCATAAGCATCCATGTTGAAAAATGTTTTATATGGACCAAACACTGTCCTGTCCAATGGCTGCATTTTATGCGAGCAATGTGGTGGCAAAGTCAGAAGCACAACTCAAGATTCTCTTTCCAGATTAATGGCCGAGACTGATATGTGCTTATCATGATTGTCCATATTCAGTAACACCTTTTCCTCCAAAGCTGGGTTTACATGAGCAATGAAGTGCTTCCAATATTGAACGAAAAGTTGTTCGTTTGACCAACCCGATGGATTCGCGCCACTAATAGGTACAACCTGTTGGGGATTCGCTTAGCATTATGTTCTTTGAAGGAAATATCAGCATCGGTGGAACGTGATTGTCTAAAGCGCTCACAGCTGCTATCATTGTTACATTAATGCCGCGCTCTCCTGAGGTCATGCTTCCAACCTGTTTTTCGCCTCTAGTCGCCAACAATTTTGGTGGAACATGCACTGTCGAATTTCCTGTCTCTTCAAGGTTATATGTTTTGTCCGGACAAATTGTGAAACGAGAAATGCAGTGCTTCAGGTTGTTGAAAAAGGCTTGCACATTTGTCATGTTGAAGCTGGTTGATCTTGAACGGCTCGTCGCTTCTGGTTTTCTCAGCGATAAAGCGGGATGATGTTTCAAAAAGCCATTTATCCAGTCTATTCCTGCTGCTTCATTGTTCAACCAAGAAGGCGGAATAGGTTTGTTGTTGACTTGTCCATAACGAAAAGCTAATTTCATTGTTTCGCCTTTGGATAGTCCATAGTGTAGTTTAGCGGCCGCAGATAGATAATTTACAAACAAGAGTTCTTCTTCGTGGGAAAATATTTGCTTATGGGCTATGTTCGAGTAGTATGTGAACGACTTATTCCCAGACTTTTGCTGCAGTGCAAGATGGCGGAGTAATGTTGTCTTAGAGACATTGTGAGAAATCGCTGCACTGATGATACTTTCCTTTCTATTAATCACTTCTGCTATAGCACCCTCCAAAGATATTACATTAACTTTTGGTCGCGTTTGGCCTGATTTGCTTCGAGGCATTTCTAAATAGGAATTTAAAACAACATAGTAGGTACTCAAAGGAAAAGCATTATGTAAAATAAAATTAAGCCAGTAAAAAGTTAATTCGTGTACCTTGGACCGGTCCATGGTACACAGAAAAAAATGGACCAAGGTACACCACACACTCTTTTTTTATACAAGTGGCTCTAATTTATTAAGATACAATAAATGTAACTCACCGACTTCACAGCTATACAAAAAATATCAATCGTAAGGTATAAAAAAAAACGCATATTTCAGCTGCTCATTCACGAGTAGCACACTTCCTGAAATTCCTGAAAAAAATAATTTTCATACACGAAAACAGTTTTTGCGAATGTCTGGCCAACTACTGCGAAGAGAAGACGGCGACTAACTGAGCTGACATGAAACAACATGTCAAGTATAGTTTTGGCGGGAGTACTCATTTTAAAAGGGTAAATGCGCACGTTATAGCTATTGGTCCGAGGTACACTTGGTACACTATCCTCCCCTATATCCATTATTTGATGAACGACGAAATGAGCTTGGAAGAAAGAGGGATTTGGTGTAATGGTTTGGGGAGCAATAACCTTTTAGAGCACAGTAAAACAGGATTTGAAAAGCCAAAAATGACAGCAAAACGACAAAAATCAAAAACTGAGTAAGCTGCATACATATTTGGATAATTTAAACAGTGCCTTATTTTGTGTGAAGCTGAAAAGGCGTATTTCCAATTGCAAATGGCTCAAGACCACGAATGAAAATGGTCACATAAGTAAGTAAGTAAGTAAGTAAGTAAGTTTTTTTATTTCATAAATTCCTATACATATAATTCAATAATTCAATATGAACATTAATTGTTAATAATATATATGAAATTCAGTTGACATTCTGTATTTTCTTTACTAATGTAATGAAAATAGGGTTGAATGCCATTACAATTAAAAATTAATGCACTTCATAAAATAAAGTGTGGGTGGGGTGACCCTAAAAAAAATCAAAAAATTTACATATTTTTTCATAAACAAGATTAAGCAGTCTCAAGACAAAATGAATTTACTTTCAAAACATCAAAATCAATTTAGACACAATTTAATACTCAAGTTAGATCAGATAGTCAGAAAGAACAGACTCTATGCCAACGAAATTAAAATTGAGAAGCCATTTTTTAACAAGTTTGAGAAACATACCAGGTATAGAGATAGACCTGAACGACTGAGGAAGTTTGTTGAAAAGACGAACAGACGATATATAATAAAAATTACGACAAGCAGTGGTATGGAATTGAGGAACGGATACTGAATATGAAAAGTTTCCACGTAAACTATAGTTAGAGATCAATCGGAAGTTGCAATTACCAGACTTCATAAAGAAGGTCTTCAAAACTTTAAAACAGTACAAATGACGCACAGGGAGAATTTTCAAGTCACAGAACAGAGGGTATGTAGGATGCCTACCAGGTTTTCGGCATAATTTTCGCAGGATATATTTCTGTATTATTAAGAGAGATTGTATTTTATTTTTATACGAACCTCCCCAGCAAGTAATACAATATTGCAGTTTTGAATGAACAAGACCATAGTAAATCATCTACCTTGCTCAGCTCTATTCCCCAGTAAAAAGGCTTATTTGCCATTTACTTCGTGAAAAAGGCTCATTTTGCCTAAATTGTCTGCTTATGTGACTTTTATGCTTAGTGACGTACGATTTTTTTGGTTTTTGGGTCTTATTTGCTACTTAACTATATCATGTTCAAGTATAGCAGTGTTAGGTTAGTAGGAGTAGCTGCCGAGTATGTACACCAGTACACCAGGTCGCAATTAGCGCGAAAGCGCCGTTTTGATATGCTAGTGTTATTATGAAATTAACTTTTATTTTTGTTTTTGGAAATCGTCAAAAAACTTTGCCGACTTTATCCCACAATTCACTTATCTAAAATTCAAGCAACTCTCTTAAGTTAATTTAATTTTTTCTCTAACAAATCACTAAAATTACTGAAACTTATGCGTCAATAAAATAACTTAATTTATTTTTAAAATATCGTAACATTTTCAAAAAAAAAAAAACCCGTCCTTAATCAAATTGTAAGGAGTGTACTTGTTTTTTTTTTTAATCGCTTCTCTCAGGAAAGGCGAAACTGAAACGCTAAGCTTGGTTTCATCTTCGTTGACTTCATAACCAACCAATGTCACCTGTATTGTGAATGCCTAAGCAACTGCATGCTGTGAACGCCCGCTGATGTTGTTATGATCCATATACCCTTAGCAGCTGAATGGACATGGGGAAGGATTAGTTCCGTTTTGACATGTGCCATGCGCACTATTTTTTCAAGGCAGCATTTTTAATGGATGGGGCATATTATGAAACCTAAATCCACTCATCGGACATGATTTTTTACACTCCACCTATATCTATCCAGCATCATGCATGCACTATGATGGTAGACCATGTTGTTATAAGCTTTTTATAGCTTTACTTTTAAACTGGGTATTGGAACCGGTTCTTCATAGACAAGACTTGAGTTCTCTTCTTGGAACAAGTTGAAAGTGGTGTTTGATGTCGGTCGTTAAATCTGTTTAATGATATCCAACTCCAATAAGAAATGTGTTAGTTGCTGATTCGCTTGTCTATTTTATTTTTGGTTTGTACGGTATATTGGATGTAGCTCCATTAGTCCATCGTTAACGTCATCTAACGTTGTTGGCACTTTCGTAGTATCTAATCTCTCAACGACAATCCTCTGTGGTATCGCATAGGCTCCCTCCTCACTCTCACAATACTGAAAATCTACCATTACTGTTGGTTTCACAGCGCGTTTTTTCAGGGAATGATTGATTGCAAAGTTCAGGAAGATATTTGCCCCCATTTATCTCTGAAAAGCTCTTCACCATCGAATGTTCCCTTTTACTATTGTTAACCGTCTGGCATGTTATTAAACTCAAACGTACAATGAGAATTTTCAACAGATATACACGTCCTCATTCACATATGGTGCTTTCCCTTAAGGCAGTGTCCTTTCCTTTGTCAAACCTCTACCAAAACATTTCAAAAATAATTACTACTACGTGACTATCGATACAAATGATTCAAAAGACCATGTACCTTCGGTCTGCACTTCTCACCGAAGAATGGGACATTCCGCCTTATGTCATTTTATTGGCTCAGTGTCCCAATACGAGTCATGGCCCGCAAACGGACCACCTCAGAACAATGGGCCAGCGCTACCTACAATAGGAATCAACATAATAATGCGCCTATTCGTGTGCTCTATCCGCTGTTTCATTGGTTTTATGGCCACTTCCAGAAAAAATGTTTATAGCTTAAAGGTTTATCCATTTTTGTCTCTTTTTTCTCCTTCTTTTAAAATTCACGTTCGGACATTTTACGAGCAGGTAATTACCTGTTATCGCTGCTCTAACATGGTAACTCACTCCCTTGCCTAAATTGATCTCGATGTGCAACATGTGTGCATGCCGGCCCGCTGGTGTTGTGTTCCGGGAATTGAAAGGAATTCAGGAACATGCATCGTGATATCCGGATGATTTGGCAAATTTGTTTCGGGATACAGATCGAATGTGCAGAAAAAGAATCCATTTCACGGTTGAGGGAGTTTATGTTACTTTTTGATATTTCGCTTTGTCATGTTGGACTAGTGATGGCACACATTGACATTGTCGTTTGTTTTAGGCACAGAGGATGTCTCCTGACGATGATGGAAACTGAGTTGTGGCGGAATTACATGCAATTTGTTCGCCATAGTGGAGCGGAAGGGAATGAAATGTTATTTGCATGTCGTTGAAGTTAGAGAGGATATTGTGCAAATGTACACATGATACGTTTGAGTGGGACGAACATATTTTTCATCAAATGATTCTATTGTGATAGGTTACATTGAGAAAAGTGGGGAGCTGACAGCTACGCAAATCCCGTTTCAATTTTCTATTTGAGTGGCAAAGACACCAACGTACTGAGTTTTCTTTTCTTGACTTTTTGGACTGGTGAATTATACAGCTTCCTATGATAAACAACTTTATTTTGGCATAGCCCTCCGCATAACCTGGAATTAGAGTATATTACTAAAACACTTTAGGCTTTTTATAGACCTGCGTTGCAAAGAAGCTAGTGTTGCGGGTGGCAATGGTGCAGTAGTAGTGTATTCGTTTACGGAATGGAAGGTCGTGCGTTCGAATCCCGGCCAAGTCCATTACTTTATACCGAATACATGAAATCGTTATCTCCCTAAGTAACTTAGACACCACCCGTGGAGAAAAACCCAACAACTGCACCCAAACACTTCTTTCCTATCTCTCTATTCTTTCTAATACCAAGTAGCTTACACTGTGTTCCTAGCATTATAAGGGTACTGCAACAACAGAAAAAAAAATTCCTTTAGCGTAAGCAAATTATAAAAAAAAAAAAAAAAAAGTGTTGAACAAGAAGAAAAAAGCTATAATGCTTTGTCGGAAATACTGGCTGGTGAAACTCGGAAGCGATGAAGCCATACATGAGCCGCTCAAAAAGAGGACGTGCGTCAGATGAATTCACTAGATCGAATACATGGGCTGCTACGACTTATTTGGAGCTGAGGTCCGTAAGGAATTTTTCAAGACAAGTCAGGGTATTGAAAAAAAGATGCTGGCGGGGAAACCCTCTATGGGCCAACGGCAGCTTTCACATCCCCGTACTGGCACCGGAATATCCGGACCGGTGTCCTATGCTGAAAACAATGTCCTGCCGCTTCAGGTTGGGGGTTGTGCTGTCGGGGTAACTGTCAAACCACTTTAGTTATTAAACAGACACGAAAAGCTTTGGATAATCAATTCCCTCATATGGCCACCAGACCCGGATAATCAATTGACTACGATAAGAGAGTGTGGACCTGGAACGTATGGACGCTGTATACCACTGGTACTTGAAAAAACTTGAGGCCTCGAGCGGTACAAGGTAATCGGTAAGGCAAACATCTGCGGCGGATGACTTGGTAAGCCCTGCCTCCACGACTCGACAACAGATAACGGCTACCGACTGATCGATTTTGCAGCAGCTCGTAATGCGATGATAAGTAGCCCTAGGTTTCCAAGGCTCAGGAATGTGTGGATCACAGCAACCTGGTTCTCTCCAGATGGTCGAACCACCAACCAAATCGACCATGTGCTAATCAATACGAGGCACACATCCAACATTCATGCTGATTTTGACATTCGAATTCGAACGAAAGTTTGTCGAATTAGAAGAATTTGTATTTTGAGATTCGATCGAATAGAAAATTTATTTGAGGAAAACCGGTATAATTCGAACGAAAATAGACATTCGAACGCCTTGACTATTCATTCGAATCTCAAAATAAGCATGATTATAAACGTGCACACAGTCCGAGGGGCAAGCGTTGACTCCTGTTATTTTCTTTTTGCTGCCAAACTCAGAGCTCGACTGTCAAACGAGAAGAAGCTGCGAATCGCACAAAAGATGAAATTCGACTATGGACGCTTTAACACACTAGGAGAAGCCAGAGTCTACAGAGTGCGGATGAGCGAGAGACTCTGCTCTGTGCACTCATCACCCACAAGCTGCAACAATATGTCGAACCGATATCGCGACATAAGCCGTGTTTCTTTGCACGCGGATATAGGGATAATTTGAAATTTGCATGTAAAATACAACAACAACTTATCCTATATACGCTAACTTTAGCGGGGATAGCTATCGCCGCTAAGTCAGTTAGCGCGGATAAACAGTGCTTCCAAAACCCATTTTCTTCATTTCTGATGAACTCATGCGAAGAATTTTTCAGGAAATGTCACAGTTTGACATCCCTCCGACTACTAACACATCCCGCCGAATATTTTGTTCGTGATTTTATTATTATTATTTTTTTAAACTTCATTATAAAGGTACAGGTAGACCTCACTTAACACGTACTTCTTAGAGCACGGCCTGGTTCTAACACGTCTCACATTTTGCGGCATATTTTAGTTTAACGCGAAAAAGGCCTCGCTCTAATACGGTGTTCTAGACACAATTCTGGTTTACACAAATGTCACACGTATACAAATTTTTCTGGCCAGTAGACGCGTAGCAGCTGTTTTTGTAGGAACATACATCTAAAAAGGGACTTCCCCAATTTACATGTAGAAAGCGGATGGTGGTGCCGGAACCGGTTTCAGTCCAATTTACTCAGTTCCTTTTTTGTGTTAACGAAGCTCGCTCGGTACGTACTTGATGAAGAATTTTTTTTCATCTTTAATAATAATACAACTTCGAATAAAACATATTTGGACAAAAATTCTGACGGTGTTCTGAAATCATGGAACGTAACCACTCTTTTTGCACTAGTTTCTTGTATCGTTTAACACGATTTCGTTTAGCACGGCATTTATCAGGAACATAACCCCCGTGTTAAGTGAGGTCTATCTGTAATTGAATTTAGCAAATCTGTTAATGTGAATTTGTTTTTCATAATTTTAGAATATGCTTGGCATCAATTTCAATTGGCGGAAGTATGTATATATTTTTCAATTTCAGGATTTTCAATACAAATTTCTTAACTACAAGTTACAGCTGTGTGACGGTGCATGTCATAGGTGCATGTGTGCTGCCAAGTTTTTTTTGATGAATTCTTAAGCGGCGATAGTCGTTTTCTGATGCCATCCCTATATCCGCGTGCAAAGAAACACGGCTATAGTCAATGTTACCGGCCACGCCACCCGTGATAATAGGGCGTATGTGTTTATCAGAAGAAGGTGGCAGAGGATGCCCATTTAAAAGCGCTGCTGCGCAAAACAAGGGCAGCGATGAAAGAGAGCCAAGAGAACTGAGGAGAAGAAGAGGGCGCAGACTCCCAGCTCATCGAAATCCAAGAGTCCGCGATCGAAACAACATGCCGAGATTTTGCAACAAATCCAAAGAACTGGCTGCTGGCTTTACGGCCGGGAAGAAGGCTCTTCGAAACAGCGACGGAAACCTAGTCACCGAATCGCAGGGAGAAGTAGTTGTATTTAAGCGGCATTTCGAACAGCTACTAAATAAGTATCATATAGAAAGAGTGATAGTGCTAGAGGAGAACCCACTTCCTGGAAATGAAGAACAGATTTCAACTCCGAGTATAGAAGTTGTTGGCTGAGCTATAAAAAAGCTTAAGAACAATAAGGCCGCCGGCTGATAACTTGTCAGCGGAACTTTTCGAATACGGAAGTGGGCGCATGCACCAAATCATCAACCAAGTATGGGTGCAAGAATGATGCCCGATGACTGGACTATCAGTTCCATATGCGCCATCTACAAGAAAGGGGATCCTATGTCTTGCCAGAACTATCGAAGCATATCTCTGCTAAATGTCGCATATAAGTTTGAAAAGGCCGTTCTGCAGCACACTAAACGGCACGTTTCTGTGTGGGTTCCAGCCCGGCAGATCGACAATAGACAAAATTTTCCTACTGAATCCTGGCAAACAGCAACGAATTTCAAGTCGAGACTCGCCATCTTTTCATTGAATTTCAGGCCGCAATGATAGCATTCATCGTTAGGAGCTCTACGTTTCCAGCGTGTTGTGTTAGAGGCTTTTACGGCGATTGAAAAACAGTAGAAATTGGTTTGTCTTGAATTTTATGAGGACAAGACCAAATACATGCTATGAACAAACAAACAAATACCACCGCCTAGGACAAAACGTCACTGTTGATAGCTTTAACTTTGAGGTAGTTAAGGAGTTCATCTACCTTTGAGTGAGCATTAAGTCTACGAATGATACCTTAGTGGAAATCCGAAGGAGAATTACCTTATGAAACCACTGTTACTTCGGTTTCGCTAAACAAATGAGTTCAATATCTTTTTACTCGAAGGACAAAATGCAAATGCATGCTCTATCGAACTTTAATCCTGCTAGTCCTACTTAATGGTGCCGAGTGCTCGACGATTAGTAGGAAAGGGGAGCTTCTATTGGGTTATTTTGAAAAAAAAAATACTCCTTCGGGTATTTGGTCCTGTGTACGAGGATATCAAATAGAGGAGAAGATAACACCGCGAACTCTACCAAGACGTTCCAAGATGTGGATGTAGTTTAATCACGACGACTACATTGGCTCAACCACGTTGAGTGACAGTGTATATGGAACGGATTCGGGTGTTCGAGAGTCCAAGTCCAAGTACACCAAATACTATCCCAAAAATATCCCAAACGAAGGGCTCAAATTGAACAGGATTTACATTTTCCTGAATACAAGTGTGGAAACCGCGCTACACTGTGTTGTCGCCATAAATCGAGAAAACACTAAAGGACAAAGAGTACACCTTAGCGGCCTTCTTAGACATTGAAGGAGCGTTCAACAATGTCAATATTGGCGCAGTACGCAGAACGCTAGGTAAGCTTATGATTGATAATTCTATTATCAACTGGACTATCAGCATACTCGAAGAAAGGCACATTATAGCGGAACTTGGGAGCTGTAGGCTAGAAGCTTACGCCTCCAGAGGGACTCCTCCGGGAGGGGTTATTTCCCCGCTGCTATGTGTCATTGTTCTGAATGAAGCGCTTATGCAGCTCAAGAATAGTGGCGTTAGAACAACAGCTTATGCTGATGACGTCGTGCTGTTGGCAACAGGTAAATTTGTGCAAACACTCACCGAACAAATCAAGGGGCCTCTCAAAACCCTCGACAACTGGGCCAGGCACTGCGGCCTAGCGGTAAACCCCCAGAAAACCGAATTGGTAATTTTCACACATAAAAGGAAAATACCACCGTTTGTCACACCTTCTGTTGGCGGTACACCCCTCAGAATCTCTGACAGTGCGAAGTACCTGGGACTCATACTAGACAAAAAACTAAATTGGAAAATGAACACCAATGAAAGAATCAAAAAGCCACAATAGCCTTTTACTCCTGCAGCAAAATCTTTGGGAAAACCTGGGGACCATCTCCCAAAATTAAACTGTGGGTGTACACGGCAATAGTAAGACCCATACTCACATATGGCAGTCTCGTATGGTGGCAACCAATAAAGCCACCTACCTAAAGGCTCTTACAAAGGTTCAGAGACTAGCGTGCATCGGCACAACCAGTGCGATGAGGACAACTCCAACCGCAGGACTGGAGGCTATCCTCAACCTGCCTCCGCTAGACATCTTTGTTCAATCAACCCGCGACTAGTGCCATGAGAATTTGCCAAACAGCGAATTGGAAACCAAATGCAATGGGTTATTCGATGATCCTACAGAAATACTTTGGACACGTACCAACTACGGACTACATCACGCCATACTTAGACTTCACAAGACCTTTCTCGACTGCCTATCCCAGCAGGGAAGAATAGAGAAGCGGACTCGTCCCCAACACACAAGCCATAGCCGTATTTACGCACCACTGGGTGTATGAAAATCGGTACGCCTACCGGACCACAGCAGCGTCTTCCAAGCAGAGGTCCTGGCAGTGACAACAGCAGCCCGTGAGTCTGCGGTAAGGGCAATACCACCCGATGGTATTACCGTCTATATCGACAGCCAGGCAGCAATAAAAGCCTTAACTGCAGTATGTAGTATTTATCCCCAAACCAGGTAACAAACCTAGTGAACTACCTAAATCATATCGTCCCATAAGCTTGACATCGTTTTTCCTGAAAACAATGGAAAGAATAATTGACGTTCATATCAGAGAATGCGTAACTATTAGCATGCCTCTACAGTCTACACCCCTGTCAATATGCGTATCAAAAAGGCAAATCAACGGAAGGCGCCCTGTTAAAACTAACGAATCACATAAACAACGCCTACCGTTGCAAAGAAATTGCACTATGCGCTTTTCTTGACATAGAGGGTGCTTTCGATAACACTGGTTATGATTCAATATCAAATGCTTTAATTCACCGGAAGGTAGACCTTCCCACCATAAACTGGGTAAAAGCGATGCTCGAAAGTCGGAAAATTACTGCTTCGTCAGGACAGACTTCAGTATCAGTATCAGCTATAAAATGCTGTCCACAAGGAGGAGTTCTGTCACCCCTCCTGTGGTCTTTGGTCATAGATGTCCTACTTCAAAAACTAAGTAATTTAGGCTACGACATAATAGGGTACACCGATGACTTGGTCATCATTATTAGGGGCAAAGAATCAAACGTAGTTACTTCACGTATGCAAAACGCCCTTAAGATAGCTATAGACTGGTGCCTCAAGGAACATCTCTCCATAAACCCCAGTAAAGCTATCATAGTTCCTTTCACAAAAAGAAGAAATCTCAACTTAGCCCAGATTTCACTAAATGGCACGACCATTGAGTATTCCGATGACGTCAAATATCTTGGAGTAATCCTGGACAAAAGAATAAACTGGAATTCTCACATCACCAACAAAATCACTAAAGCTAACAGAGCTTTATGGGCCTGTCGGCGCACATATGGCAGAACCTGGGGAATCTCTCCAAAGATTGTCCACTGGATCTACACAGTGATGACAAGACCCATTATAACATACGCCTCCATTGTATGGTGGACGAAATCCACACAAAAGGTCGCAATAGAGAAGCTCAAAAAGGAACAACGGCTTGCGTGCCTTGGTATCTCCGGAGCCATGCGAACCTGTCCAACGGCTGCAATAGAGACAATAACAGGTATTACACCTCTCCACATATACATTCAAAAAGTGGCGATCCGCAGTGCAATAAGTCAAATACAGTTAAACGAGATAAGTCTTAACAATCATCCGGAACTTGAGACCCTTCTCGATGAACTGCCAGAACTCAACATGAACTGCGCGGTCACAGACCGCATGCATAAAACACTATGCTTCAATAAGCGGTTCTCCACGGAGATTCCCAAGAGAGAAGCAAGGATTAGTAATAACCCACCTAACAGCCACAACGGCATAAAGTGGTATGCGGATGGTTCTAAAATGGAAGCGGGGGTAGGAGCGGGAATATACGGACCAAACAAACGCTTTACGATACCCATGGGAAAAAGTCCCAGCGTATTTCAAGCAGAGCTCCACGCCATTCAAGAATGCGCTAGCCACATAAATTTATCTGGTATAAAAGGTGCATAGTCAAGCAGCTATAAACGCCCTTAGCTCGCATACGATTGACTCCAAATCAGTCATGTACTGCTTCAACACCCTACAGGTACTCGGAACAAGTAACAAGACCAAGCTATGGTGGGTTCCGGGTCATGTCGGGGTGGAAGGTAACGAAAAGGCCTACGAACTGGCCAGAAAAGGTTCGGAAACACCCTTCATAGGTCCCGAACCCTTCTGCTGCACTTCTAGATCAGCAGCAACGGCAGCAATAAAAAGCTGGGAATACAGAAAATGTATCCATCTTTGGGAAAGCATCCCAGGTTTAAGACAGACCAAACAAGCCATTCGGCCTTTCAATAAAAATGCCAGCAAATGCCTAAACCTAAGCAGGCATGATATCAAAAACTTAGTAGGTTACCTTACTGGTCACCATGGTTTAAGATATCATCTACACAAAATGAAAATAGTAGACTCTCCTGAGTGCCGACTCTGGCTTGAAGAGGACGAGTCAGCTGAACACATTTTATGTGAATGTCCGGCCCTAAACGGAATTAGAAAGATCTTTTTCAGGGAACAAATGTGCCCCGAGGACATAAAGAATTCTTCGACTAGTAGAATTGTCCGCTTTACACGGAAAGTGGAAACTCTACTAGTCTAAACTTTTCTGGCCCATACGGCACAAAAGATCTCTTGTTTTAGGTCGAAGTGCCCCCCCCCCCCCTATTTTTATCGCCTTGGCGAGCCAGAATTTAAAAAAAAAAAAAAAAAAGACAGAAACTTTCTTGTAGAAAAAAATTAATAAAACAGAGAAAGTTTCATATGTATATCACAGCCACGCAAGAAAAAAAATACCTTTAAAAATCAGGAATTTTTAATGTAAGTGAATACAAATCACATAAGTATCTTAAGCGTTTTCGATTTAAAGAATGGCAACAATTCAATTCAAGCTTTTAAAATAATCTTCAATTTTCTTTTGAACGAATGCCGGTTTTCGCTGCTTAAAAAGAATATCTTCAATGTTGTATATAATTTCGCTTCCTTCATCTACATCCAAATACTGCTTTAAGGTAAGAAAAGCCTTGATGACTTTGGTGTAACTGCGACTTGCTCAAAACATTCCACTTCAAAACATTCATCGCTTAGCTTTTCATTGAGAAGTTCTTCTTCATCTATTTCTCCGAAACTGTTATTATTTTCTTCGTCTTCGAGATCTTTTAAAAAATATTTACTTTCACCATCGCTTTCTTGTTCGTTCGATTCAATTATGAGAACATCATGTTGTTGTTCTTTCTTGGAAACGCCTGCTTTTCTAAAACAATTTTGTATAGTCTGAGGGGTTACTAGCCACCAGGATCGTTTCACAACAAACAAAGCCTTTAAAATAGAAAACTCTTTTAAAAAAGTGTCTATATAATCATTCTCAATGGCCAAAACTTGCTTGCGGATTAAACATTTTCTGTACTGGCTCTTAAAAGACGCGATGATACCTGTTGCGATGACAAAAAATCAAACTTGTGTTACTTATGAGTCTAAATAAATGCGAAGATTCTGAAAGGATTATCTTACCCTGATCTAATGGCTGTATGAGACTTGTGGTGCAGGGTGGTAAAAACAAAATTTCGATGTTGCTTGGAATGAAATTTAATTTATGACACGATGCGTTATCTATAAGCAACAAGATTTTCTTCTTTTTCTTTTTAAAACTTTCATCTAACTCTCGTATGATTTCGCACCATATGGTACTGGTCATCCAGGCTTTATACGGTAAAGGGATTTGTTTTCCCCGAAAACATCGAGGCTGCTTTGCCACTCTCATCGGCGTTGTAAATGTCATCAAGGTCATATATGGCTAATTTAGCTGGAATGACGTTTTCTTTGAATTGATCTGCAGCTGCTGCATCTGCGGAACCAATATCTCCATGAATTTTTTTGAAGACAATGTTTTCTTGCCTCTTCCAGCGCTGCAACTACCCGGAATTAGCTTTAAAATCAACAATGGCCAATTTAATCACGAATTGTTGGACTTTTTCGAGAATTATTGGTCCTGTGATTTGTAAATTTTTTTCGGACATCTGAGCAAACCATTTGGACATTGTTTTATTAAGGATTTCATACTGAGGCTTTCTATTTCTTTTAATGTTTAAATTTGCACCCGAATATTTTTTACTTTCTAGTTCCTCTGAATTTTTTATTATTTTTGACAATGTACTTTCGGCAATCTGAAACTCTGCGCAAATTTCTTTGCGATTCTTACCGCATTTAACTTCATTTAATATTCTAAGTTTGGTTTTAATGGACACTAATTTCTCTTTTTCGATGACATTTTATCAAAATTTTACAATAAAGAGTCTAAGCCGACAGATATGGACGAATAAACAAACTAATGTGCGCGCTTCTTTGTTTTCTTTTTCACTCATCTGCCATTTCTTGTTTTCACACAAATTTGAAGGTTGAAACAACATATATTTTCATGTCACTTCACTTTGGTGTTTACACGTGGTAGTTTCTTATAGACGTTTATATTTATGTGCAATCAAAGACATTTTATACTAGAATTAGTTTCTTATATCAGTGTTTTTCTTATAACGGCTTTTCTTATATGCGTCATATTTAAGACGTAGCCTTATGGGGGTGTGCTTCGTGCAGTAGAATATGTGTCTTATAAGCGAGTTTTTCTTCTATGAGATTTTCTTATATCCGTCATGGACTGTAATAAGCATAAGGTATCGCTCTGCTGGGTCCCGGGACATGAAGGCATTCCGGGCAACGAGAAAGCGGACGAATTAGCAAGACAAGGTTCGGAAGCTGTGACAGAACAAGCTGATCCCTCTGTACTCATCCCGCCTTGCTCACTCAGGCTTGAAGCAGGTAAAAAGGCAATAAGAGAGGCGAATCTTAGATGGACGGCACTAGATACTTGCCACACCACTAGAACGCTATGGCCAACCTACAATGAGGCCAGAACCGAGAGTCTAATGAAAAAGGATAGAACATCACTATCCATCCTCGTGGGTATTTTAACGGGGCACAACACTCTGCGGTACCATATCAAGAAATTACGCTTGACGGAG
Source organism: Portevinia maculata (assembly GCA_949715645.1). NCBI lineage: Eukaryota > Metazoa > Arthropoda > Insecta > Diptera > Syrphidae > Portevinia > Portevinia maculata. Next base: position 189,354,721 of record OX454527.1, on the reverse strand, counting down.
GAAGAACTGTGTAGAAGCTGTGGCGACGAGGAAGCTCTGGAGAACACTACCCACTTCCTGTGTCACTGCCCGGGTCTCCAACACATCAGGTACAGATTCCTGGGGAGACAATTCTTCCACGACCTAGACGAGCTCTCCAGCACACCCATAGACAAAATAATGAAGTTCATCAAATCTACAGGATGGTTTACATCGAACAGCACAGCGAGTAATTATTCTCAGCTGTTTATAGACAGGGTTAAAAATGAGTAAGGGCCTACCCTCCTCCCCCGATGGGCATCACAATGGGTCAGCATTGACCTGAGTGTGGCACTATGCCAGTCCACCTACCTAACCTTCCTGAATATAAGGTGATTCGAAGATACGTTGCAAGGGCAATGGCAATGACACTATTTTGAACTTTCTCATGACAATTGATACTCTTGGGTGTTATCAGACTTTCACAGATGGTGGGGCAGTGGGGAAAAAACTTTAGATACAACTTTCCCCGGGTTGATTTGAACCTATGATTCCTCCATCACAACACACTTACTACTGAGTCACTGCTCCCTTCAATGTCATATCTTGTGAATAATCAAAAATATGGTTCTAATAGTTTCTTCTTATTCTTCATTAATGGCGGTGAGTCTATGATAAGGAATCAGTGGATCAGAACCCTCACTGTACTGCATCCCAACTGGTCCGCTTTTGGGTTTCGCCGCATAGAGGCATTTCTAAACTCTTAGATATCCGCAAGTGGGCTTAGAGTATTGTAAGAAATCAAATCGAGTCCATATCAGAGCGCAACACGGCCTTGTATCCGGTCGATCTAGCGTAACCAATATGGATATTTTTACATTATATACTATCAACTGTGTTTCAAGAAATACATCAGCTATCCGCGTAAATGCGAATCAGATTCACCCAAGCGAATCTTTTTCACTGAACCTTTCCATTCTGCTATCCGTCGGGTGAACTGCATAATCACATCTCGATGTGAACATTTTGTCAAATTTTTCATTTTGTTTACCTACATAATTGACATTAGCGCAGTAGCTCAATTTTTAGTGTGTTGAACTACTAATCGAAAGGGCCACGGCTCAAATCCCGCCGGGTCAAGTAGCATCTACAGCTTTTCCCACTACCCCACCTCTTGCAAACTTCTGACAAACATCCAAGAGTACCGTCATGAGAAGCTTCTCAAATTTGAAGCTTCGGGTTGAAATTGTAAATCCCTTCCACTTCGTACAAGCAAAATGTTGGAGAAGCTAGGTTCGTATGTGCCGTTAATGCATTACATTTATATTTATTTATTTTTTAAATAATTGATAGTGTTGCACATTTTCCCTTCTAAAATCCGCATCTTTTGTTTTTATATTTCTTTGGAAAATTGTTACCAAGTTCTTGTTAAATAAATCATTATTTACAATGTAAAATATCCAAATTTAACAAAAGTACACATACATTTTTTCTCAACCAAACAACAACAATTCCGCAGCATTCGACTTGCGGTTCACATGAATAGTAGATAGTAGAATACCGCACAGTTTTACCGACATTCCCGACGTGAATCAAATTCACTTCGGATTCCCCGAATGGAAAGCAGAATGGGGCTTAATGTCAGGTTCTGTGGCACACTCCGACCTATTGCATACATTTATATGAATGGGAAAGTGATCCGCAAGTGTGAAAAGTTGGAATATCTTTGATCCATAGTTAATAGCGAAGTAACCTGTTATGAGATATCAATAATCGCGTAAGCGTATATTGGATTATTTTGCGGGAAACTCAGCCATCTTCAGTGACCGAAAAATGTCCCTAAGCTGAAAGGAAGGCATTTGTATACCCGGGTCTCATATACGGTTGACAATGCGTACCAATAGTTTGGGCTCAATTTTACGGCAGCTGAGATGAAGATGCTTCGCAGGAATAACAAAACTTACTCGAATAAGAAGCTTCAAAACCCGAAGAAGCCTTCACTTCAAAGAACCTATGTCAAAGAAGGTGGAGCGCGACGATTTTTTTTTTGATTTAACTTCTGGCTCTGCTTAAATTACGCTGGAACTTTTCCCATGGGTATCGTTTATTTGATTCCCGCTCCTACCCCCGTTTCCATTTTAGAACCATCCGTATACCACTGTCTGCCGTTGTGGCTGTTTGGTGGGTTATTACTAACCCATGCTTCTCTCTTAGGGATCTTCGTAGAGAATCGTATGTTGAAGCATAGTGTTTTTTGAATGCGGTCTTTGACCGCGCAGTTCATATTATATAAATTCCGGAAGTTCATAGAGAAGGGTCCTAAGTTCCGGATGGTCGTTGATACTACCATGTTTCAAGGAAAGGTCATATGAACTCAGTCCTAAAAACTCCACAATCACACAAATGCAACAACACCAGCATTTGGCAACAGTGTCACAGTGTGATTGCACATCGTGAGACCTGCCGACGCTGTTTGATGTCAAACCGGTGAACCCCACAGGAAAGCCAGTATGGGTGCAGTGAAGTGGGAGTGTTATGATCCCATAAGTCCAGATCATAACCCCTTCCTTAAGGAAAGGAAGAATTACGCAATCCAAATGTTTTCTTCAATAATTTGTCGGCATCTTTCTTATTCACCTCTTTTATCGGCGAATACAGGCAAAGCTTCCGGTGATAAGGTTGGGGTGGTAAAGGTAGTTATACTGACTAAGCTACGATCCTTCTCGAGTCACCACATCATCATATATATCATGTGTCAGAATTCTGCGACTAAGGCAGTCCCTCATGCTATCATCATGATGTAGGTACCTACTTTAGTACTTCGTCGAAAACCCAAAAAAGGTTCAACTTCAAAGACATACTTTGGCGCGTAAGACTGTTAAAGTCCTTCACCTCAGAAAGGCTACCACCAAAAACTCACATTCCATAGTTCGACCTGTAACACCATCGCACCCATTAATCCACTCACCTTCGCTCGCTTAAACCATTTTCCAGTATTTTGTACCCAAAATTCCTTGTGTTGTGCTAATTTTCCCCGTTAAGTGGTAAATTGCTGGCAAACAATTTATTGTCTTAATTTCGTTTGAGAAATGACACATCGGCGTTGGCGGGCGGCGTGCTTTTCAACCACCACCACCAGTCGCCGCATTCGAGATAAGCGCGCGCCAAAAGGCAATTTATCTTAAAACGGCGCCGTTCGATTTCTTTAACGCTCACCGTAATCCGCCACCGCTCAGTTTGCATGAAGTTCACCTCAGTGATTCGAGAATTTAATCCGCAATACCAAATTGAAATCATGCGGTGACCATGTCATTCGGCAGAGTTCGAGTAAGTCGTATCTTTGTTTACTGATGGATAAGAGTGAAACGGTCAAAACAAAAATAAATAAATAACAAAGAGGCACAGATCCTGTTTTCGAAAACTTTACCGCCGAGCGTCAAACCACCTACACACCGCCACTGGACCAGTGAAAGCAGGTTAAATGCAAATCTCACATAAATGTTGAATGAATTTGATGCTGCTGCTCCATCTGTTGTCGTTTTTCTGTCGAATTAAAAACAACAACAACGTCAGACCGTGCAACAGCTTTTAAGGTCGTTCGGTTTTTGTTTGACTGAAACGTTGTTGTTGGTCTTTGATTTCGCGTGTCGCGAATGCATTTACCATCACCATCCTTGTGGATTGTAAACCAATAACAACAAACAGAACATCTTTTCCTTTTCACTTTGAGATACGACGAATGCATTCGAATCCGCGTTTCATGATTTTGCCTGCATGCGGCGCTGCGCTGCGCACGCTGAGAGTATACAAATTTGATCGAGTGACCCCCTTTTGTCTTCGACGACGCTCTGACCGATTTCCAATTGGAGAGTTGGCGGGGGACAATTCCATTTCGATCCAACACGAACAACGACGACCGATGGCTACAATAAGCTGAGACGTCGCGTCGCGTCGTTCGGCTCGTCGATGGAGCCATCGATTTGACCCAACAAAACCATGGAGAGTGAAGTGAATCGTGCTGATAAATGGATTCAATTTCGGTTGCAGTGCTTTCTTCTGCGATGAGAGAGCTTCTTGAAGGTTGTTCTTGTGATATTGGATACCTGGGATACGCAAGCGAGCAAAATGAAAATGCGGACCTTCCAAAAAGATGATTTAGTCCATCAGTAGATGGGTTTTGTAATTATTTATTTTGTTCTGATAACCATGGCTGTGACTGGGCACGTGAATGATGATGATCTTCAGAATTCCATGAAGGGACCTATTTTTTTATTTTGGTGAAACAAAAACTGCGTCCGCTCTTGCGCTACTTCAGTGGAGATGGTGTCACCTTTCCGCATTTAGTTGCTGCATGGTGGCGCTATTTAAGCGTTCGTTTTGTGAGAGAGAAAATCCGGCGACCGCATTTCGAGGCGGTTGTGTTTGTGTGGTGGTAGGGCTGAAAATATGCTCTCGACAAAACGGGGTCAATGCGCGTGGTATGCCTAAAAGCATTGTTTAGGTTCAGACTAATTAGCGTATTGATAGGTGTCGGATTAAAAATCAACTTTGATTGACGGAGAATTTAATCAACGTGCTAAAGGTTAAAGCCGATTTATTTTTCATTTATTTATTATTTAATTTTACAGGTTCCGCAATAAAAAGTGATAAACAATACTAGTTAACATCAAAATAGCACACGAAAAATATAAAATAAACCTTTAATTGCCAGTTTAAGAAAGCAAACAAAGGAATTGATGGACATTTCAAACATTACGTTTTGAAAAAACCGGACTTGAAGTTAAATCAAGGTGATTTTCGACCCAAGTGAATAAAGTTACCTAGTTACCGGCTTAGATAATCCATAAATAGTTCTGTGGGCCAGTCGTAAAAAAGGTATAACTCTTAAGTCGCGTACCTTTAGATTTTTTTTTATAATATATACACGGACTAAAGGGATTTCTTGGTACCCTTATGTTTCGGTGCTAGTGTATACCCAGCTCAGCATAATTTTACAAATAAAACGCCTTGATCGTATTCTATATTCACTTTTCATTTTTAAGGATGTGTTCGCGTGTTTGTACTTTAAAAGAGTGCGATTTGGGTTATTATTAAAGCAAGGATGTAAATCCCAACGTATTTTTTGAAAGATTTTTAAACATCATAAAATCCTTTGTGTTTGACAGCAAGGAAAAGAACGGATGCTTATTTTTGCCATTTTTTTTTTTTTTTAAATTTTCTTCGCATAATTTTCTTTGATGAGGATTTTTTTGTTTAATCGACGAACACATCCATTATCTCTGCATAACAATCGGAATAATTTTGCTCCCAATTTGTTTTACCGCCATCTAGTCGCTTCATAGCATCAACACTCTATATTCACTTAGTCTCAGTCCTCGACTGCTGACCTTTTTATCTTCAGCACTCCTTTTTGTTATTGTTTACGTGTAAAATTATGCTGAGCTGGGTATACACTTAGCACCGAAACACGGCTAATGTAATAGCTACACAGCGCAGGCGTTAAGGAAATTAGGGTGAGAAGAAAAGGAGAGAAGCCGATGCACTTTGGTTTTGAATGTTTGTAGGTTATAATGTGAAGGAAAAACAATGCGTGGAAGAGTATTCCACATTCGTGTTGTACGGCTGAGGAAAGATTCTTTGAACTTCACTGTATGTCCGAATACAGGCTTGAGGGTGAACTGATGAGCATTCCTTGCATGGCGGATATTGCGGTTGAAATGTTCAAGGGGAGGAATGCAACTGACTATTTCGTTTAAGTACTTACTTACTTGCGTGTTTGGTAATGCGAAGCTGAAAGAATGAAGATTCTCCTCGGCCGACAATAGAGTTTTAAAATGTGCAGCTAGAGTCTGAGCGCCGAGAGCAATCTTCATACTGCGTTGCCATCCACTTACTTGACGGACGTTGTACCAGAATTCTTTGAAATTTTTACTGAGTTGAACCAGTTGTGCAAGCTTTTTGTGGTGTTTTTTTGTATTACATGTTTTTTTTGTATTACAAAGTTGTTTGAGCTCCTTATTGGCCCGTAAGTACATATTTTTAAAGTTGGGTGAATTTTTCGCTCTAAAGAGTTTCAAAAATTTAAACGAAAGCTTACGTAATTTATAGCAATCCTTGTCAAACCATTTGGATTTTGGCTTGAAAGTGGTATAAGAGTTATTCAACAACGATGCCGATGCATAAATTAAGCACGTTATATTTTCTTCTATTTCGTCAATCGAAACTGATGGCAAGTGAGGCACAATATTAGAGTTAACATCTAAGAGGAGTTTGTAGCGATCAGCTTTGCTGTCGAGCCATTTAAGTTTTCTAAAATTGTCTGAAGTTCTTTGCTGCACTTGCTCGACAAAGTCCGCTGTCACCAGAATTGACATGTGAGCTGAGAAGTTGTCCGTAAGCACCTTAAAATCCTTTATTACATTGCACCATTCACCAGATATTGCGCAATAGTCTATAACCGACATATATATTCGGATATATTCCAAGTAAATGGAAGTGGCAATGGCTTGATGCTCATGTTTTGAAAGTGGTTAACAACCCAGAAAATCCCGATACCATTTTAGAGCTAACAGCATAGGGGATCACAGGAATGTATTCCCTATTCCTATACTATTTGGTAACGAATAATAGATATTAATGTGTCTTTCGTATAGTCTGCGGTCCGGTAAACGATATCACGGTTTTAATATGCCGGTCAAGGTCAACTTTACGGTGGCAATTATGTCTTTTACTTAATTTTCGAAGAATAAGTATTTGTTTATATTTTTCTTTTTTAAATTATTTCAATTTCGTTTTAATTTAAACAATAATTTGATCTATTATCAAGTCATAATTAATTCTCTATTACATCATTTTCTAATCAATATATGTATCTTTATTTCTTCCAGGTAAATACAATTGAACTGGATTACGCTCCATTATGACTAACACCAACCTTTAGTAAGTACATTTGTATCATTCCACAATCCACGCAGTATTAAAATTTTAAGGTCAAAGCAAATCAAAACAAATACCTACGCAAATATCTTATTGTATCAACAAGCCAATAAAGTGACTGATGATGATGACAGTTTCAAATCTGAAACAATGTACGTGCCTTGCATACAACTATCCTAAACGAATAAAATCCAAAATTTGAAGTTTTCATAACCTACATCGGCAAAGAAATCGCCATTTCGCAAGCTGAATACCAAATGAGATTCAAATTTGGCACCAATTTACTGTAATTGGATGGTAATACATTATCATATAGATTTTTTCTTAATAAGTTGTTTGTTGTAAAACTGGGATGCATGCAGCAATAAATTGCCAGCGGGGCATTCGGATTCACTTTGGTTAAATGCTTTATTATTATCATCAATCTTCAGAAGACAATTGACATTTGTGCAATAGGTCTCTGATTACTGACAAGCACTTCAAATGCATCCTTAATTCATTTAAATGAATATCATCTGTTTATGATTTTCAATGTGTGTTTAAAGTTTATCTTTCTAAAAGTATACTATAATTACAGTCGCTCATAGCCTTGGCGCATACAAATTTGGTACAGATTAAGCCGGTTTTTAAATATATGTTCCGCTACCCCCTAGACTTAAGTGGGGCCTGTACCAATAGTAAACAAAATGTGTCTTCATCGGATGGTACAACGTACAACCCCAGACGGTGAAGCAATATTCGCAGTTGTAATCTTTAGTGAGGTTAGCACTTATCTAGGATTGTAGTTCAATTGAAGAAAACTAAATAAGTCAAACTGGTCGAAACTGTTTTATCAGAAGGAAAGGAATCGGAATCTAAATATTTCGGAAACAATTAAACAAGGTTCGCAGAACGATAGAATGTGATTCCATTCTCTCATGAAAAGTTCGCAAAGGAATTTGATTTCTCATTCGATCGCGAACCTTATTTTTCGGTTCGTTTAAAAATAAAATTCGTTTTCACGATCGATTCAAATCTGTTGCGATCTGTAAAATATTCTGTAAAATATAACTATTCGAGATCCGTTCGCGAATGGTTCTCATTAGAAAAAACAGTAATTTTACAAAATTATATTACATATTTTAATATTGAAAGAACATAAGTGAAAAGTATTTTTATTACATATTAAAATTTTGGAATAAATTTGCATTCAGTTTAACTACCAAAACATTATTTATTGTTTCTTTGGATAATTTGTTTTTGTTTTTTGTTGAAAAAAAAACTGGTAGAGCGCAAAAAGCCCGTTCAACAGAGACTTGAGCTGATTTTTTTTGCAATGCTGAATTTTCTCTTACAAAGTAAGCAAGTTGATTCGTCAGATTCTTCATTACCTATAAGAAACATATTAATTTAACTCAAATGTCTTTATTCTCCCCATTTCAACCAAAATAATAACTATTGAAAATATCCATCGCTTCACAACCTTATACTGAACGGATACTTGATAGAGAATGATTTGTTTTTATTTGATAGGTACAAGGCTCTCTATGACAGCCTACCTGGCCATCGGGGAGGAGTACTTGACACTGTGTGCACGAAGCAAGTCTTTGAGCGCCGTTTTCCGGTCATCCTTCCTGAACGGCAGGAATGGAACAGTGAGGGGTGTAATGGCTTTAGGCCGGGTCTTGTCATTGTCTATACGGATGGCTCACTCATTGACGGTATCTCCGGAGCCGGGGTCTACTCTAGAGACTGTCGGATAAATCTATCTGCAGCCTTGGGTAGACAAACAACTGTTTTTCATGCAGAAATCTTTGCGATTGCCACTGCCGCCAATATCCTGTTAAGGAGAAGGATTAAGAGTAAAACCTTATGCATCTGCTCAGATAGCCAAGCCGCTATCAAAGCCTCTTCGGCCGGCTCTCCCAACTCAAAAATAGTTGAGGAAACAATGGATAAGCTTAACCGTCTGGGAAGATGTAACTCGGTATCACTTGCCTGGGTTCCTGGGCACACAGAGCGGATGCTCTGGCCAGGAAGTAGAGCTGTGTCAATCGTTCAAATTTAATGATCGAATCGTTCAAGTATTGGTTGAAAAAATGATTCGGTCATTTCAATCAATCAATCAATGACAGATGGGACATGGGAGTATTGTATTGCTCCATTCAATTTCAATACAATCAAAAACCCCAATCATGATTCGTTCAATTTAGTTTCGATAGAGACAGATACATTCGAATGGATTGTAAGAGTGAATACACTCAATAACAACAAACTGCTGCTGATTGTATATAGATACCAAAACGCCTTTGAATAATTAGGAAATGGAGGTTATTGCACAGAAGCGATATTTTTGTAGAACAAATATGTGTTGGTAAAACGAAATAAGCCGAAATAAATAAAAATATTTTGATATATTAACACATTTATTGGTTCAGTAGATAAGAAATCAGTAATAAAGAAATGAGTTCATCAGAACAGAACAAAAGTATTGACTCGATGAACGATTGACTTCGGGCATTGTGATTGCAATCACCAATACTTTATTGTGATCGGGTCAAAAAGATCGAATCAATCACGATTGACACAGCTCTACCAGGAAGGGCTTTCAACAGCCAGTCAACGAAGATGAGATGGAGGATATTGAACTTGCTAATATCCTTCGCTTTGCCAAGGCTACTGGCAGGTTCTCCCTCACTGACTCTATCACTAATCGCCAATAAGCAGCGAGCGGGCAGCTATGCTGAATTACAATGGACCAATAGGTCTAAGTGCTTGTCATCTACTGATGACCCGACTACACATACAGTCATACAATACAATACAATACAATACAATGATTTGTTTTATGGATCTTTACGGATCCTTATCGCGAGCGAATCATATTCTTCCTGAATTTCTTTTTTCCGATCTCTCACGAACGAGAGATACATAAAAAAAAGGATGCAGTTCGTTCGTGAGAGAAATATACATTTTTAAAGATCGAACATTTTATCGTTAGCGAACCTTATTTTTTATGGTTTGTAAGAACGTCGATAAAGAACGATAAAGAAACTTATTTTATCGTTCGCGAGCGATATTTTACGAACCCTGCATTTAAACAAGACTATAACAAGGTAGTAGGGAGAACTTTATCTACACACATTGTAGTCAAGTCAAACTCATCCTTACATCTGGTGGAAAGCTTCTCAAAAGGAAATATATGCCGGTCATATTGGCGACACACTGTATCTTCTTTTGGCATAAGAAATTTGTCATGACATTAATACTTTAAAAATGTGCGATTTATTTGCATGCTATTTTCATTGAAAAAAAGTATGCAAGGTGCGCTTTGGACCTTGTTTTATGATAACTTTTTCTACTAACCAAATTATGGACTAATGTCCCAATGACGCACTCCATCCACCGTGCGCGTGACATGCAGTGGTTTGTATGTCTCAGTCACTTTTCTCCAGAACCGAAATTTGACTGTGCAGCCGTCCCATCCCGGCATCCTTTCCATGGATTCAAAATACGTTTTCAGGGTTCGACTGAAGCAGTGACCCAACTCGGTATTGAGATATGCAGCTATAGTAACCATACACCGGTCCCTCACCAGAGATTTCGAGCAACAGGCGGGGATTCCACTGAGATCAGACATCTCAACCCGTACTACTGCCAAAGAAAGAGGGCTGCCTGAGGTTAGACAACATCAGCACTGCACACTTAGGTCGAGATAGGATATAGGGGTTTTGAACTGAAGCAGTCAACCTTGGTCGCAGTCACTCCAATCTGCTCCTCTCCCGCGGTATTTGGGCACTGCGTCTTGTCTGCATTCTCCAACTTCCCTTTCGTAGTTATATCCACATAATCACCACCTCACAGAAGGAAAAAGAGCTTCACAGCAATCCATATCATGGTATCACAATGGTCGAAAATAACGGTCGAACTGAGCTGAAGCTTTCGTGATCTAACCTATGTCCCATCTTTGAAAAAAATATATTATGAACTTACGTTCCACTTTGCTATGACATAAGTCATATGGTGTTTGGTTACACCGAAGTGGAATGCTACGGCCTCTACACCTTCGCAGATTTTGACATTGTTGAATGCTCTTTCAATGTCGAAAAAATCGGCCTGGGTATATTCCTTGTCTTTCAGTGAAATCTCTTTAGTTCTGCGACATCATGCAATGCTGTTTCCACTCCTCTCCATTAAATGAAAGCATCCCAGGTCTAAGACAGGCCAAACGAGTCATTCGGCCCTTCAATCAAAATGCCAGCAAAAGTCTAACTTAGCAGGCATGATATCAAAAACTTAGTAGGGTACCTTACTGGTCACCATGGGTTAAGATATCATCTAAACAAAATGAGAATAGCAGACTTGAATTTAATTTAATTTAATTTAATTTTAATTTAATTTAATTTAATTTAATTTAATTTATTTACGCTTAATACAAGCAAATTACTTAAGATTAACAAGATAAATAAAAACAAGAGGACGAGTCAGCTGAACACATTTTATGTGAATATCCAGCCCTTAATGGAATTAGAAAGAAGATCTTTTTCAGGGAACAAATAAGCCCCGAGGACATACAGAATTCTTCTACTAGTAGAATTGTTTGCTTTGCACGGAAAGTGGAAACTCTATTAGTCTAAAATTTTTCTGGCCCATACGGTACAAAAGATGTTTTAGGTCGAAGTGCCCCACCTATTAAATCGCCTTGGTGTGTCAGAAATTAGAAAAAAAATGTATAAACACATAGGTAGATAGATAGATCATTTTAACTTGTTTACCAAGGACGTCAGCCTTCCCGGGGCATACCTCGAGGTTTGAACATTTGTTTTGTTTTCTCCCTTCAAGGCGAAGCTATGATCAGGGTTAAATGGATCAGAACCCCCTTTGTGTCGATCTCCACAAACATTGGCAGGCCTCCCGATTTCGGATCACTTCAAACCTGAGGCCAATCAAACGCTGGTGGTGTCGCTTTTGTGTGATCTAGCATTTTTAAAGCCTGCCTATATATTTAACCATTTATACATGCGCGCAAAATTGGCTGTTTCTTTTTTTTAATCTAATTTTCCAAAGTTTATTGTTATACCATTTTAAATGCTAAAATTCCCATATTGCGCAATTGCAGACATTCTAAGAAACACCAACGATTTATATTAATATGTCTGCCGTTCTGACAGCTGTCCTATTTTTATAGTCTATTGATATATGGTGTGCACTGTCCACGAAATGTCATAATCATTCGTCATTGTAGCATTTTATATGGCTATGATCGTGGGCAATGCACATACAATTTCAAGTCTCCTCGTCACACATATTAATTCTGACGCCCTCTTCGTCATTGCAAGTATGTATGTGAGAGCCAGTTGCGGTAGTTGTCTTCGCTTTTATTTTAATTCTTTCATACCCAGATACTGATGTGGTCGGTTATCTGAAAGTCGCGTTACCAAGCCAAGTCTCTTGTTTTAGACTTATTCATGTCATCGTTTTTGACATTTCGACTGCATAGTGCGCCAGTATCCCCGCGTCCAGTCGACTTTTCTACGTGCGGTGTATATTATTAATCTCAATTAGCAAACAAGCGTTTTGCATGTGGGATTTTGTTCGTTCTCATTTTGTTTCTCAGTCGATTCGTTGAAGTTGATTTTTCCAGAAAGGCAATGGAATGCATTTTGGTTTATCTAAGTGGGTTGCGGGTAAAATACTGGGAAAAACTTGCGGATTTTGTAAATTTATTCAAGGTTTTTTGATATCCATTGTGGATCGTTGGAAACCGTTAGAATTGTGTTATGTTTTGATTTTTAATGTAACTCGAAATGATCTGTATCGCTGAGGTTTTCCGGGAATAAAATGGACCCAACTCAACGTTATTTCATTTGTGTCAACTTTTGAAAAATCCTGGGGAAATTTGTACATTGAAGAAGGAGTAGAATTTTTTTTTGATTAATCCATTCAGACCATGCTTAGGATTAGATTTCCGACTTGAGGTAGCAATTAGAAGACGCAAAAATCAATCTTGGGTGCAAGCAACCGTTCATATGATTGCTTTTCATTCGTGCCTCAAAGCACAGATTCAAAAAATTTAGCAAATAATTTGGCTGACACTGCGACCTTAAAGCTCTATTGTATCTAAAGGGTTTACTATCCCAAGAGACGTGTCACTTCTCTTATGAAGGTCAGCACGTCCTTGGTACCAGCGTTTTTCAGCTCTGATGGCGAACGTATTTCTCTCTGGAAGAGCCGGGCATTCACAAAGAATGTGTTCAGATGATTCATCCTCGTCCAGACAAAACCTACATTCTGTCTCCAAGCACATTTTGTTAAGATGGTTAGTAGTTAGTGTGTCGAACTACTAAAAGAAAGGTCCCCGGTTCAATTCCCGCCAGGGCCAAGTAAAATCTAGAGATTTTTACCCCTGCCCCACCTCTTGCGAATATCTGACAAATATCCAAGAGTATCAATTGTCATGAGAAGCTTCTCGAATTTGCCGTTCGGTTTCGGCTTAAAATTGTGGGTCAATCACATGAAAGTGATTGGAGAAGCTAGGTTTTAGGCCCTGTATGGGCCGTTAATGCCAATTTTTTTTTATATCTTGTGCCACAATGGGTAAACATTTTCTTATAGCTATAAAGCCTGATTAAACGTTTGGATTGTCTGAGTCCCGGAACATTTTCCCAATAGATGTGCGCGTTCCAGATAAGTATTTTATCGAGAACGACGGCAAGGTATTTGATCTCACTGGAATAGCTTATGGGTGTACTTTTAATGGCGATAGATACACTAATTGACCAGTCTCCTTCTGGTAAAGGGAACTAGAACGGGTTTGCAACGATCCTTCATTATTACACCATTCTAAAACGACTAGAAAGCATTCTGCATGACGCCAGTTATAGTCGTGCTATGCTTACCAATTATAACTTCCGCCAGATCATCTGCATACCCAATGGCGTAATAGCCTAGTCTCTGAAGACTGACTAAAAGGCTGTCGATGACTAGTGAACACAGTGGTCTGCGGAGGGGGTGGAGACTACTCCTCCCTCATCATCGGCATTCTTCGTTTGCCGTCACAGACACCGACACTCCTCCAGATGAGGAGCTTATTATTCGACTTTCCAGCATAGCTCTTGTCCATCGGTTCGTCGAATCTTCAACACCTTTACAATTGATTGCCCTGGCGTACGAGTTATACCCGGTATTAACGAAAACAGCCTCAAGGAAGGCACAAAGGGTTGTATCCTTGGCTTGGAGCGCTCCTTCTATCTTTTTAACAAGACAGTGGAGTGGAAAGCACCTTCCGTGGATTTACCGTTTCTGTACACATACTCATACAGATGAACTATATGTTATGATCCCCTTAATCCTGATCAGAAGTAAATGATTAAACAATTTTGAAATTGAGCCTCATCCAAAAAAATATATTTAGTTAGAGTGATCCTTGGTCTACTGTCTTCAGTTACACACCTTTAGTTATTTGATGTCCCCTTTTTAGGGTTCCGTAGCAAAATGGCAAAAAACGGAACCCTTATAGATTCGTCATGTCTGTCTGTCTGTCTGTCTGTCTGCCCGGGAATGTCACAGCCACTTTTTCCCCAAACTATAAGAGCTATACTGTTGAAACTTGGTAAGTAGATGTATTCTGTGAACCGCATTAAGATTTTCACATAAAAATAGAAAAAAAAAAGAATAAATTTCGGGTGTTCCCCAAACTGAAACTCCAAAAATTTTTTCTCATCAAACCCATACGTGTGGTATCTATGGAGAGGTCTTCAAAAATGATATTGAGGTTTCTAATATCATTTTTTTCTAAACTGAATAGTTTGCGCGAGAGACACTTCCAAAGTGGTAAAATGTGTGTGCTCAAGGGGTGCTTGGCCTTATAGTGCTAAGAACACAGCGTAAGCATTTGTGTTTAACAGCAAGCAGCACCTGGCAATATCGTATTTCATTGCATGCTTTTCGGTGCTACTTACTATGTATTAGAAAGAATAGAGAGATAGGAAAGAAGTGTTTGGGTGCAGTTGTTAGGTTTTCCTTCACGGGTGGTGTCTAAATTGCTTAGGGAGATTACGATTTCATGTATTCGATATAAAGAATGGACTTGGTCGGGATTCAAACGCACGAGCTTCCATTCAGTAAGCGAATACACTACTCCTGCACTGTTGCCACCAGCAACCCTCAAAAGCCTGTAAACGCAAACGGGATCAAAAATCGCTTCATGAATTTCGCATTGCTCAAGAATAACGAAAACTATATCCGCTTTCGCTAACGTTCATGCTCCATTGCCAAAAAGTCTACAAGGCCACAATACTCCATTCCGTCCGTATGGGAAAGAAACAGCTATTGAAAAGTCTAACTCGTCGTTAAATTTCTCATGAGATGCCATTTCAGAGTTATGACTTACTAACTCAAAGGTACCTATAGTTATATTTTCTAAAGTTCTGTCCGTTTTATCGATGTCGTGTGATGATGGTGTTTGCCCTACCTTACCTGTAAGAGGGTTAAAATCTATAGTTTCGCCAAGAAGAAGAAGTTTTGGACTTATGAGTTTGTCCATTTTCAGTGAAGGCTAGTATGGTTTTTTTTTGGTTTGTCGTTATGGTCAGGTGTTAAGCGCTCACGAAGCTCTCTATCTCGTCTCTGGTATGGTAAGTATCGATCAACGTACTCAAAACCATGATCTTTCCCCTTTAAAGCCATTCTAATGACCAAGTTCCACATTAAAAATAAAACAAATTTACAATTTACCCAAGCGCACTTTGCACATTTCTTCTTAAAATATGCATGCACAAGTACCTACGCCACATGCTATATGATCCCATCATTAACTATTTAGATAAATGTCTACTCGAATTGCCCATACGTGAAACTATTAACTGCTTTATCATACAATCAAAACCAAACAAAAAATCACTGACTGACGTTAGATAGTTTGAAAGCTCCACAAAACCATTATTGAAAATGTAGATTTATGCTTTTGCTGCACGCTACTTGATGCTTATTTCCCATCATTCTCCTACACGCTGATGCCTGATGCGTAAAGTATTGACCAGACCGCTCTTTCTCACTTAAACAAAAAAATAAGCGGAAAAAGTGAAAACAAACATAACGATGGAAATGGAAAACCCTCAAATTTCCCATCACAACGAAACTGTCACACATAGTCAACCACCACAACACCAAAAACGTACTCCTCCAGTTCCACTCTATGCTATCTAATAGAATCTTTCTTTACGTTATGCATCGAGTATCTAACTTTTAGATCAAAGTCAAAGTACCTATTTTTCAGTCAGGAAATACGATCGTTGCTGCTGGTCGTAGAATGAAATTGTGTTGCAGATGTAAACGTCGATCGTTTGCGTTCGAATTGAATGCGTTTTCCTGAAACATAAAATAAAAAAAAATCATTCCCTATGTGTTCAGTTTTATTCGTTTCTTTTTGGCTTATTATTCTTTGTGCTGGTTTTCGGCATCGCACAATACTGTAGATCGGTGGTAAAAATCGCTTCGTCGACCGTTTAGTTCTTTTCGGTTTCCATGTGCGATCGCGATCGTTGCTGTTGCTGTAACAGAGGATAACTTTGAGTATTTTTTTGATTTTCTCGATTTAAAGTTCGTGGATATAATATTATGGATACGAGTACCTAGTTACTTCTGCGGTGGTTATAAAGTTATAAAGTGTTTCAAGAGTGTTTACAAAAGTGCGATTGACAAAAGAGTTCTACCAAAGTGTTTTTATCTTCAACAGAAATTGGAATTATTGTCATCGTGTTTCTTGGATAAGACCGGCGTTATTTAACAACCTATTTTCAGTAAGTCTTTCAATATTAGGCTCTCCATGTTCTGCTACGCACACATTTGTTTCTTCCTGATCGCTCGATTAATAGAGAAAAATAAATACGAAAACAATTAGTATTATGTTTATGACTCTCAATTTATTTATCTGTCACCGAAAAGTTTTAAAATACATATTTGTTTGGGTATTTCCTTTGGGGATTATGTCAACACAGTTAAAAGAGAACTATAGCGGACAAATAACACAAATTGCTACAAAGGAGACTACAACTACAAACACATTTCAACTAATAACAGAAATACAATTTAAGAGCTCATTAAGAACTCTATGCAACACCCACGGATATAAAGAGGTCTAAGATCACACAGCGAACGCGCATTCAATCAGCACATCCACAGATGTTGATGATGATGAGGCCATCTAATGGCTACCTGTGGGAATTCTTGAAAGGAATTTATTGGGAAAATCCATTTCATTTTTGTTGGATGTTATATTGAATCCATTTCTTATCGTGCTCTTGTTTTTTTCTTCCTAAATTTTGGGGTTTGTTGGTATTTTAATTTCTTGACTGTGTTTACTTTTCTTGTGAATGAGAGTGTCGAAATCGTGTGCCGGATGTAGAATCTTATTTTTTGTTGGAACTAAATTTTTGATTTCAATATCATTGAGAAATACGTTTAGCAGATGCTGAATTTCGAAAGTGTAAAAGTGGTAATATAGTTCAACGTACAAATGAGGGCTTCAGTAAGGAAGAGGTGTTAGATAGGTTGTTGGGAATTTTACTTTAATTATACCTACACACTTTGCTGAGCTTCCTAAACTTTGGCATTATTTGCTTTTCTGAAAACGAACACTCCGTAATGTTTACAGAGTGTAGTCTGTCGAAGGGTGGCCAACAGTGTGTTTATTTCTTCAAACTTCAAATCCGCGAAAAATTATGTTAAATAATATGTAGGGTACGGCAACATAACTTAATTTTTTCACAACGTATCTTTTTATAACGTAGGTTCGTATCTAAAGTATTGCTTTACACAGTTTTGAAAATCATATCAGGTAGGTTACGGCCCTCATTGTCCATACACTTAATTAGCCAATTAAAGCTAACTTAGACAGAGATTTGAGAAAAGTAGATATATATACCGAATAAAGTTTCACAAAATAGAATTCACAAAGGTAATTCGGATTTTTTATATAAATCAATGATCAATAATAGTTATAAGAAATTTTAAAGTTTTAATTACCGATTTCCAAAAAAATAAGTTCTTAAGTCCCTTTTAAACTTCTTTGTGCTAGTACCTTGAGTTATTGTTAAGTTCCGCGGTAATAAATTCCACAATCGGATAGCATTTACGAAAAATTGACGCTCAGATGTAGGGGATGCGTAGGGAGAGTGAATCAATTTCCAAGATCTGTGCGAAGTGGCTAAACGAATCCTTTCGTACAAGTAGTGCGGCTGCCGGGTTAGTAGGATGTCCGAAAGCAGGCACAAAGTGCAAAAAATGAGATAACTCTCAAAAGGCATGTTAAGCAGACTAGGAGAAAACTGCTCAACCTGTCATATTTACGTAGTCCGAAGATATACCGTATTGTACTATTAAAAGCGACATTGCGTTTCCGCTTACTGGTTGCGTCACAGCTGCAAAAGATTTCGCAACTGTATATTAAGATAGGAATGACCAAAGATTTTGCTAATGTGAAACGAGTTTTTATTGGGATGAAGGCCTGTGTTACCCACAGATTCCGGAGTACCCCATATACTTTTTCAACGGCTGCGCTGATATGATTTTCCCAAGTTAGGCTACGATTAAAAATGACTCCAAGATTTCTTGCAGTCTCAACATATTCTATTGGAGAGCTCCCTAGTAGAATGGGAGGAAAGTATGAAAGATCTAATGCTTTCCTGGATATGACCAGGCACTTTGATTTTTTTACGTTTAAATGTAATCCGTTTGATTCAGACCAATGTTCAATTTTCCCTATATCTTCATTCACGCAATTAACTCCGTTCTCAATAAGGCCGAATGGGCAACTCAAACACATTTGGACATCGTCGGCATACATATGCGACGAAGAGTTTCCTATTGTAGATGGAAGCTCATTTACATATAATGAGAATAATATTGGACCAAATATAGAGCCTTGAGGAACACCACTTACAATTGGTAGAAAATCGGACAGATTATCATTTAGCTGAACTGCTTGCATTTTATTTGATACATAAGAAAAAATCAGCTTTACGGCACCTGGTGAAAAATTGTGTTGTCGGATCAGCTTCTTACATAAAATTGTGTGATCAACCATATCAAATGCCTAAGAAAAGTCAAGGAGCACTAAAAACGTAACTTTGTCTTTATCTAATGCCTGTTGTATATCGTCAGTAACGTTCAATAGAGCCGTACTACAGCTGTGTTTTTCACGAAAACCAGATTGTTTCAGAGTAAGAATTTTGTTATTTTTGAGATACGTGCTCATCTGTTTTTGAAGAGTACGTTCAAAAACCTTTGACAGAAAGGGCAGAATTGAGATTGGCCTAAAATACCGGTCTAAATTCCCCGCCACAGCGGCCTCATTTTCTCGGAAATAAATACTAGGGACTAGCTGAGGAAATTGGGCACCCCACTGTGATTTTAGGTGAATGCTAAGGCCTTCGATGCAATTGTTGGGGATTTGTGTCAGCCCAATAGCGCATGTTTTGTTTGTTGACGTATCCACGCCAAATCCATTGAAAAAAAAAACAATTGAATTCGGAGAGTTCAGACACAATTGTTCGGATGGTAATGAAGGCCATCGCGAAGAATTGGCCTCACTGAACAATCGGAAGGTTCAAGAGCAAACGCGTGTTTGCGCGCAGAACCCCGGCCGTGCGGATTGGAAAAATAAAGCTCTCACTACCTCAATGTTCGCATGTGATCTGATGGGCCGAGGGACTCCAGTTCTTCGTCTTGTCAAACTCGCGGTTTGTTTGAACGTAGTAATTCATTTTAAAATTGAGTTCCAGTTCTTGACAGGACAGGAGCACTGGATTGAGATCAGGTGGCAATGGTGCGATGGTAGTGTATTCACTAAAGTGATTGGCAGGTCGTGCGTTCGAATCCCGACCAGGGCCATGATTTTTATAAATTGAATACACACAACAAAAACTGATCTCCCTAAAGCAATTTAGGCGCCACCTGTTGAGAAAAAAAAATCCCATCGCACCAAACTTCTTTCCTATCCTTCTATTCTTTCAGTAAGTAGCACCCAAAAATAGGTAATGAATTGCTGGGAGCTCCTTGCGCAACAAACTAAATGCCTGCGCTGTGGTTTTACCATTATAAGGGTACTGTGTCACTACAGAAACACGAAATCTGTTCCAACGCATTATGGCGACTGACCTGGAAGGCAACAAAACTTTAGAACCATGCCTGTCGAAGAGAACACTTCCACCCCGCTATGAGCCCTACAGCCTGAATGTCGCTCATTTAAAAAAAAAATAAGTTATGTTGCCTCACCCTGCATAATAAAATATATCG
The DNA here is from genome assembly GCA_949715645.1 of Portevinia maculata. NCBI lineage: Eukaryota > Metazoa > Arthropoda > Insecta > Diptera > Syrphidae > Portevinia > Portevinia maculata. The sequence goes on along the minus strand of OX454527.1, from coordinate 189,334,552 downwards.
ACCGACCCGCGATGAGTTTCTGCCTAAGACACTGCAGCCTTCCATCCTCTGCGATCCCGGGCAAGCTGTTTCCAGTTATCCAGACCAAGCGCTCTGGCAAATCTGCGGGCTGAGTGTCGAAGATCCTCTTGTCTGGAACATTTTTGTCCATTCGCTCGTTGTGACCGAGACAATTTTGACTTGATTCAGCTTTTTGGACTACATTCCACATCTTCTTACAGCTCATAGAGTTCGCTCGCATATGTAGGTAGATGGAACATAAGAACTTACGTGTACTATACTAAATATTTTCTAGCATAAATGCAATACTCGTATATTATTGTTCGCTCTGGTTGTACTGTGCTGTTGAGTTCGACTAATTATCGCAATTTCCCTTTGCGATTCCAGGATTCTCCTCCATAATATCGATCATTCTTGTTAGCTGTCTTTTGTTGCTTACAATTTTACTCCATTATTAACGAACTAAATAGTTCTTAGAAAATAGGTAAATTAATTTAATACAAACTGCTTGCATCATTCATTCAATTTAAGCAAAGAACAACAATCAAACACAATCCAACTGCAACGACAAATAATAAAATACACATTCACAATTGCATTTTTATCAGCGTTCACGATGGAAGTAATATGTATCAATTGACAATCGTAATACGAAACTTTCGTTCAATGGCCAAATGTTATCGTTTATCAATCATCGATCTTTGACAGGCATAATAAGGGTGTTATCGTCCAGCAATCGGCACGATAGAGCAGGACTGGCAGGGTTAAGGTTCGATAGAGCATGCATTTAGTCCGTCGAGTAAGGACTTTGGAACCCATTTGTTTTGCCAAATCGAAGTAGTAGCGGTTTCCTAGGGTAGTTCTCCGTCGGATCACTACTAAGGTGTCATTCGTGGAAATGATGTTTTCTCCAAGGTAGATGAATTCCTTAACTACCTCGAAGTTTTTGCTATTAACAGTGACGTTTTATCTTAGGCGGTGGACAGATGTTTGTTTGATGATATCATGTACTTGGTCTTCTTCTCATTAACTTTAAGACCAACCAATTTCGATTGTCTTCAATCGCCCTAAAAGCCTCTAACACGGCACGCTGGGAAAGGCCAATGGTGTCGATATCGTCCGCATACCCCAGTAGCCGGAAGGATCAATTGAATATAGTGCTTTCTTTGCTGACACCTGCCCTACGCATTATTTTCTCCAGGCCAAGATTGAAGAACTCATGTGGTACCCCATTTCCTTCCCGAAATTCGGTGCAAGTTTAGAATAGTTCAGAAAAGCTGCTTCAAAACTATTACAGCTCGTGTTTTAAAGTGTCACTTGATCAGTTTTGCAGTGAGCCCATATTAGGCCATCACAATGTAGAGCTCCTGACGATGAATGCTTTCATAAGCGGGTTTAAAGTATATGAGAGGACTACGTACCTATGTTATATAAAAAGGGTTCCCCAGGTCAACCTACATGCAAGCCCATATTTAAGTAGATGAAATCGAAGGAAGAAACCTTTGGTCCACAATTGGTAACTCCTGTCTAGTGACAAAGTAGACCGGGCCGAAGCCAAAGCTACGTTGCCCTTAGATTTTGATCTCTCTCAAGAGACTGGCGCCACAACATGAGTCATTACGGGTCACTGTCTCATAGGCAAACATGCAACAAGGGGCTTGGCGTATACACTAATGATTCTTGGCGAAGCTGCATAGACGAGGGGGATGAGGACACTCTTCTCCGCCTTCTCTCTACATGCCCAGCTCTTTCCCAGAAACGGAAACTTCATTTAGGTGGTGCTTTTCCCTTAGGTACTCAAAACTCCAACGAGCTGGTGCACTGATACATTCTTAGTGATCTAGCCTTCAAAGCTTTCCTGAATTTCCCTGTCAACAATACTGTAGTGACAGTACAATCATTCCAACTACCCTCCATCTGGACTCTCCCAGCCGTTGTCCTATCAATACCTACTTAATGTCGGCATTTATAGGCACATACGAGTACATTCGCTAACAGATTGAAGCTATTAATGCAATGTAGCTTTGCGGACTGCTGACTTCCTCTTCCACATCTGTCAAAACAAACAAAACTTGCATTCATTTCTACACATTTTATTACAATTCACATCGAGTAGGAGTCCGATCAAAAAGGAATCCAAATGCCAAACATTTGGCCCGCTGCAAGTCTTTGTTTCCCGATCCAGAAACGAATTCCACGGCGTCAAACCGACAAAGTGTAGATACTCGTACATGAGTAAAACTTAACAGAACACACTCATTTCCTTTCAACTGCAACTGAAAATGTGTGTTTCAAATGCAGAACGAAATAAGGAGTACGATCTTTTCTGCCTTCACCGATTCTGGGCGTCGTCGTCTGTACAAAGCAACAATGCGATGCATTGTTCCCCGTGAGTCGACGCGTCGTCGGTAGTAGTAATGATGATGAATCAGAATTTTTGTTGTCACTTGCGCGCTACTGAATCCGATCTGTATCCGGTCGGGTTAAAGGTTAATCCAACCCTTAATCTTGTTAAGTGATCTTAGTGTTATCGCGTTTTATTATCAAGTAAAATTCAATACAACCGGAACAATTAAGATTCAAATACAGAAACCCAGTGTCTACGAGTTTATTGACATAGGTCATGAGAAGATTTGAGTTGATTGTTGTTGTTGTTCTAAGACGGGATGAAGTATTAGAAAGCAAACAATGTGACACTGATAATAAGCACGGTTGTGTAGTTCATTAGATATTTTGATTTTGATTGTGCTGCTTATTTGGTTGTCAAGGAAAGAAGATTTATCACAGATTTAACAAGGAATTAGGTAGACAACACGTTCTGAAAGCTCATAAATAATCTTCAAAGAACTTCTGAATTGCTCGTTCTATGGTTTGCTGACTTATTCGAATGTATTGTGTTTATCATTTGGGCTGCTTTTCTAGCATTGTTCGGGCGGGCATCCTCTCATCAGTTAGCTCTTTCCAATTTGACCTTGCCGTTAAATACCAAAAACAAGGCATTGCAATTATACCACGCATCTTAGATGCCATCAAAGCTCTGAATTTCTAAGACACCAGTACGATGTTGGTTTTTAGGGTTCCGTAGCCAAATGGCAAAATATGGAACCCTTATAGATTCGTCATGTCTGTCTGTCTGTCTGTCTGTCTGTCCGGAAATGTCACAGCCACTTTTTTCCGAAACTATCAGAGCTATACTGTTGAAACTTGGTAAGTAGATATATTCTGTGAACCGCATTAAGATGTTCACATAAAAATAGAAAAAAAAACAATAAATGTTGGGGGTTCCCCATACTTGGAACTGAAACTCAAATTATTTTTTTTCATCAAACCCATAAGTGTTGGGTATCTATGGATAGGTCTTCAAAAATGATATCGAGGTTTCTAATATCTTTTTTTTCTAAACTGAATAGTATGCGCGAGAGACACTTCCAAAGTGGTAAAATGTTGCCCCCCCCCCCCCCCCCCCTCTAACTTCTAAAATAAGGGAATGATAAAACTAAAAAAAATATATGATGTACATTACCATGCAAACTTCCAACGAAAATTGGTTTGAACGAGATCCAGCAAGCAAAAAAAAACATTTAATTTCATAAACATAAAACTTATGCGTAAACCGTGAACCATTATTTTCTAATAATAAATCTGTAATAGGTGCCTAAGTAAATAATAATTATAATTCGCGCGGAACCCTTCATGAGCGAGTCCGACTCGCACTTGGCCGCTTTTTTTTAATACCTCTAAAAGCAAAATGTTAATGTGGCTGGCACCGAGAAAACAAATATTATGTAGGCATAGGCATCTACTTACAAAGATTCGTATTGGGCACAAACAGCCCATGTAAAGCCTATCACATAATTTCTCAGATCATTTGCATCTGCAAAGCTATGTTTTTGTCATAAATGGAAGAAATGGCGATTTTCAGACGTCGGACATTTCCACGAGTTGGGACAATGAAAACACTGTAGGTGTAACTGGTGGGATTTGAACTTGGAACACCTTGGTAAGTAGTTCAACGCATCAACCTTTGAGTGACTTCGCAACGAGGAAACACGGTGTGCTTAACACTGACGAATCGGGCAACGGCTATGTTATTTGTGAAATGGAAATGTGTTAAACCCATGCTACCCACGACAATGTTTCTTTCTGCCACAAAGTCTCGATCGACGGGTGGTGTGCTATTTGAAGTTCATTAAGCCTTGACACGTGTTATTATGAGGTGTTGATTCACATGTCGCAAAATTAAGATTTTTGGCATAAGTTAAATTCCAAAAATAAAAAGCACCCTTCCCCGCATGGCATCTGCAGTCGTTGTTTATCGTCCTCTTTTGCACATGGTCCATGGTTTTCTTCTTGAATCGCGGTTACATTTCTTCTTACAGAGTTCTAAGGTCGTCAAAAGTGACTTTATCCTTACTTAACGGGCTTAAAGCGATTTAGACATGGCAGCCGGCCATCCTCCGCGGGACATTGCTTCCAGTTGTCCGGTTCTCATTGTCGTCTTGAACCTAGGGGCTGGAAATCGAATGTTCTCTTAGCTGGATCATTATTTTCCGTTAGCTCTATGTGGCCGAGCAAATGCAGTCGACGTGTTTTAGCCTTTTAGACTGCATCCACAACTTGGTCTAGCTCTTGGGGTTGTATATTTTCCTTCATCTCACGCGCACGACCAAATATCTAACGAAAATTATCTGATAAAGGAGCTCAATATCAGCTCGTCCTTCCTGATTATCGGTTCGTCGTTGGCGTGATAAAGCAGAACTGGTAGCATAAGTATTTTATTAAGCTAGCACTTTGTCTGTCGGGAGCCAAGTACCACCGGTTTTTCAGGGTAGATGAACTCCTTTACACTTCAAAGTTGTTGCTATCCGCAGTGACAGATATGTATTTGTTTCTGTGTTGAAAGTATGTACTCGGTCAGGGTGGGGACGGTGTAGAGGTTAGTGTGTTGGCTTGTGACCCGTGCGGTGCAGGTTCAATCCCCATGGCAAACAACAACATACGCCACCCATTCACGCCTCTACACCAAAAAGGAGGATTTCTGCCTGGTAGTACAATGGACCGTTACCGAGTCTGAGTGCTCTGGGATTTGGATTTCCTTTTAAAAAAAAAAAAAAAATTTACTCGGTCGTATTATCGATCACTTCAAGGCCAACTTATATCGCCCGCGTATAGGTATGCCCCAGGACTGCTCTGTTGAAAGTATTGCCTTCCGTATTAAAAACTGCCCTGCGCACTTACTGCTCTGGAACAAACTGAAGAAGCGGCATGATAACACACGGTACAAGTTTAAGATAGTTCAAAAATCAGGGACTGCACATTGTACCACATGTTTTCCGCACGACACAGCTGAATCAGTTTTGCCTGGATCTAAAATTCCGCTTTCGGAATAGGGATGTTATTATATGATGATGCATTAGAGTGGACGCAGTGGCTCGGTGGCACTCAGTACCAACTGTCCTACCTCATAAGATTTAGGTCTTGGAATGGATTAAATAAATATTGAATTTACTGCGCTGGGGAGATAGATCAGTACATATCGGCTCGACAGTAACTTGAGGGGAGTCGTTACAAGCACAAGCAAGGCACACGGTTATTACACTGACTCCTAAGACTAAACCGGTTAGCTAAAGCGTAAGCGGAAATGTATGTAAGGGGTGGCGATGGTGTAGAGGTTAGTGTATTGGCATGTGGCCCGTGTGGTGCAGGTTCAATCTCCATTGGGATCAACAGCATACGCCACCCAATAATGAAAAAGAGACGAAATAATACCTTGTTTTCTTCAACCTCTACCACCGTTACCAAGTCTGAGTGCTCTGGGATTTTTATTTTCCTTTAAAAGAAAAAAAACAAAGCGCCAGGAATATTTCTTTTTCTTATGTCACAGACTGATTTAAAAGAAGAAGTCGCAAAAATATAAACAGGCTACGACGGGCAGTCACAGGAAATGAGATATATTGTTGAAGTTCAGGTATCAGTAATTCAAGATCAGAAGGCGTTGAAGCATCAACTGTAAAAAAAGGATAAGAAAATGTGGTGGTTGAGAGACCGCTATATTAAAGAAAAATCCTTAAATGCACAAAATAGTTGCAGTATTATTGAAAGCTAAGGGGGATGAAGAAAATTTACGACAAGGGGAACAATGCCAGCTATCCAAATGAATTAACGTTATTCATGAGTGCATTGGTCGAGCCAACACATTTAGCATGAAACATTATGCCGCATTGGGCCGTAACAAGCAAACAGACAATTTAAGGCATTTTAAGACTCCACTCCAACCATTGTACTGCAATCCATTTTAAAGAAATAAGGATGGAAACAAAAGGAGACTGAAAACAAATTAAGAAAACAAAAGTTTTTGTCTCAAAAGCTCGAGATCGCAACGTATAAATAATAAGGTGGGCCGACATTTTTTTTTTTTTGTTTTAAGTTGTAAAACTGCGGAAAAGTTGCTAATAGTAGAGACTAAAAAGGGGAAAAAAGAAAAAAAATCGGTTAATATCTTCCGGTCGCGCATGAGCTATAAAGATTGGCAGCATTTGAAAAAAATCATATTTTTACGATAATTTTTAACATTTTTAAATTATCCTCTTACCGAATGTAATAGCTCCAATTGTTATCTATTATTACCACAGAAAATAATGCTTTTACATTTTTTAAATCCATCAACATCTTCCGGTCGCGCAAAAAATACAAGATAAACCACAGTTTGAGGATAAAAATACTAACAACTCTCACGTTTCTATCTTTGGTTTTCTTTGTTGAATACAATGTTTAAAACAAAACTTATTTTAGACCAATATTATTGTTTATATATTTCTAAATAAATTTTTTTTTTATTTAAAGTTTTTGTGTGGAGAGTCGTAAGTCCAAGAGACTCATCTGAAACAATTGATCATGATCATCTGGGGTCTCATTCATTCTTAGCTGATGGAACTTTGAAATTTGATTTATGGTCAAAGTTTGGCATTGTTGACCTTGACAGCAGAGTGGCTCTGATAAACCCATCGCTAGACTCAGCTCCGCAAACTTTTCCTGAAGCTTCTGTAACGATCACACATCTTTTGACTTTTGACTTTGAAATTCATTTTTTTATTCATTGATAAATATCTACTTACATACTAGACAAAAATGATTAAACCTAACTTAAAATTAACAGGATACTTATTCTTATTTATTGGTCCTTATGCGAACGCTCTAAACTTAACTATATCTTAGAATTATTGCCTTTCGGCCTACGAACTATTTTACGAACTAATCTTACATATATATTCCTCGAGAAAATTTACTAAAACTCGGTATCATTATTGAGATTTTATATAAAACAAATTACAAACTACCTATTCTACTTACTTAAACTACTTAACGTATTCTAACTATAATTAGGATTCTGAGCACTCGTTGCCTGGCGCAATAAGTGGTCAAAATCCCAATTGCTTTCCGAGCGCCTGGCAGTCGTCAACGTGCACACGCGCCGCCGTGAGCCGACTGAAGCCTTACAGCGTCAGTCAACTCCCGGAAGCACCACCACACGTTGGCGAGCCCGGCCTCTCCCAAAAACGCCCTAGCTGACTTAATCTAACTTATAAGCTAAGAGGATGTTACCTAGAGTAACGCACCGTCCTGGGAGGGCATGTTGACCCCTCCCCCCTCAACAAGCCACCAAAATTCGGCGAATTGCTTTTCCGTGTCGAATCTATCCCTCTCCGATATTGCGGTACTAAAACGGAGGAGCTCATGAGCATTGGCGACGTCCCCGTCATGGAGGAGCCGCTTATCTCTCGCGCTGCGGTAGCGATGGTATAAGACCGGGATACCATCCCTCGTCTGTACCAGCCCTTTTGAATCAATATGGATAAATGCCTCTGGCGGGATAAAGCCAGACCGGAGCGTACTCTCTATGTACATTTCATTGGGGTAGTAAGCCCCAAATATCAGACTATTGTCGCTGGCCATCGCCCTTGCAACGTGCCTTCGAGTGACCTTAATGAGGAAATTGTCAATCCTATTCAACTGAGCCCCATCGTATAGGACCTTGTTGGGATAGTATTTTATATAGTTGGATTCAGGCGTTCGGAACAACCGGAGACAGGTCCTAAGACATTGTCTCTCCAAAACCCGAATCTTTTCCATATAGCTAGGCGCTATATTAAACCATAATGGACAACCATAAGCGATGATCGGCCTTATAAGGGCCACGTAGCAAATGACCTTCACTCTGGAGTCAAGTTGACTGCTATGAAACAGTCTCCTTGTTAGAGCATAAGCCTTCTTGGCCCCAGCAAGACAAGCAACTATATGTCTATCGAAATACAGATACTGGTCAAGCCAGATACCTAGATATCTAACTGCGCTTCTCACCGCCAATGGCTGCCCATTTTGTCCAATAATGGCCAATTTTTTCCAGTTTTTTCTGGTATCCCTAGAGGCCCCAGCCAATGGAGTTCTGAACAAGATTGTTTCCGTCTTCTGAAAGTTGATTTTCAACTTCCAGTCGTCGCAATATCGCAACGATCACACATCGTTCAACTGCCTGTGTGTGGACTGGGAATGCATTAAATGTTATATCCCAATTAGGGACTGTGCCGCTTTGAATATGTGATTTAATTTCATCGTCACTGATATTTTTTAATAATGGATAAATCACAGCCCATCCAGTTTATAATTTCAGAGTAATTTTGAGCGCTGAAATTCAGTTTTGGCGGCATAACCGTTCTGATAGTTTTTCTTTTTTGATCTATCTGTCTCGCCTTTAGAATTCGTCGAAGTCCGAGCTCTCTTAAGTGTTGTGTATTGTTTTGTGCCATGGCTAACATTAAATGTTCTGGATGGGCGAAAAAGCCATTTCGTTTTTATCACAGGGTCGACAATATTACGTAACACATCAGGTAGGTGTCTTGAAGATTGTATTGATTCATACACAAGCTTTGGTCACTCTGTGAAGTATTTACTGGTCTTAATTCTAAACCACATTGGCATGTATGACTTCAAAATAAATATAACTACTTCTTGAAGTTGAGGTGTGGGACTTTCTTTACTTAAGATCAATCTGAGAGTACGATTTGCTGTTGTCAACCACCTCGAGTGTGACAAGGAGTCAGGATCTCGTACAGCCAAATCCTCTTTACAGATTCCCGACTTTATTGCAGTGCAAATATCGAGTAGATATTGCTGATCTTTACTTAGTATATTTCTGTCTATTGGCGGGATCTGAAGGTCAATACTCCAGAAACCAATGACTGGACGTTTTCACAGTCACTTAGCTTTTCGCCGAATAGTCCTCTCTAAGATTTTTTACCCGTAGATTTACCATCTAGGTATTGAAACAGATGTCGAAACGGGAGTTCATTGAAATGGAGAAGACAAACAGCCCATTGTAAAAGTTTTTCAAAATGTATTTCGATTCGGCGAATCAGACCGTTTCTCTAACCTGTATTAACCGCAGTGCCATCACATCCTATGACCACTAACTTGTCAAGAGAAATGCCACGACCAGACAGATAGGAAATAATAGAAGTAACAACGTTTGAAGAGCTTCCAGAAGTGGGCGTAACATGTCCGATGTAGACTGAACCAGGTTCTTGAATTAGCGAGTAATGCTCTTCTTTTTTTACTCTGCGGAACCTTTTCGAATGAGCTATATCTACAACTAAAGTGTCGTCCTTCCTCCCATCCAAATAGAGACCTTGTAGTGGAAGTTCGTCAGATTTACTACACAGTTCAGCCCTAACATTTTGTTTTTCTCTTCTTGTATTGTTTTTGTCTATAACCTGGGAGACGTCGGAATCGGTAATTAATCTAAAGTCGTGCAAAACACTTGATGCAATTGCAGCAGTAGCGCGATCAGAAACTTCATAGCGATCGCTCAGTAATGCAGTAGATTTTAACTGAATTCTCATCCTTTTTTTTTATTATTAGAGGAAACTTTTGTGGACACTTTAAAATCTTGGTCGTTATCGCTTTCTTTACTAGAAGAATATTGGTCTTCATTTTCAGTTTCGACAACATTGACACATGATTGTGAGAACGAGGTTTTTGAAATATCATCCAGAGTTAAATGGATGGCACGCCATTTCCTTTCCAATGATTTATTAAGTTTCTTTGTTTCAATCAAGTCGAACCCTCCAATTTTTCCTATTCCATGTACTCGTAATAAGTAAACAAACCTTAGATCAGTAGCAGGTATTTTATGTGATTTTGTTCGAAAATTTATAAAATTTGAGAGTAGTTGCGCGAGCGGAAGACCTTGACCGATTAGAACCATTTTTTTTCTAAATCATTGTCGGTTCGAGTAAGAGTCGAATATAGCTATAACATTCAAATGTTACCAAGTTTAGTAATAAAAAAAAATATCTTAAACATACAATTTTTTTTCAAATTTCAGCAAATTTTAAAGCTCATGAGCGACCGGAAGATATTAACCGATTTTTTTTTTCCCTTTTTTAGTCTTTACTATTAGCAACTTTTCCGCAGTATTACAACTTAAAGAAAAAAATAAAAAATTCGGCCCACCCTAATAAATAATTCATCTGCACCAACTTTTTCTAAACATAAGGTTACATAGTGGCTTGTTATTAAAAAAAACAAAATTAACTAAACGTTTACCAGAATACGAGTTATGATTAAATGTATGAGCCTACCTAACTCTGTCCTATTAGTTCTTCTACCAGGAGGAATGGGACAGCTATATGGTTGAATGGGACAGAGTTATTTGTACTTAGAAAAAAAAATTGTAAAGTCCTATCCGTTGTTCTATGTACAACAAAAAATGAGAGAACAAGATTAAATGTTAATTAAGTTTATTAACAAAAATAGATAATAATTGAATTTTACCAATAAGGGTAAAAACAAAAAACTTAACTTGTTTAGTTTAGTTTAGTTTATTTCATCAAACAAAGTTACAATAATACTTTAGTGATTACTTGATAATAATATAATATAATAATATAAATAATATAAATAAAAAAAAAATACACATTGCCACCATTAAAGTTACTTAAGATTAATAGCAAATTATTTTTAAATGAAAATCTACTTAGACTAAAATCGATCATATCGCAAACGGTATTGGTTTCTCTTAAGCACCTAGTCAATGGTTCGTTTGCAGCATAATTTGTTCTGTGGTATGGAATGTTAGAAAATAATCGGTTTCTAAACATCCTCGCAGGAACATTGAAGTTAATTAAGGCCAGAATATCAGCAACAATCAATATGATTTGTCAATACGTCACGATTGAATATAACTTCAGAGAACTTTCTTCGAATGTTAAGAGGCAGGATACCAAATAATTTGCACCTTGTTCCATAGGAAGGGATATCCATGTCCCAGTGTAGTCTTTTCACTAACACTCTTGTAAAACGTTTTTGTATTTTTTCTATTCTGAAAGAGTGAACTTCATACAAAGGGCTCCAAATAGTATTACAATATTTAAGAGTAGATCTAATAAACGCAAAAAACAGACAGTTCAACGTGTGTGGATCGCTGAACTCCTTTGAATTGCGCAAGATAAATCCCATCATAGAATAACCTTTGGCAACTAAAAAGTCTATATGTTTTACGAAATCAAGTTTTTGGTCAAAAATTACCAAAAGGTCTTTCTTAAAGGTTACACTTGAAAGAAATGTACTGTTTATTTTATAAGAGAAGTTAATTGAAGAAAGATTCCGACAAAACGTTAAACTTTGACATTTTACAATATTAAGGTGTAAGGAGTTAATCAAACACCAATTCGATAATCTCTCAAGATCTTCTTATAGTGACATGCAATCATGGTTAAACTTTGACATTTTGCAATATTAAGGTGTAAGGAGTTAACCAAACACCAATTCGATAATCTCTCAAGATCTTCTTGTAATGCCATGCAATCATGTTGAGTTTTTATACACCGAAAGACTTTCAAATCATCCGCATACATACGACATTTAGAGTTTAAAAATACGTTTGGAATATCATTGACAAATACCAAAAAAAATAAACGGACCAAGATGGCTTCCTTGCGGCACACCCGAGGTAACATTTATAGGTGACGAGAGAATGTAATTTATAAGAACATACTGAAGGCGACCCTTTATCCATTTATCTAGTTCAAGCATTTAGAGTGGAATCCTATTTTGTTTAACTTCATAAGTAATGTATCATGACTAACCCGATCGAAAGCTTTGGAGAAGTCTGTATAGACAACATCAAATTGATACCCTATCTCAAGGCCGTTTAATACATAGTTGGAAAAAAGTGTAAGGTTTGTGTTAGTAGTTCTACCAGCAACAAAACCATGTAGAACAATACAAAATAAATAAATAATGAAAATTAAAAAAAAAACAATATGACATGCATTTCACCTAAGTTGATGATCCCTTTGCATGTTAAGCTAAGAAAATCAAAAAGATAAAATGATAAACTTTTATTCCCCAGTGTAAGTGTCCCATCCCTCCTGCATGGAAGTATCCCAATCATCCCGTAAAGCATTTAAAAAATAAAAAATAATAAAAAATATCTTCTGAATAATTGCACAATGCATACACCTAACAAAATCGCCTTTTATTCACTGTATAATAATAATAAGTTTACACAGTAATTAAATTCACTTATTTGCACAATGCGTTCACTCAATAATTTTTTTTAACTCAAAGTTTACCTAAGGATTTTACTATTTTTGCACAAAATAACTTTTTCTACATTCGACCGACTGTCGAACTTCCACTGCATGCACGAACTGCTTTGTTGACCGATGAATTCAGCCTTACGAATTATTTGGTGATCAACAGGAAAAAAATTAAGCAGTTGGTGTTGAAGAAAAGCTAATGCCCCATTCCACATGTGTCCCATATTTACCCATTCTTCCTTACGCAAATTTGGCGAAGTTACCAACAATGCAAATTTTCTACTCTTGTAACAAGTTCGAACAGCCTGCAAAATACTATCTCCTCTCACACAATTTTGACAAGGAATCAAATTTTAAGTGGCAACGCCTTAATTGAGAATGACATGGATTTTGAACGATTTGCCTACATGTTATGTGTAAGTGGGGGTAACTTCTTAAGTACCATTTTTTCCATTTTTCCTACACATTATAATCTACAAACATTTAAAACCAACGTGTATCGGCATCTCTCCCTATATTCTAACCCTTATTTCCTTAACGCCCGCGCTGTGTAGCTAATACATTATAAGGGTATTCAAAAATCCCTTTAGTGCGAGTGCATTACAAAGAAAAACATAGGGACGGCCTACAGTCCGCTTGGGCGAACTGTTGGATACCCTATTCTTATTCCTATCCCTCATAAGTGGGCGTGACAAAAGTCTAAGTATGGTTGAATTGTTAAGAATGCTCTACATATTTTGTTATATAACATTTAAAGGATTTTATCAAAAAAACGAAGCTTTTGTAAAAAAAAACGCTCCCTAGCTCAAAGTTTGGTTTTTCAATAAAAAAAAATTATTTAATTGTGGGCGTGTCAGTAAGCGGATTTAAAAAATATTAACACATGAGCATAAAGGGCCCCCTAGAGAGTATGTATTATAAATTTCAGCTCCCTAGCTCAAACTTTGGATTTTCAAAAAAAGTTTTTTTTTAATTGTGGGCGTGTCAGTAGGCGGATTTTGAAAATATTTACACAAGAGCTTAAAGGGCGTGTCTGTGGGCGGATTTCAAAAATTCGTAAACTTGATTATTTCGGTACCCTAGAGAGTATATGGTTAAAATTTCAGCTCTCTAGGCCCAGTTTAAAGGCCTAATTTTTGCCAACGGACGGATGGACGGTCGGATGGACGGACGGACGGACTGACATGGCTAGATCGACATTACTATCGATGCTGATCATAAATATAGTAACTTTTAGGGGTCCACGGGCAATATTAAAGTATGTTACAAACTATGCGTCAAAATTAATATACCCTTAGAATAGGGTATACAAATATTGTGGAGCTCTATCAGGTCCTTGCACATTCTTATATTAGGTCACATCAATAAATCCGACATAATCCACCTTCTGCTCCAACTTTATCCGTGCAAGCAATATAAAAATCGTTCCTGGACTTGCCAAACATACTGTACCTATATGTACTCAATGAATATGCATATACTGTCCATGAAATGCATTCAAGAGATGCACAATAATTTCATTTATCATTATCTACGAGAGTATTATTAATCAAACAAGGAGTCAGCCGCCGACAATCACATAATCAGCTGTTATTGTGTGTATTGGCCTGCTAGCTGCCATTTCAGTAAGTGCCATGGCTTAAAGTGCGTGCCATATGTTTACACGCATTGTAATACGATTTTGAAAGTCGCAGCGCGTACGCTCTTTTGCCACTGTAACCCAGCAACAAAAGTTAATGACCAGTAGCCGTCGGACCAACAAATAGTCAGTCCATAGCTTTTGCATAGACAAAACGCTGCCATGCGCTAAAAATAGCTTCCAACTGTACACCAGAATGTCTATGAGCTGTCGGATGATGATATGGTTTTGATTTAATATATTTTTTTTTTGCTTGTTTTGTGTCCAATGCCCCTCGGAATGAGTGGCTCTGTAGGTTATGAAGACCATTATCTTCGGTTATGGTTCGTTGGATGCAATCTTTCCCTTTTCCTGTTACTGTGCGCCATCTAGTGTTGTAAATTTTTGTTGTTGTTGTTGGCCTATTGTGTGTGTAGCTCTTTTCGACTTAAGATACTCGCACAGTTTAAAGTAATTTCATATATAGGATCGGACTTGGTATTGTGCTAAGATCGCTCACTAAATGCGAAATACCATTACCCGGCGTGGCGTAACATTGTTTAGCTCTGGAAGTGTGCAGACTTGCAATTAAGAATGCCAAGTTTACAAAAAAGTAGTTTGCTCTGAAAACGGTTGCGCTGCTGTCACATGAAGCTCCAACTTTGTCGTCGTCGTTCACTCTATTTGTATTTGTTGAAGTTCTTTTCATCATCAATGCTGTTGTTTTTGTTGCATTACAAAGATGTCTGCTAGACGCCGCCGCTGCCGGCTCCATTTGTCGGTTGAGTATGATGTGGTACCAGCGCAATGTTCACGTTAAGATAAGTGCAGCGACCTTCTTTGTGCGTTAGGTGACCTTCTGTGGGATTTGTGTGTATCTTGTAGGTTATTCTAGTTTGTTAACCCTCCATGAGTATCTACTTTATGTTTTGGGTTGTATTGAATTACTATTTTATGGAACTGGACAGTAAAAATTTGGGGGATATTGGAATGATTCAAACTTTAGGTTAATAATTTAGAGGTTTATTTGGAAATGTCTTAAGCATTCTCTGAAAGACCGTCTCTTGCTGCAAGCATTGGCTGTGTTGAGGTTTTTCTATTAAAAACTTCAGATAAGTTCGATGTCTATTTTGCAGGATAGTCAAGTTTCATAGGAGCTTAAAACTTGATTTCTGCTTACAGGTTTTTATTTAACATCTACACAACTCTGTCAATGGAAAGACTGCATGTGCGGAAACGTTGTGTTTAGGTTGAAGTGAAATATCAGGATTCAGGAGCTGTGAAGAAGCCAACGAGTTTGCTCCGATGGCATAGAGACCGAGAGTGGCAGCTTCTGTTTTTTAGTGACTGTTTGCATTTACAATGCGTTTGAATCTTCAAAAAGAAGGTGTTCGTGTGTGTTAAGTTATTAAGGGTGCCCCATTAAGGCCGGCTGTTTCAAAAAACCAATTTTTTTTTCAAAGAATTCTGATGTTTTTATTTTAATTAAGAGTGAAGACATTGGGGTTATGTTTGAAACAACATTAGACCGAGCTGCACGAACAAGTGTCTTCTGTTTTGGAACCGACCCAATCATTTGAAATTTCTCGAAATTTCTCCTCCGATAAAATCTCAGTCGACTATCGCACACTTTCTATTCGTTTTGTGTCCGTGTAATGCTCCATGACTTAACCTTGATGTTAAACAACAACGCTGTACGGCCTTAATTGGACACTGTTTATTTTAAAATGACAAACAACGCTTGTATATTCAGCTCTTAATATTTGAAAATCTCTGGAAATTTATATTTATAAGACCGAAGTTGAAACCTTAGGTCTTCGAAGAAAATGTGGTGCGCAAGAATAGCATCGCCATTGTTAAATGAGCGGTAGATCTGCATTAGGTTTTGCTCGAATATTGACCTCCTAGGGATGATCAAAGAGTGTTTTTCGGTTATTGCTCATGTTTAGTAGTTATTGGCATAGTCTCAAGAGAATTTCTATGTCGATATGCTTCCAGATGGAACTTCGCATGCGCCATATTTTTAAAGTGGGGCCGATTTTGTCAATCGCGGATTTTGACATAGCTCCACGTTTCAAGGGCACCAGAATCCAGATCCAACATTTTTATAGAGATGTCTGGGTGTGTGTATGTACGTATGTGCGTATGTACGTATGTGCGTATGTACGTATGTGCGTTCGGAATTATCTTTCGCCACGATTATCTCGAAAACCAAAGATGATAGTGACATGGGACCGGGTTTATTCGAAGCGTTATTACGTAACTCAGAACTGATTACGTTTCCAGCGAAATCGGCCAAGCCGTTTTTTGTTAGTAAATAAATAACTAAAATAATTTGGCTCTAATTGTACTATTTATTGTCATTTTTCATTGCGCAAATCACTATTAGGTACATTGTGCTTCGTTATTTCGTATACATTTAAATTTACAGGTCTCCGTGTTGATAACAATGGTTGCATTAATATATATCACACTTCGCTGTTATTAACAACATTTAATTTCCATGAACAATATTAAAGAGTATTTTTTAATATTAAATAATTCTTAACCATAATGGTTAACCACATTTCAAAATTTACGACTAATCGCATAAATCATATTGATGCCACTGGACCTTGCGGGTCGCACCACAGACCACTTTTTTCGTTTTATATGCTAATGCATAATCTCGACAGCGCCAAACTTCAATTCTCGGCCAGAAAAAAATCTGTTTTAGCATCAACCTATGCAGCAAGTGGCTTGGTACCAAATGGTGAGAAATAGCTTGGAAATGTGTAACACCAAATATGGCCAGTGAAGTTCCGTCACTGGACCCCAGGAAGTCTGGTCTGGTCCACCGACGGATAAAAATCGGAATCTGGAGTTGGAGCTGGCGTCTTCGAACCAATACCAAAGTGTCGGTACTTATCGGAATATGTCCTAGTGTATTCTCGTAATTTCAACAAAAAAAACTTTATTAAGGACGCCAGAATACATGTTTTCTTAACCACTCAAGCCACACCTCAGGCACTGTCGTCCAGTTCAACGGACTCTATGATAGGCAAATGCTGGTTCCCTTGTGCAGACGAAACAAGCTTAAACTTAGGTTTGCGCTTGGCCCACCGAACCTGCTGATGACCTACCGATGGTGTTCTTAGAATACTCGTTCTAAGGACCGGAACCCCATTGCAATCAGCTCTATGTTTGATAATTGGAACCACCAACTTCGTCAAGACCGTTGGGAAAAGTTCCGTGGCCCAGACAATCCAAAAGGTTGATCAGGCCATACCTACCTACGTCTTTAGGAAATTCATATGCTATATAAGACGTGAATGAGGAAGGTCAGAAAAATCCTCTCGTTATTTTTTTTTTAATGTGCCTGCACTAAAGCGACTTTTTAATACCCTTATAATGTAATAGCTAGGTTTTGAATGTTTGTAGATTATAATGTGTATGAAAAATTCGTGTTGTACGGCTCAAGATTTCTTGTATTTCTTGTATCACGGTAAGTCTGAATATGGGCTTAAGGGTGAACTGATGCGCATCCCTTGCATCTAAGAGTGTAATGCAACTGGATATTTCATTTGGGAACTTATGGTGTAAATAACGATAGATAGATTGCGATGTTGCGGTCACCAATGAGATTTATCGCGCGTTTTCGGATCCTGTTAAATAGCCCCAAATAAGTTGTTGGTTCACCAGACCAGATATGAGCATTGTACTAAAAAGTTGCCACATCAGAGGGGTGAAATATTTCTTGCATCGATTAAGGAAGCCTAATCATTGCGCAGTGTTCTTGGCGACATCGAATATGAGGTCATTCCAACGAAAGTTGTCACTGACACACATACCTAGAATGGAAACCCGTTCGGTTTCAGCGATGCAAGTGCCATTCATGGACAATGGCATGGTTTTTTGGGTTTTGGGTTTTGCTTTAATGACAGATGACAGCATTGCGTTTTGGAAGCATTCAATTTCACTCCATTAGTTACACCCCACTGAGTTATGCTGTCGAGATCGAAATTTATTGAGCTTAACATACGTTGCCGTTCTAGTTCCACATCCGAAGATGAGGTACCAAAAAACGAATATGAGAAGCGCTGGGTAGAGGTAACGGGCAGGAGATCATTTCTACAAATGAGAAACAGAGTCGGGGACAAAACTGAGCTTTGGGGAACACCAGCATTTATTTGATGAGTTGCAGGCTTGAAACCGTCCAAAACAACTTGAATTAAACGGAAAGGTAATTTCTAATCCATTGAAGAAAAGCATCATCGATTCTAAATGCACACATTTTCGACAAGAGAGCTTGATGCCAAACTCTGTCAAATGTCTTTGAAATACCAAGCGCAATGATCTTACTTTTACCACCTTGTTGAAAGGATTGGTTTTGGTTCCACTTTTCGGTTAGATAAGTCATGAAATCACCAGTGGACCTGTTGCCGCGGCAACCGTACTGCCGATCATTAAGACGTTTTCGAGATACAAGATATTTCATGAGCTAACGGTTTATCAGCGTTCCCATGACCTCGGAAAGAAGGGAAGTTATTGCAATTGGTCGGAGGAAGGAGGGTGATGAAGATTCGACGTTTTTGGGAACGGGCTGGATAAATGCTGTTTTCCATCTTCTTGGGAAGAGCGCTGAAGAAAAGGATAGATAGAACGCAATGGTTTTGTCAGCGAGGAAGGACACTTTACGAGTGTGGTTGTGGATTGGTCCCATGGAGCATTCTACGCGCTCGAGTACAAGGGAAGACAAAGCCTAATCTGGGAGCGTTGAGCTGACTGCAAAGTGAGCAGAAAGCAGATTGGCCTTATCTATAGAGCTGAAAGCTGGAATGTCATTGTAAATGAGTGTCGGGTTAGATGTTGAATCCGAATTTTTGATGTTTTTAACAAACGACCTAAGGTTTTAACTACCCGTTGGACTTTGTAGTATTTTCAGCCTCAACTTTTGGTCAACCAGAATTTGACACGATTAATGTGAGCATTGCAGTCATTTCTGGCTCGTTAAAACTTTTTGGGCTGTGGTTGAGATATCATCTTTTTAAATTAAACCTAGCTCAGAGCCGGAATGAGAGTTTTGCCTGGAGCCTGGAGGAAAATGAATCCATCGAAGACGTTCTCTGTGAATGCTAGGCACCACATTGGTTAAGAAGGCGTATCTTCCACAGAGAAAAACGTTCGAGAGCTTACAGTTAAGAAACTCTGCCACCAGGAATATACTCGTATTGACATTGACCAGAATAAATTAAGGACGCGGTACGTCTGTTGAAAAAAATTTCTTTATTTGCAACAGACATTTCAGGGCGCAGTGTCCGCCAAGTTGCCCCCTTGGCGGACACTGCGTTATAAATAAACTAAAAACATCTTACATTTTTTTTCCTTCATCGACGGCGGAGAATACGTCATGCAACTTCAGTTGCCGCCTTGGCTACACCTGTTGTGTGCGACTCCTTCTCATTGAGCTTCCATTCCGCCTTGGATCTTAGACAGTGTTTTTCCATCATGATCCTTGTACTTTGACTTCCATCTGTGGTTGATCTTGATTTACCTACGAATACTCAGCACTAGTCATCTGATAGCTGTATTGTTTTCCGCAATCGGCTGTCTAACAATCAGCTCAAAGATCTGCGTGGTGTGTAACATCGGCTTAATAGAACTGTATTGATGACAATTTTGCGTAGCGCCTTATCCTTTGATCCATCCAGATATTGGATCGCATCTCATCAGTTTAGATATGACAATCATGACCCATCTTTACCCGATGTCTGCCATCTTGTTTGCAGAATTCAGAGGGCATCTCGAGGGCTTATCGTTAGAAACGGCTCCTGAAAAGTTTTTCCAATGAAACTGTTAGTTTAGACGTCCCTCACATTGATTTTGCAACCTATGAAGCATTTTTTGTCATTCACAAGAAGCTGGCATTGAGCATTTTAATGAACTTTTGCGAGCGGATTTTCTTAGTATTTGTTGTATTTTCTGATTGGCTGTTTTGAAGAAGGTTGTACCCCTTTTTAAGCTGGTTCATCGCAGGTTGTGGATAGCCTGTTTCGCTTCAGCAAACCAAGAAGAAATTTCTTCCAACTCCCTATACAATCCCTCCACACACTGTGCTAGAATTTGCACACACTTTCTGTTCAGTAGTCCTTTGGAAAATCTGTACTCCAAATACCTTTACCTATTATAAAACTAGAAAAACTGGAACTTGTACCAACAAGCTCCCAATAGTTATTTTCATTCCACAATAATACCTGCCTAATTAATATTATATCGACGCCCATAACCCACTTCGCATACTTACCTACCTTATTGCACAATTTCTTTCACTTTATTCAGTTTTCCTGTGCAAGACATCCTTGGCGCGCGTTGGCTAGTATCTAGTATGGTGTCGTGCCGTCCTATGTAATTCCAACAATTCCATCAACGTTCATGGTTCGTTGCCCACGTGCATGGTATGTGTGCTTATCCTTCGAATGTAGCTGCTTCTGATAAGTTTTATTTATAATGTTGTATTTTTTTTGTAAGCGTCTCCCCTAAGGAATTTTTAATATTCATGCATTCAGAGGAAGTACTCGTACCAATAACACAAAAAAAGGAATTCCTATCTCGATGTCAATTCTCCTTCGTTGGAGTTTATTGTGCTACCCATGTGTTGTGTTGTTGCGATACACTCTTCCCTTTAGTGATAGTTTTGCTGTTATTATTTCTTTTCTTTTTTTTTCTCCATCTCAAGGTAGTGCCTATGGAAGCTATTTTTAAATTTGTATCTATTTTTATTAGTCGGGAGCGGTATACCTACTTGCATGATGAAATCTAATTTAAAAATTGGAGTTCGACACAGACTAAGGCTGAGCCCAAGTCCGAGACCCACAGGACGACCAAGTAGAATACCAATGCAAAGAGCTGAATAGCTGTATTCAACAGCCTACGCAAATTTTCCGATCTTTATCTAATTGATTGTTGCATGGAAAGTGCATCTCTGATAAATTGATTGTGTACGCAACTTGCAGCTGTCTCGCTCTTACCAGTGCGGAACTTCAAGTCTGGTAAATCACTTTTAATGAATTTCATCAAAAACAAAACAACAACAAAGAACTCATGTCCATTTATCTTGTTTCGTTGATACGTAAAACGAGCCCACACGCTGGCTGACGCCTTCACATTTTTGGAGAACGGAAATAGGTAATCATACTTATAAAGTGGTCGCATTGGGATTAAGAAGTTTTATAGACAAACAGTTGATCTCTACTTATATGGGTTGAAATAAATTACACGATTTACGTATCTTGTATCTTTGAACTTTTACTTTCAAGAATGATGGCATATGAATAAAAAAAAAACACGACTGAGTGATGTGATAACGGTTTTAGTTTGTTTATGTTTTGGTTCGTTGAATGGCTCTTTTTTGAGACTTATACGTTTTAGACTTCTTGAAAGTGAATCTGGTAATATTGTCAAAGGTTGTGCGGCGGCGATGGAGATGTTATGTCTCATAAGTATGCCTTTGATGAGAGATTCTAGTGGCTATAAAGCAGTGATGAGGAAAACAAATAAGACCTTGGTTTTAGTGAAGACTTGTTGGCATTATGGAAAGTATTGTAGAAAATGGTGAAAATGCTCAAACATGTTATACCATCTGCATCAATCAGTGAGACTATCGAATTTAGTATTGCATTTGCTGGAGGGGGTATCCGACCAACCCATACAGTCTGCACACCATTCATTTACGCCTAAACTCAGTACCTACTTCAGAATCCTGAAAAGCGAAGTCCAGGCACACTAGGTACACACTTTATATTGGTATACAAGTACAAATAGGTACCTGGTATAACGAATACTAAAACCCCGCGCACACAGAGTTTCTTGGTATAAAAATAAATAAATATTAGGGCATAACGGCCTATGTAGGACCCTTAACCTAGCTTCTCCAACAAGTTGCTCTTGAAAAGCGGAATGGAGCTACAATTTTACGCTGACTCCGAACGACAAATGTGAGAAGCTTCTCATGATATTTCTTACTCTTGGATGTTTGTCAGAATTTCGCAAGAGGTGGGGCAGTCGAAAAAAAGTTACTATGCTCTGGCTGATGGGTGGCGACGGTGTAGAGGTTAGTGTGTTGGCTTGTGACCCGTGCTGTGCAGGTTCAATCCCCATGGAGAACAACAACATACGCCACCCAATCACATGCCTCTACGCCAAAAGGAGGATTTCTGCCGAGTCTGAGTGCTCTGGGATTTGGATTTCCTTTTTTTGTTTAAAAAAAAAAAAAAAAAAAAAAAAAAAAAAAATGCTCTGGCTGGATTTGAACCTGAGACCTTTTGTTTAGTAGGCCGCCACTGCACCCACATTTCAAAGTGTAGACAGATTTAGACCAGCAACTTGTTATAGCTACCACATTGGAATTACAGCGCTGCTTCACATCTATCAAATCGAATGCTGTTGGACTTGATGACATTCATCCATCTTTTCTTAAAATCGTATTACCCATTTTACTACCTTTTATTACCCATATCTTTAACACTGTGGTGACTACAGGGATGTTTCCTAGGCAATGGAAATCAGCAAAAATAGTCCCTGTCCCAAAATCTTCCAAGTGTGATGAGTTCAGGCCGATTTTAATACTCAGTTTTTTGTCAAAAGCATTTGAAAGGATCTTCCAAAAGCAAATTAGCCATCATCTCTCCATGTTCAACTTATTATCATCTAAGCAATCTGGTTTCCGACAAAAACACAGTTGTACCACTGCTGTGATAGGTGTCTCTGAAGATATGCGGCAAGCTCTGGACGAACACAAAGTGTCCTTTTTAGTCCTTCTTGATTTTTCAAAGGCGTTTAATTTGGTTGACCACTCATTTTTGTGTCGCAAGTTGTCTCATATATATAACTTCGAGCCTTGTGCTATAAAGTTAGTATCGCCATACATTTCAAGCCGTAGAAGTTAATCAATCCCTTTCAAACCCCCTGCCTATCATAAGTGGTGTCCCTCAGGGATCCATACTACGGCCTTTGCTTTTCTGCCTAATGTCATCAAAAACAGCTCAATTCATTTGTATGCTGATAATGCTCAGCTCGTATTAAGCTGTCCTCTGGGTTTAATAGAGCACGCCGCACAATCGATTAATAACGATCTGGCCGATATAGTGGATATAGTGCAGTGGCCACAACGAAATGGATTAATATTAAATCGAAATAAAACTAAGTGCATTGTGATTTCGCGAAAGCCCCTAGATCTTGCTTATTTTCCCATCCTCACACTCCAAGATGCTCCTATTGAGTATATGTAGAATGCGTCAAAAACCTTGGGGTGACCTTTAATCGATTCTTAACTTGGGACAACCACGTTAATCTTGCAGTCGGCAAGACTTATGGAGTTATCCGAACTTTGTGGGCGACCCAATCCTTTGCACCCTTTAAAACACGAGTCTTACTTGCTAAAATTCTAGCCATACCAGTCTTAACATATGCTTGTGAAATTTGTTCGAGCTGTAGTTATGTATCCAAGAGGAAACTTAAGCATTAAATTGTATTGTGCGATATGTGCTTGGATTGCGTAAATTTGATCGAGTATCACTCTACTCCAGCCAACTTTACAATATGAAATTCGACAATCTTCTCAAATTTCGAAATCTTTGCCTGTTTTCGGACATACTTTTAACACATCAACCGACTTGTATATAGGAAAAAAAATATTTCCCACCTCAAGCAGATCTGCTCAATTGATTCCTTCTCGGTACTCTTGTTGAGAGTGTCAGTTTTTTATTCACTCCACACGATTGTGGAACTCCTTGCCCTACGGTATCCGAAGTTTAAATAACGCAACCAAATTTAAAAATTAATTAAAATCGTATATCTCCTTCAATTCTTAAAATTTCTTATTGATTTTTTGTACAATTTCGTGAAAATAATTGCTTAATGCTTATGCTTTACTATTCATTATTTTTTTTTTTTTTTTATTCTCATCAACATACATTTTTCGTTTTGTAACTCATGTAGCTTTTTATATGTAGCTTCAACTATTGTAGGCCTTTCACTAGTTTTTAGGATATTGTATCTTACTGTGTATAGGCAAATCACGAAATAAATAAATAAAAATAAAATAAAAAAATAAAAATAGGTTCTATCAAGAGCAGTGCCGGATTTCAAACGAGGAGGGAACCCGGATCAGAATAGGTTTCACAGGACAGGAGCAAAAAACGTTTCAAGTTAATACAAAGGACGTTAAGACGGCGAATTTGTAAAGTACCCCTGTAGGCCTGGCCGCCAGGATACTGCGGCGTCAATGATTCATTGTCGATATTATTTTCAATAATAACAAATTAAATTTGAACGTAACAAAAAATAACTGCTCATCTGAGAATATCGTGTACAGACTAACATTCCCAACATCTCATTCATCCATCGTATTATATAAAATTAAAAAATAAATTGAAATAAGCAAACGCGTTCCGCACAAACTAACTTCCTAGTTCCTCTTCCCTATAATCCTTAAGTTTTGTATCTACATGAATAAATCGTACCACAACTGCAAGTACATCTTTTCCATATACAAATACGTAACGCTCGGATAGGTGATACTCTCCATAGAACGATAAATCTATTCCTGGAATACTCGCTCCCGAAACACCAACCATTAAGATGTTAAATTACCCAAACACTTGTTGCGGTTCTTGGACTTGTGCCTGAAATCAAAACCCCTTCTGGCTACATCCAAAGCTTATAATAGGTTTATAATACTTTTTGGACCAATTTACGTTTTGCCTTCACCTGACTAAGACTTTATTAATGAATTTTCTGCCACACAATCTAAAAATAAAAATATACATACTCGTATAAGAAACGCATGTAGATGCATATAGAACAAATATTCCGTTATGATAATGTTCCCTTTTACCTACCTGTATTCATTTCAACATTAATCATTGGCTCCACACTATCCCTGCCCAACACTTAAACCAGCCAAACTGCTTGACCATTGACTGTCAATTCGAGACTATGATCACCAATCTCTCCCACAGAGACATTGGCACGGTTCCAGATACCAAGTTAGGTAGTGTCGCCATTGCCATCGCAGAATAGTCGTAACAATCCGTAGACACAAGTAGGAACTAATAAATCATTAAATACGGTGAACTATACAATGTTTGCGATTCGAACACGTCAGAGCCGGTTTAACACTGCAATTTTAATTTACTCCAAATGCGGTTGCAAGTGCAGAAAGGTGTTGGCTTAGAATGTCACGTGTCAATTTTATAATTTGTCAATAAAAAAAGGCAAAGTTGCATTTTGGTGAACTAAAACAAACAATCCTTTAAATTGTTCAGATATGTACCTGCAGATACTGGTTGCTTACTTTTCTGCAAATTGAAATATTTACGGGGTTTGTTTTTTATAGAGAGGCTGTCAATTGCAACAGCAGTGCCTTCATTGCTTGCGTTGTGGACCGTCAAAATGTAATATTTATAAATTGAAGCTCTAAAGGTATTTTTTCTTTTTTGTGTACATAGCCCTGACCACATGGCTGACACTTCGGCCTGAAAGATCTATTGTATTCAAAGAGTATACCACACCCCATAAGGGATGTACCACTTCCCTTATGAAGGTCAGCACGTCCCTGGTAGTAGACTTTTCAAGCTCTGCTGCCGAACTTATTTCTCTGTGTAAGATACGTCCCAACAAATGCAGCGCCAGCTTTCACAATTAATGTGGCAAGTACAGGACTTGCTCACATGAAGTGCAGGACTGCCCTCTCTACTTCCTCGTCAAAAGGGTTCCTCCATTTTCTTTTAGAAATCCGTTGGATCTAGAATTATGTAAGATAAGTTTTGTAAACTAGGTTTTGGGCCGAAAGGCATTAATTATAAGGTTATGGTTAAGTTTAGAGTATCCGCATAAGGTGCAGTCATCTTGTCACTGTGTCTCCTGTCACTTTTAAGGTAGATTTAATTGTTTTTGCCTGGTATTTAAGTTGATGCTTGAGACGGCAGCGGAGGAATTTTCTAGATGAGATCAACGATGGCGTCTACCATCGCCAGTCAGGTTGAACTATCTGATCTATCCCTATATGAGCTGCTTCAACATATTTGATTCCCAGGTCTTTGGGATGTCCAATACTGAGCCAGGTGCGAGAGACACATGAAGCCTCGGTTAATGGATACCCTCATATGGCCACCAGACGCGGAACGTCAAAGGACTACGATCTGAGAATATGCACCTGGAACGTGCAAGCACTGTACACCACAGGTGCTACTCAAAAACTGTCCTCGAGAAGTACAAGGCAGATATTACCGCAATCAAGGAGATACGATGGCTAGGATCATGTATGTTGAAAAGGAAAAATTGTGACATTTATTACAACTGTCATAAAAGATTGCATATGTTAGGGTGCGAATTCGTCGTGGGAAATTGGCTTACGACAAAAGTAATAGATTTCAAGCCGATAAGTGATCGCCTGGCTGTGATCCGCATCAAAGCAAGGGATGGGAACTATGGAATGAATTTGACTATCGATAGTTAGTAACTGAACGATTTCAACCATCGAATAGTTTTATTCATTCATTCATTCAGTGAAAACTGTAACATTTCCCACAATGTAGTGTGTGTGTTGGGGGTGCCTTTATACACTTTGCTCCGTTTCCACAACACCTCTGGAGGTAGGAGGAGCCCAACGCGTTTTTGCTCAATAATATTTAACAAAGCGGCTGCTATATTATTCGCAGTAAATTTTTATACCCTATTCTAAGGGTATATTAATTTTGACGCATAGTTTGTAACATACCTTAATATTGCCCGTAGACCCCTAAAAGTTACTATATTTATGATCAGCATCGATAGTAATGTCGATCTAGCCATGTCCGTCCGTCCGTCCGTCCGTCCGTCCGTCTGTAGCCAAAAATTAGGCCTTTAAACTGGACCTAGAGAGCTGAAATTTTAACCATATACTCTCTAGGGTCCTGAAATAATCAAGTTTACGAATTTTTGAAATCCGCCCACAGACACGCCCACAAAATCAAAAAAAACAAATTTTGGAAAAAATCGAATTTTGAGCTAGAAAGCTGAAATTTTTTATATATGATCTATGACTCCTAAAACTGCTCGGGATAAAAAAATTTCAAAATCCGCCCACTGACACGCCCACAAATAAATAAAATAATTTTTTTATACCCTATTCTAAGGGTATATTAATTTTTGAAAATCCAAAGTTTCAGCTAGGGAGCTGAAATTTATAGTATATACTCTCTATGGGCCCTTTATTCTCATGTGTAAATATTTTCAAAATCCGTTCACTGACACGCGCACAATTAATTTTTTTTTTTTTGAAAGTTCAAAGTTTGAGCTAGGGAGCTGAAATTTATAATATATACTCTCTAGGGGCCGTTTATTCTCATGTGTTAATTTTTTTTTAAATACGCCTACTGACACGCCCACAATTAAATAAAACAATTTTATTGAAACACCCAAGTTTGAGCTAGGGAGCGTTTTTTTTTGATAAAATCCTTTAAATGTTATATAACAAAATATGTAGAGCGTTCTTAACAATTCAACCATACTTAGACTTTTGTCACGCCCACTTATGAGGGATAGGAATAAGAATAGGGTATCCAACAGTTCGCCCAAGCGGACTGTAGCCCGTCCCTATGTTTCATATTTCTCTTGTTGCAAGGTTTGCTGAATACATCATGAAGTGGATGGTTACAGTCAAGAACGCGCGCTGTTGCTATCCGATATCCAAATATCTGTTGTAATTACGTTTTGCACTATAGCCCCCAGTCGTTTGCAAACTTCCGAATACTTTGCTGGTAACATGGTGTTCGACAAAAGTTTCCGATTGGGAACTCGATATAAGGACTGCATTTTCCGCGAGTACCTATTCTAGAAACCCTGCGTTTTCCACAATCGAAAGTGGCTGCAGGTCTGTCGCTATCATTTTTATAATAGAATCGTCAATGCTCTGTGATTCAGATGACGAAAGTTCTGAACGGATGAACTCCCATTCCAGCGATGTTTTTAATCCAGGACGCATGTTGCCAAATGTAGAGCTATAATTTTTTGCAAAAAAGTACAATACCTACTAAAAAATATTTTTTATCTACTTACTAGCAAGTCACAGTATGAAGGACAAATTTGGAAAGTGTAACACTTAATAGCTGTGTTTTATTATCCATGCGGATCTGGATCTGGATCAATTTAATACGTAAAACAAAAACAACACAGGATCTTGCTATTTATCGGGATCATTAATCGTGATCCAAAATGTAATTACAAAACTCACTACCTGTTTTTTCGTGGCGTTGCTTATTTAAATTATACGAAATTATAGGAACACAATAATATTGCCAGACCAAAATATGAAACACTATTAATAACACAAAAAATCAATTAGCATATTTTCATATTCGAATAATTTACCACTGCGACTTTTGAGACGTTTTGCTTCGTAATATAATAAACAAAAATTAATGGAAATATTAGCAGTACAATACTGTTAATATGTTGCATATTTGAACATAACATTTGAACATAGTTTCTGAAAAAAAATATTGAGTGCAAAATGTATGTTGATTTGTATTCAAATGGCAACACCCCCGACACAACAAGCGATCATATTGTGACGTCACATTGTACCCTATATTTGCAATATGGCTGAGTGCCAATCGAAACTTGAAATACCTGGTATCGTCTGTTATGTGTTAAAAACAACTGTTGCCACAACTTGCCACTGATGATCCAGATCGTTTTATTATCAGATCGGATCCGTATCAAGATCATTGGGATAATAAAACGCGGCTAATATGTTGTAAACACGCTAAAACACGAAAGAGCAAAACAACAGTAAGCAAGCAAAATGCGTTTTACATACATATAAGACTAATCCATCAAGATATCGAATAAATCGTCAGTTTTTATTCGATAATGGGATCTATCGCAAAGCTACATTTCAAAACATAAGCCTAATCTGTGAACACGTCCCTACCGACGAGGCTGAAGATCCCATCAAGTGGATCCGAAGTATGATGTCAAAGTTGTGCTCGGGGATTTTAATGCCAAAGTCGGTGGAAAATATCTTCGGCGGATTAGTTGGTAAGCACAGTCTTCACGACACTCCCGACCCGTGAAGAGTCTCTGCCTGAGACACTGCAGGCATCAATTCTCTGCGATCCCGGCCACGCTGCTTCTAGTTCTCCAGACCAAGCGCTCTTGCATCCGCGATGGCTTGGTCTTTAAAACGGCGGTTCGGTCTTCCTTGCCTCTCGAACCAGGCGGCTGGGTGTCGAAGATCCTCTTGGCTGGAGCATTATTTTCTATTATCCGAATGTAGCCGAGCCAATGTAGTCGACGTGATTTAGCTTGTTCGACTACATCTAGATAGAGTTCGCAGTTGTATCTTCTCCTCCAGTCTCCCTCCTCGCACACAGGGTTAAAAAAAAACCAATATAAGCTCCACTTTTCTACTAATCGTCCAGCACTCGGCAGTATAAAGCAGGACTGGTAGGATTAAGATGCGTTAGAGCATACATTGTGTCCTTTGAGTGAGGAGTTTTGAACCCATTTGTTTCCCTAAACCGATGAAGCAGCGGTTTCTGAAGATAATTTTTCGCCGGATCTCCACTAAGGTGTCATTCCATTCGTGGAGTTGCTATCAAGGGTGACATTTTGTTCTAGGCGGTGGATAGATGTTTGTTTGTTTGTTGATAGTATGTACTTAGTTTTGTCTTCATTTACTTCAAGACCAACCAATTTCGCCTGTTCTTCAATTGCCGTGGCAGCTTCTAACACGGCATACTGGGAACGACCGATGATGTCGATATTGTGCGAATGCCCCAGTAGCTGGAATCTGGACGTGGACGTAACGTGGGCAAGGAACTTCTATTAGGTATGTATTGTACAATTGTACATGGGTGTAGATAGGTACAAAAGATAAATAAACATAATGAGGTACCCAATACTTGTGTCCAAGGTTAAATGTTAATTGGATGTTTTGAAAGCTAAGGAATGTACTAACTTATCTCACATATGCACTATGCAACCCAACCATATTGTGCACGAAATTAAATGACGTACGGTGGATCTGCAAAGCCATACAAACAAAAATTTCAAGCAAGTTTCAATTCACAGTGAAGAAAAGGCCAACAGTTCACATAATTGCTGAACTCAAATGACCCGAAATGATTTCAAAAAATAGAAATTTGGTAATAAAATAAATTGATGCAACTTGTGCCGATTACCAAACGTTCAGCATACGGGCTCAGCTCCACAAAAAACGACAATAATACGATCTCTCTGCCCTCAGGAATTGAAGTTCAAAAAGTATTCAATTTCTGAACTTGTGAACTCAACGCAAACGAGTTGAATCACCGCCCAACGTTTGAACTTCAATTACCTTTCGGGCTTTTGTCATGCGATGAAATACCCAAATGAAATATTTCATATACATCCTCATTTGAATGCACACAGATACCCCTGATACTCGTGCAGCATCTTTCCTTCTACCTAGTTCGTCTTCTGTTCCTGCCTCAATCTGCAGTCATTAGACAAAAGTGAAGAATTTCAAAGGAGGAAATTCTATTGAAAGGTCACTCGGTGATGTTTGTCTGGCACATTGTGTGTGTGGAACAAATTCCCTAACCCATTAATTCTTTAGTTGAACTTATAGATTCATTGGATAGATGCATCTATGTGTCTATGCGTTCATTTATCTGTCGTCAATGATTTTGAATGACGTAAAGTTCTTCATTAGTTTTCTAAAGATCCCCATTTGCTATAGGTAGGGTGTCTGGAAAAAGATAAATCAAAATTCGATTGGATGGAACCTTACGGTAAATTGGAATCTTCTCCCATATCTCTCACTCTCTATTATTTTCAACTTAATGGTATATGCATTTACGGTTAGTTTCTGTTTAATAACAATAACGTTTTGAATGCAGATTGCGTATCTATAATCAGCGTAAGAACAAGAATTTCGATTATATTGTGGCACAGAATAGATACTAGTTGCAATGCAATGGGGACAGATAGATAGGAACATCAAGAGAATTTCCCTCGTCATCGGAGATAATTGAATTCGAAGAATTTAAATTTCTATCTTTTCTTAATGGAAATGCAAAGCACACGGGCATCCATACATTCACACACACAACCACCTGCGTACATTAATGCAATATGGCATTCTATTGATTGCCTCAGTGATTTAGGGTGGGGCCTGTTTCTTTTGCTATCTCCATCGTGTTCTCAAGGAGTTCCAATTTTGTTCTTCTGGTAAGTGGACAATATTGGCATTTTTGTTGGTGGAAACCAAAGGGTCCCACTTGAAGGTTTATCGATGAGTAGTACCATGCCTGTTTTAGGTTTAAATAAGAGGTTTTGCCTTTGACGAATTGAGGTGAAAGAAGAAACAAGTTCCTGCCAAAGAAATATATAGAGATGATTCAATGAAATTAAAGCTTAAGTAGATACGGTATATGAGATTGGAACAAATACATCGCGAAGGTATCTGCTTTAAATGTTACCCAAATATACGATCCTGAAATATAATAAAACCAATTTCAATTTGGGTTTATTCAAAGAAAACAAGAGGTTGTAGGTACGAGTACTTCAACATTTGTATCTATTGTTGCCCCAAAATTGATTTGCCGTATACCCAAACATACACTTTTTGACCTGTTTATATTGAGTTTTCAGGGGCGCTCTTTTCTATTTTTATACCTTATTCTAAGGGTATATTAATTTTGACGCATAGTTTGTAACATACCTTTATATTGCCCGTAGACCCCTAAAAGTTACTATATTTATGATCAGCATCGATAGTAATGTCGATCTAGCCATGTCCGTCCGTCGGCAAAAATTAGGCCTTTAAACTGGGCCTAGAGAGCTGAAATTTTAACCATATACTCGCTAGGGTCCCGAAATAATCAAGTTTACGAATTTTTGAAATCCGCCCCACAAACTCAAAAAAAACAAAATTTTGGAAAAAAACGAATTTTGAGGTAGAAAGCTGAAAATTTTTATATAGGATCTATGACTCCTAAAACTGCTCGGGATATAAAATTTTCAAAATCCGCTCAATGACACGCCCACAAAAAAGTAAAACAATTTTATTGAAAAACCAAAATTTGAGCTAGGGAGCTGAAATTTATAATATATACTCTCTACGGGCCCTTTTAGCTCATGTGTAAATATTTGCAAAATCCGCCTACTGACACGCCCACAATTTAAAAAAACTTTTTTTTGAAAATCCAAAGTTTGAGCTAGGGAGCTGAAATTTATAATATATACTCTCTAGGGGTCCTCTATGCTCATGTGTTATTTTTTTTTTAAACCGCTTACTGACACGCCCACAATTAAATAAAATAATTTTATTGAAAAACCAAAGTTTGAGCTAGGGAACGTTTTTTTTACAAAACTTCGTTTTTGTTTGATAAAATCCTTAAAATATTATTATAACAAAATATGTAGAGCGTTCTTAAAAACTCAACCATACTTAGACTTTTGTCACGCCCACTTATGAGAGATAGGAATAAGAATAGGGTATCTAACAGTTCGCCCAAGCGGACTGTATCCCGTCCCTATGTTTTTTCTATCTCTTTCCATTGCTGAGGTATTCAGAATGATTTTGACGTACAAACACTGGCGATCACAAGAATGAGGCCGTACAATTTGGAATCGATTTTCAGTCTTTTTGACCTGTTGTAACTTTTATACCCAGAAACTTTTACTACCTGTGAATATTTACATATTTTCCCAACAGTAAGTCATAAAATTTAAGGATAAATAAGAAACGACCGCTGGAATTCTCCAAGATCAATCAATGAACTATTTGAAAAGCGTATAAAACGATGCGCACTAGGATGAGGCCACATGCAAAATCTTTGAAAGAACGGACAAAATGAATAAAATGTTTACATTTTATGGTTTTAAAACAATTATTTATTATGTTTATCTACATTAATATTGAGTATGCCCGCCATTTTTCGATATGACCTCTATAAGACCGTTTGGAATGGAATCATACACTTTTTTTTAAATAATTAAAAGAAATTTGGGCCCAGGGATCACGAATAGCTTCGATTAAAGTGTCCTTGTCTTCAAATTGTCTGCCGCCTTCATATACTTTACGAGATAACCATGCCCAAACCTTTTCGATTATGTTTAAGTCCGGTGAGTAGGGCGGCCATGTCAAAAGTTCAATGTCTTCTGATTGAATCAAACTTCTAACAACCCTTTAAGTGTGGATAGGGGCATTGTCTTGTTCTAATATCCAAGACAGGGGTCCGAAAATGTTTTTCAGTTTTGAAAATGACCGTATTTGCTGATTTGTAGTTGTTTCCGTTCATTGTTGTGGACAAAAACTCCAAATCGATTGTGCCATAGTGGGTAATAGCTCCCCACACCATTACACCTGATGTACGGCTGTGATGTCTTGCCAAAATAAGCTCCTTTCTTAGATCATGGAAATAAAAGTGGTAACCATCGGGGCCGTCAAGGTTAAACTTTTTTCATCCTCAAAAACAACGCATTTCCATTCACTGCTCCAAGCGACATGTTCTCTTACAAAATTCATTCGATGCTCCTTGTGTACTTGCCTCAAAACAGTTTTTTTTTTTAAGTTTTCTTCTCGGTATAGTACCACTTTTTCGTATTATCCTTTGAACCGTTTCTATGCTGGTTGATACTCCGCTGTTGGCCCTTATTTTAGTCACTGGTAGATAAAAAGTATAAAATTGTCCAGTTTAAATCAATAAAGGAAAAGGCAAATCTTATAATATAAAAAAATTAAATAAATCGAAAAAAAATTGTTTTTAAAAAAATTGATAATAATAAAGTTGGTTTGGGTTTTTTCTCGAGCTTATGCCGGCGATGCGAAATTATGCCCAAGGAAATAACGTCCTAAAGAGCAAAATGAAATAAGGCAAAATTTTGTCTGTGGAAATGAAGCCCAAAAAAATAAAAATAAGCGAAAAAAGAATGAAACAATGCTCAAAAGTGCTATCGTATTTTTCGTTATATGTGAAGTATTTTAATAATATACCCAACATACCACCTACCAGAACCTCACACCGACCCCAACCAGTGGGTTTCACGGAGGCAGCATGGCCCCATACGAATAGCACTGTTTATGGGATCTACTTGTGATACTTATGGTATAGATCCCATTAACAGAAGGTGGTCTTTGGATCTAATTCCATTCTCAGAAATTTGTGTCTTATTTCATTAAGAAACACCTCAATACTACTTCACTATTTCTGCTGATATTCATATATTCATATATCGCCTATTCATAAGAGCGGGCAAAAATATTTAGTTAGAACTATAGGCCCATTAGCAAGCTTTCAGTTTTCCTAAAGTTCTTAGAAAAAATCGTCAAAGAAAAAGTATATTTCAATGTGAAGGAACATCGCCTATACAACATTCGTTTCGTTTCCGGTCGCTCTAGCTCGACAAACTTATTCCTATTTTCTAAATTCTGTGTGCAAGTTGATTTGATGTTTACTTTACTGATTTCGTTAAAGCCTTCCACAGAATCAATTACTCAACATTGGTAGGAAAGTTAACCAAACTTGGGTTTCATTCTAACATCTTGAAGTTGCTTTCTTCTTACCTTTTCAATAGGAAATGTATCATCGAAGTTGATGGTTTTTTTCTCGAACATGGTAACTGCAACTTCTGATGTCCAACAAGGAAGCCATTTAGGGCCTTTGCTTTTTGTACTCTTAGTAAATGTAATTCCTCAGCTTTTCACAAGGTGGGAATGTCTATTATTTGCAGATGGTTTTGAAATGTTTTTTTTTTTTTGAAGTCTCCTACTTCTCAGATTGTTTCACATTCCAACTTGAGATGAACCAATTTCTGCAATGGTGTTCCGAAAACAATTTGGAGCTAAGTTTGCCTAAGTGTAAAGTTTGCACCAGTTCTGGTTCTCGCAGTCTCTAGCTGGAAGTGTTGCTTTTGCATATCGATTACATTGTCTCTAAATCTTTCAATTCAATTTTTCATTTCATTTCATCATCTTTAAGATTCAAATTAGAATACGTTTGTGTAATTTGAGATCCTTTTAATGGTGCTCGCTCTTCTCGAGTAGAACGGGTTCAAAAACTCTTCACTCGCCTTGCTCTGAGGAGATTCAACAGGAACTTTGAGCTTCCTTCTTGTAAAAGTTGCTGTTTATTGTTAGGTATTAATACCCTCGTAGTAAGGACAAAAAAAAACAGTCTTTGGTGTTCCTAACGGTCATTGTCACAAATTGAATTTATTGTAGTGAACTTCTTTTTAATCTATCATTCTATGCACCAAGCAGAGTGCTTAGAGACAGGCAATTGTTTTTACCTACAACAATTTATGGTTCGTCTAAAACGATAACTCGATGCATCTATTTATTTAATTTGGTAATTGAATCCGATTGGCAAATTTGAAAAGCTTTTCATGACAACTGATACTCTTGGATGTTTGCCAGACGTCTGCAAGAGTGTGGGCAGTGGAAAACACTTTCAGGTCTTATACGGGCCCGGCGGAGTTTGAAACTGAGGTCTTTAGATAACTAGTTCAACACACTAACCTCAACGCCCGCTCTCCCAGCTTTTGCCATACCGATGCAGACCGTATGTGCTGTCAGAAAGTGAGCGTCGTGTGCTCTTAAGTGTTTCACTGCCACTGGCTGGTTATCACCCCCGAGCCAAATTGAAAATCGATGAAAATCCGATTACTTTTCCTCGTCAGAAGAATTATATCTGTTTGTTTCAGTCGCCAGACGTAGTCAGTGATATTCCATCCAGAGATGCAGCCGTCTCATCACCTTGTTCAGTTTTCTTTGCGCGCAATCGGTATCTCTGGCCGTTATTACCGCAGCGATATCATGCATACCCCACCGGAAAGGTGTCTTCGGGCATATCTATAATGTCGTCGTAAGATATCGATGGTCCGGAAGAAAAACGTCAGAAGTTGAAAAAAATTTTGATACCAGTCTTTATGAAAAACCAAACTCTACTCGCTAGAAAAGCGGCTCAAGTATAGATTATATTGACCACTAAAAAAATGGAGATGTCGTTTTCTTTTCTGACAAGTGTTCAACACTACGTCAAGAAAAGTGTCTCATCCTTGGTAACTAAAGCAGGTCTGAAATGTCGCGAAAAACGTCACAAGTAAGAAATGTGCTTTTAGCAAAAACGTATGCAAACATTTTTTAAAGTAACATAAGTTATATGACAAGAAAAGTGATACATTTAAAAATATAACGTTTTTCGTGATAACAAACTCTCAAAATGGTACGTGCCATGTTCTATGTTTTGACACAATATGAGTTATGTCATCTTAAAAACGTTCCAAGTCAAACTCTCCTGACAAATTTTTTTTTTTTATATAATCTACGTTGATTAATAATGTTGTTTGATAGCTGTTTGATAGCTGAATCAAAAGTTAAAACCTGAATTAAAGTTAGTTAGTTAATAAATCCCAGAAAATCCAATAATATCAAGGTGGAAAGTTAACAGGATGTTGAACGATTTAAAAATCTTCTTTTGTCTCTCGTGAAAAATGTGACTTTTCGATTTTTGACGTTTTTCTTCTTAATATGTTCCAGAGACCGGATCCCAGGATTGATCACTACGCTGCTCCATCGGAAATTGCTTTTCTGCGAGGGCCTTCTGTAGTTTCGAAAAGAATTTCGCGATCCTTTACGTAGCCCTTCAATCGGTAAGAGGTATTCTGGAAAATCAAAGGTGTTTAGCATGTCTACCCATCTGGCTGACACGGCTGAGGATGGGAATGCTGTTATCGCCTTGATACAATAAAGACATTTCTTGTGTTACAGTTACCATAACAGTTAATATAAGAGCTGTTCAATGCTGCCTTCTTACTATTTCCAATCACGACTTTGACGTGAAGATCCATTAATAAATTCGAACTCTATCAGCCAGGATAAATAAGTCCGCAACCGTATTTTTGAGTGAAACTCCCGCGCTCCCCATTAAGTTTTGGCTAAATTCGTATCCGAAATCAGATAGATGTATTTTATCTGACAAATCCAATTGTATGAAGCTAAATTCTCCGTCAACTTCCATAAGCCGCTCTTGAAGTAAAAACGAAGAATATTACCGCCAACTTCGTGCATCCAAAACACTTGTTTCCAAATCAACTTAAGTGTGTTTGCTTCCAATATTTCACAGAAAGCAAAAGGCACGACTCATATAACAAAAATTAAGGCGAGGTTGCAATGCTGTTTTAATCTATCCCGCAGAGGATAAGCTCTCCCTGTACATAAACACGAATACGTAAGTACTTAGAAAATCAAACCCTACATGCATAACCTAAAAGCATCAATCTATGGATATTCCAAAAAAAAACCAACACCCAACCAACAAATTCGAAAAAGGAATAAAGTGTTTCTATCTCGTTTGCCTTGAAAACTAGAAAATACAACCTAGTCCATACCAAAGGCATTACAAATGTATCGCAAAACATGTTTTAAGCTTCGATAAAATTTACATCGCCATAATACGGGCGAACGAACTCCAAGTATTCGCACAACAGCATCAGCAACAGCACCGCCATTACAACAACTAAACAGCATCTGGATCCATAAAAACAAACACAAAGTATCCACCAGATATGCGAGCTGTGTCCAGTATTTATTTTTGCTGTGCTACTCCGTTCTTCTGCTCCTTTTGGAATAGCTCTAGCATTGCATTACAATTTCATTTAGAATCTTTTCTATTTTTAAGTATCACGAAACGAGAGAATATCTATACACGGGAGAATCAAGCGACAAGCTAGATGCTAAGGGTAAAGCTAGGCCAGGGTAAAGGCATATCCTATTAGAGAGATATCCTCTATAAAACTACACGTAGGTGAGATTTACACAATGTTCTTTCTGTCCGTTGTTCTCTCTATATAGGCGTGCAAATCAATAAACCAAAAAAAGTCTCCAGAGTAGCTAATCATAAAAGGAACAAAGACGACGATCGACGACACGGACCTTATCGTGGAGACGTTTTCGACTCGTGCCAGACACGCAACGTGTACTATCACAGATTGCAATGCAGCAAGAAGCATGCAGCGCAGAAGCACAAAGATGTTGATTGGTTTTTATTTTATTTTTTGCTTGCAATTGATCGAACTAAGAAATCTATTTATAGGTTTTAATTCTACAAGAGAGAGGAAAAAAGGAATTCCTAATCCAAAAGGATGAAGTTTCCTTTAATTTCATTTTTGCAGCGTTTTCATCGGATCGGGTATTTCCTTGCTGCTTAGTTGATTACGTAAGGACGAGGTGGGCCATAATCTATGAACCTATTTTCCTTGGCTTTATCTTTGGAATAGATAGATAGATAGATGTTTTATTTCGTATATAAATGTTTTTACAGAATTTTGTTATTGCACATTTTACAGAGATTTGATAATAAATTTGATCTTTCTACTGAAACATTATTTTCAATTTGAATTAAGAATATAAGGAAGAATGGGATTAACTTGAAGGAAAATACGAAAAAAACCTTCAATGAAATGGAAAAAAAGAAAAAAAGATTTATATGAATAGTTAAAAACATATTAATAATTAAAAAGTTATCATAAAACAAAAAAAAAATATAGCAAATGAATAAGTAAATAATGCATAAATAAATCAGATTAATTAATAAATAAATAAATAAATAAATAAATAAATAGGATTAATTAATAAATAAATAAATGAATAAATAAGTAATAAATAGGTAAACAAATAGAAAAATAAATAAGTAAATAAATAAATAAATAAATAAACAAATAATTAAATAAATAAATAGGTGATTAAATAAAAATGAACGTAAACAAATAAAT
This sequence comes from Portevinia maculata, assembly GCA_949715645.1. Classification (NCBI taxonomy): domain Eukaryota; kingdom Metazoa; phylum Arthropoda; class Insecta; order Diptera; family Syrphidae; genus Portevinia; species Portevinia maculata. Next base: position 189,295,552 of record OX454527.1, on the reverse strand, counting down.
AAATAAGTTAAAAAAGTAGGTTAAATAAACAAATAATTAAATCAATAAATAAACAACTTAGCGAATAGACAAATAAATAACAAGTAAAAATGGGATGAATACAAATTGGTACATCATTAATATATACATATAAGCTATGCTCAAGGACAACCATAGATTAGGAAATAACAGCCATAAGGAGAAATTTAACATGAAATGCGAGTGGATGCACTTATATTTTAACAATATTATGTATTTAGTTGGTTTACAAGCGGATTGTCAGCAAAACTGCATCTTGTTTTGAACGTGTTAGTGAGTTTTAGAATTCTATTTGCTATCAATTCAACATTCGCTCTTTCGTGAATGTCAAGAGTGGAGTGGTGCCAAGGTAAATCTAGCATCATTTTCAGGAGTTTATTTTGGGATACTTGCAATTTGTTTATATGGCACACTGCAGAGTTGCCCCATACCTGACACCCATATAATAGAATCGCCTGGAAAATTACTTTGTGCAGAATAATTTTGTTGTCAGTTGAAAGTAATGATTTTCTATTAATAAACGGGTAAAGCATCTTAATCGCTATACCTATTTTTTTAATGGTTTTGTTAATATGATCCTTAAAGGTAAGCTTGGTATCTAAATAAATGCCTAGATATCTAACAGAAGGTTCCCAATTAATACTTTTGCCGTTGAGCTGAAGCTGGCTGGTGGGAAGAAGACAAGACTTTCTTTTACGAGTGAAAAAGATAGCTTGCGTTTTCCCTTCATTTAGTTTGATTTTCCATTTGTGATAATATTTTACTAATATTTCCAATCCATTTTGAAGATTCCTCTCAATATTGAGAGCGAATTCATGAGATGAAAATAATGCGGTGTCATCTGAGAAGCTGGCTATATCACAGTGCGGTATCTTTGGAATATCGTGTGTATAAATGTTATACAGTATTGGGGCAAGTACTGATCCTTGTGGAACACCCGATTGAACATTTATCAAATCTGAAGCACTGGTATTGACATGGACTTTGAAACAGCGATTGGACAAGAAGCTTTGGACTGTTTTACAAATATATTGAGGAAAGTTTAGACTTATCATCTTGTAAATCAGGCCCTGGTGCCAAACTGAATCAAATGCCTTCTCAATATCTAGCAAGACCATACCTGTAGATTTCCCTTGGGATCGATTTCTTTTTATACAGTTTGTTATTCTCAATGCCTGGTGGGAAGTACTGTGATGACGCCTGAACCCAAATTGTTCGTTCGGGTAAATTTTCTGAAGATCAATGAATTTCAGGATTTGTTCTTTTAGTACTTTTTCATATATGTTGCTTAGATTGCTTAATAGGCTGATAGGTCTATAACTTTCCGGCCTTTCTGAAGTCTTACCAGCTTTTAATATTGGTACCACCTTTGCTTGTTTCCAAACGTCGGGAAAGTATTGCACTTTAAGACATGCATTTACAATAAGTGTAACGAATTTTAAACCAGTCCGAGGCAATTGTTTGAGGTAAATGCTTCTTAACTTATCAAGACCTCCTGTTTTCCTTGCATGAAGGTTGTTTATTGTAAATTGAATATCTTCTTCCGTTACATAGGTAATGGAAGAAGAATGACTTGCTCCTTCCGCTATAAAAGCTTGAATTGTGTTACCGCTCACCATCCGCAGTGACCGGTTGGTAAGCGGCGCCATTCTCAAGAAAAGGCCCGTGCGGTGACTTTAAGTGCCCGTAATGGTCTTTCGTACATTACTCGAAAATGCACCGAGTTCAAATTCGGACTCGTCACTCAAAATGATTTTTAACGCAAAATCGTCCACTTCAGTGTTGAGATTCAGAGTGCGTGAGCGAAGATTAGGCGCGATAAACGGTCAACACGCATCAGCTGATGCTTTGATTACAACTTGTAGGGTAGCATCTCCAAGTCTTTCACTAAAATGCGCCACAGAGACGTGCGTGGAATCGCCAATCGTCGTCTGGTTGATGTCGACGGAGCCTATACGACAATTATTACAGTCACGGCAGCAATATTCTCGGCCTTACGAGAGCTTCTACTTCATATCTGCTTCGCTTTCAGAATCCCTACTTCAATACACTTCACTTCAAAAAGAATTACCTTAAAACTACTTCTAGAAAAAAATTGACCATCCAAAAACTGAAACCTGGTGTACCCGTTAGAAAAAAAACAACATAAACAAACAATAGACATCGTCATCCAGCATACTGTTAACACTTTCACTCACATAGGTACAAACTATTGACAATGATTATAATTTTCCATCTTCAGTTAATTTTCTTGATCCCTCGAAGATCTCACAGTGAACCGTTAGTGCAACTAGTTTATGTATAGGTTTTGTCTTATTCCTGTTTGTTCGGCTCCATGAAATAAGCCATCAATGCAAAATAGCCCACACAAAAAACAATTAAAAAGGCCCCAAAAAGTTATATAGGAAGCTACAGCAACGTTTTGTAGTCTGATTGCAGCGATTTTTATTTTTTTTTGCCCACTTTACATTCGGGTCTAATTTAATACCGCTAAAAATATATTAAAATTGATTTCAATTATTGGGCTTCCTAAAAATGAAGGAAATATATAATTCTAAATATTTGAAACTAAAAAATAACCCCAAATTACCCAAACCCCAGGTGCATATGCCAGCTTACATTTTCGAATCAAACAGTGGCCCACGTGTGTCGCGAGTGAAAAGATTTTAAACCTTTTCTCCGCGTGGTTTAGTCCGCTCACGAAAATTCGTTGGTCTGCTAAGGGTAGGAGCCCGTTATCTGGCGAAAAATTAAATAAGATCAATTCTTGGTAGGTACGTAGGAGTTGCTGCCTGGTGCAACCAGGACGCAATAAGCGCAAACGCGCCGTTTTGATGCCACCACTCAAGGGACCAATGGTGTCAATTTGTGTTTCAAATCTAGCCTGTGGAATTGAGAAATTCGATGAAATTGCAGAATTTAGTATTGCTCAATACTGATAGGTCGTCGAAGAATGTTTTGCCGAGTGTGCGATATCTAGCTCTAGCTAGGGCCGGACATTCGCAGAGGAAGTGGTGTAGAGTCTCCTTTTCCACTGGTTCCTTGCAGCTGCGACAGTGTGCGTTGAATGGGATGCCCAACATTGCAGCGTAAGTTCCGACAGGCCAGTGTCCAGTGCTGACTTCCACAATTCTGGCAATTTCCTGTCGGGTCGTGGGTTCTTTTAGCGTTAAACAGGGCCACATTTTCTTGGATATGACACAGCTATTTAGGTCGTTCCATCTAGAGTTCGCCTGCGAAAGGAAGTACTGGGAAGTTTTACCCTTGACAGTGCCAATGGGAGGAGAGACTGTTTCCGCAAGGGAACTATCAAGGGTAGAGCCGTGTCTTGCCAGCGCATCGGCCCTTTCATTTCTCTCTATGCCACTATGGCCGGGAACCCAGAGGAGAGTAATGTTGAAGTGGCCGCTTAGACAAGTGATTGCGTCTTTACACTGTGCGACTAATTTGGATGATATGGAGTGTGAGTCGAGAGCTTTAATAGCTGCCTGGCTACCAATAAAGATGGCAACGCCTCTCTTCGTTATGGGGAAGAGTGTGAGTATCCTACACGCCTCCCGATATTTCCGCCTGGAATACGCTACAGGAGTCCGGGAGTTGGAATGATTCGGATATATTCAGTTCCGCTGAGGTCAATTCTACTTCGATTATATTTTCTGAACTGGAAACGCTGGTACCGGGCCTTCCTGGGCTTGACGGGTCAATAAACGCAGCATTGAACGAGTGGGAACCGGACGGTACGAAAGCCAGCCAGTAAATGCATGTTAAAATTCGTGTGAATAAGAAATGGAATGCTATACTTCTGAAGATCGCGGAATAATCGCAGAAAATCGCAAAGTTCTGGAGAAAACCATGGAAAACGCCATAAAACGAGTCAACTGAGGTGGTCATTTGACCGATATAATTTTGTCAACTTAATGTCATCATTTTTACACGTTTAAATTTTACGTGAAAAGAGTGCCCAAGTTTTTTTTTTTATTAGGTACTAACGAAATGGCAGCCACATTTTGACATGGCATTGCTTTTGCCCCACTCTGTATGCATATCAGTAAACAAATTTAAAGGTTGAAAAAAAAAAAATACTTTTTTATATACATACCCATTATTCTTATTGCTAAGAAAAAAATAATTTTTCTTTAATTTCGCGGGGCACCACGTAGTTTGATTAAGATAATATATATTATTTATTAAAGTAAATAATTTAATAAAGTTATAAATTATAATAAATTTTTATAATTTATTAAAATAAATAATTTAATAAAATTATAAATTATAATAAATTTATAAATTTATTTATATAGATAATAATAAAAATTAATAATTTTTATAAAATTTTTAATACTTTTATATATAAAATAATTTTAATTAGTAATTTTTCCATAAATTAAATTTCTAAATCCCCTAAATTTACTTTATAAATAATTTTTTTAAAAAAAGATAAGAAACTATTTCAGGATTTTTTTTGGAATTTTTTAAATGACATTTAGGGGTCGATACCAAGGTTTGAATTTAAAAAAAAAACTCAAAATCTGAAATCGGCCTTACTGAGTCCGCTACTTTTAGACGCCATTGCAGCACGTTGAAACACGTTACTATGAAAGCGTGCGCTCTCGTAAATGACTTATTAGAACTGAAGTGCGGGGCGGGCTAAATCTCGACGCATCGGTACAGAAGAGGGGTCAAGGCGAGGGCTTTTTGTAAAAATTTTGACAGCTGGTAGCGACCTCTAAATCTTAACAAAAAAAAACAAGAAAAAACGTATTTCATATTTAGAGGTATATAATCGAATGGGAAAGTGCCCCGGGGATAATTCAAAGGTCGAATAATAAGGATCACCCTAATACCCATGTAAAAGTCTACATCATATGCAGGGCTTGTAGACGAACAAAAGTTTTTTTCAAAAAAAGTTAACTGATTTTTAAAAGTTAAACAAATTAATCTAACTCGTTGTCGAAGTGCGACTCTTTCAACACTGGAGCACTCAGATTCAATACTGGTCCATTGTACTACCAGCAAGTACCAGGCCACTTTTACTGTGTAAATTTACTCGTTTTCCTAAGAAAGACGAGTAGGCGCTTCAATGATAAGGAGCTTAGGTTTACAGCACTCACTACATTAGCATCAAATTCCTGCCACCTGATACGAGCAAAAGCAGGACAATCACAGATGTATGGCTTAGGCCTAGCACCTTAAGATACTTGGCCAAAGCGTAATGGCCCGTAAGCGAGTAGTCTGTCTGCCTGCAGTCTTTTCTGTTGAGAAACAACAAGAATGCGCAGATTTTTTACAGACGTCCGTCGGGGAGATTTCGTTTAGTCTGTCTGCGGGAGAGTCATGCCATCTACGATTGTATTTATATGAAACCCAACCATCTACGGAGGCCCTGACCGAGGATGCTGGCGGACATATAGCCGGTTCAGCTACTGAAATTTGGAAAACAAAAATCTAGAATTGAAAAAATTTCGAAATACAAAAATCTGGAAAAAAAATTTCGAATGCAAAAATCTCGAATGAATATACAGTATAATCCCGATAAATCATAGTGTCAAGGGACCTAGAGTTTATTGCGAATTGTAGGGGTTTTCGTAATAGCGAGATTACGAATTATTGGAGGTTTAAAAAATAAAAATACGATTTAACGGGATTTTATGTTTTTAATTCAAATTCAAGTCTTTTACATTATTGCTAATCAAATTATTTATGCAAACTTTCGCTTCCTTAAAAGAAACAACCGGAAAGTCCTTTTCGTAGTCACCGCTGCTTTTATTGTCATTTAAGTCTTCTAGTAGCGCCAAAATGTCATCGCCCAAAAAAATTACTGCAACAGCCACATCGTCGTCAAAGTGAACAAAATCATGAAACGTTATTTCTTCGCTTTGAGGCAGGCGATTCCTTTCTAAAGAGTCAACACCAGTAACCGTTTTTGCCAGACAGTCTGTGAATGCACGTGCTTACATTAGCGTTTTTCTTTTTTTAACTCCGAGCGGGGCACTGAGCTGTCAAAAAAAGAACTCTGTTAATTTTTAACCTCGGAGCGCTCTGAGCACAAAATTTGTATTTCTTTTTTATCTCTGAGCTAGCTCAGGGCTCGCTCGATGAGCTCGATTAAAAATGACCGAGCACATCGAGGGAAAAGCTGAGCACGGCTGACTTCATTCATTATTTGTGCTTTTTAGTTTATTTACTAGAAATTATAATTTAAATGGAACAATTCTTGACAAACACCAATTTCAGAAGCAAACCTGACTATTTTGAAAATTTATAAAAAAAAAAATATCTAATGACAGTTCAGTTCTCAATTCTGTTTCTTAATTAGCTCGGAGCGCTCAGGTTACGTTCTGCTCGGAGCGAGCTCTGATCGCTCGGGCCCCGCTCTGTTCCCCGCTCGGGGCTAAACAATAAATACGCCTATTGAATCAGAAACATTACCTGCAGCTGCCAACATTTGCAAGGGTGATAAATCCCCTTTGGCCCCCGGATGTTACTCAAGTCCTTTCGTTGTGATTGAACATCAACATATTGTAAAAAACGTGATTGAAGATGGGGAATGAGACTTTTTTTCGAATAAACGGGGTTATCAACAGAGACTTACGAATTATATGACGCTTTATATGACTTTGCATATGGAAATTATTGCGAATTACCGAGGGGATTGAAATGCACTGTTTTTTTAACGAATTACCGGGATTTTTTCAAGGGACCTGCAGTTTATTTCGAATAAGAGGGGTTTACGAATTAACGGGGTACGAATTATCGAGATTATACTGCATTAATTTTTGAGGCAATGATTACAATTCGCGTCATTTATTCGAGATTATTTACTACTCTTTAACATCCACGATTGGCTAGCAAACTGCACAGCACATGCAACTGTAAAATAAAGGAACCTGAAATTAGTGTTGTTTGGGATCGTGTGTTATCACAACGTGAGTACAAATAAAAACAATTAAAATGAAAGTAAATGAAATCATTACAAACAAAGGAAATATTAAAATCGAAATCTATGGATTTATTTATCATTGGAACAAATGCGTAAAAAATAAGTTTTATTAGATGTGCGAGCTAAATTAATCTCATAATTGTCGTGCTAGAGTGATTACTGTTTTTTTTTTTTTGTTAAATATTGATTTTTTTTTGTTAATTTACCCAAAAAAATAAATTGCTGAATAAACTAAATATGTCATGCGTTAAAACTCTTTACATAGGTAAGAAAAAAATCTGCAATTCAGTTTTTTTTTCGAGATTTTTGTTCATTCGAGGTTCTTGTGCGTTCGAGATTTTTGCATTCTAGATTAAAAATTTGTTTTTTCGAGATTTGTTGCTTTCGAGATTTTTGTCATTCGAGATTACGTCATGATCCCCTTAAGAACACATTAAATTACAAGTACCAACCAACAATGCATTTTCTCATTCCCCTTACTGATTTCAGTGCCATATAGCTTCCAATCGTAACAAACTATAATGGGTTCTGGGCGCAGTGACAAAATAATACTCAGTAGAGACTTGTTTTTGGGTAACAGGTACAAGTTTCGAATGTGTTATAACTGAGTCGCAAAAACCGTTTCTGTTGCTTTAGAAATGTCAAAACCGAATTGTCATTTGACGCCATTTAAAAAATCTATCTATACGGTCATACATTATGGCCCACCTTGTAATTTGTAAAAGGTGTTTTTTTGTTTAACCCAGTAATAACTTCGGACAGTTATATCTGTCAAAACTAATTGTCAGTGTCATTTTTAATTAGTAGACTTTACAATTTTATCGTGATGACATACAAGATCAAAAACGTTTTTAGAAATTTGGTTCCAAACTATGGTTCTGTGCGCTAAATTATCTGACTTGCAGCATATATTGCACCCGACATAATCCACCATCTGACACCGCTATTTGCCGTATTGTTGACCGTTTTCACATTTTCTTTACAAGATGATGCAGGGGAACCGAGATGCATAAGAAGAATGGGGTGTGTACTGAAGAGAATATTGCATTCGTTCAGGAGAGTGTTGAAGAAGATCCAAATTTATCGATTCGACGTTGTTCACTTGGAAGCAGAGTTTTTCAGCTCTGCTGGCGAACGCATTTCTTTCTGGAAGACACGTCTATTTGACCAATGTAGCGCCGGCCATTCGCAAAGAATGTGTTCATCCTCCACCATATAAAATCTACTTTCTGTCTCCGAGCACAAGTTCACTTTGTTATGATGATATCTCAAGCCACAATCGTCTGCCAGGAAGGGCATCAGCTTCCTAATACTTTCGTTATCTAGTATTAGAATTTCCTTATAGGAATAAGGCCTGATTAATCAATTGGATTGTCTGAGTCCCGGAACATTTCCCCAATGGGCTGTTGCAATTATTAATCAATTCTGAGCGGTAGTTCAGTTGACTCTGCAATAAAGCTCTGGTCCTAAGAACGCGGCTTCTGAGCCTTCCTCGGTGGCCATGTACCTGAACAAGTTTGACCTTGTTGTGTCTGGCTAAAGATTACAGCGCATAGTAGCAGCACTTGACTGTCAAAGATTCCATTGAATTGGACGAGTAGCTTGAAGAGTGGCTTCACTGTCCGAGACTATGCGTATTCTGGCGCCCTACCACTTTCAAGGTTTATTCTAGCGCAAATCTCAATGGCATGGAATTTTGCCTGCAACACTGTGGGACATATTCTCATAGGCGCCTAAACTTTGGTGTTGGGTCTAAAGGCGCCAGCTCCAACTCCAGATTCCATTTTTGATCCATGGGTGAACCAGACCAGACTTCTGGGGTCCAATGCCGGAACACATTTGGCCCAGTTTGCGCGGCATCGGATAAGCTGTTTAATCGAAAAGTTGTGCTCGGCGACTAGGCCCATTTTCGGCTCAATGGGTACGTCAGTAGGCAAAATTGTTGCATTTCGAGCGAAGATAATCCATATGAGATTATCGAAACGCCATTACATCCCGAAAAATGTACAGTTTGGTGCGATCTGTGCGCTGCTGGAGTCATCGGACCATATATTTTTTTTTTGAAAAATGAGGCCAATCACCGTGTTACGGTCAACGGTATTCGCTATATAGCCATGATTAATGACTTCTTTGTTTCCCGATTGATTGGCATGAGCGTGGTAGAGGTGCGGTTCGAGCAGGGTGGCGCTACGTGCAAAACAGCAAACGAAACCATCGCCTCATTGAAGAAAACATTCGGTGAACGCATAATTTCGCGTAATGAAACAGTAAACTGGCCTCCAAAAGCTTATGATTTGACGGCTCTTTATTATTTTGTGTGGGGGTACGTAAACTCACTATTCTACGCTGATAAACCTACAACTTATCCGTGTTATTGAGGACACACGGCCACAAATGCTTGAAAAAGTGGTCGAAACTTTGTCTCTCGGATGACATTCATCAGATCAAGCCGAGGTGCGCATATGCCCGAAGTTGTGTTTGAAAACTAATTGCAGACTATATTCTCTCGATTGAACACATACAAATGACTATTTAAAATTTCATGCGTTTTGTTAAAAATCAAAGTTAGTGGCGTCTTAAAAAACACCCTTTATTAGTTTTATTCTGTCAAAATGGGAAAATATCCAAGTTAAAGTTTAAACTTTGTTCGAATCCCAGAAAATTAACAATGTTCTTCTGAAAGGGAGGCTAACTGACGTTTTATTAGTGAATTGAAAAATTGAAAATGGATGATCAAATCGAAAAAGCATCACATAAATTGACTAATTTGCTTACTTCCGGATATGGCGATGTGACTCAGTTTGCTGCTAATTTCCATAAGTTCATGTATTTTATTATTTCCAATTGTTGACCGCACGTATTCCGCAATATTCCGTCATTCCAGAAGAATTCCTATGCATGACGAAAACTACTTACAGACCGACCGTATCGCCTTTTTTTAAATGCAGAAAGAAAATCGTTGACATGGCTGTAACCAGACAAAAAAGCGCAAAATATCATTTTGGCTTCTTTGTGACGCTTGAAATAGTTTTGCAGAAACAGTACATCAAGTCTTATCCCTTTCATATTTTCAAGAACATTAAAACGAAGAATTCTAGTTTCAAAGCAATGTCAGAAGAATGGCAAAGGCTTTCAACAGATATTTACAATCAAGCTGTAGCCTTGGGTAACCTCGGCCAACAGTAAATAATACAATCGATCTATGTCTATCAAAGTCTCAGCGTATCTTACGCCAAATTATTAATTAATCAATCATGCAAAGTTAATGCCTCATTTACATCAAGTGTTAAAACGAGATCAGAAATAAAATACCTACGTTAAATGTTTATACCCTATTCTAGGGGTATATTAATTTTGACGCATAGTTTGTAACACACCTTAATATTGCCCGTAGACCCCTAAAAGTTACTATATTTATGATCAGCATCGATAGTAATGTCGATCTAGCCATGTCCGTCCGTCCGTCCGTCCGTCCGTCGGCAAAAATTAGGCCTTTAAACTGGACCTAGAGAGCTGAAATACTCTCTAGGGTCCCGAAATAATCAAGTTTAAGAATTTTTGAAATCCGCCCACAGACACGCCCACAAACTCAAAAAAACAAAATTTTGGAAAAAATCGAATTTTGAGCTAGAGAGCTGAAATTTTTTATATATGATCTATGGCCCATAAAACTGATTGGGACATAAAATTTTCAAAATCCGCCCACTGACACGCCCACAATTAAATAAAACAAATTTTGGAAAAAATTGAACTTTGAGCTAGAAAGCTGAAATTTTTTATATACGATCTATGGCCCATAAAACTGCTTGGGACATAAAATTTTCAAAATCCGCCCACTGACACGCCCACAATTAAATAAAACAATTTTATTGAAAAACCAAAATTTGAGGTAGGGAGCTGAAATTTATAATATATACTCTCTAGGGGCTCTTTATGCTCATGTGTAAATATTTTCAAAATCCGCCTACTGACACGCCCACAATTATTTTTATTTTTGAAAGTCCAAAGTTTGAGCAAGGGAGCTGAAATTTATAGTATATACTCTCTAGGTGCCCTTTATGCTCATGCTTAAATTTTTTTTTAAATTCGCCTCTTGACACGCCCACAACTAAATAAAACAATTTTATTGAAAAACCAAAGTTTGAGCTAGGGAGCGTTTTTATTTACAAAAGCTTAGTTTTTTCGATAAAATCCTTTAAATTTTTGTCACGCCCACTTATTTGGGATAGGAATATGAATAGGGTATCCAACAGTTCGCCCAAGCGGACTGTAGCCCGCCCCTATGTTTTTCTAATAAAAAAAAACTCTAAGCCCCCAAGCGGAAGATTCAAAATAAATTCAAAATAAATTCAAAATTAATCTAATTGTCAGAAAACACCATTCAAAGTAAAACATTGTCAATTGAATACACTGTTTGAACAACAGTACTGCGGTTGATTGAATAAATAAAAATTGAAGTCGTCAAAATTAAACTGCAGCTGAAAGTGGATACCTGATGACTGCCAATTGCGACCCAGAAAACGGTTTATCAAAAAATGTCATAATAAATCATTTTGTCTTCGCTGAAAACACTTAAAATAAATCCTCCTTAATCTCTTTTCATTAAACTAGGTTTGGTATTTGCTGAAAGCGTTCACTGCGGGATTATGTCTTCACTGGTTTAATTTAATAACCTATACCGATATCCGCACAGGGCATGGATACTGCTTCCAGATCGTTAGTCGAAGATATGTCCTTGATTTTTTTTTATTACGCTTGCATCGCGTCACTTAAATAAATAAATGTAAATATGAGGCATTAACGGCCTATACAGGGCCTAAAAACCTTTAGCTTCTCCAGCCATTTTGCTTGAGCGAAGTGGAAAGAAATTTTGCTATTATTATTATTTTTTAAATAAGGAAAATCTTATGCGTGAATGAATGTTAAACTGATACAAATATTATTTGAAACACAGATAAGTAAGACACTCAGTGTGTTTCTTTATTCATTCGGAATATTCGGAATATTCCGAGTGAGCCATTTACGTTTCTTTATTCAATGGAATATTCCGGATAATCCATTTCCTTGTTTCTTTATTCATTGTGGAATAAATGGAATGTATTCTTTTTATACCCTATTCTAAGGGTATATTAATTTTGACGCATAGTTTGTAACATGCCATTGCCCGTAGACCCCTAAAAGTTTATATTTATGATCAGCATCGATAGTAATGTCGATCTAGCCATTTCCGTCCGTCGGCAAAAATTAGGCCTTTAAACTGGGCGTAGAGAGCTGAAATTTTAACCATATACTCTCTAGGTTCCCGAAATAATCAAGTTTACGAATTTTTGAAATCCGCCCACAGACACGCCCACAAACTCGAAAAAGCAAAATTTTGGAAAAAAAATTATATATGATCTATGACTCCTAAAACTGCTTGGGAGATAAAATTTTCAAAATCCGCCCACTGACACGCCCACAATTAAATAAAACTATTTTTTTGAAAATCCAAAGTTTGAGCTAGGTAGCGTTTTTTCTTACAAAAGCTTCGTTTTTTTTAGATAAAATCTTTTAAATGTTATATAACAAAATATGTAGAGCGTTCTTAACTTATGAGGGATAGGAATAAGAATAGGGTATCCAACAGTTCGCCCAAGCGGACTGTAGCCCGTCCCTATGTTTATTCCTAGAGAAAGGTGGAATAAAAGGAATATTCTTTTGTTTGACAGATGCTTGACAGATGCACTGGATCCAAAAAAAATTAAAGCAACAGCAAACAAACAAATGGATGATTTATTGAAAATTTATTGTCTTTGTATGTGTATTTTTTCAAGTTAATTATTTATTTTAATACATATTTTTAATTTCCTTTAACGATTTAAAGAAAGAATCAAATACATTTTTAAAATGGTCTCCCGTATGCATGAAATGATAGATGTTTGTGACAAGACGATTTCATGAGCAGCGTTGCCACTTGTGCTATATAATGCAGTACCATACTACATAGATGTGTGTTTTTTTTTACTTCGTACTAAATCCTTACTCGAAAGGACAACATATTTAATGTTTGACTTTTTTCCTTCGATTTAACATATTCAACATAATAACAACACAAAAATATTATGTTATTCATAAAAATAATAACAATATCTTTGTAATAAAAAAATATATTAAGCTTTTTCTGAGCGAAAGTCTTATATTACTGTATTGGGTACTGCGCTAAAGCTGCGTTTAGCTGTGTAGACTTAAATAGGGACATGTCGTTTTCCGTTATGTATTGTTTTGGTTGTGGAAAATATTGATAGCTTTAAAATGTTCAGTCAATCACAAATTCGTCACTGACAAATAAATTTCGAGTATTCATTCGCTGTTTTTGTTTGTAAAACAACATTTTTAAAACGAAAAATAGTGAGTAGAATTGTTTTTTGAGAAAATAAAAAAATTAGTATTAAATAAATACGATCCGTGGAACTTCACTACCTACCATAAATCTTATAAACAAAAAGCAGTCACAAAATGCATGAACTTAAACAAAACAATTCAAAAAGTTCATCAATTGCTTTCGTTTCATTAACTCATTAACAACAAAATTAAAATTAAATTTTAAGTTAAGCAAAAAGAACGAACCAGAGATAATAGGCAAAAAAAAAACTTCTGATTAATTGTATAAACAAATTGGTGGATTTCTATGGCGGGAGACGAGTTTTGCGCTCCAGAATCAAGAAGGAGTATCTAAACACTATTTTGAATAGGAAAACGTAAAAAAGTAATATAGAATTGTGGGGTTTTTATCAATAAATTGTTAGATTTTATCTTTTGATTTCGCATGTGAGTTAAATAAATAGAAAACATATATTAATTATAAGTACTAAATTTTGTACTTGTTCTTGAACTAAGTAGCAACGCTGGTCATGAGCCAAATGGCTGTCATTCTGTTCAGTCCATTTTTGTTTCTTTATTCATTCCAAAATTCGAAAATTCTGTCTTTTCTATTCCTTATCCGGAAAAAATAAAGAAACACACTGACTGATCTAGGTTTGAGTGCCATTGGAGGAAAGGGACCAATAGAAATAAACCAGCACCACAAAAAGGAGTCGGATGATCGGCTGTGGCAAGTCGTGAAACAGCGCTGCAACTCCAACGCCCGCTTCCACCCCCACTTTAAGCAATCACAAGTTGATGCTGTTCATTCAACCATTCAAAAATTAATTTGAACGGGTGGCAATGGTGCAGTAGTAGTGTATTCGCTTACGGAATGGAAGGTCGTGCGTTCGAATCCCGGCCAAGTCCATTACTTTATACCGAATACATGAAATCGTAATCTCTCCCTAAGTAACTTAGACACCACCCGTGGAGAAAAACCCTACAACTGCACCCAAACACTTCTTTCCTATCTCTCTATTCTTTCTAATACCAAGTAGCTTACACTGTATTCTTAGCATTATAAGGGTACTGTAACAACAGAAAAAAAATCCCTATAGCGTAAGCAAATTATAAAAAAAAAAAAAAAAAAAAAAAAAAAAAAAATAGACGGAAGTTAGCCCAATGCAAGCTGACGGAGAAGCTTTGCAGCCTATCTGCATGTGTGTTATCACACTGTGCTCATTGATTAAAAGGCCGAGAACTAATCTAAGCAACTGTGAGGGCTGGGCGTCGTCTAAGTCGAGGCCTTCGACCAGCCGTTGAAGCCGTCATTCCTGGCTCACCTCATACACTTGCATGAGCCTAGTTTTCACAACACTGTACTTGTCCGTCACTGGGGGTGAAAGTAAAATATCCGAAACTTGCTCGAAATCTCGCCGCTCCAAGATGGC